>JAYKKI010000100.1:7200000-7865000 GCA_039881145.1 Druceiella hillmani
TAGCAGCATAAAAGTTATTGATACAAGTAATAAAATTATAACAGGGTGAATTTTATACGAGGAGTGATTAATTTAACGTATAGAATGATAATAGAAGCCAGAAAAACTTTTTTAGAATTTTTGTGCTACTATTATATACCCATGAGCAACATATAAAAAAAAAAATCCTAATTAGACGCAAACGAAGTCTTAGGGAGCATCTAATATAAATTATTGTTATACCATATGGTGTATTGTTAAAATAATAAAACTACGTATGAAAGGAAATTAAAATTTTTTTTGTAAATAAGAAAAAACTAAAACCTGTAAAGGTTTATAATAAAAATACTTTAAAAAATTATTAAAAATGAAAAAATCTATATAATGTCTCCGTTACGATGTTTCGTGAACCAGTCGGATAATAAGCGTCTTAATATGTAACAATTTATTAAAAGATTATTTTAGTAATTTTTTTAATTTTACCCAATATAAAGTGATAAATCTGCAATAATTTATAATTACATATGTATATCAAATCTATGTTTCAACATTTAAACTCTAGGTTGATCAATTAACGATTTTTAAATTAGTTGGCTTTAAATGTTATGAATTTCAGCGACATCGAATTACAATAGACACTTTAAAGAGTCGGAATTACAGCCGAAATATCAAATCCGGAAACAGCACACGCATGCACGCACGCACGCACACACGCACATACACATATGTATATATGCACACACACACACACACACATATATATATATGTATATATATATATATATATACATATATAAAATGTCCACAAAACGTTTCGTTTAGGACACGTAATATTTTTTTTAAATGTTTGCTCCCAATACCGAACGTCTGTAAGAAATCTTACGTTTTCCCATTATTATCTGAAAATATACAAAATAACAACAAATTTATCCACTTATTTACAAACGGGCACAAAATATTATGCATTTCAAATGTATCATAGAAATATTATGTTACAATTATTTATGCGTAATTCGCATTTTATTGTAACGTACAACATAAAACTTACACTGTATACAAGCCGTGTACGCGTTATAAATCTATGGCACAAGCTGACGAAGAGCGACCACATCTCACGTCCTCACTGTTTGCAAGCGCAAACGGTACTGGTTTCAAAATATGCGCGAGCCCCGGAGATAGTAATCGTTTTTATTTTCATAGAAGCTGGTATGGAAAATTCGGTAACTTTAACCTAATACCAAAGGCTTCATATTTATGTCATAGTTAAATCCATATACAAGAATGTAGCTACATTAATTTGGAATAGACACAGTGAAATGAAAATCGATATATCTTTATAATTTTGTTCTAATATGCGAAACAGCGGAGAGCCTTTTTGGCAAAAGAGGTTACTGTGAGATTTTTTTTTAATTTAGGAAAATATCGTACAACAACATAGTACAAAGGCCATTCCATGCCCTGGTATTTTTATGTTATGAAAAAAAATGCAAGAAAAACCATTCTTCCTTTAATGTGTATATATGGCACATATATGCATGTTCGCGTATATATATATATATATATATATATATATATATGTATGTATATATATATACATATATTTATATATGCATATATATATAAATATATATATATATATGTATGTATATATATATACATATATTTATATATGCATATATATATAAATATATATATATATATATATATGTACACATCTTTCACGTTTCCATTCGGAAATCTAGGTTTTAAATTTAATTTATTTTGAAGAAGAATTTATCATTGAATACTAAAGTAAATAATAACAGAATAACAATGCAATATTTTTTTGGCAACAAGCAAGGGAAAAGAGAATTAAGTTTGACTGATATCCATGAGCTGTCATGAAATGTCATGTATTAAACCTCATTAAAATTTTCTGTTTTCTTTTTTTATAAAAATAATCCATATTATATAGATTAGTGCTACATGGGACAAAAATTCAAATAAGTCGTCGGTCTATATAAATTATTCCCATCACAACGCGCCATGCAATTAATGCACGAGGTCGTAGAAAGGAGGTGCGGGCAACCTGTCGCCTCGGGCTCGCTAATTGCAGCAAACAGTCCGTGTTTTTAATGATAATTTTTATATTGGCTCGGATATTTACCGGCTTGGCCTTGGTGAAATAATCGTAATGAGGCTATTGTTTTTTTGTCGAGCATCGAAGAAGTAAAGGAAGAGGCTCGAGGTTTTTAAGATGCTCAATGTTAATGGTTTATGTTGATTGTGTCAAGCTTTCAGCAACCGAAGGAGGTTTGTGTATAAGGAATTTTGAGAACAGTATATTGAACTGTTAAAACTGAACTGTTATAAGTTGACATTCGTATTGAAATTTAATTCATGATTAGATTCTGAATTCTAATTACATTGTAGTAGGGAATGGACAATCTGTACGCTTTTATCTAGTTAATAAAATCTTTTGATACGAGTAATTACACCGTGACAAATGGTTCTCTGATTCATGTTCCACTTAGATTCAATATACGCATCGGTTAACCTGTAGACAAAAAGTATTAGCGCTTACTTGAGTTACCAATTGAAACTAACAAATACAATTACATTCGTGCACCGAGGGTTCCATACCATCGGTATATACCGTAACACAGGTTTACGTTGTTAAACGGCAGAGCGCACCAGCTTAGATTCCCGATCGCTTGAACAATGGGTTGTTTTTGATCGTGTAGCTAAAAATGTCAAAAATCAGTACCACTGGTACGTGAAGCTACGCAAAACATTCGCCAAACCACCTGTTTATTACAAACATTGCTACCAATGATACATCGGGAAAAATCTGTATCCCGAAATTAACGAAGACGGGTTCTTTAAGAAGGTGAAAAAAGTTGGGGATACATAATTGGGTATTGTTTCTCTGTAAAGTGGCTAATGACGTAATTTTGTGCATAGATCTATTTTGTTTTCTCTAAACTTTAAGTAACGACACACTAGAAAATCTGTAAGAAAATCAGTGCATCATGTTCAAAATTATCTGAACGTTGTAGAGATGTGGTTGAATTTAAATAGTAGAAATTAAAATAAGTACGAAACTTACATGGCGGTTGTTAATCTGTCAACTTTTTGTGTCAAATGTTGTGGTGACGTATTGTTTGCCTTAATACGGCGACAACTTTGGTTGACGTTTATTCATGCACCCCAAAACATATTTGCGGTTCTTACTGATAGCCTTGATAAACCCTTATGTGTTGTTGCTTTAATATCCGTCTGCACATGTTTGATATTTTATCGTAATACGTGGTCTGCAATCTTGTGATTCAAAACTAAACAGTTTAAAATGTATCAAGAGTGTGAGAATATCTTCTATTGACTGATCTTGGACCAAAGTTTAACTTAGATGTGGTATCGCGTCTACGCTGAGTGTGTTTTTTTATTGAATAGTAAAAACATTATATTTTTAATTGGTTAAATGTGATGAAGTGATGATGCCTATATGTGAACTAAGATCTAACAGAATTTAGCAATAAAACTTTATTAAATTTACTTGACCGTTCTTGCGTGATGCGCAAATAAATAAATTAACCCGAAAATAAAGAACCCGGAATTTCAAAAATAATATTTTTTATCCCTTTCTATTTTTTAAGTTCACGCAAATAATTTTTTAATAATTACCTCCAATATACAGAAACGCTAATTCCACATAGTTTGATTATATATAGGTGTAAACGACAAAGTAAATATCAACCAAATTTAACACTACACCTACCAAAATAATTCAATGGCAAATGGTGATAAAGAAAACAAAGAAAAAAAATTTACGAATTCAACACAACATTTTAGGATATATCCTAAAATGTTGTGTTGAAGGCAACCAACAACGACATCTACCCTTATGAGTCTGTCCGTTTTCGGATTGCTTTCCCTACCCACCACTCCTGTACTAATCCGCACTTTACTTTTTGTCAAGCCCATTTCGACAATTGTGGAAAACTTCATTGCGCCATTTAAAATACATGTATTGCCACCTATTGATGTACGTAGGTACACTGTACATGTGTAATTACTACCTGTGAAATAACTAGATACATTTTTGTAGTTGTTACACTACGCTATTTAAATAAACTTCTAAAATTCACATATCTTTGAAATGAGTACGTCTATTGCGATGAAATAAAACTGAATTTTAATACAATTTAATTCATTTTTTTTTTGAAACCCAATTTAAATTTTATTGGTGACTTTTACTTGATGCATGCAAAACAAATGTAATTCCAACAATCTTTTTTTGTTTATATTTCAAATATACTGAAATGAAAAGTTAACAATTATTTTATATGCATAGATATGAATTTTAATTAATCTATCATTGATTAATATTGATTTTAGCCAACAAATGATATCTAGGAAATTCTACTTATTAATTATACTTGTAGTAATAATTATATTAGCAATATAATAGCAAGAATGAATGGTCTGATTATTAAATTATTGCAGGGTGAAACATTTCGAAAGAAGCATAACTGTCGCAAAAATTAAGGGTGCAGAACGGTTCTTAAAGTCAAATTCATATTAAAATTTCTGATATCCTGAATATAAAACTGCTGTAAAGGCAACAAACTGATAAATAGTTTCAAAAATATGATAACGTCATATTCTAAAATGTTTTTTTCTTTAATTTTTTTTTCTTTAACAGCATTACATGCTGTTTTGTCATTTTCCTTTTTTACCTTTTTTTCTATTGTTTAATTAAATTATTTTTCAGGCAATGCTTGGGTTTAATTATTTTTCATATACTAAGTGGTTGGGTGTTTTAGATTTATTCAATAAATAGAAGAAACTTACTCATTCAATGGCCTCACGTATTTAAATAAGTTTCTTATCTGCTTTGCAATACTATAAAGCTCAAAAAGTAAACTGAAGTCACATATGTGAAGTTCTTCGTACGGGTAACCCGAATAAAATTAATATTGACTTTGATATCTATTACACAGCCATTTTTCAGTAGCATGCATTCAACATTGAACATTTTTTTGCGCTAAGTCCTAAGAACTCTATCCGTTTGCAGGTACTATTTCTTTAGTACCAGTTCTTAAGTATCGGGTGACTAAAATGTTTTCCCTCGATTCATAGTAGAGCAAAATTTTGTTATATACGAGTATAAATATACTTATCTCTGTACCAGTTGGGGTTCTTAATATAATTATTAAAGAATAATAACTTGGTACTCCAAGTAAAAATTATTTTTATTTGTAGTTTTCAAATGTACACATCCAAGAACGCCGTGTTCGCCGACCGCAGAGTTGAAAAAAGCATGCGTGTGCTCGCTACTATGCACCGTTGAATAATTACATGGGTAGAATTTCCTAAACTTTTTCATCCACTTTATATAGCTAAACTTACATTTGTTGTTACATATTCAAGTTGTATTTTCGTCAACATGTGTATGTTTTTTAATTTTAGCTTATCTAAATGCTATCATATAGTCATAATAGAAATTTAGTAAATGTCTCAAATTATCATATCTCATCTATAATTCGCAATGGAAAATACAACCAGTTTGGTTAACCAACCTTCCTTTGAGTTTACAAAAAAATTTCGTTGGTGTACCAACAAAAACTGAAGTTGTTTTATTATATTTATTATGGACCCAAGTAATTTCAGTTGTCTTGAATGTAACACTCTGAAATTATTTCATATTAAAAGTAATAACCTGAATAATTTGATGGCCTCTGGCAGTAATGATACATAAGTATTATATATTACAACCAAAAGATACAATCATGCATTATAAGACTGTCTTCATAATTATAAATGACGATATCTGAAATCATAAAATAACACTTTCCAGTTAAAGGCCTCTTACAAAAAAAAAACATTTAAGCAAACAAAAATAATATTAAGTTTCTATATTCTAATTACTTAAAAACAAAGGGTGCTTGTTTTTTATTATTTTCTTTACTAACCTGTACACATATGTATAAAAATGGATGGAACCAATAAATATGTATGCTAACCGCAAGGAAGAATGAAGTTTTGTACAATGAATTTTTCCAAATTTTATGATTTTTATGTGTTATTTATAATATTTTTTAAGACTAAGAAGAAAAAGTAGCATAACTTTGTATCAGAATATACATTTTTCGTGTAATAAACATGACATTATGAAAAACGATTCAGCATTTTTCATACAAAGTGTTGAATGCATTATTGTTAGTAATATTATTTGTAACATGATAACCTTTTAAGCTAAAACATTCTTATAGGAAACTAAAGTTAATAGTCTGGCAATATTAAATGGCCATCATCTTTTCTACTTTCTGTACCTTATTTATTTTTATTCTTAAAATAAAAGTTTTACTACTCTACCATGCTATTTACAAAATTATATTTTGTTATGTAAACTAAGATTTAAGCTTATATATTTAACTTGGTTAATTTCAGGAATGAAAACTATTAGAGATTTCGATATGAAGTTTCTCTAAAATTGTCCATACCGGGTATTGTCCAAGATAGAGAAATCATATTATTTTTAAAGGCGTTAATGGTTGTCTTGTATCTTGTTATATTAAGCTTGCTTATTGGAGCTTTAGTAATTTCAATGCCCTGCCTCATTTTTTTCTCGTATTTTTTTGGTAACTTTGCATAGGTCCTAGATACATGATTGTATAATCTTCTTCTTTGGTATAATTTTAACGAGGAGGTTTTATTTTGGAGAAAAAAAACATTTAAATAGAAGAAAAAGGTAGTCATCTGCTGCAGTGTTATAGTTCCAATAAATCTTAGTTAATATTTTCCTGAGTACATCAGGAGTAATACTATGGTTATTTTAGATTATCAAAATATATTTGTTGATAAAGAGATTGTAAGATGTAAATTTACCCCTACTTATATAGTACTGGAATAAGTACATAATGAGATGAAGAAAGATTGAACGATCATCATAGTGCAAAATTGCAGAAAATATTTACTTAAAATGTTATTAAGGTTGACTTAAATGACATTAAATTTTAGTCAATCTTGAAGTTGATTATATATTTAAATTAAACATAATTAAAACTTTAAATAACCTAATATTGCTTAACGTATTCACCAAGATTTTCCCATTTTACTTATAAAATTATTCCCCTCTGCCAAAAAAGGACTGGTTTTTAATGTTTTCAAATAAGTTAGTGAGTTAATAATCTAAATTTAGGAATGTTGAAGAAGACGGAAACGTGTATCCCTGCAATTTTTGTTACTTTACTGCAAAATTACGTTGTTTGAATTAAGTCTGTACTAGTTTCCTGTAGAAAGTCATGTTTCCTCCTTATTTTGTAATTAAATTTTTCCTGACGAAACTTTTTTTAGGAAATTAGTTTTCTATTTGTTCCGTGAATAAAAACTTGTTTGTATATTTCTCGTCTTTGCTTTATATCAATCAAAAAATTAGAAGGAAACGAATTATGAAAATAAAAATGTAAATATTTTCACCGAATTCTTGTAAACCACATCAAAGGGAATAACTGAAAAATAATTCTTCAAATAGCAAAGGACCTGGGCTACCTTCCAGAGGCGGCTTTTTATTTTATTTTTAATCGGAAGAAAATATGAGTCAAAGCGCAATAGGTGCCGGAAAATTCTAAATTGTAATTTATTTCCCACCGAAGGAGCTGAATCTTATAAGATTTCTGATGGCTTACTATGCATACATTCACTCGTGTTTCAAGTCAATTTAATTTAACCTTAATACTGTGCGGACACAAATATATAAAATTGAACTTTGCTGAGAAACTAAATAGGAAATTAAGCTAATTAAATCTCAAAAAGTACGTCATGACGTATCAAAGTAATTAGGTTTTTTTCAATATTTTCATAAGAGCAATACGTTTAAATATACAAAAACAAGCTTTTTCATATTTTTAGAAGCAAACAAGTGAAGTATAAATGGAAAAATAATAATTTAAAAAGCAAACTTCGTCTAAAGTATCAATTGCTTAACAATTTTACTACTTATGATCAAAATAAATTTGAGATGCTGGTTGACATACAAATAAATATTTTACAGCGTCGGGTATAAAAATTGTGGGTCATCTGTCATATAGCTTCGACCTAAAATTTATTTATTCCTAAGAAGCCGCTACTGCCTATGAAATGGCCGTAAATGAGATATCTATGGAAGAGAAGACCTACTGCTTCCTTCCTTGGTGCTATCGAATGGAACGTTGTGAAGGGCGTTACGAAAGCTATTTTGAAAAACAATAAAGTATAAACTTCCCTGTTGACATTTTTTCGACATTCTGAAAACTTTCAATATTTTCCATCGTAATTGGGTTCAAATAATTGAAGTGAACTAAAATAAAAGCGTAACAGGGTAAATTTAGATTAGCTCCCTAAATAAGGAACGTAAAATTTTGCTCTCAGTATATATTTAAACATATGTATCCGCATACCAAAAGTAACAGAAATTTGTTATTGGATATATGATAATTTTACTTCTTAATTATATCTATTAATATCATAAAGCAGAGAAATAGGTCAGATTACTTTTAACTGAAATTTTTCAATGAAGTAAGTTTCCCTACCAAAAACCGTGCATTTTATTGTCAACTCCACTTACATGAAATTCACAAAATTTATGGCCAAGGTAAAATTAAAAATTTCGTCGTTCAAAATGTAGGACTTCATCCAAGTTGAGTGCTTTTGGAGAAATATTGATATTAATTGGAGCAAGCCAAATAAAGCATTGAAAACTTGACTTGATTATTCAAGTTAAAAAATTTGTGATTTTTTTCAGCTATGTGATTTTTTATTTTACCTTCATATGATATGTTCTATTATTTCAAATGCAATTTATATTAATTGTATGGCGCAAAAACGCACTCAGATATTCCTTGAAAGACTTAAGATTCCTTCGCATAGACGATGTAAATATATGAGAACAACTTTTGATTGAACATGAAGCAGCAGAGAAACTGTGGATGCAAAGCTCAAAATTTTTCAGGGATAACCCATAAAAATGCTACTAATGAGCAATTATTTTCATGCAGAAGGAGAATACACTTATTCCCTACAAGATTAAAAACTAAATCTTGACTATGAAAAAAAAATTATTGATAATCACGAAATACCGAGAGACACAGCGCGTAAAATTCATAATATTTTATACTCTAGGACATTGTCTGAACCATCACGAATCTAAGGACGTACGATAACTTGAAATTCCTTTACCACAAGTACTTTAGTATGTAATAAGGAAAAAACGACATACAATATACATACATACATGTTTAGTCTGTGAAATTCACACCAGCCCATGAAATTCATAACGTTATATAGCGATACTCTCTGAATCAAGACAAGCCTAGAAACACCAACAACATTTGTTGAAATCACAGCAGTAGATTAGTCTGTACGAGGGAATTAATTAACACACATAACCATATATAACCTTCAAAATTAATAACACATCCTCTGTCGTATATACAATAGAAATAAGGTGAATACGTGATGCAGAAAATATGTTGTTTTTAATTGAATATAGACAATATGTTAGCTGAATTTGTTATATATTATCAATTTGTAAAACTATTCCTTTCAAAGTTGACCAATCACCTTTCCTGCGATAAATTTTTTTGAAGATATATTGACACATTTACATTAAAATTTCTCAAAATTTATCGACTCATTTTTTATTTATTCTTGCATCGTTTATTGCAAAAAAATATGGCTAACCATTAATAAATGCAGATCCATTTAAGATTAAGGACATGTAAAGAAAATGGTTTTATTTTAATTACACCAATGTATTTGACACGATGAAATAAGTGCCAATCAGACTAATTAAAATAAATACGTTATTCTCGAAAAAAAAACAATCTAAACTCACAAATATATAAATGAGGGCTAACCCCATTCATCGATTTATCTTCATCGAAGTTTCCCGATTCAATGGAAATTGAACCTTGACCAAGTGAATTTAATCTTCAAGTCTGCCTCTAATAAAGACAAATGGCTGCATCCGCGCCGACATAAATTCCCAGCCAGTTACCGATGAGAATCAAGGGTCAGTATGAGAGAAATATTCTGTAGATGAGTACATCTTTCATCTTGTCGTAGATACGTTCGACGAGCTCAAATGGGAAAAGTAAATTTTACCCAATAAAAATGTGTTGAAGTTAACATTCGGGCGGTATTCCTTTTCTTAAACGGATACTTAGTTTATTAAACCTCTGTGAAGAAAATATTTAATTACAATATTATTTGAAAACATTACGGGTTGTAGTTTTATGTCGTGTTTTTAAATATTAAAGTAAGAAAAATATGTTCTCCATATCAGAACTAGAGGACGATGGTGAGAGAAAATAATTAAAATTTAGCCGTATTTTTTAGAGTTTTTGTATCCGTATAAGTAAAGTTATGTTGCCAAATATTTGGATTTTCTACTGCAGTAGTTTAATTTGTTTCTTTCCAGCAACAACAAAAGTGAATGTGAATTTTTATTTATCCACAAAAATTCTGTGTTACGTTCAACCATAAAAAAACACAGAAAAATAAATGCATAATGAGATCATATTTTTGCTTATTGCAGTGTGACTTAAAATATATTGATGTTTTCTTGCTCCAAACTACAAAGTAAAAAATAAAAACTGAGAGCAGTATTTATCGAAAAAAAAGGTGAAAAACAAATTTATACGCCAAAAAATGTTATAATACGCAGTATATTATACTTATATGGTAATAGTAGCTATACTAAATAACATATTTGATTTCATGCAATTGTCGTTACGTAAGTTAATTCGTACTTAGTTGTTTTTTATTATATTAAAACACTGTTACACTTGATAACAAATATACTTTAAGTAGCTGTATATATATTACGAAACCTTATAAAAATATAGCAAAAGTTTTAAAATTATAAACTTTGAAGGCTTTAATTTCATTTTTAAGCTCGTTAATTTATTTAGGTGAAATATAAAGCACCTATTTGTTTAACATCCTATTTGGTAATTAAACCCTATTTGGTAATTAACTGTTATTTCAACCCTATTTGGTAATTAACTGTTATTTCCTATCGCACTTGGCAATTTGGCTAAATAATGCGGGCAATAATCATAGTTCTGTTCTTATTACATCGAGTCTAGCAGGCGAGTAAGTAACAGTAATTAATGGTTGACTGGGAATAAAACTTCTTTGCATACGAACCTTTTAAGTACCATAAAAGTTTCATGTCTCTTTGCACATATATATTATATAGTTACTATATAAAAATAACACGAAAAACAGAAGTGAATAAATGTATTATCATTTCCAATATTTTATGTGATTTTAATTTAAATGTTCATGTCTTAGCTGTTATACTTATAATACACATCACCATATCATAGCTTAATTTTAAACCGATTATTAGAAGTGAATAAAATATAAATAAAAACCCAAATATTACATAATATTATAAATAACTGCATTTTGTGGAAAATTGTTTAAATTTTTTTTAATTATTTAATTATTCATTTGAACTCGTCGAACGTATCTACAACAAGATAAAAGATACACTGATCTACAAATTATTTCTCTCATACTGACCTTGGATTCTCGTCGATATCGGCTGGGAATTTACGTCTGCGCGGATGCAGCCATTTGTTTTTATTAGAGACAGACTTGAAGATTAAATTCACTGGATCAAGGTTCAATATCCATTGATTCGGGAAATTTCCGTGAAGATAAATCGATAAAAGGGTTTGGCCCTCATTTATATACTTGCGAGTTTGGATTGATTTTTTTTTCAAGGATAACGTATTTATTTTATTTATTCTGATTGGCACGTATTGAATCACGTCAAAATGATGGCCCAACTTGTAAGGAATAGTTTTACAAATTGGTAATATATAAGAAATTTCATAGCAAACAGATTTTCCCCTGTATATTTGATCAAGAAGAGGATATTTATTTTCTGCTTCACATATTCAGCTAATTTATATTTTATATTTGATTGGTTTATTACCGGACTATGACAGAGGAAGGGTTATGAATTTTAAAGGTTATACATGTGTACATGAGTTAATTAATTCCCTCGTATGGACTAATCTACTAAAGTGATTTCAACAAATAAGGTGTTTATAGATTTGTCTTGATCCAGATATCGCTATATAACGTTATGAATTTCATAGGCTATGTATGTATGTGTGTGGGTAAGTTTGCTACTTTGTACAGACTAAAGTACTAAAGTAATTTCAACAAACGAGGGGTCTATTATGTCAATAAATTCATAGGCTCTATATGTATGTTATGAATTCACAGACTACCCACGTACGCATGTATATTGAATGTAGTTTTTTCCCTCGTACACACTAAAGTACTTGTGGTAAAGTAATTTGAAGTTACGAGGCGTCGTTAGATTCGTTATAATTCAGACAATGTCCTAGAGTATAAAATATTATGAGTTTTGCTGGCTGTGTCTATCGGTATTTCGTGATTTTAGATTATTTTTTTTCATAGTCGGGATTTAGTTTTTCTTCTTGTTGGAAATAAATGTATTGCGCAAATTTTATTTTCCTTCTGCTTGAAAATAATTGTTCTTTAGTAGCATTTTTTATGCGTCTATACACGCTGAGAAATGTTAAGCTTTGCGTCGACTGTATTAAATGATTATTTATTATGTAAAATTTTTAGAAATTTAAAAAATTTATCCAAATGCTAACCGCATTTTGATTTTTCACTGAGTGTCTTTGTTAAGGATGTTATTGTAATTAATTCTATGACTTGACCATAATTAATCATTTAATTTCTATTTGACGGCAATTCATATTGTCTGTGTTTTATCCTTCTTTTCTTTAATTTTTAATAATTTGATAGCATTTAATGGCCTAGATTGGACATATATTTAACACTTTCAAGTAATTAATACTTTGAAACAAAATTGACTTAAATGGAAAGAAGAACGCAATAAAAAAAATTAACTTTAAATATATCCCAGTGCGGTTTATAATTATATATAAAAATCTTTGCTCTGATATATTATGCTGCATACATAAATTTTACACTAACATATGCTGGGTTAACATTTTTGGTAATGTGAGCAGTCCAATAAAAATTATTCAGTTATAAGACGTAGATTTATTTTGATTAGTTTTAGCGTAAATAAGTAAACATTGCTTAAAATAAAATATACGTATACGCATATAAATTTCAAACTAACTACGGATCTGTTGAGCATACCGAAACGTTTATATTATTTTAGGTCACATGACATGTCGTAAAGTAAAATTAAATCATCCAATTCTAGTCTGCAACGCTGGCGCCCGCTTACTTTTTGTTTGCTTTATCTTCGAACAAAGTTTTAAATGCCTTTCGAGCTATTTAATTGTGAATAGACTTTACATCTAAGCTTAGAACAAAATACATTTTATTGCACTAATACAATTGTTATCTGAATAACTTTATGTGTACGACTTACCGTTCTTGCAAATAAAAAGCGTTGTTTTTCAATGGTTAAAGCAAATATTATTTTTTATTAATATAATTAACAAACATTTTCATAAACCTTACAAATACTGCTTTGAATATGTATGCGCCTGGTTTGAATTCAGTTTTGAGTTTATGCCGTTTTAAAATAAAATTCTACCATTTATAAAGGTTATTAATTATGGCAAAAATTTAAACAGGGATAACTTTTATATTATACCATGAATTCCCATGCGTCATGGATTTAAACATAATTTACAATGATTTTAAACAAACTTCAATCATGATTTTAAACATAATTTATAATGTGTGTCACATATTTTTATATTCAGTTAATTTGATAGTTACGTAGTTCGGTGTACAGACGTGTCTCAAAAAATATATTTAGCGATTTATTGTCCTTATTTTAGAAATACATTATTTACTCCCTCCTACATATGAATTCTATATTAAATTTAATGTAATAATAAAAATTTAGCCTCACCCCCCCCCCATATAATTACTTGTCTATAAAGTCGTTGGTACATATATTTGGACTGGGTATTAATTAAATTGTCTCACGAATGGGATATAGTCATCTATGTATGATGAGGTAACTGAATTTTAATTAGATTTTATTTCTAAGGATATCTTTATAATTATAAATGTATATCCTTATTTCGGATATACACCAATATTATTACCTTCTTAGGATTGTACAGATATCATAAAATATATTTTATTTATAAATAAGGTGAGGAAAAATAATGATATTCATTGAAAGTTAGTTTCTTGGTATATTCATTATATTATATAAATAATTAAATTTTGGAACTCTTTAACAGAGTTGTTTCGAAAATCACAATCATGCTGAACCTGACAAATATTTATTTTCTCCTGTCCTTAACTTATGCTTCCAAAAGAATTTAAAAAAATTCTTCTACTGATGAACTATCAATTGAAAGAGTTTTCCGAATACACCGAACTTAAAATCTATTATTCCAAATTTTCAATAACTTTGAGACTTTAACATTTTAATGAAATTTAATTATGATAGAGAACCAAATACAATAATACGGATAAAGCAGCTTCCTTAAAAAAAGAAAATTTAAATTAATAAAACGATTTAAATCGTGGGATGTTTATGATTCCTCAAATTTTATTTAACTTATTTATTTCAAAATAATTACTTCACCTCTTTTTTATGGACTTAAGGAAAGTAACAAGTTGAAAACAAAATGTCCCTTTAGTTTTCAAAAAAAAAATTCCGCAAACGCATTTTGATTTTCTTATGAAAATTGTTTTTCCTCTATAGCCTTTAATAATAATATTTATGATAAAAATGCATGCAACCAATGTTCAATCTATCAATTGACGAAAACACGCAGAAAAGAAACATACAACGAACATTTCCTGTAAAATAGTCAAATTATATTTGGACCTTAATATTCAGTGTTTTATGTGCAAAAACTACTATGTTTAAAGAATGTATGAGCGACATTGATCGATAAGCTCAAACGGAAAACGCAGTTACGTATTAACATCCTGTTAGTTACGTATTAACATCCTGTTTAGTTACGTATTAACATCCTGTTCGATTTAATCCAATAACTCACTCTAACCTCATCGGTGTGCAAGTGGTTAGAGACGAGTTTCGGTATTCCTGAACTATTTATCACCCCAAAAATGTACCTTATATTAATATTTAACTTTATCTACTTTAGGAATGTAAAAGTGTTAAATGTATTTCCTTTGGTATTGATATAAAAATTAATATTGAATATATTTGGCGTTAATTTTGTAGAAATTCATTATTCGCAATTAAATGAAACTACGTGATATAATATTATTTCTACTTCTTTTTATTAAGTTTTTTACCACGACCTAGGTTTCGTTGTATTACAACATCTTCAGGTGGGCTATTAGCAAAGATCTTTGCTAATAGCCCACCTGAAGATGTAATAGAACGAAACCTAGGTCGTGGTAAAGAACTTAATAAAAAGAAGTAGTAATAATATACTACATCACGTTGTTTCATTTAATTGTGGATAAAAATTAATTTTCTTTTTCAGGTTATTGGAAACGGATAGCTTATCTAAGTGAGACTTATATTTCTGGCTAGAAGTACAATATAGCAACAACGAATTTTTTACTATTTTTTTTAATCAAATAAAAAAAATAATTGGTTTAACGGTAGATCAGTTTTAAAAAAACTATTTAAAACTGCTTTTACGCGTGTAAATTGGTTAATTTAAAATGTCTCTTATACTGCTTTTATTTTTTTTATTCCTTTCTGTGAGTTTCCACACCTCAAATAAAAAATCGGACTCCATATGAGATCACTCATATGTCGGCCTGTCCTTATATTTTTGAATGATTTTCTCAGAAATTATGGGACGTAGAAATGTAAAAATTAATTTTAAAATAAATTTTCATTTAATATTTTTAATAAAAGTAACATTTGTTTAATTGTTTTATATTCTTTTCAAATTATTCGTATCAAAATTAAAGACGTATTAAACATAGTAATATTTCTTTAATTTCATGTATCATACGAAATAATATTTGAAAGGGTTTTACAATGTACACAAAAATAGTTTTTTTTCATAATTTTAAAGTGACTTAAAACATGTAAATATTCTCCTTCACTCCTTATTTTCGAAACTAAGGATTAAAAACATAAAAAAACAGGTTCGGCAAAATCTGAATAGAAAAATAAAGAAAAGTTATATGAATTATCCAAGAACTTTTCATTTTTTAAATATGCACAATATTTTTACGCCCGTCAAAAATATAATAGGCTATATAATTTATATTTTAATATAGTTGTCAAAAATTAGTATATGTAAATAATTATACCCAAAAATTATTATGTACCGTGCGCAGAATTAAACTATATTTTAAATCTGTGATACCGTGTCGCACATGGGATTTTTAAGTGCTTATAAGTAACTAAAATGTATAACGTGTATTGCGTACGGAAAACTCATAACGCGAGTCCCATTTATATTTAATAGTTTTTTTTTATTGAATTTCTCTTTGGTAACTTGCATATTTATGTTTAAAACATTTAGTAATAACACTGCTTATTAAATAGACAAAACTAAAACAGATGATTTGTCGCCAATCACAATTATTATGGGGAAAATATCACATGTGCTTTTTTCCAAAATCAATCGTAAATAACATTTATAACCTACAACCAAGTAAAGGTAAATTTGGTTAAATAAATGAAAAGTTTTCAATTAAATCAATGAAATAATAATTTATAATAATAAAATATACTTTATAATATTACATCTAATCTAGGTATATTTTTCCTCCCATAATTAAGCCACACAACTAATAAAACATCCTGACTAAATTGTTCCATCAATTGATAACTTACCGGCAGACAATTACGCAATTCACATAAGAGTCGACTATATGCCAGTCGAATAGCATGCCAAACACTACAACGCTAGGTGCGTTGTAGTGTTTGGCATACTAAATTTGTGGGTACAATCTGCTTACTATTTAACCCTCGGTTTGTGGTTTCCCGATTCGTGGAATGACCGATGGGGTAACGAAGTTGTCGGTATTGTTCTTATTAGCTTCTTCCATATGGCAGTTACTTTGACTCTCCCCTCCTAGTCTGAAGTTATCCCTTATCTTTTTAGGGATAAACTGTGAGCAATAAAGGTTAATATAATTGTTTCTAAAGTTATGTAAATAAAATAGCGTACTGAGTTTATTCCTTGCCTTTGAGGTATGGTCACGGAGTATTAATAAACTGCTCTTTACAGCTTCTTTAATCTTTCTTTATATTCAGGCCAATTATTATTAAGATTCAATAGGTATTAACAATTTATTCCTCATTTTAATATTTGAAATTACCTATCAATATGGTATCGATAATTTTTCTGACTTTCAATTTTCCGTGAGAAACAATTATTAATTTAAAATAATGATGAAAATGAATAAGCAATGTAGTGGAAAATGTTATTATTGCTATAGCTCTTACAGGATTCGAAACCAGAAACTTCCAGGAATCCATCTAGATCGAACAGTAAATTAAATTAAATTATGAGAGGCTTTAAATCACTTTGAACTTAACCGCGCTCTGAATTATATTCACTGAATAAATTATGAGCTGTTGTTGGGTTTTGTGTGATTTAACTTTGTAAATTTATTTGTTTCGCAGGTCTCTACTTTCATTATTTAATTGTATGAGTACGGTGGTGAAGACCTTGATACTATATCTAATTTTACTGAACGGTAAATATATATGTTTCATAGAAATTACTTAACTTAATTTCATATGTATTTGAATATTTAACAAATTATTCAGTGGATTACACAGCCACGTGCCACAGATTAATCACATGAGAAGCAGATTTAATTTCGGTCGTGAACATTTTAATTACATATTCCTTAATATCCAAGTTAAATCATACCTGTTTCATTAAAATAATTCATATATGGCAGATAATTCATATCAATAGAAAAAGAAAACGTAACAAGTTTTGATTTACATTTAACGGTTCAGTGAAGACTTAGCAATAGACAATTATGGAAATAATAAATATTAGGATTAAATTAATATAATATATTTTATTTGTCATTTAAATATATTACCACAGGATGTCATGCAGTGGTATACTAAACATTTATTTGGAATATTTTTTTAAAATATTAAATATAATTCTAATTTTATATAACAAAACAAAGCTTTCACAGAAGCTAAGTATGACAACATAGTAACGTACTGGTCTACAGACATTATAATTTTTTTTAAAATGAAAATACTGACCTATATTTCTAAAGTGAATGTGTGAAATTTGAGTATTTTTGTATACCTTTTGGTGTTTGAAGATGTCCGAGAATTTATACTTACGTAACTTTATAAAATCAACGATATTCTCAGTGTTCACGACTATGTCCAAACTGTATTTATCAGTTCATCGAGTCTTGGGTGAGATATCGTTATTTCGGAATATACATACATGTATAAGAAAAATATAACTTCTTCAGACTTTTTACTTTTTTATGAGCATTGTCTCGTTTTCACTTATTAAATTAATATGCCAAATTAATGATTATACTCATACATATTCAAACTTGCAAAACTCACCTTGTAGCAATCTACATCTAGCAATGGCCGAAATTTGTCAGATTCTATGAAAATGGGTCATAGGTCCTCAAAAATGATTACCTCAGTATCACATCGCTACGTGATGGTGTTATAGGAATGAGAGAAAACATTATAAAGCTATATTCAAACCTTACTTTTGGTTTAAAAATGATAACGAATTATATTTATTTTCGTAGTTTATTTAAACTCTCTTAATGGGGCTGTCTAAGAAATTTAATTTCAAGCTCACATCAAAGGAAGCTTGGTCGTCGTTACAACAATTTCTAATAACGAAATCATTACTTTTAGTTTAATTACGGTTATAAGAGCTAGATTTTTTTTCTAATATTGTAAGCAATGCGCCATTAATTGTTCACCTGATACTTAAGTTTTCAGTTAATACCCGTCATTATTTAAACTTTGAAACCATTAAAACCGCCTTAACAAATATACTACAATATTGTTATAAATTACGTCGAAAAAAGAAAACTGGATTTTCCTCCACCATTCTTGATAAATAAATAGTAGTACATATTGAACTCATAAAATAACACATGAAGATCCGTTTCCGAATAGACTTTTCCACAAAGTAAGACAAAGTTTGTGCTATATAATTAAAAACCAAGGAAGGAAAATTAAAATAACCCTATGCAGAAAATAATTTAATGAATTTTGTAAAAGTAGAAAAATTTAAGTAGGTAGAAGGCAAGGTCTGGAAAATACATAGTTCTCATAGAACCTATCAAGTATAAGTAGAAATTCCACTACGTACACATATAGCAAGTGATAAATGTTTAAAATTCGTAATATTTTATTGAACTATTTATAATGATTAATTTTTCGCAACGTGAACATATTGCCTGTAATAAATTTCTCAGCAAAAGGACAGAGCGAATTCGTCCAGTTGATGAGACACCTGTTGCAATTACTGACGTAACTACGCTTGTGGTGTTTTTCTATCTTAGCAAAATATTGGCACGAAAGAAAAAATCTTTAATGACTTTTATCAGGTTAAAAATATTTTATTGGGAAAATAATTTTTTTTTTATTTATTAACGTATTATCGTCAAAATATAATTAACACGATTTTTATGGGAATACATTAAGAATTAAGCAGTTTTTTTAGAAATTGCACGTCTATAATTTGAGATAGGTGGAAAGTAATTTTAACGCTCCATTACATTTAGGCTCGTTACTTAAGAGAGCTAGTTTTTCCTTCAAAATTGAAGCCACACTGTCTCTTTCAATTTTGTTTAACAAATTACAGAGGAGACTTTAATTCTTAAGCACTAAAACAGTACAAAATCCATAAAATTGCATAACAAATTGTTTAGCGCTTAAACTATTGAATCATTTTGAAATTAATTTTTGTGTTTAAAATTTCTTGTTAATTTTTTTGACTTCACCACTTTTTTGATTCTATACCCCAAACGCAAAGAAATGAATCTCTTATACAATTATTCGTATATCTGCGAATCATAGCCGTTTTTCTCAGAAATTCCCATAGAAACTTAAAATTCGCAATATTGATTTTCTTAAATTTCGTTTTTTTTTTTCGATATAAATTGAGATGACAAGGTATCAGCTTTCCAAAATTTTAAATATGTCAATTTTAGAATGGCATATAAGAAAGCAATAGATATGTTTTTGAAGTTATTCGCAAAAAATGGATAAACCCTTCCCCAAAAAACCAAAGCCAAAATTACGGGGAAAAAAATTACTAGAAGTTTACCTGAAGCGTAAGTTTTAGCAACCATAACTGAAAAATTAAAGTAATAATTCAAAACTTCTTAGTTTTTTAGGAAATATACATATTTTAACGCGTATGGAAACAATAATAAGTGAAAAGTTTACTTGGTTGAACACATAAATATTACTTGTTAATTGTTAAATAGCACGGTTTATTTATTATAATACGGTTAATTATAATACGGTTAATTTTTTTTTTCATTTTTAAATTAAATTTTTGAAATTTTATATGTAACCAGAAAAAAACGATACACCAGTTGATATATCACAGTTAGAAAAAATCCGTGAATCATTGAGTAAACAAAGTTTCAGTATTATTTATTTAACGCTACGTCACTCTTAAATGAAAAAAAGTATTATTACCAAAATATTTATAAAACCTAAACTCCAAGTATCAAATAGTATAGCCAATTTTTAATCTCCCAATTTAATCAGTTCTTTTTTATATAAATCGAGGTGAAAAAAGTTTTTTTTGGGCATTCGAAAGTCACACAGTGTTGAAAATAAAAGTATGTTAAGAAACAACATATATTTGCGAAATTATGGAACGAAGTTTTGTGTATGTGCTCAAAATCGTTTGCAAGTAATGGCCAACAATTATTATAAACTATATTAGGCCAACATTATGGCAAAAAAGTTAATTTATTTTCTTCAATGATACAGTCATGCTTTCTCATACAATTGTTAACAGATAGAAACGATGACTTTGTAACATTATAAAAAATACCTACCACAAAATTTTGTAGATCGTTTCTGATAACTAAGTTCTGACACCATGAATATAAATGTATTAAATGTTCGTAAATTTTCAGCAGAACTTCTTTCTGATGTCTTAACCTCTTTAAGTTCCGTTAAGTAAACTTTGCAATTTCAGATCAGTTCCATTTTATTTTTTTCACTCTTCACAAACATGAATCATTTTTCTCATTACTACATTAACTGAAATATACTGCCCCTGTAACAAAACATGTAACAGTTCTACACAATTAGCACATATTTCAAGTGTAAAAGGAATTTTTGAAAATATCAAATAACTAAGTCTCTTTTACTTATACTTATAATTTCTTAGGTTGAAAAAAAAACTTTTCATTGTTCGAGTAAATGCGTATCTTTAAAGTATGATTTTCTCATTGCGATGAGAAGCGAGATGATATTTAGAAGACATACTAATAAACGAAAGTGAAATATTTATTTAAACTATGGTTACGCTTCAATTTTAAGTCCCGTAAATGAATAGTAACCGCACATAAAAATGTTTCACTTCCGTCGCCTGATATTACTTAAAAAAAGATTATACAAAAATAGTAGAGATAATTAAAGGTAAAAATAATTAAATCGCAGAAGGTTCGTTTCTCGTTTATTACAGTTATTTGATCTACCCAAATAGTCCCAGAATTACCACGGTAACTATTATAGTTAACATTTCATTCCTTGAAATCTCGATCTCATACCCGCGAACACACGTCATCAGCTGCAAGACTTCAAACGAAGCCGAATTTAAAAAATTTAGATTGAAACAACTACGTAAAATACTTAAATATGAAATTCAAAGCTTCCAGTGAGTTCAATATTTTGCCTGAGAGATATTTTACAAAAGAGAACACGCTGGAGGCTAAATTTTATATTTTAACTTGTGTATATTTTTTTGGCAAAACCAAATTATTATAAATTTTGTTTGAAAATTGTCCAAAATTTATAATTCATTTATAAAGTATGAACAATTTTTTGTGGCCAGTTATAATTGTAAAAAAATACTATTTTATTGTCGATTCGAAGTAACTGGAGAGAAATAGATGTATGTTTTATTTTAGTAATTACTTGTGGCATAAAACTGAAGGGTATCTCCTAAAATCGTCTGCTAACAGAGAAAAACGTAGTTAGTCTTAATTGAAGTACCAACTCGCACTGAGAGGATTCCGTACTTTCCCAGGTGAACATGAAAATTTAAATATAATAGTAAAAAATTGTTTTTGCAAATGTGTTTATAAATATTAATCTCGTATTTCATAAAATCAAAATATTGCTAATATTTAGTACATCTTTCACAAGCGTAAAATTATTGAGAATTTATCAGAAAATATAAGATTCAGAAAAGCCGTTAGTCTTCCCGTAATTTTTTAGCCAGATTTTATAAATTGTTTTCTTCTTTAGGATGTCTAAATATAATATAGGATGTCTAAAGTCTAGGATAAATATTTTTAATAAAAGATTTGTAGGTAATAATACTTTAAATATTCTTTATATCTGTTGTTTAATTATCCAATATTATAGTCCTAATTATTGGCGTTAAACGATTGATTAAATATATTTTTATTCAATATGATTTTTCTTTACTTTATAAATAATATCTATTTGCTTATAATTAAATTTTTTAGTTTTTTTACTTATTCTTGAAGGTATAAGGGATACTGTTTGTTATTTTGTATATTATCTCCAATATTTTATATATTATAAATATAATAAAAGTACTCTAAGTCAAAATGTCGTTTTAATATGAATCAGATAATTTTAAAGAGTTTATTATAATGTTTTTATACCAATTCTTTCATTTTATTTATTATGAGATTCGTTATTAAATTTTTTCTAGGAGTTTTTAAAAAGACAGGTGAAAATTTTAATACACAGTAGACATCACGAAGTAAAAAGCGTACATAGTGAGGGTTCATAATTTGAAAACATGAAACTAACATTTCGTAACTGTGCAATTTGTTGAAGGATCACTATAGATGGCTATTAATCTCCAAGTACATAATGATTTTCTGATGATCGCTCATATAACTGTAACACATAGGTATTAAATAGATAGCGGAATGTTGATAATGATAGATGAAGATTATCACTACAACATATTTCGGGTGCTAACATTAAACGCGCGAAACCGACATGTGCCAAGGATTAAAGAAAAAGCCTCGATGAGATATGTATTTTTCCAAGGTTCTATTTCATTAGTATAGCTATTGATTGTACTTTTTTTCTACTTGTAAAAACGGAAAGAGCGTCATCACGCTATTGAAACAGAAATGTTGGCCTTGTATGTTGACTAGTAGGCGAAACAGTATTCGTACATCTAACTGGTAGTTATTGATGAAGTCTGTTGCTCTACAATTGGCAAAAGTTTATATTGTGAATAAACAGGTAATAAAAAAAATTGTTGGGTTATGAGAAGAAGAAAAAAATGCAATTTTGTTCAGAACATCTAATTTGTTCCTGTTTGATAATAAAAATATCGATAGGTGAAATTCGATCATAAACAAGAGTTGATAAAGTGTAACACGGGTAAAGTAAGTTTCTCCAGTTATATATATCTCATGAAATTTTTAATGCATGTTTATCGAAAAAACTTTAGTTAAACCAAACAAATATCAAATCAAGGTCTTTTTCATATTTTTCAAATCCACAGTCCAAAATTAGAAAGTCTGCGCTGCACGTAATTTTTTAACTAAAAATTTCTGTAAATATTTTACAAAGAAAACTAAAAAGTTAAAAACCGGGAGTTTGGAACCTAAATTAAATTTTAAAAGTCCTATTGAACCAAGTTCTTCTTGGTGATATGCGTGAATTTCTTAATTCACACGTAACCTTCACCGGGAGGTACCTTGGACAATTTTCTGTCTTAATATTTTGCTACATATTAATTGAGACATCTACATGAGGCAACCACTTGAAAAACTGTACGTACTTGTATCTAAAAAAAATTGAAGCTAATACGAAGAAACAGACAGACGTATGGACGGACGGGAAGTTTTTTGTTTTACGCGCAACTTCTCTTTCACTATAAAACTGTAAATACGTAATATAAGAATCTAATTTTGGAGCTTAGTTATGGAAAACGAAAATTTTTAAGCACAAAAAAAATAGTTATAATAAATTGAAACAATTATATTTCTCTAAATACTGCTAGAATATATAATTTATTATTTTTCTTTGTTCCTTTTACTTGACAGTCTGATCTTATAGCTGTTTACCGTTTGACCCGAGGCGCTGATGATCATGATGCCGTTTATAATTTCATGACAAACTGCTACTCAAAGTAAAGACTGAGAATACTTCTACCTCAAAAAAGCCTTAGACCCTCAAAAAATTTGTTTAAAGAAAGCATTTGTCTAACTTTTCATACCGTATTTAATAAATTGTTTAAAATTTATATAACTTTGTTACAAGGTAAGTTTTAGCGTAAAGATGCAGAATTTCTGTGTTCATTTTATAAAATATTTCGAAAGCAGCTGGTTATTATTTTGATTTATTTAAATTCAAATTCTTAACAAAGTTTGAGCGCGTACAAAACTTGTATAATGAGCGTAGTTGGTTTGAACGTAAATTTTTCGGAGCTGGCTCTCAACGTAACTGTTTCTGGGGCACTAGCCAGTAAAGTTTAAGTCAGTTTGTAGTGAAACGTGCGTCTAAAGAGTGAGAGAATATACGATAGTTTGCGAGAAAAATCAAAAATTGTTTTAAAGGTTTCATAAAATACTTTACTATAAAAGGTAAAGTGTTTCATAGTATTTCTTAGTGTATTTTGCTACTGAAATTTTATATTTAATCTTTTACATTTTAATGTTAATGACCATAAATATTTTACATAATAAATATTAGTGTACATAAAAATAACAATAAATTTTTCTCAATATCATTATAACATCGCAAAATAATTATCACAAAAATCCCCTCTCAATGCGAATGAGAAAAGTCCACAGAAAGGGACAATTTACCGACAGAATGTCGAAAAAAAGAAATTTCGTTTGTTTTGAATTTTCTTTACGTAAAATGTAATATTTTACGTAAAGAAAAACCATAATCATTATGTTATACTTAGGACAAATACAAACTAAATGGTTAGACATATTGTCAGTTACGAAAAATATCCCTTTGTTCTCAAAATTTACTGCCCGTCAAAAAGACATTTTTTTATGTAAATTTTCTTTTGATTATATTATATTGATATATTTATCAAAATTCATATTTTATGCGTGCTCAATTTAAATTACGTGTAAAAATTTTGCAGATTGTAATAAAAAATTAGTTGAATTGAAGGATGAATTGAATTTCAATTAGAATGTATTTTTGTATCGTTTAATGTATCGTTTAGCATGGAGATGAGTAATGGGAGGACGACATATTGCTAGCGTTCTTCCACAGAAGTGTAGTATAATGTGTTTTTGGTACAATATATTTTTTGTTATAAACCTACCGTTTGTATTGTAATGGTTTTTTTGTTATAAATATACCGTTGCGCACGAAATACGATCAACGGATAATCTATGTCTTCAATTTGTCCGCTATACGTGTCATTGGTGCAGAGCCAATTAGAATTGGACTCCATTATTTGAAGCTGACGCGAAGCCAAATACAGCTTGATGATCGAACGTGAGCAAAAGACGTTCTTTCGATATCCGTATATGAGACAGTTTGGCTACTTCCCCTTTCTATTTCCTCTTGGATATGCCTTGCTGCTCAAAAGAGACGTTGCACTTATGAAATTTACCTTTCATCTATTTAAAACAAAAAATCTCTGCCTTGACTTTCATTCTTCTTACCTCAACTTCCTGCGGTCACACAATCATCACCTGTTTTTATACCATGTATATACACTATATCACACTATATCGGATCTCTCCACTTTTCCATGTTGTTTAACTGTTAGAGTGTAATTTATTTATAAGAAGTGAACGTAAATTTGTCGATATATGACGTCGTTATATTTCATAGTTCTTTGTATTCATGTTTAATTTATGCCTTCTATGATTTTAATTTATTAACCCATTAATTTATATCGTTGTGAATAGGTTAGCTCTAACGTATCTGTAAATGTATACAAATATATAAATAAGGAAAATGAATGTTGATTACACAGTTACAGTTAATGGGCCTTCCAATACTGCTCTAACTAATAAGTTGTAATGTTCCATATTGATTGGAACTCGCAGTAAATTAGAAAGTATATACTTGTTGGATATTTTCACTCATAACTTTGTATGTGTCCATAATTTCAGTCTTTTTAAATGAAAATTTTAAATTTCTTTGTAAAAATTATAAGACGAAACTTAAGGTTAGGTTATAATTAATATTTTTTTAAATGTCAAAATTATTTTCAAATTGTTTTCGACTTAAAATTAGAAACAGTTATGAAAACCGAGAAATTATTAATGTTGTTAATTAAATGAGATTGCGCTCGAATACCTGCAAATCAATAAATATAATACAGTGTATTATTTTTCTTTAAAATTATACGAGAAATAGAATTCCAATGTTAACATTTACTTACCTTTTGACAATATTTTGTGCTAGAACATGGTTCCAATATCATACTAAAGATGAACGTCATTAGACTGTTTTCACTTTATACTATCTTCATGAATCCACAATAAAATAAACCAAATTCCTGTAATATATCATCAAATTTTGATACTTAACCATTTATTTGATTACTTCAGGGTTCTATGCTATAAAATTCTTTATTTTCTTTCATTTATTCGTCATCTGTTAATCGGCCTGTCACAGCGTAAAAGTTTCTTTAGTTTTAGATCTTGTTGCATGAAATTATGCAAGTAGGCCACTGAGATCTAAGTAATCTTCAACTAAGACCTGAAAAAATTTTCAACTATGAAAAATCTGAAAATTTTCTGGATTTGACATTCACTTAGAACTTTCAGCTTTGCGGATGAGGTATTTTATTTGTAAGCCTCATTTAAATCGCGATTGACGTTTCACAGGCATTAGCCGACATAGCGAAAAAATCGTTTCAACAATTTACACTTGTGTTTAACAATTTGAAAGATTTTTAATGTATGGTTTTACACCTAATTTGCTCAAATCCGGTTAGAATACAGCTCCCTTATTTAAAGCCCTCACGAAAATCTGCACAGTTTCTTATTTGAATGTATAAAAATACATTACTATGATATCTGTATGTGAAGCTGTATATTTACTGTTATTTTCCTTCTGAGTGTATTAGGTTTCCATTGTTTGTAACTCAGAAGGAACATTGTTCTCATTGAATTTATTTTCCAATTAATAAAAAAATTCGTGCGTCCAGTATTAATATTCTTCGTACCCGATAAATTTTCTCGGCTTATTTTTATCTTTTTGTCATACCACCCTCCAAAAGCACCACCCTCCGGAATATACCGGAATGTTTCTGATAGCTGTCATACCAACATGTTTATGATTAAAGAAATTAGATTTTTTAAAATGTGTGATCGTTATGTTTTAAAATTCTCGTGTAATGTTGTAGTGACCAACTGGATTATATTTCATTACGAGTAAGTAACCTGTAATATATTGATAAATATGTATGACAAATAAATAAATCAGTAAATTTATTACGGTAACAAGTTATAGTGAGTAAATGTCATTATTTAATTTCGTTGACATTAATATATTCAACCGTGGTTAAATTTTTTTCTTTTTTTGTCTCAAAATTCTTTTTCATTCATTCTTCGATATTTGGATATTGACGCATTTTTGCACATTAAATGTTAGCCAGTATGCTGTTAGTTGTCGGGGATATTAATATATTGAAATAGATACGTTAATATCAAAGGATTTTATTCGGCCGTAGGTGAACATAAGTGGTCATTCAAGCAAAATGATTAACCATCCTGACTTTACCCAAACAATTATGCTGCATAATTAGAACTTTACTAATAGCCCACCTGAAGATGTTGTAATACAACGAAACCTAGGTCGTGGTAAGGAGCTTAAAGAAAGTAGAAATAACATCAGGTAGTTTCATTTAATTGTGAATAATAAATTTCTACAACATTAATTCCTAATATATTCAATATGCAAATCATGCTGCATTTATTTTTAATTTTTTTTAATAGCATATATTATTTTTAAATAGCAATTATTTGCAGTTTATATATTAAAGATGTTGTTAAGTGTTTGAGCATTTCTTCAATAATTTAGTACAGAACTTAATTAATCAAAAATAAAAAGGTTTTAATAAAATATTATTAATAATTGACCAAATATATCTTGATAAGTTTGTAGTGTATAATTCTTGCAAAATGTATTTTGATGTAACTATAAAGGTTTAAATGTTTAACTGGGAAATTTGCTTGACAAATGGGAATAAAATAACTTTTGCTAATAAGTGGTTATTTACATATTCCGTAAATATTTTATGTAACTTCTGCATATAAATTCCACAAGTTTTATGATTATAAACATTTTATGTCAATTGAATAAACCTTTTTTGGGCCAGTGACCAAAAAAACAGAGTAAATTACAACACAGGCAAGACTTTCTTCTTAATGAAATTGGTAAAAATTATGAACGGGTACTGAATTTTAAATCAAAATGGATATAAAATATTACGAATGTAATTCGTATTGCATAGGATAAAATTTTTGCATTTTTATTATATTCCTGTCATAAAAATTTAGATCATGTTCAGCGTTTACGCAATGCCGCTTTAAATGTACTTGTAATCCAATTTCAGTTTAAAACCGCAAAATTTTAAAATGGCTAATTTTTTTAAAAACAATTTGCGACCGCAGTGTTTAATTAAATTTTTAGCCATTACCTAAAATATTTATCTCAAAAACATATTATTTGATAAATAGCTTTCTTTCCTAAAATTAAATGTGATATAAACATTGGATATTCAAATAAAACATTAGTTAAAATAAAAATTAAAAAAAAAAAATTTACTTGAACCGATATATGTTCCGTTAATGTATTATACCGTAAATTAATAGATATTAAACTGAAACGAAAAAAAAATGTAAAAAGTAAATTAAAAAAAAATAACAATAGTCAATAGTATTTATTGTAAATTTTATGTGTAAGTTTTATTTCACTTTCCTCAGGGAAAAATATAATAAATTAACTTGATTAGTAAAATTAACTTGATACAAAACTGCAATCTTTATACGGAAGGTCGGGTTAGGTTTGGCGGTTGAAAGTTGTCCACGTGATTCTAAGTAAACGCATTACGTACGAATATTTGGGCATAATTACTAATGTATGCATGTATTTTAAAAAATACTACATGAAATGTGCCTGAAACATATATTAATAAGATTTTCAAGCTTTCTACTCTAATCATATATGCCTTAAATATATATTTATAAGCTTTTCAAAGCTCCGTCTCAAATGTTTTTTAATTCCAGACCGTTTTCTCTCCTTTTGACACTAAAATACATTATGCTCTGCTCGTCCAGAGAGACGCTTTTATTTCAATCTAAAACTAATTTTCTTAACAAATTAAAAATTCTATTTAACGAAATATATTTAGTTTATATTAACATTGTTACATAATTCTTGGTTTTACTTCAAAATCTACAACAAACTTATGATATAATAATAAACATTTTTAATTTCTAACACATTTGTATTATAGCAAAATATAAATATCATTAGTCAATATCTCCATAATGTCCAGGATATTATGGAGATTATTATTATTTTATATTTCTGTGGTATAAAAATATTGTAGAATAAGATGTTGTTGAAAAAAAATCTATATGTATATAAATATATGTAATCGTAAAAAAGTATTTAATTTTTTCAAGCTATTGTATAACATATGAAAAAAAATTACTTGCGATTGAATTGGAACACGCCAAAAATTCATTTTTTTACTTCTTTTCGAGAATATTCTGTACCGTATTTTTGAATTTTCAAATCATCTCTACTTTTTATCTCTTCCTTCCTCTCTATGTACGTCGACAACTTCCTACCACCCTTTCTTCCATTACTTTTCCTTCCAAAAATTTTATGTTTATGATTTTAACTATAAAATACATATTTATCTAATGCGTCTCTTAAACACTCAATATTTAATTTCATTTTAAGAACATGCATCTTGTGGCTTTCCAACCTTCTGACCCATTCCTTGTTTATTAGTAAGCTAAACTTATATCAACATTATTTTCATTTTATGATATTTTAACAAATGAAGTAATTATAAAATAATGTAACTGTAAACCTTATAACTGAAGTCATCACTGAAGTTTATAACGTCTCTCACTTACAGCCCCTTTTATATTGTTCGTGCATTGACCGATCGCGCCGATTTTCCTGTTAACGCCGATTCTAACCCAATCCTTTACATTCTTGTACACTTCATAGAAAACCTTTTACCAGTTTAATTTAAAAATTTTCTAATGAAACAAATTTTAAAAATAAATAATTTTATTAACAAAAAATTCCATGAGAAAGACAATTTATTTTTAATGATGCAAATAAACTGTCCGTGTAGCTGTGTTATTCATAATTATTTTTAAAGCTAAAATAAAGTTAAAACTAAAAGTTTCATTATAGACATTTTTGTACAAAATTTTGCAAGAAAAATGAACGTTCGTCAAAAGAGATGAAGTAGAAAGAAAAGAAAAAGAAGGGAAACGTGAAGTGTTTAACAAAATTTAAAAGAAACAAAACCGAATAATTAATCAGTTTTAGAACATCTCTAGTTTTATATTTGTAAGTGAAGTTTTATTTTGCAATGAAGCTACAGAGTTTTTCTACGAAACCGCAACTTAACTTTGTTCAGTCATATTCATGTTAGAGTTTAATACAATCTGGTACCACAATTCATCACTATAAACTAATTTCAAACTAAACGTCAAATTTTACGTCTTTTGTAACTTTGCCTTTTATGGCTTCTGAGAAAATTTATACCTTTTTACGAGCTGAGTCTGTAAAATAGTTTAGAACTTTATCGAAATCATTGTGAAAAAGAGCTAGTACCTATGAAAATAAGACCATCCAATGAAACAAAATATTTTTGAAATTACTAACCAAAAAGGATAACAGTGATAAATTATTAAACTTATTTATTAGAAACATATACAACAGAAAAATTGGGTCATTTGTTATTTGCAAATATTTTTATTATTCAATGATTGGATTATAAATAAATACCTAAAGTGGGTTTATAATGATCAGATGTCCTATTATTCAAGAAAAAGTCTAATCGTAAACTTATATATTTTATGGAGCTTTGTAAATATCATTTGAGAAGAACCTAATTAAATGATTTTAAATGAAATGGACATTTGGGGATTTTCGGCACTTTATGAAAAAAAATTTTTGGCATTTTCATATTTTATGCTATTCATTTATTATTATACGAATATGTATGGTTACATTAATATCCCTGTTTTTTAATATTTTAAAGATTTTTATATTCCCTATTAATAACCTATGGTTCAGTTAATTTATATAACCTATAATTGCATAATTACTTAAATGTTACTATAAACTAATTTAGATAACTAAATCGTTTTTTTTATTTTTCTCAACTTAAACAAAGATATTTATTGAAACTTAATAAATTTTGGTTTCAATGTTATAAGTAATTATTTAATGAGCTTTAAAAATACGATACCAACTGTTAATATATTTTATTGAACAAACTTGGAGCCTTAAAAAAATTATGCTGTTAAATATATATGGACCAATATATTGATATCACTGTAGGTTAACATAAATCAAAAAATATAAAACTTAAATGTAATGGTTAAAAAGGAAATTACAAACTAATTAAAATACGAGTACTTACGAGTAGTTAAAACTTTGGTTGTAAAATATGATTTGTAAAACATAAATAAATTTGAAAAATATTGCTACTGTAATGTATTTTCGGAATCGGTGCCGAGGACGTAATAATAATTATATTTACTTCTTTTCGCTTCATAATAATCAGTGCTTCATGCCTTTACATACTTGTATATTGCCTATGAAATATCCTTGTTTCCTCTTGCCTTTGTATATATGTGTACATACTCACCTACTTACTTAACGACATTTTAATTTTATTATTCCTTTATATGCATCTGCATATAAGTTATCCACATACCAAATCTATTGCTTTTTGCTTACGTCACGAACACATAGTTTATCTACCTATCATGGAGAAGTTTCTGTCATCGCTTTCCGTCTCCATTGTCAGGCCCTATTCATTACTTTTTATCAAAGCATTAATCAAGGAAAACGAGGCCAAATTTTATGTCTTTACTATTAATTTTTAAGGCGTTCTGCCAAAATCTTCTAACTTAATCATCGGACCCTGTTCACCATATTTTGCAAAAGTACTTATAAAGCATATGCAATGTGTTCAACCACGGCGTTAAATGTCATTGTAGTCTCATTCCTTGAGAAGTTTCTTAAGTAATGATTGGTAGTTCATAATCGTACCTGGATCCTATTTATATGAAATATATCCGAAAGAATTTAAAAACAGCATATAAATCGCCCATAGTATTTTCGAGTTTCAACTGCACATATATAAAAAGAATGCATACACGTATAATTGAGAAGCTTCTGTTTTTTTTAAATGGGTAAAGAAGCAATTTTTCTGCACAAATTTAAAAAATTTCCACAGCTAATAACAAAATTCGCGTTCCTGTAATATTTTTTTTCATATTTATAAGAAAGATGAGTTTATAAAAAAAGAAGTTAAAACGAATAAGTTAGTTTTAGCATATCACTCACTTTCATCACACAATAAAGACTAAATCTTATGCAAGACATAACTCCTGTGTTGAAACGGGTATTTGGTATTATATTATACATTTGCATTAAATTCATAATATATCCATAAACGTTCATTTTGTTGTTAATGAGTAATGTCTGTTTCATAATAATGTTTCATCTTAAACCAAAATAAAATTAACTTAATGCTTAGCTTAAACTTTAAGCTGAATTAATTTTAAATATATAAATTTTTTAATCATATATTTCTAAGTCTATATGAATTATCTTTTTCTTTATGAAAACAAATAATCTAATTTCTGTAACTTTCTAAGGAAAGAATAGTGATAATTGTTTTATATTATTACCTCTGAAAACTTCGGTTCGATTGAAATGGGTCTCGTAGAGTCAGCGTGATTCTGTAATTAACCGATGAACTGATACAGATTAAAAAAGGTAGCGACAAAAAGATCCCTTAGAATAAAAAGGTAATTTATTGTCCACAAAAACATTACAAGCATTTGCAGTACAAAAGACAGCATATTTTGAGCCACAAACGAGCTAGGACCGCAAAAACTCCAGTTAAATCTTATTTAAATCCTCACAATAGGTTTACTGCATGGTTTTGATAAATTACAGACAAAAGACAAATAATTTTACGGAAACTTGTTGCACAGAATACAGAAATTCTATTTGATTCTGCACACGCTCTTGATACAAAATTTGTCCAAAAATGCCAAGTCATTTTTTAAATTTTAAGGACCCACCTTTATTATCATCAGAATTCATATTATTATTTACATTTAACCTCAAACATGTGTATTAGTATACTTTATCGCCACAAAAGTTGTCAATTTACCTATACATGTAATAAAATATTCGCAGGCTTATTTCTATACATTAATTATTGAGTATATTTGGCGGTAATTTTGTAGAAATTCATTGTTCACAATTAAATGAAACTATGTGTTATTATTTCTACTTTCTTTAATCTCTTTCCCACAACCTAGGTTTCGTTGTATTACAACCTCTTCAGGTGGGCATCTTCAGGTATTAGCAAATATTCTTTGCTAATAGCCCTCCTGAAGATGTTGTAATTCAACGAACACTAGGTCGTGATAAAGAAGTAGAAATAATTCTACATCACCTAGTTTCATTCAATACATTAAACAAAAGAACCTCCTACGACAATGATTAATTATATAAACAAGCCGCCATTTTGTACGTGCCCAAGGTTTTTAAGCTTCGAGAGTTCATCCATAATAATTCGTACATATAACTAGAATAATTCAAATATTTACTAATTCAAACATTTTCGTAGCATTACAATGAAGTGTCTGAAGTACTTCATTGTAGTGTTAGGTACATTGCAGTCACACAACTATTCAGTGTTGAGGAGCTATCTAAGAGTGTTCTAACTTGTTGTAAATGTTTAAATACATATTGAACTTAAATATGTAACTATTAAATTTTAATTATGCCTTAAAATATTTTCATCCTTTATGTAAGCATTTAGAACAGGCAATTTCTAATTAAATGTGTCCATATTCATTTGAAGTATCCTCTTAAGCTTGGAAACAGTTTAATTATTATCCTCCTGCTCACAGTATAAAATATAATTTTATGTAGTTCTATACGTAAAAATATATTTGTCTCTTTTTAATTGTCTTACAATCCTACCCAGTAACATTAATATAATCAGTTTGAAGTTAGCAACTGAAATTCAATTTTGATACTCAATCTTATGACGCTAAAGTACGTGATACTGTTATTTTAATACAGTAGATTTTAAAATATTATTTCTATTTATACGATTCAAACTAAATAGTTCTGCGAAATCTTGACTTGTGACTTGCTGAATAGTATAAAGCAAAGTACTACCCGTTTTCATTAAAATGTATAAAGACTACTATAGATATATAATCAGCCGCATTTATTATAATTTATAAAGACAAAGCGATTGAAAATTTTAATGATGAAACTACCAAAACAGTGGCCCGGGTATATAGTTCTGAAATCATTCTTAGTTCGACAAACATTTTATTATTTTGACAAAGGCAGGTCATTGCTGTATTTAGAATTGCTCGACGTGTTTCTTCTAATGTATTTGTATTATTTATCAAGTATTAAATTAAAATTGTGTTAGTCTTATGACTCGACCCGTAATCATTGCTGACTTTAGGACTTCTCTTTATTTCACCTGTAAATCACATCTTAATTTGTTTCATATCAATAGCGAAATCGCATGGATATAAATATATGTTTACGGCAAATAGGGTAATATCCAAATTCTAATTCTTTTTTTATTACTTATATATTTAATACCAACGTATTTAATGTTTTATGATTTTTACATTTTAAAATTTCTCTGTCTATGGTTAATCTCCGATATCTTAGATTTTACTTAAAATGTAAATATTTCCCGTATGGACAAACATTTTTTAGTTCCATCATATATCTTTTCCTATTAAACCATTTATTTGCCATCGTTACAGTTTATTTCATGATTTTAATATTTTTTTTGCCACACGTAAAAGAGGTGTATCGATCTCCTGGGTTCAATGAAATAAAATATCGCAATTTTATAGATAGTAATAATACAGAAAAAGGTCGATAAATTGACCACCTTTTTTCCTCTCTTTTAATATACCCTTTTTATTATATGCATAAACTTGGTGAAAAACTTATAAAGTTCCCGTTACCGTATCGTCATATGTCTTTAACTAATTTAACGGAGTTTGAACTTCAGAGTAAAAACCGAGTATAAAATTGTTTCCAATGTGCAATTGATGTTTAGATTTTCATTACTGAAATAAGGAGAATGTTATTTAAATATACGTATTGGTATTTAATATGCTACAGATTACAACTAAGCACCTGAAAATAAACTTTTCTTTGAATACATGAAATCGTGAATAAATGGAAATGATCTGCTTATAAAGAAGATAGATGCTGGACACGTGCAACTCCTTTGCTTTAAGGAGACGAATAGAATACAAATGTATGGTCTAGACTTTAACATAAATATCGATACAATATTGATACAGTGGTGTTTATTTTCTTTTTTATTTAAATATTTAATAGGCATAAAAGATAGTGAGGTTTGAAAAAAAAATTAGACTATTGTCTGGAGTATTAGTACAAGTATATTATCACTATCTGTTCCTCGTGACATTGCACTATCAGTCGATATATTGTATAATTACGAGTACATTTTTATCATAGAATAAGACACTCAGTTTTATCCTATATAATTTACTACATTTCTTTGTATTACTCCATCATATGAACAACATCCACTTAAAATTTGGTAGTTATTTATTGTTTGATTGCATAGTTATGAAACAGCAAGTAAATATACAAACAAAAAAGTTTTGTAATTAATTTATTAGTTAAGGGTTTTTACTTAAATCCCTTTATTTAATCAAAGTTTAATTTTTTTTATGTAACCTATAATGTTCCTTGCATATATATGTATATTCATAAACATATGTATGTATATATATATATATATATATATATATATATATATATATGTGTGTGTGTGTGTGTGTGTGTGTATGTGTAGGCAATTTTCCATTTTAACTTTTATCTTAATTTCACCCATAACTATGTTAATTTTGTTATTGTTCAAAGGTTTAAAACCTATTTTCATTTAAATTAGTTTTTCTTGATCTTACCTTTCTTTCAACCTTGTGGTTAATAAGTTTAATATGATCATATCATATAATTTTTCTCCCGTCTATTTCTGAAAAAAAAACATTTATTTCCTATTATTTACTGGTCCTCTGATTTTATTTTAGTTGATATGTTAATAAATTGGTCTTCAAGTACATCAATGTTAAACAAAGTGTTTCTAGTGTAATATGAGCATAACCCAAATTTAACTAGGGATAAAATTTTATCTAAATATAAGTAATAGATTTCTTTGTTTAACGGGGTGAGCTGCCTTGTTTGGAATTAAGGCTTGATCGTGTCAGAGGAGAGTATATTTTATTTATACTTTGATCACTTATCGCCCTGAATAAAATTCATAAAGCAAGAATTCTAAGTTCTATTGTTGAATTTTTCAAATACAGTTTCTTCGTTATTTGCTTAAATTAAATTTCTTAATGGTTTTCTCTGAGATCTCTCCATATACAAGTAAAGTTATAAGCGTGCAGGTCATATACATTTTGGGCTATAGGGGGGTTGAAAGTGGACAAAACGGTTTGTGTAATATAAACTATACTCAGTGTATCGCCTTTTTTTCGAACTTTGCTGACGTCCTACCGTATACATATATTAAATTTTTCAAGGTATATTCATTTTTAAACTTAAGGAGGACGATTGCCGACAACATTTGTTGTACAAAAGTTTATATCAAATCTATGTATAAAACATAATTAGGTCGTGTCTCTCTTAATGAATGTACAAAAGCTCAAAATATGCACGACAGTAGTAACGTTTCTGTCAAAAGTTCCATAAAGTTATCTATGGTCATTTATTCTTATATTTTTATTTTAATTCATAATTTCAGAGAACAAAAACCAGAATCATGCTTGTTTAAATATTTCGGTCACATATCATAAAATTTAACATTTAAACTTTTAGTGGTGTCATTAAGCACACCACATTAATAATTAAGTGTTTCTACGCAGCAAAATATTAATTCTCTTTTCACTATAACCCCTTGTTCCTTTACCATATTTCATATTTATATTAAGTGTCCTGAAAAATATAATAAAAATTACTAAATTATTCATCTAAATATATTGCCAGGAAACAAAAAAAAATTATATCAAATATGGCAAACACGCTTTTGTAAAATCTATTGGACACATTACAGAAAATAACGCATCGCCCGTTCGCTAAGATGGATGGAGACCATCACGAGCGGCGCTCAAATCATTATCATTTTCACAAATTCAACATCACTTTGCAAAAGAGTTATGTGGAAAATAAAAAGGTCAGTGTTGGCAATATTTCATGCATACAAGCTTGTGAACTTGTTGCGCGTCGTAAGTGTTCCCAAAGTGATTGAAAGAATTAAATATTTTGGGAAAGTTGTTATATAATTTTATCCTATCACCTCTTTGGTTTTCAGTACCTTGACATGCTGTTTTAAAACATAATGTGGATAAGAAATAAAGATAAAGATAAAATATCTTATAAAGGAGAAATAGAGATAAAGACAAAATATATTATGAAGAAGAAACGGGAAATTTTAATAACATTTTTAAAGATAATCACCACTTAACAAAATCCATTCTTGTCACTTTACTTAACAGTGTCGTGTATAATGTTAACACTGTTAATTACTAGTACAATTATTTATGAGATGAAATATTTTATAAACAAAAACAAAAATGCGTACTTGAAATAAAACATTTTTATTTGAACTATTTATTTTACATTAGATCTTATTCAGAAATTTCATAACTAATAGGAACGCGTTAAAATTTTTTACGACCGTTAATTTTTTGTTACGGGAATTATGACAATATTGTTCAATTCAGAGTGCAAGTTAAATGGATTGAAGTACCGGATACTATAGTTTACCAACGTAAACTATAGATTCTCAAATACTTTTGCATTATTTTGAACAATTGAAATTAATCCACACACATTGATATCAGATATTAGTTACTCATGGCTAGAACTACACTTTAAAAAACAAGTAAGTCTCGTTTTTGTCAAACATAAACTTTATAACAAATTGTTTTTTCCAAAGTCCGAGCTGCAAGTTTTAGAATCAAATGGATCCACAAACTAAGATGCCACCCTCTATATTTTTTTTTCGAAAGCTACCTGTAAAAAATCCTTATTATCATAATCACTTATCCCTCACATTTTTAACTATATCTGGGTCTCTTCAATAATTTATATCAAGATACTGTACTTACTTAATTTTCTACCAACTTAATAATATTTGTGCTCTTTTATGCCTTTGTATGTACCTGTGGTCTTATCTACCGATCGATTTATGCGCCTTTCTTGCTTCAATTAATTCAAGTTAGTCCAAACGTTCAAACTCAACGAGTCTCTACTTCATCGTTAATTTTATCGCCCTTAGGCGTATCAAATTTTGAAGACTAATTATTACATTATTGTTAGACTCATTTCACCCAGAACTCGATCAGAATATCTATGCTGTCCGTTGCTAAGGAATTTTGTGGTATACCTTCAATTTCCATTGTCAAATTCTAATCATTATTTGTCAGTTATTTTGTTTATTTGTAGCCTATATCCCATCAACATTACAGATCATGTTATAACATCCGCACACCTTCAAAGCGTTTAGCATAATTTGATATAAAATCAAGTAAAGAATCACTAATTTAATAAGGGTTATAAAGAAATTATATGTAATACAAATTAAATTAGAAGCAATTACTGGTTAAAATAAGCGTTCGAAAACTTTTTCACATTTTCCTTACACTCAGTCAAATTGTACAAATATTTGTGTTAATTTTTGCTCAAAATGGTCATTGTAATAGGCTGACAAGAATATGTTATATGGGCACTTGTTCGAAGAAGGAAAAAGTACTAAGCACACATCGTTGAAATAATCATGAGCGAGTTTCGCCCGTAGTAGGATATCTCAATGGCAATTTTAGGATATGGTTAGCTATGGATGTCTAATTGAACCTAATTTGCATCTAGTACCATAATTTTTAAATTTTACTGCCTTTCTTGAATTTGTTACTGCAATATTTTACTTGGCAAAGCAATATTCGTAAATTTAGTGAATTCCAATATTGATCTTTAATAAAAGAATCGATCTCTAACGAGAAAGTATCCCAATTAGTTTGTAAGAAATGTTTCATGTAAACATACCCAGGTGATATTGTATGCTTAAAACTTGGGATGCATATGTACGCTTGTACTTTATTAGGTTTAGGAATAGTTAAGGACTCATTAAAGTGTTAATGTTTCAAATTTAATTTGCGTTCCTCTACTCTCAGGTATGTGTTCGTAGCAACATATTCCAATTTCAGACAATTTTGGAAATAAGTTCCATTCTATTACATCAAAACTATTCACGATAAAAAGATATACACACTCCCATTACACTTGGTACAAACAATTGAGACAATAAATACTCAAACGTCAAGGGAGTCTTGAATGTTTAATCTGTGACAAGATTTTCCATAAGAGTTTTCGCACTTAAGAGGAAAACGAAAAGTTAATAATATTTAGGAAACAAAACTCCCTAGCAGTAGTAGAAATACTTGTGCCTTTAGTAAATGCAGTGATGGGTATAACAAATTCATTTTCATATAGAAGACGGTAAATGGAGTGACGGGTATGACAAATTTATTTATCTATATTCAGGATTTAGGGTAACGAAGTAAACTGTAGGATGCAATTGTTATCCTGTCATGGATATAATATGACTTAGGTTGGGATAGGGTGCTAGGCTACAGTTGAAAGTTAGGATACAAATTTTTCAAGTGACCCATCAAGTGAAAAACTATAATACATTTGAATTAAGTTCAGATTATTAACGTTAGTTTAATATATAAATATAAATATATATATATATATATATATATATATATATATATATGTGTGTGTGTGTATATATATATATATATATATATATAAATGACTTAATTAACCATAATCAAATGAAACTACGTGATGTAGTATTATTTCTACTCTTTTTACCACCTAGATTTCGTTGTATTACAACATCTTCAGGTTATTTGCAAAGATTCAGGTTATTGCTATTAGCAAAGATACCACCTGAAGATGTTGTAATACAACGAAACCTAGGTCGCGGTAAAGAACTTAAAGGAAGTAGAAATAATATTACATTACGTAGTTTCATTTGTGAATAATGTATTTCTACAAAATTAACGCCAAGTATATTCAAGACTTAATTAACTTTCAGAATATAAAGTATGCAGGCGCCTGTATATCGATCCTACCTAGAATTTGGCATCAAATAATAATTCTTTTAACACATTCCTAAAGAAACTGTTCTATTTTTAGCGAGCACTGCGAATCGTAAGGTAGCTCATGTATTCATTATGTATAATAACTGGAATTTGATTGTTTCGCAGGCAAATGAGACCAATTTGTAATTCAAATCCACGAAAGCGAATGAGAAGAAAAACTTGTACATTTCAAGTGAGATTTTCACTTACGCAACATTTTCTGTACGATCGTTATTTCAATATCTGGTTGTTTCGCAGGAAGCCTTCATATTTTATAATTTGATTTCTACCTCTTTATCTTACCTTCTAGGTAAGATAAAAAGATCGAAATCAAGTCTTTTACTTAGCTGGAATAAAACGACATCATTTTATTCCATTATCGCCATATACACATACACATGTATATATATACATATATATATATGTATATATATATATATATATATATATATATATATATATATATATATATATATATATATATATATATGTGCACATTTTTTTTTGTTCTGAAGGATTTTGTTGAAATTTAGCATGGCAACAGTTTATAATCAAGAGCAATACATGAGAGAGATAAAAATCTTATTCCGAATTTCCAACCAGTGAAAGCGTAAGGTACAGTCAGTTTTAAATATTTGTAATTACACAATCTCTGTTAGCATATATCAAATACCGTATAGGTTTATATCATTTAATATTCTGAATAACGTCATATTTTATGCGGCTATGAATATCAAGAGCATCTCTGAAAAAAACTTATTTTATTCTATCACAGTTAAATGTAACCATTTCTGGAACTTACTCTTTAAAAAAAATACAGTTTCCAATTGTGCTCCAATTAATATTAGTTTTTATTTTTAAATGTATAAGCTATAAGAAAACTCCAATCGCTGTTCTTTATTTCGAAATAGATTTACTTGAAGAAATGCTTTAAGTGACTTTGATTTCCATTTATAAGATGAAACGGTAACGTTGAAAATTTATTATACATAAGTCCTTAGATACCATGTTATTATAAACACAGTATTATTTTATTTCGTACTTGTCATTAATCCTTTTAACTGTCTTTTAAATACCAAATGATGTAATTTTAAGTTCTTTGTAATACTTACAACTTAACTTTAAATATAGCTAGCGATTTGAACTATTGTCATACATATCTGTATAAGAAGAAATTATGAAACAAAACGTTATTATCCTTTGGTAAATGTATTATCCTTAAATATTTATATCCTTCATATATGTAATCTTTAAATATTATATACTTTTTCTTTCCACTTAATTTTTTTTTTCAAGTTATATTTCTTTAGGCGCGTTATGAAAAAATATTGAGAGCGAAATTTGTAAGCATCATTTCGATCCCAATTATTCACAATAAATATTTTTTTTGTTGTGTGGACCGACAATAATTTCAATTTTGAAATAATATTTTGATTAACTTATATTTGTATCAATATAAAACAAGTATTGTTTATTTACAAGTAGCTCGATAACTATCATGAATATTGTATCAATCAGTTCGTGAATATATGTTTAGTGAGCAAATTCATCTTGTCAATTTTTGTTGCATCATGTGCGCGTCTTAAAATTGTACTTTCATCACTTTTTGTTAATGCGTCTAAAGAAGTTTAACAACAAACAAAAAATAATAAGGAGAAAGAAAAACTACGTTTTTCTTGACAAAATTGTTTATGAAATTTATACGTAACGCTCGCTATATTAAATTTAAAGTTAAGACGTGAGAATTACTTAAAACTCAAAATTACATCATTTGGTATTCGAAAAACTGTTAAAGGGATTATTGACACGTATGAAATAAATTGCTATAGTATATATAATAATAATATGGTACCTAAGGGGTTATGGATAGTAAATTTTCAACATTGCCATTTCATTTTATAAATAGAAATCAAAGTTACTTAATGTGTGTTTTCAAGTTAATGACATGTGATTTAGTAAACCTTATGTTTTATATTTTCAAGGTAAAATTGATTGCAAAGGCAATAAATAATGGAGAGGTTAAACTTGTTTTGCAGAAAGTGCGAACTTGTTTTATAAATAACATAAACAATTCGCTACAGCGATTGAACTGCGTGTTTTGGATAACAATGTACTTGTCCGATATTAGAATTGAAAATAGCTGTCCTCTTTATTTAATGACATATAAGAATCGAGTTTCTTTTTATTTACTAAACGGAAAGTAATCTGCGTCAAAATGAGGGTATCCCCGAATTAAAAAAGTATTGCTTTATTATAAAGTTAGGTCACACATTTACTGATATAAAAATAATAAAGATAAAAGTTTGTATGTTGGTTTACGGTTAATTATTTCGTAAATTACCTAGATGGTTAATATTCATTTAGAAATTATTCATTCATACATAATATATGATGTCAGAAGTAACATAAGCTATGCATTGTAGGCAGTAAACTAATAATAGGTGAAGAGTTTGTCAAGGAATTATTGTCATTATATTATGTAAACAGTTAAAGAAAACGTAAATGATAATCGTAGAACAAAAATAACAAAAAAATGTTATTATATCATCTGCAACTTGAATAAATTACATAAAATAATTTTTTTTCTATGGTGGTTTCGAAAAATTAATCGACGTTAACTTTTTAATTGTAACATCGATAATTATTGAAACTTGACAAATAATTGTTTTAATATAATATTGAAGATGTTTAAACCTCTCGTCTGTACAGGAACATAACATTTTTATGATACCCGAGCAATATCCAACATCAACACCAATAGATTTTAAAAATGACAGCAATTTTGTTTACTGGAGATTTAAAAATAAACATGAAAATGTGCATACTTTTTAATGTAGATATGTATGAAAATTATAAATTTCCTATTTTAGATACTATTTTAATTGAAAACAATGTTAGTAAATTTTTTAATTTTTTAATTCGTTATTATATCATAGACAGTATGTTATAAGTTTTTTTTTTATTTATTGAAATTAAATTTTTTTTTTCATTACTTTATAGTTCCACCTTAACGAAGTTTTAATTCCCAATTAAATGAAACTACGTGATGTACTATTATTTCTACTTTCTTTAATTTTTTTACCACGACCTAGGTTTCGTTGTATTACAACATCTTTAGGTAGGCTATTACCAAAGAACCTTTGGTGGGCAGCAAAGATTCTTTGCTAATAGCCCACCTGAAGATGTTGTAATACAACGAAACCTAGGTCGTGGTAAAGAACTTAAAGAAAGTAGAAATAATACTACTTCACGTAGTTTCATTTAATTGTGAATAATGAATTTTTACAAAAATAACGCCAAATTTATTCAATATTCCAAGTTTTAATCAAATACCTACGCACATGCACAAACGAGTATACACCTAAAAGCAACATAGCGACCCGCCGTAGTGAAATTGAAAACAATTCTCGTAAAGTGACGTATAGTGTAAAAAAGAAACGTACTATTGTTTCGGAAATTTAATGATCTACGCATACAATAAAATTGTAATTAAGGGATTGATTTAGGGTGAAGAATGATATAATAGAAGCGATAATACCTGTTTTCATTATTTTGGTCACTCTGTCTGTATATTAATTTGTTCGTAAATCACATAAAACCTTTTAGATGAATTTTGATGAAATTTGGAAACGTGTATTGCAAAAGAGAAGTAAAAGAAATGCTAATAACTTTTTTGTTCCGAATTTCATGCGGATGTAGTCGTACGTACGGCCAGTACCTAAATATTTTAACTCTATGCGCGTTCTCAGCTTAAAAATAATTATGATTTTCATTTTAAACACGTAAATTAATATAATCGACTATAAAAATGTGTACTTATTAGAGTAACCTTTTTCTCACCTTGACCTTTTGTTCGCGGATTGCATTCAGTGGGTCAAGTGTCAATTTTTAATGGTTTAGGTTAATTTGGCGAATACAAATTATTGTAAATATACCGTAGTCGTAAATTTTGCTTATTGAATGTGCTTAATTTGAAAGTACGCTTTTAAATATATTTTTATATTGTAGCACAAGTAAATTTTAACAATACATTTCCGAGTGTTCCAACTTTGGTACGACAAAAAAAGTTTATACTTATTTTTATTTTAATCACTTTTTTTTCAAAGTAATTGTATAGATTTAACCGAATGCTTTATTCTCAATGGTGTCGGTAGAATTTTTCTTATATTTCTTTTCTTTTATATTTAAGATACAGTTTACACAAATCTTCGAGAATATCAATCGTTCGAGAATATTAAGTAAAACTTGTCTTACGTGACAGTTTTCATCTGCACATAATGAATTTCATAGTCAGTATCTATTTTTAGTAGGTTTCGCCTGGAATTTTCCATGTCGAGACGCTGAACTTTCACCTCCTGTACGTTTACAATGAATTTGTCAGTAACTTTGACAAGTTACCGTTTAAACTAGACAATATATTTGAATGTTAGATAAAGTTATACGAAAAGTTGTTTAGTGTTGAATGTAATTTTGTTTTATTGTCATATTTATACTAACTATTATCACTGGCATATTTTTTTTCAGTTTCAATATATAACAAATATATTAAAAAATTCCGTTATTATGAATCTAAAATATGCTACTAGTAACATAAAGACTCATATTGCTATATCCGGCTATTTCTCTTAATTTCACTTAAACATTATTAAGGTAAACAAAATAACGATGAAACCATTTCCGCTTATACCAAAATAAAATTTAAATTTTGTGTATTTATTGCCGAATTTATCCTTTCTTTAGACCGCCAAAAAAAAACCTATAAATCTGTGAAGAATGAATTTGTGTAAAAATAAAATGTGAGTTGAACTCGCACAATGGGAGTTCCGTACATATATAGGCTCCGTGCCTACGCGTGTACGGAACTGTCGTAATGCGAATTGTGAATATTCTTCTAAATATTTGAGGGTCCGTTGAGGATTAATATTGTTTTAAAAATAAACAAAGCCAAAGTCTCTTACTGTTTGAACTTGAGACAATTACTTAAGGGATATCAGATTTGTTATCCACTCTTTTCATAAAAGCCAAATTCTAAATTTATCATTTATTTACTCAATATTTCTTGAAAGAAATTTAAGTCTCAGCAAAAAAACTCTGCCGTGAAGTATTTGTAGATTCTTAGGTTTAAGTAACAAGTATTTCTACATTTACATGGTCTGGGAGTAATTGGGGAGGAAAAACAAATCCCATAACTAAAATATTGCTAAATCCACCTTTACAAAGTGAGAAACACTTTAAAATTGCTCAAATGCTTGCAAGATTTCATTGATGATGAAGTGTAAAATATTCAAAGTATTTTAAATAATAAATAACTTTCATGTCACTAGGCCATAGGAAAAGTTCAGAAAGTAAGAAAATATATCTAATATATATATATATATATATATATATATATATGGGTGTGTGTGTGTGTGTATGTGTGTGTGTATATATATATATATATATATATATATATATATATATATATATATATATATATATATATATATACAAATATCATAAATAAAATGAATATAGCTATGTTTATATTGTAATCTCAACGTTTAGTTCCAAATGAAAGGAAAAAAAATTAAAAAGAGGAAAAAATCAAACTACTCCGCTTATATTTAAACTATTTTATTTATATATTTTTTTAGTTCATTACTAAATAATTTTGTTAGTGTCTTATTATAAAATATGGTAAGTGTATTATAAATTTTGCGATATGTTTTCCGTAATAGTTTTCGGGCCAAACAATTGTTTTCAAAATGATTGTCAGAATATAACAAATGATTAAACTGAGGCAAGCAAGAAATTTCGAATTTATTTTCTTTCTTCTCTACGAGCACAACCACCTGCTTGCCTCAAAAATAAGCTTTGTCCAACGTTCTTTATCCAGAGCTACTTTTCTCCATTCTTTTGTTATTAGTAAATCATAAAATTTAAATTGTAATTTGAGTTTTCATAGTTCTAGGCCAAAAAGTACTCCTACGATTTTCCGTTCAAACTTATCCAGTGAGTTGGTTATCGTATTTAAGGTTCATATTTCACTGCCATATAATAGAACCAGCTGTGTTTGGTATTGTACATGTTTCCTTTGTCCATAGGAACATTTATAAACCACTTTTTTATTCAAAACTAAATGGAACTACGTGATGTAGCATTATATCTATTTTATTTAATCATTAACCACCAACTACGTTTCATTGTATGACAACATCTTCATGTGGGCAATTTGAAAAGGTCCTTAGATCAAATCGCCCACCTGAAGATGTTGTCATACAATGAAACCTAGGTCATGGTTAATAATTGGAATAAAATAAACATAATGCTACATCACGTAGTTCCATTAAGCTGTGAATACAAATTAAGTCTTAATGAATTTCTACAAAATCATCGCCAAATATGTCCAATATTTGTTAACCATTTTAAATTGGCCATCAGTATCGAATTAATTATATTCCTGATATCGGAAACCGATGACTTTTTCGTATATTTCATTTATGTTATTAAATCAGTCATTTGAATAATACCGCATATTAATTAAGAAAATATTTGCATCGAAGTTCGAGATTTGATTAAAAGTTTCTCGACTTATTTCTCTACTATTTTAATTACGGTTTTAAAACTGATCAACCACCTATCTTTATTTCACGCTAAACAACCTTCAGCATTTGTTTTTATTTTATTGAACTTATTTAAGAAAATCCTTAAAACTAAGTGAAAGGCTTCAAAAAACGAATGCTAGAGAAAAAACAAATTTATTTTCACGAATTTAGTTTTAAATTAAATTTGAAGCTGATTTTAATTACATTATTTAATGACGTGCAAATCTTTTAGGTTTTGTGCTATATCTTAGATTTTATAGTTTTAAATTAAATTTGGAGCTAATTTTAATTACATTATTTAATGACTTGCAAATCTTTTAGGCTCTGTGCTATATCTTAGATTTTATAGGTCTTAATTCCATGGACTTTACATTATCAAAGGCTGTTTACCATATATTTTCATCATAATATATCAGGACTGCCATAAACTAAAAATATAGTGTTTAAGTCCACATAAGTCCACACATAAAAGAGAAATATTTTAACACTAGTATTCAATGAGTGAGCATATATTTATATGCTCCGAAGTATATCATAGAATGTGCATTGGTTCTTCTTATTTAATAATTTCAGGACTTAGCATTACCGTACATTTTGAACAATAAATATTAAGATCTAATTACGACGAAAATAAATTATTACCATAACATCAACCTATTGAACAAACGGTGACTTGATGGGTAATGTATCTTTATTGAAATGGATATAACATTCTTTTTATTAGTGAAAAATTTAAGTATTCCACTGTTATGAGGTTACTCATATTAATATATGATTATTGGCTTTATTATTAATCTTAATACATTAGTGAATGCCTCTAAGCGAGTCTTATCTTTTCATTCGACCATCGTTGCATAAAATTATTCTCCCTGTGTTTTCATCTAGATATTTTATAAAGTAAATGAATTTTTGAGCTGTAAAGAAGCTGTCGAAGAATTTTTTTTCTTAGAATCTCTCACAAAACTACTAGACGAATTTAAATTACAGCTAAATTGTTTTTATTTCTTGGAAAACGAAGAAGAATGTAAAATTTTGAGAAAATTTTCTTCTCTCGATCCATTTGTAAATATATTTTATTACTTTGTATTTATATCACTTTTTAAAATAAATTTATTGGCTCCTGCATGCAACTTCGTTATTTCGAATTCGGAATGAACGGTAGAATTTAACACGTGCTAAAATCAAATATACAGAATTTACCTTAGACATATAAATTATGAACATATAAAATTTGAATGCTTTCCTCAAGAACTACATCAAATTTTGTGATAAAAATAGTATGTATATTAATCGAAACACCAATCTATTTCTATTCGTTACCGTAATTTCGTTTAGATCCACAGCAGGTCAAACCTTTTCCTTTGAGATCGTAATTTGTGAATGGACGCGTAGATGTACTCGTAAATTACGCAGTTGATACGGTTTCAGAAAGTTGAACAACAAAGGAGAAAGTTTGATTTACTAGGAATCACGATATGGTTAACCATTTATTATGATCTTAAGGTTGCAAATAAGTCCATAAATGAAGTAGTTCATGCCAACGAGGTGGCAGGCAAGAAGTCTTTTTAATCATCAAGAGAACATTTACGTCGACGTGTTCAGAATATTTTGATGCACTAATCACTGTATAAATATATATATAGATAGATATATATATATATATATATATATATATATATATATATATATATATATATGTGTGTGTACATATATATATATCGATGGTATTATATTTATCGTGGGCGCGCAAATTATGTTATTATATTTATCATAATTTGCGCGCTCTTAGTAACGTTCGTCAAATTAAATGATATCTGATTAAAGTGATTCTGTTGTAAGAAATTGCTGGCCTCTATACTCACATTAACCAATAGAAGTAAAATCTGATCAAAGGCTTATGCTAACGATCACAGAAGAAATATTTTTTATATAATGTTAAATGCTCCAGATAACGATAAATATTACTATTAAAGTTTCACCAATATCAGATATTATTCTCCTCGTTGTATATTTTATTATACTCAAAATAGTCTTACATTAAATGAGATATTATTGGAAGACAACTTTGTGAAATTAAAATTAATTTATATTAAAAATAAGAAATATTCAATAACTTTCACATATATATGGAAAAAATTACAAATTAAAAAGAAATTTCATATACTTCTAGAGCTATTAAGTTAACTGTAAACGTTTACCTACAGTAATAATGAAGATATTTCCAAGTCAAGAAGTCAATAAGATATTTTATTACAAAAATTTTACTTCCAAACCATAAAGAGATAACGCTTCTATGAAAAACTTTCCGCTTGATAACATTTTAAAAATCTATTAACAACCCTATTTGAACAATCGAGAATTTTCTTGCTCAACGACAACAACTCAATTTTCTGACGTAATTATTGTAATTCCAGAAATGGCTTTCTATAGAGTACTAGTTTCATAATTTTTAGGGTTTCGTAATCAAAATTAAAAAAAAACCAAACGGTTATTTATATTTATCTTATCCGTTTATCTGTCCATCCTTATAACCGTTTTTCTCAAAAACTGTTCAGAGCAGAAATTTTAAATTTGGTGTAATTAGAAAGCACATATCGCACGGAAGTTCCATAGGAGGCCAATACATTACTCGAATATTTTCAATTACTTATATCGTTTGGATTATCAGTTGGACGACCGTTTACATAGTTTAAAAAAAATTATATTAAATAAGAATGCTTTAGATATATTACCAAATTAAAAAAAAACTCTGATAGACCGTTTGACGTAGAAACAAGAAATTGAGCTTAAATATAAATTACAGTAACCTTCAAATATCTCAGTAGATAAGATTTAGTAATTGTTGTACGGAAATTTTTGTTTTTCATTTCTGTACTTTATAGGGTATCAAATAAAAGAACATCTAATGAAGACTTTTTTATTCTTTCTGAATTTCAGGTAAGATAGTATGGAAACTATTATTGAAATATCAGAAAGCAAAATCGATATGCCGTATGATATGCCGAAGTAATCAAGATAATTGATACGGGAGCGAACGCGGAAACTAGAAGCAATTTAATGCCTTGCTGCCGGACGTAGCCTATCCGATAAATGCATTCAAGGGCAAAGGTTTACTTCATCCAATAGATGAGTCATTTGAAAATTGAATTGAGGGTTAATTTTGATAGTGATTTTTTTTATTTTTAAATACATGTCGGAAAATAATAAGCATGAAACGATTTACCATACATATTTTTCTAATTTTTAAATTGTATTTGAAAATTAAATAAAATGACTTATTTACTCAGAAACTCAAAATAATATTATTTTGGTTGACCTGCACCAAGAGTCAAACCAAAAATAAATAACTAGGAAACCTTATTCTACGCATATTTCGATAAGCGGATAATTTTTTTTATATCGGGGTATGCTGTAAAATACTGGCTATCAATAATTCCAGGGGGAAGAAGAGAAAATTCTCCGTCCATTAACTTAATGGAATAGTATTTGCCGTAAAACTATACGAATCATAGTGTTCTTCAAGGAAACCTGCTGATTACATCAATTGTAAATACAAGGACTGATTAATCATTTCCATATTAAAGTTTAAGTGCGAGCATAAGAAAACTTTATTAAGTCATAATTATTTTTTTTTTATATAGCACGATTTTTAAATCCTTACTTTTAGTAATAATCTTGAGTAAATATACCTATACTCACAATAAAAATCTCCCTATTGGAAACATTTTTACCCTTCTTATATTATGTTACAGTATTTCGATTTCCTTAAACGATTGTGTAAAAACAAAGCAAATGTATTCCCTTACTGTAATCTTATATCTAGGCAAATAATTATGTAATGAAGAAGATATGATTAAACGATGTTAAGGTATCATCAACTTCAAATGTAAAGTTAGTTTGTCTTAGAAAGGTAATATTTCATTGTTTGTTTTCGTTTAATTAAAGCTAAATATATACCAAACCTTGGTATCGACACTGGTAAGGGCAGTTTTTGGTTATACTATGTAAACAAAATGAAGGAACTAAATGATTATAAATAATAATTACAAATTGTTAAGTATTAGATGTAAACAATTTAAAGAAAATTCAAAAAGTTTTAGAAGAATGACATTGAAAATTGGGTGTTTGCAAGCCGTTTTTATTTCAAATATATTTTTATAATAATAATGGTGAGCGTTATTTATTATAGCAAAATACGTTGTTTTTATAATTATTCATCGATTTAAAAATAAACATTGTGGGAAACCAGTTGAGTAATTAAAGTGAACAACTAAACGGATATATTTATATGATGACATGAGAAGGGGAGGTATTAATAGAAAACATTACCTTTATGATGCATGTGTTAACAAAATATTTACAAATTATTGTGATAAAATTTTTTTTTTAAAAATAACCGGTTAAAAATACCTACGGTAATTAGAGAGTATCTGGATATCATCTTATTAATTGAAAACCCTTTTCTACGTTTGAATAATGATGTCACCAGTTCTGAAGAAAGGATTGTTTTTAAAACATTTTGCAAGTAATAATTTAAGAAGCTGCTACTGCTGATTACTATCAGCTTTGGCAGACATGGAAACATCAAGTGCCTAAAAATTTTTATTTAAACCATATGATGCATCAAAAGCCAATTTAGCTTTTCACATTCAGATGAAAACGCATACATTATATGGAAATCGAGGTCTAAATATTGCTTACACTAGGCATTAATAAACTTCCCATTCTGTTCTGGAATTTTTTCGAACCTGATAGAACCGTCAAGTAAATTTCTGATTATATAGAAAGTGCGGCATTTCATTTTTGTTCAATTAGCAATTGAGTCTTGGCGAGTAAAAACAAACGAAATACGGAAATCTTAAGAAGAGAACTTAGAGCGCTTTTATTTCATAAATTGCATTTAAGTTGGAAAGTGAGCAATGTCTATCCCATATATGCCCAACGACATGTAAAGATGTACATTTTATCACTTGGCCAAGCATTGGGTTTTAAGATTTCACGAAGGAAATTTCAACCTTTTCTATAGTTTTCATTCATTGTTTTCATTCACAGTGACCAGTGGGTTGCAAATTAAATTTTCCTTATCTGGCAGTTACTTTTTATGCTCCCACATTGCAATAGAAAATTAATTCGTCCTTTCGAGAAGAACAACTTGTTCGAAATGTTTTTTTTTCAAATTTTCTGATTGTCTACCCCATGAACTACCATTGATGAATTGAAACGGATAATTAATTAGTTGCCAACCTTATAAAATTTCATAATTATTCACATTATTCTTATGAAAATCTAAAATATTTTGATGATATTTTCATAACTGGCAAAATTGAAAAATAATTAATTCAGATTTTTGATATATGTCTTCAACACCCTTAATAAGTTTCATATGAGGCGATAAAGAGACCAATGACAAGGATTGATTCCAATTTTCAATTGCAGTATTTTTTCAGTAATAATACCAGGCGATAGATAGGTATAGGGAGAGAAATTCAATTAACTTAAGCTTGCTTACGATGCCGGAACTAATTGACTCGATATCATGGAGCGGCTTAACTGGAGACCTCATCATGTTATCTTTACAATTGTAATAATTGGTTTAAGCATATCAAATAAGCGCAGGTTATTGTTAGCTAAATTAAAGTTTCTCTTTTGCAATTATGTTGGCAATGCGAATTAAAATAGTTTTCCTATAAAATTATTTTAAATAAATTTCGGGAATAAAAAAAATTCAAATATTTTAGTCCTAATCCTAAACTTTTAGTCCTAATCACCTAGCGTGCTTTTCAATTAATATACTCATATTATAATTCGTTTAAATTATTTTATTTATTTACTTATAAGTTAGCTACGATATTATTTAAGAGAGTTTGAATAGAGACTGTGCAGCTTTCGATTAAGTATTTTAAATTTATTTGTCTTCAGATAAGCTTCTTAAATATAAGTTTCAAAACAAAACAAGAAAATGGAACCAAATTAACAAAGCAAAGCAAAGAAATATTTGCACAAAAAATTGGAAATTGTAACTTATCACTCTTGCCGGTTCATATTTTTAGTAATATAAATAAAGCAATAAAATATGTAGCTAAATGGTTTTAGCTCTCAGTATCACAATATGTAAGACCAAAGTGAAATTTTAAGTAATATGCGAGTATAGTGATATATACACGCGGTTCAAAATATTATGAATATCTTCTTGCTCAATCGTGAAATTTTATAGTCCAAAACATGATCAAGGGGCCTATTGTTAAAAGTTTTAAAAATACAATCAAAAATATGTAGTATCATTTTTTGACACAGTGTTTGTTTCGTAAGATAGTAGTCTCCAAAGGGATTTGCAATCTTTCCTTTCCTTCTTGAACCTTATAATTACTAAATTTTAACAATTTTAAAATTCAGAATAATAGCTTGGTCAATTCTTTGAATAAAAAATAGGTCAACTGCGATTCAGACTCGTGCACGAAGTGTTCGTAAGACCAAAAAGTATTAAACTTAAGGATTCGTATTTCTCAAAGATACTGAAAAATAAAGTCATTGCTCCGGTCGATAAAAATAATATCTCAAGTCACAAAAACTACAAAACATATCTTATTCAAACCAATTTTCTATTTCTTTTAAGTTCTAAGATATAAGCTTCATAGTAAAATGTGAGTTAAGTAACCATAATCCATCAGCAAAATAATAACATCCGATTGATAACGGTGAACTACTAAGAGCTAACTCAACATAAACATAAAATAAATTAAGTTACAAGAATGCCAAGCTAACTCACAACATCCGATGAATAGGAGTAAAATACTAGGAAGCCACTCAGCATAAATGTCTAATAAATTAATCTTCAATAACGCTGCGAAGCCAACAACATCCGATGAACGTTATATTACTGAGAAGCAAGTCTGCTGACTTTGCTTAAAAAACATTAAATAAAACCAAGCTTCTCAGAACGCAAGCGTCAGCAGAGGAGACCTATAAAATAGAAGTCCGAGCAACTGACAGAGAGAGTCTACCAGCCAACGTCTTAGAGTTAACATTGTTCAAAATCGATAATTTTAATAATTATTATTGTTGTAAATTATAATTAAATAAAGTATATTTATAATCAGTAATAGATATATATTTTGAGTATCCGCGGAACGCGATACGTAACTTGTGTCTTATATAATTTTTAGAGAAAACAATCAGCCAAGTAAACGTCTTGAAGATTATTCCCTATAGCAAGATATGATAATGCGTGATGTGTGATATTGCTCTAACGACCGCATTGACAAATTGCTTAAAACTTAATTGACAGATATGTTGGTGGTAGAGATGTAAACAAATAATAGTGCGATCACGATTGGCTGCAATTGGCGGCGGACGGTAGTTCACACGAGAAATAATCTAGATGACAGCCATCTTAGTGCGCTTGCTCAACGCACGGCCGCACGCTTCGATCTGCCTCATTCGTTGCGTTGCTAAATCTTCTCAGAAAGTGATTCGTTATCTCTAATGGTATTTAGTCTTGGAACTCATCGCTGTTACACGCGCACAAATCAGCTTATAACATGGTACAATCTTCAATATCAAAAAGGCGTGTTTTGATAGTATTAGTACGGTGTCAAATTCTGACCTAAATGGACCCGAGCGAAACTACAAGCTAAAGCTGATGTCCTATAAATTTTGGTTGCAATGCTAATGTACAAAAGCTTGACAAGACTACGTATATACCACATGTGTAGTTTTATGCATTTAGTATTTTGCTGTAATCGTAAAATAAAGGGAAACTGTTTATTGCAACTGAGGAAGGCGATTCGTACAACAGAAGAATTTATAAGCTCGCGGTTAAAGGAAGAATATATGTTTCTGTACAAAACTCTCATCAGTAAATTAATTATATATTTTCCAAATTTTTCTATAAAATGTATATAATTCAGTTTGATATAATTTTAATAAATAAACCGTTGAATAATAAATAGGAACAGTTCATTTTACTGGTAAGTGTATTATATAAAAAATATAATTCATATATATGGTTAAAAAGAAAAGCGAAATCTTATATGAAATAAATAAATTTAAGTTATTAATAGTAAACTTATTTATCATATGAGTAAATTCGCTTCTACCATAAAGACTAATAGTACAATAAGTAAAGGTTAATTTATAGTCACAATAATCGTAAAATGAGATTATTTAATGTAATTTTAGCAATATTGCCCACAATTTTTTATTACTTTCACTAATTTATAACAAAGCAAACGGCTCGTTACGAAATAGCTCGTTACCCTTTAAATAATAAATTGTGTAATTTAATATTTGTTCGAAAATTCAATTAGTTTGAAAACTTGTTCCTTTAAATGAGAATTCAACTCGTTGGTCGAATTGTTTTGGATACAATTTGTATTGTTTTGAAAGTCTGTACGAATTTCTCGTAATAAATGCTTACATCGTAACAAAGTTGGTATTAATTATAAATGGGGCTTTCTCATTTACATCAAAATATTTTATATTTCGTATAGAAATAATATTTCTTTCAGCTTTCAATTTTGCGAAACGTTTATCCGTTTTGTGTTTTGTGTATACTTATATATTCATACTGCTTCCCAATTTATGTGACGTAATCCTTTGACGTTTGATTAGTCACTATTGCAATTATTTCCTTCTTCGTTAATATTCTTTTCAACATTGAAGAAAATCTTGAGCAAATAATGTGAATGAGAATATTCAGACTATTTTTACAAATATGTTACCCAAACATACGGTTGTCACTAAAAGGTGATATGTTCTGGTGTACTGAGTTGATTCAAGTCCTACCTTTGACAACGCGGTGCACCGTGGGAATGCGGATTTCATATCCGACCGCTCGTCAAGCGAGGCTGAACTGGTGTTTTGGTTGGCTGTAAGAGATTGCTCTCGAAACAACAAGTCCGCCATACGTATCAATTGTGTACGTTAATTTACATAACAAAATAAATAAATACATATTTGGATATACTTATTAGTTGAAGATACGTGGAATTTTGTGGCTTGAAATGAACAAATCGTAAAAAGTAAATTGAATATAAGTCACGCTAGCGTCAAAATTGTTTATTTCCATGCTTTTACTTCTCATGCAATTTTTGGCAATAAGCCAACACGATATCATAATTTGTTTTTCTGTATAGTCTATGACTATAGGAGCTGAAAATATCATTATAATCTGTAGTGAAACAAAATTCGAAAATTCTTACATGATATAATGCCTATATAGATATATTACATATCTATGGAATAGTTCTTATTCTTTTTATAGCTATTACCATAAGCTTTCCTTAAACTAAATAATTTATTTTGCATGCGACTTGTGAAATAAATAAGGTGAAATTAAAAAAAAACTACTTTAAGCGTATTTTTAAAGAAAACGCTATTGTAGCAAGCTGATTTCATTTAAAAATAAAGTAGCCGATGTTTAATATACAATCCACAACCGTATTTTAATGTTTTATTCAATCTATATGAAAAGTTGGTGTTTTAAACTGCATTTTTTTATTTTAAGACATTAACTTATTGTCACCATTTTTTGATAAGTGTACAAAATTTAAAAAAAACGGACTTCTGGACGTGAGTGAAAATTATGTTGATGAAATTTCTTTATTTTCCTAATTTTTTTCTTTTCTGATGCTGAGAAAATCTATTATTAATATTAAAAATATTATTAATATATAATTTAAGAAGGTAAAATTTTATATTTATTATTAATATTAATAATAAGATTTTATATTTATTAATAATATTTATTAAGAATAAATATTAATAATAAATATAAAATCTATTATTAACATGTAACTGTATGCCATATAACTTATATTCCAATTACTCTACTTATTACTATATAAGGCTAAATACAATATTTGAGTTGAACAAAAATCAGTCATGAATTATTCAAAATATTTTACTGTGGGAAATTTATTATTTAAAAGTATTTATGATTAGATTTATAATTTCCATAAAAAAATATTAAGGCTTCTTCCAAGCTTTTCGGTTTTCTTTTTTAATTTTGACATGCCTTTGAAGTGTGTGGTGAGAATATATACAAGTACGTGTATATATATATATATGTACCAAGTGTGTTACAAATATAAAAAGTATATTCCTTAATGCAATATGAGTTGCAAATCTCTTCAACAAATAACGCTCTGTCAAAAGGAACTTGAATTTCATGTCGTTGTTTCTAACCAAACACCTACAAATAACAAAGACGTATGTCTGTACTGAGTGACCACTTTTTTCAAATACAATGTACGTTAAATCTAGCGGCGTAAGTTTTCACGAACGCTCTTTGATTCAGGAAAAACTACGTAAGTTTTTCATATAAAATATTATCTTCTTATTCCTATCGGACTGAGGTTTGGTAAGATATTTTCTTAATTTTCAAACTTACATACGAAGTGCTCAATTAAGCCTGATCTGGAACATAAAAACATAAACACGAAAAGCTTTACATTCTTCAGTTTCTTCAATATTAAAAGATCGATGTACGAATAGCAACTTTTATCATATGTTATTGGAGCTCTAAGCTATATTAATTGTTGAAACGTGTCGTATCTGAATGTAATTGTTTTTATTTTTAAATGGAATACAGTTATATTTAAAATTTCGTATTTAATAAATTAAAGTAATGTATTGTGGCACTTAACTTATTACTCGTTTATGTTCTCAAAAAAGTTACTAACAATTTTCCAAAGGGTCTCCACAGCCCTAGAAATTGTTAACACTCACATAAATTGTGTACACCAGAGTAAAAATATGCTCAGTGCCATAATTGGTATCGCTTACTGAAGTTATTTGCTATTTACAAAATTTTGCAACGATTCTCATTTTGAAGTGTGCTTTTATTACGGTTTGGCGTAATAACTTAATCTAACTCGAAAAAAATGGTCAATGGAACTGTCGTGGACGGCACTTAAATTCGCTTCCTCTCAATAAAAATCTAATAAAATAAAACTGAGCGATGGCCTTGGTATAATTATTTTGCCTAACCTACAGACCAATACTCTGTAAAATTAAAACCAGCAAGGCTTTTCTGTATAATATTTTTTGCGGTTACAAATCAACATGACAAATATATTTTTTATATCAACGCAAAATCTAAAAGGAAAAAAAATGAAGTTTATCATTTAATAATATTAGAAAAAAATATTTAAAAAATATTCATTATAATATAGAAAAGTCCATAGTTAACGAGAACCATCAAATAGTATAAATACTGATATTATTTATCACAATATATATGTATCATCTTGTTACGGCTTTGATTATAGATATGCGACATAGTAAAACTTAGAAACTCACACATCAAACATAAATCTCTTTAATTTTCTAATGCAAGTTGATTGAAACCATTTTGCACTTAAATAAGTTGACTGAAACTATTTTGTATCTAAATGGTGCTATCCTGATTTTTCGGATTTGGAAATACAGTTTAGCAACTTTTTAAAGCTCTTATTTCGCGAAGGAGATGATTTTTTATACAATGAAAAAGCCGTGTAAAACATTTATTAGTTGGATTATTTCAATACTGAACCGTAAATGAGCGATATTTCGGACTATTGATATTTTATGTTGGCTATTTTAATCGAAATAATCATATAAACGGTGTGTCTAACATTTTATTTTGTGTACAATATTGCAAATGCTTTTCAGAACCATCATGATTACATAATTTTGTATGAATTTTGACTAAAATTATAACAGTTCGCCTGGCATATTTATAATTTTACTAGACAAAACTTTATTGATATATGCTTCCACTTCCTGTTCAATACTTTTTTATAACCTGTGTATACCGTTCATACATAAAAATTAGAAAGTGAAGTCAAAGAAAGTAATTACTTTGTTATGTTTAAAAATTAGGTGGCGCCTACCTACGGAGAAAAAATGTTTTGGGCCAATTGATTCTGCATAAATTTTGTTCTTCGAACTTATAAATTGAACACAATTTTTTTTAAGAAAATAATTACAAATTTTTCATAAGCGTTACTATTCTGTCGTATAATTTTCCAAATAGAATACTCATTAATATATTTCAGTACCTATTTTTATATTGAATGCTTTGTTTTTTTGCAGATAATGTACGAGAAATAGTCTCATCCAAAATCAGCTTCAAAAAAATTTAATAGTGAAAAGAAGTAGGGCTGAAAACTATAATATGATATGTTTTTTAACTAAACGGTATCAAGAAAAACAAATTGAGCTTGCACATTGTGCTTGCACGTTACTTAGGATTTTGTCCTTTTGATACTTCGGAGCAAGTTGAGTTGCTTAATTTCTTTACGTGATAAAATAATGATTGATTACTATAACAAAAATGTCACTTGTATATAAGTCTAGACAGTAAACTCATATAAGCAATTGCACTGTAAGGTATTAAATTACTTGTTATGAATTTACATACATGGAATAAAAATTCGCAGTAATTTATTAACTTATTGCAATTCAGCTGCTTTGGATTTAAATTAAATTTTATCTTGATGGTTATAAGTTTTCACTATCGTTAAATCAATACGAATTAGTTTGATTTGCAAATTTTGCCGACGAATATTATAAATGTCTCTTTAATAATGAGATATTATTGGGAAATACGAGCAAGAAATGAGACATAACCCTAAAAACAAAAAACTAGTGGCTGGATACAAAGACCAATTTGTTGCATCGATGCGCATACAGATTCAATCTTCACTTATTATTTCATCATATCATCTCTTTCAATTTAAGTTCGTTTGTACGTAAGTCAGTGTGTGAACCATATAAACGTACGAAGATTTAATTTCCCAATTAATGAAAATAGAGAAACAATAATTTTTATTTTTTTGCCGATCCCATCGGCTAAGTTGTTACATGTCAAATGCAACCAAAAATAAGAAAAGTATTTTTTAATTCAGATTCTTCTTCATAGATAGGACTCTCCAAAGATGAGAAATAGTGTAACACCTCTTTAACTTTTTAACTATGGATGTGAAAATCTACATTCTGTAATAGTAAAATTGTTTTGAGTACCTTTAATTATTAAATTGAAATTTATATAATCAAGTGATTCTTACGCCCATAAAACACATACTAGGCAATATATTTACTTGTTCAAAAATAATGTCATTAATCAAAATATTTATAAAAATATTGTGTAATATTAGTTTATTAAACTTCAATATTAACCCCACCCCCCTTCGTAATATTAGTTGCATTCAAAATAATAGATTTATTTTATTTCACTGCTTGATGGTACATATTACGTACATATACACATAAATCCAGGTTTCTTTAAACTGTACAGTTCTTGTAATAAAAGCTCTTAAAATTTACACTCATTTTCCAAAAAAATGTAAAAGTCCTGTTAGATTCTATCGAAGGATATTTTCATGTTTTTTGTTTTATAAAGCGATGAAAACGGATGCTGTTTGTTTAAAGTAGTTAAGGGGATTTGGAAAAATTAAATTTTTCCGTCCTTAAAAATCACGGGTAGACCGCGAGCGTGCAGTAAAAAAATATAACTGTCACATTGATTCGACAGATCGTGTTCTTGAGGTTATAATGTTCGTGTTCTAGATGTTATGATGATGTTATAACTCGGATAAATATATTACTCTTGATACAAAAGAGTATATTCAGGATTAAAATGTGATTGTTTCAAACGTTTATTGCTTCACTTGAACGAAATTTTTTTCTATAATTTCTATACTTGGTTTTTAACCAAGTAAACAAAATAAAATATGTTCATTAAAACGTATCTGGGAGAAGGAAAAAAACATAGCTTAAACTACTAAAACTGGTCTAAGAAGAGAAAGAAAAATTATTTTCCTGGACAAATATTGATTGACAGTTATTAATTTTGTTCAGACTAATTGAACAGTTAAAATTTGAAATTATATTGTCAGTGAAAAGGTATTGAAGATATTATTTGAATAATTAGTATATGGACTTAACTAAAAAAATGTTTTCAATTTTTCTATATATTTATGTACATACTACAAAAATCGAAGTAAAGGAAAAGGAAGAGCCAGGAGAAATGATGTTATCCATATCTCTCGAACCTAATCCGAAAATGAATTCCTAAATGCCCATAGTGGCAAAACAAGATAGATCTAATATAGGTCTACCTTCTTTTGCCGTGATGAAGTTATGGAAAGCGATTTCTTCTAATTTATTGGTGTTTCTATAACCAAAAAATTGGTTGACTTTTGTTGGTTAAATTTTTTATTCGAGATTGTTTATTGACCGATCATTTACAGTAAAATTTGCGGGTTTACCAGATAGAAGAAATTAATTTATGTTTATTTAATATAAGACATTAATATTAAACAAAATATCAACATTGCAAATTCTACAAGTATCATCCCAGAGCCTTCACGTAATACTTTTACGACATGAATTATGTAAAAAGGTGTTAAAAATTTGTAATAAATAAAATATTAAAAAAAACCGACTTATAAAAGTTGGTACCAAGAAGTTAAAAAATAATTATATCAAAATAGGTACGTACTTATTCGCAATAAATAACTAAGTTACTTATTATTGAAATCGGTACCAGCACTATTAATCATCTTAAACAAATTTATAATTTAATTTAAATTTAATACCTTAACCCTAATGTACTTATAATACGAAATATATTCATAAGGGCTTATATATAACATAAAATTTTACATTGTTCATCACTACAATGTATCATCAGACTCTGACATAATCGATGATGCAGTTGTTTTGCAAAGTAACAACTACCAGTAACAAAATCTAGAATCATTGTTGTTCTACTGCCATTTCCATATATATATATATATATATATATATATATATATATATATATATATATATATATATATATATATATACATATATATATATATATATATATATATATATACTCGCTGCTATGTGAGCGATCTATTTCCGTCAACAACATTGGTTAAATATAAAAACTTTGTACCGTGGAAGACTGTAAGATGCGCGCTCGTGCCCGCACAGAAAGTTGATAAGTTTATGCACACGTACACATCCACTTTCCAAAGAACTTATCTACTTTTCTGTGTAGGAAAAAGTAATGGACATTTGTACTTAATCTTTATGTTAATTAAGTATTCAACTTTAAATAAATATTTACTACTTGAATACAAATCGATTCAATGTGGTCTCAATATAATTGTGAATGACAAAATTAAAAAATAAATGAGCTCCTTATATCTAATAATTTTCCAACCGACATTATAAAAAAATAATCAATTTCTCTGTCGACAAAAGCTGAAGAAGAGGTCATTCTACTTCATAATTTATTTAGACTTTACATACAGAGTAGTGTGCAGTTACATAGTTTATATAGACTGCATATACACATGCATATGCATAGTTTATATAGACACATAGTTTGTATAGACTGTACAGATATGCAGCTTTTTTATCTAAAATGGAACGTAGCATTAATTTAATAATTTGTGTATGATCGAGAAATAAATAAAATATAATTTAGATTTGTACAAGTGACACAAGTATTAAAAATTTAATCAGTTCGTTAATGTAAATTTAATACAAACTCGTAATGAATATTTATTTTTTTAGATTTTTTACTTTTATACTGGTTAAGGAAGCAGGTAATTCCTTATGTTTTAAAAATAGAGGCAGTGAAAATGGTTATTGAAACACTCATAAATAGTAGTGTACGCAACAAATCAAATAATTTTTATTCATTTCTATATTCAAGTATCGTTTTTAAATGTTAAGTTTAATAGGGGTTAAATTTATTTTACTTCAAATACTTACTTTCTTGCAGATTTATAGGCAGTTTAATAGAAAAATTTTCGAAACATTAGAAGCGATGAAGGAAAATGAAAACTTGACAAAAATCGCTTGAAAGGAAATTAAAAATCAAAGCTTTTTAAATATGGGAACAATGAACTTTTTAAATCTTTCCCCAATGCTCGGTGAAGCGCATTACGATTACACAGCTTAAAATTTGCTAGCCACGTTAATACGGTATATCAACAAAATTGTTGAAATAATATTTCGACAAAATTTTCCATAAAAATGTCTGCCTTCAAAGTCTATTCTAAGTCAATAAACTTGATTATTTTTTGTTACGATGGGAACTTAACATCGCTTTTTTGCGCCGAAAAAGGTTTTTTTTTCATTAGCAAAAACTTCTTATTAAATAATTAAAAATTATATCTTAAATAAATTGGTAAAACCGGAACATCTTTCAAGTATTAACTGGAACACATTATTCATTGTTGCGTAGAATGCAATATCTTTAATTTAGGACGCTGAATTTCAGTTATTGCCGCCAGTTAGGTTAAAATGGAACAGAATTTATGCATGCAGTAATAATACAAAACATGTTAACGTTGTGTTTAAATAAATTTTTCTTTAACAAAAATATTAATCACATTGAAATATGTATTTAAAATTGAACACTTAGCTACTCTTATTTCAAAATGTTAGAGCTACGGCTTAGGTCATAGTTAGAATATTTAACTAAAATATTAAACATAGCCATCGCAAAAATCGAATTATTTAAATATTTGACTTTTTAAACCGAAAAAAAAATTCTGAAACAACTAGCTTCTTTCACCATTGAGTTTTCATACCAGATTAAGAAAAGCGATTCAAATTAATTAAGCATTAATTTAATGGAAACAATAAAGACTAATTGGATTTCTGATATCTTACTTTTTACTTCATTTAACTATATTCCTTCTTGAATATTGAATATATTTGGCGTTAATTTTGTAGAAATTCATTATTCGCAATTAAATGAAACTACGTGATGTAGTATTATTTCTACTATCTTTAATTTCTTTACCACGACCTAGGTTTCGTTGTATTACAACATCTTTGCTTATATCCCACCTGAAGATGTTGTAATACAACGAAACCTAGGTCGTGGTAAAGAAATTAAAGATAGTAGAAATAATACTACATCCCGTAGTTTCATTTAATTGCGTATATTCCTTATGTTTTTTAAATTTTTTAAATTTTTTTAAATTTGTTCTATTGATGTTTGTAAATCATAGCAATATATCTTGGTAGGCGTTCTAGATAATACATAGTTTTTTATTTCATATTTGCAATTAGCTTTGAATATATTAGGAGCATTTAATGAAATTTCGTTTAGTTTCGACACTTTGTCAGACAAATTTATTAAAATAATTTATAATATTTTTCTTGTTTATTAATTATTATCCGCTAATTGCTTCATTCGGTTTCATAAAAAGTTTCCATTTCAAAGTTCGTATTTGCATGCTTTAATGATTTTTTTCTAATAAACTAAGAACGGGTAAGACTAGTTCTAAAAAAATTTTAAAATTCATTAAAAAAAATTTAATACTATATAATTACTTTAAATATTTGTAAACAATTTCGCAATCAATGCCTCGCATGTCTGAGTTCTCGAAATTGAATATTATTATGAATTGAATATGACTCGCAGAAGTTATGATGCACTTTTTTTTTAATTTATCATCTGATTGTTTTTTAAATTGGTTAAAATTTTAAATTGTTTGTCCCAATTCTCAATAAATTCTGTTTAGATTAAAATTTAATTTAACGTTTATGTTATATATCTGATTATACCTTTTTCGAATAAATACAATTATCTAACAACAAAATACGTTTTTACCAAAATCACCATGGTTACCCTGAACTCCTTCAATGTAAATTTACTGAACTTAGTAGGCTTATATATGACACAAGTTCTCGTATATGTATTGAATATATGTTGCTGTTCCAATATAACTGACTTACGTACATAATTTTCTTTTCCGGCTAAACTACTCAGTTATTGTCTTGTTAAAGCGAAATATTTGATTTAAGGTTCTACTAATATCGAATGTCAATTATTTCGTCGAATATCGGTGAAAATATTTGAGACACTAGACAAGTTCAGATGTTGAAAAAAAAGATTCGGCAATAATAATACGGGTGTTGGCGTATAAGTGGCGTGATAATTTCTCTAAATTAAAGTGGTTTGTAAGTACATTAAATTATGCCAGGTTTACCTATAAGGAGTTACTACTCAATGAATTACAATATTTTGCTTTATTTTGCTTATTAGTGGCCATCAGGTAATAGATTCGAATTTTCGAAATTTGTCAATTCATAACACACAATTAAATGGAACTACGTGATGTAGTATTATTTCTACTTTATTTAAATTCTTTACAACGAACTAGGTCTCCTTATATTGCAACCTCTTCAGGTGGGTAATGAGCAAACATTATTTTTGCTAATATCTTTGCTAATTGACCACCAGAAGATGTCATACAACAAAACCTAGGTCGTGATAAAACATTTAAAGAAAGTAGAAATAATACTACATCACGTAGTTTCATTTAGTTGTGACTAATGAATTTCTACAACATTAACGCCAAATATATTCAATTAATAATTTTATAGGGATTATTTCGTTATTTGTTGCAAAATATGGTACTACCGATTGTTGACTTTCAAAAAGTTTTGTTAAAATTGTAATTGGTAGATCATCGTTTTCCATTTTGACTTCACTTTTATTCTGTGAAAAGTTTTAAAGAAAATAACATTATGATTTAAATTTAAATCGTAAGAATCTTAATGTGAATAGATTATCTTGGAGAATATTTTATTAAAAATACATGTCAATAAGGATTTAATGATTTTTTTTCCAAAAAGATACCGTCGTTTTTCGTCCAAAAACAAAAAAAAATGTTTAAAAAATAACGTACGTGATGTGGGGGTGTCTTTTTCAATCAGACCAGAAACGCAGTAGTTGACCGTACTGAAGATGATTTCGTTTTCGGATTAACCTATATAACCATGTTCATAGACAGCGAGAATATCTCCTGTAACATGTTCGCAACGTAGCTTAGCAATAGAAACATTCCAAATTACTCTCAAACTCAATCAGTCCTCTTTATAATAGGGTTACGTCAAAATACAAATCGTTTAGGACCACGTGAAACTGCAGGTAGTAAAAATCCGGTAGAATTCTGAAATTATCTGTAGGTGTTATACCACTGATAGTGGAAAACGATGTACGTAGATCGATTCAGCTATAGTAACTAAACATATGAGGATTTTACATTTATATTTTATTAGACATACACTGTTTAGACTATTGAAATAAAATATTGGTATAACTTAAGATGGCGATTTAGCGTCAAAACACTATCTTTGGTTTCTGAAAGATAACAGCCAGAACAATTTACGTCTAAAAGGTCATTATTTCCTCAACGGCTACGGTATTCAAAAGTTAACAAGTTGAATAGTTTAGTTGTGTACATGAAATATTACGAATAAATTCGTACCATTTAAATGTAGGAAAATTTAAACACATTCATATATACATTTTTCCATATTTACATATTATAATTTGAAATTTGTAATAAATTTCATTATCCACCAATATTTCATATTTACGCAGATAATTTGTTTATGTACATTATTTAATTTCCTTTCAGCGTAATTGATCTTGTTTATGAATTAATTTTCCAAAATATATCGAAAAAAAATATCTACTACGCAATAATGTACAGCAAGTTTTCTCCCTTAAAAGTTAAATTATTTTACATTGTAACATTTAGTTCAACTTCCCTCAATCGAGCACTGCGTTCTACAAGATAAAAGCGCGACGTTTACCGATGAGTTCGAATGGAAAAGCAGCTCGCCCGGCGAGTGAACGCCCCTAATCAAATATTAACACATGAATTTTTTTTCATACTCCGTACCTACGTTGCTGAAGGTAAGTGACCCATGTCGGAAATTTCTTCGTAGTTTCCGGCCGATTTGCCGTACAAAATTAATATCTTGTACAAATTTTAACCATTTTATTCAAGTAAATGTGGTCAAAGAATTTAGTGTTTAATCTCAGTAGCTATGAAAATTTAAGAAAATAACAGTACTTGAAGTCAGAACAAATATCTATTTTAAAAAGATAATAGGATTCTGTGAATTAGGTCAAGATAAAAATATAAATTGAAGTATATATATATACATGTATATATATATACATGTATATATATATATATATATATATATATATATATATATATATATATATATATATATAGACGATTATTAAAGTTATTATCAACGGATCACGTGTTAAATTAACTGTGTCGATTGGGGAAATAGTAAGAATTTATCAACTCTTTTCAAGTGATATTGAGAATATTTATCTCATGAGAAAGACTGATATGATGTAACCAAATTTTTACATGTTAGTGATCAGATTCAGTAAAAAAGTTAGGACAATTTGGAAACTAGTTAGAATTCCCTTAAAAAATTTAAAAATTGGTATGAGCGAATTTGTGACTTATATAGTGATAAAATACATTTGGAATAAATAAAGCGCCGGATAGAAAATCATTCATACTTAAGTTGTATGTTAGATGTTAAAGATAGACGCATTCTTAATAGAGCTTAGGGGCCATAATTTTCAATAATTTATGTACTTGTAACTTGTTTCTATGAATTAAACAATATTTGTATAATTTCTTTTGTTGGAATCTAAAAAGAATTTGTATTTTAACAACGCGTCGTTATTTTATTTGAAAAAAAAATGCCCAATTTGCCTAAGAAATAATAATGATTTTAGTTAAAAAACTGCTATGAAAACTAGTTGGTGATAAAATAAATTAGTTCGTTTACCTGAAATTAATATCCAGATTTTAGCAGCAGTGTCTGTCAATTTTTCTGAAACTGGTTGAACACCTGCTATATTTATATGCATTTCAAAATCCAATATATTAAGTATGTCTTTATCCACTTTTCAACTCGCCTTTTGTCAATCTTACTGTTTCATGTCTACATGGAATAAAAATGGATCTGTGGAATAGAAATTTCAACATAGTCATTGTGGCTCAAACCCAAACATTACCCAAACATAAACCCACGTATATTTTAGTATAAAAACTTTCATTTCATATTTTATTTTAATTATACATATTAATTACACCCATAATAGAATTTTTACGTAATATTCCTGTTGATATTATTTATGATTAACAAGCATATATGCAACCAATAAAATACTTATGAATCAATATAGAAATTGGGGTCAAAGGAGAATTTGATTGAGTGGGTGCATAGGGCTGATGAAAATTCATACGAAGAATTTTATGTTCCGTTTCTGTACAAGGAGAATCAGGTGGGTATTAAAAGGTTAGTATATTTTAATTGATTACGTTTTATGATTCAGAAAGTAGCTTGGATTGGGTCTTGGTGAGCAGGTTAATAATTAATGGACAAATTTGTTTTCATTGATTGAATATAGGATCTGGTCATCATTCATTGAATTGATTGAATGCAGGATCTGGTCTTGGTCATAATTAGTATTACAGTTTAAATGAAAGAATTTAAAAAATTAAAATGTAATACATAGATGAATGTTGACTTAAAATAATAATGGATAACAAACAACATAAAATAAATAATAGAAATATTTCGTCGATATATGAGAAAAACCTGGTGCATATCTGACTTTTATGGATGTGTCAGATCCAAGGTTGTCTTTTTTGTCAAGAAGTTGTAAATATATTTATTTTTGTTATTATTTTCGAAGGCCTGATTGAATTAATTATGTGCATCCATCATATTTGCAAAATGTTATTTGTTACTTTGTTTTTTTATTTTTTCATAGATCCAATACATTCCATTCAACGGTTGATATGGAAATATCCAGAGTTTTTGTGTGTATTTTACATACTTTATAACCTAACTATATCGTTTTTACTTATCTCTTGACCATATCAACATAATTTTTGACGCAATGAATCGATACGTGAAGAAGCTTCCAGATATCACGGACATTTTTTTTTAAATTAATAAAAAACCGATCTAATAAAGGAAGGTTTCCTGATACTTATTTTATATTGGCTAGTTGATTCATAGTAAAGATGGGAACAATTTTACAAAAAATTGAATTGTTATCCTAAATATGTCAACATCAATATCATTCTATTTCCTGTCGGTAATATCCCAATACGCGTAATAAATATGTGTAATAATATGTTGTTCTATCGGTGTACCAGTGTCAAATTATGAAGTTTGAAATATTTAAATATTTCAGTGTCAACTTTTGACGATTGAAAAATTTACCTAAGCTCATATACCTGAGCAAATGTGTTTTATCCTATATGATATTACTGATACATACATTTTAGTACTCTATTTCCGTCATAGTATTAAGACTTATGATAACTTGATAGCATTCGAGGTAAGGCCAGCATTACAAAATTATAAGCTTATCTCAATACGAAATCTTAAAAATAGAAAACGGTTAGTTCCGAAAGTTGATCATATAGATCGCAAAGAGTTTTTTTTTTAATTATTTTTACATTGTGTGCTTCTAAGTGATTTCTCTCATTTAAACATACCTCAGAGTATTTTAAAAATACTTCATTATTTAGTACGTATCGTTCTAAAATCATTGTTTTCGAGGATGTCCCAAAAACAATATAACGTAAGAATTCTATGACGCCGGCTATCATGTTTGTTCCCCGTTGTTTTAATTAATGAAATTATTTTGTTTTTTGTGACAAAACATTTTTTTTAAATCAGGTTTTAATAAAGGAAATTTGTTAAATTTAAATTTAGAATCTGTCGTTAGTACTTTTGCAGTAATAGCCTTGTTTCATATTAAGTTTTCAATTAATTTACTTTATCACAAATGAAATAGATTGTTATTTCTCTTCAAAATATAAAATAAAATCGTATATGCTTTATAGATATGCAATCTAATTAAAATTTCTTTTAGAACATAATAAATTGATATTGGATCGTGAAATTTAGCTCAGTTTCCTTAAGTGAAAGCTGCGATGTTCATGGTGTACATGCGTGACGTTGACTGATGTGTCCAAAAGAAACAACCCCCTCCTCTCCTCCCGGGAACACCAAAGTGAAGTATCAACGTTCCACTCGACTGTTTTTTCGTAACACACTCCAATCTTGACAGCGCGTGTAAACGGGTCCTTAAGACTTTTCTTAACTTTAGATTTTCCGCTGTTTCCAGACGGTTGCGTGTAGGATATTTATTTTGCAGAACGGTCATTATTAACATTTTAAGTCAACTTATACGTCAAATGAACTTTGAATTATTAAGTTTTGCTTTGCTGTTAATCTTATACAAAAAAATTATTTATATTTCAATTTTCTGAATTACTTAGTAATGACAAAAGTTATTGTCGAGGAAAATATTTCGTCTTGTACAATTTCTGTTTTACTTGTAATTGCTAATACCTGCAACTCATTTATTCCAAATTAAAATTTTATCAATACTTGTATGTTTATATTTTTTCAAATGCAAGTTATTTTCCGATTGCGTACGCGCAAGTGAGTAGAGTTTTTTGGTTGTATGTATCTGATATAAATACAATTTTTATAACTCTGTCAATAAATAAAATTTTAATATCCCGAAAAAACTCTCTTGCAATTTTATTTACTTCAATACTACATGAGACATATTTTTAAATAAAATAGGATATTTTAACCGACGAAAGTGAATTTAATTAGCGAATACTTGTTTCTTGTTTTTTCTGATCTTTCCTAATAACCTTTTTTTAAAGTTTTAAATTTATGTGTACTCTATCCCCATTAAGAAACTTTTACGTAACACACAAGAAGAAATTTGAAGTAATCATAAATAGTTTAAATTGCATTAACAGTTCTTATGTAAATTAAATTAAAAACTGAAACAAATATTTTTATAGAAAGTTTTAAAAATTGAAAAAATATGTGAATGTGTGAAAAAAATGTTTTATAATTGCATAACTATTAATCTACATAATAAGATATTTTGTATCATTCCCATATTTTTAATATTTTTTCCCCATTTTTTATATTATAAGCGCATTGAAGTTTAATAAGACAATATAAAACAGTGTGTAATTGAATGCGCAAGTTTTTAAGTGGTTAAATATAAGTACAGCAAAAGGTCTCAGTTAAACGTCAACCACGCATGGTGAAAATGTACTGGTAATTGTTTTAAAAATACCCATATTGGTTTTTTTATTTTTCAATTCATTTTATGTAACACTTTCTACCAAGATGTTAAGGAAACAAAAACGTTTACAGTTCTTGTATTTTCTTTTAACCATTTCGAACATTCATTTATTAAAATAAATAGCCAATTAGAAAAAAGAATTAGCTGAAAACTAAATAGTTTTAATTTAATTTCGAATCTCTCCTTTTGAAATTATAAATTTTCATTTGGAGGAGATTCCGTAAAATTATTTTTTAATGTACCCGGGCGGGAAATTAATGTTAGCATAAATTTAATGGCAGATAAATATTTTTGCATTAAATTGTATGACAATGTTTAAACGGCCCGTAGGTTTCGTCGAAATTTAATTATTCCGTAAAATATTATTGAGAGAAATGTGAACATGAAAATTTAAAATCTATTTTCTTCTGAAATACTTAAAATAACGATTCCATTAAATACAACGATATAATAGAAACGATATAATAGAGTAGAAATATTGGCTGAAATTCAATTGAATTCTACATGGCTTTCCGGTATAAATTAAAAAGTGAAAATCAGGGTCTGTTTACCAGACTTCTGTGAACTATTCCAACTACGAAATATTTTAATAAAGTTATTTGTATCTAGGTAACCACGTTGCAACCAAAATTAAATTGGAAATTGTCATGTAGAGATTGTGTGACCGTTAACCAATATTATGCCTTGTGTTTGAGAAAACTAAATGTTAACACTAATGCTGGCTTCATCCTACCATATGATCTATAGCGCATTTTTGCTTTAGCCTACCGTTTTGTATGTTGGAAAAGTGATACTTTAAAAAAAAAAAAAAAAAAAAAATATATATATATATAAATATATATATATATATATATATATATATATATATATATATATATATATATATATATGTATATATATATGTATGTATATTCAAATTTAGTTAATTTTATTTGTATGTAAAATGTTTTTTCCTCAAACATTTATATTAAAATTGTACGTAAAAATAATATTTTTACTGCACAATGTACAATTTACTTACATTGTTTTGTTTTTGATCAATTGTCCTTTTATAAAGTTATTGTTTCTGTTTTTTTGTTGTAATCTATTTTCTTTTTACTACGACTTTATCTCAATATTTCAAATAGTTTCAACAGCGAATGGATGAACGAACTTACGATAAGAAAGCGAAAGACTGGTGGAATAAACCAGAGTAAAACCAGTAAGTGAGCCAGTATAGCAAGTGCGGTGCAAATATTTGAGGCATCTCATATTTAATGAACTTTAAGCATTCCTACAGTATGTCTCTTTTGCCGCTTGCACTAATTATTCGGTTTCGACATCACTCACTTTAATTGCGTGAGCACTTGCAGACTGCGGAGGGGGTGTAATTCGGAAAAATATAAAATGTTTTTGTTTTCATTTTGAACACATTGGTTTGATTTTTTTCTTTAAATTTCATTGATATCTTGAATTTTCTCAGTTTTCATTATTTTTTCTATAGTAAAATAAGTATTTTTATGATCAAAATATTTTTATTTGATCTCAGTGGCCAACATTGAATATTATTACTTCATTAGGGGAAGATCGGGTAGCCCCGGACGGCGGGTAATCGCGGACGTTTTAATTTCTAAGAAACTAAACGCATTCCATAGATATATTATTATTGTCAATGTGTGTAATTGAGAACAAAAACAAATGCCGTTCAGTTGCGGCGTGAGTGCCGAGTAAGTTAGCCGTGAGCGAGTGTTTTGTTCCGGCCAAAACATTTTCGCCGCTCCTGTCAAACTTCATCGCAAGTTATCAAATACATTAAGTAAGTATTTCCACTTGTCTATTATTCAATTTTGTATGAAATTTGATATATTTGAAGGTTATAATCATGTATTATAACTATTACTGAACTATGAAAGATTTGTATTAAAAAATGTTGCATGATAACGATCGGGTACCCCCGGTCACGAAAATGTCGGGTACCCCCGGACATGGATTTAAGTTTTCGAAATTCGTAATATTGTTTTAACAAATATCAAATTTAGTATAATTTTGCTTATTTATGGAAAGTATATTATAATGCTGTTACTATTGTTGCAGTAAAACTTCAAATATGCCAAAATTTAAGGGGAGAATTAGTCAATGAGGAAAATGGGATGAAAATAAAATGAAAGAAGCTTTTCAATGCGTGATAGAAGGCAAGTTATCATTAAGGCAAGCTGCAGACAGGTATGATGTACCACATAGCTCACTTCATGATCGCCTGAAAGTTTGGAAAAGTGGCAAAGAGATTGCTTTTCAACCAAAATTGGGTCGATTTGAACCAACGTTTTCTGAGAACTTTTCTATGCAACTTTATGAACATGTTAAAGAATTGGACAATCGCCTGATGCCATTAACTATGAAGGAGTTTTTGAAATTAGCGTTTGATTTAGCAGAAGGTCTTAAACTTCCTCATAGATTTAACAAAGAGAAGGCAATCGCAGGGAAAGACTTTTTTTACAGTTTCAGCAAGAAATATCCGGATGTCGTTTTAAGAACTCCCGAATCGACTAGCATTGCACGAGCTGTTGGGTTTAATAAACCACAAGTTCACCGTTTTTTTGACCAGCTTAATAACCTTCAAGAGAAATATAAATTTGCTCCGTCTCGAATTTACAACGCTGATGAGACAGGCGTATCAAATGTGCAAAAAAATGATAAAGTCATTTCAATAAAAGGAAAGAAGCAGGTTGGCAAATTAACGTCTGCAGAAAGAGGTCGAAATATTACATTAACTTTTGCTATGAATGTCACTGGCCATTTTATACCACCGCTTTTTATATTTCCGCGTAAGAAAATGGATAAGCACAGTCGTTTAATGATAGGAGCTCCGCCCGATAGCATTGCCATCCCACAAGAGAGCGGATGGATGAACAGTGAAGTGTTCTTGCAATGGTTGCAGCATTTTAAACAGCATGTTCAGCCGACAGAAGCAAATCCTGTCCTTTTAATCTTAGATGGCCATGCTAGTCATAAGGAGCTGGCAGTTATAGAATATGCACGTAAATATAACATTCATATGCTGAGCACACCGCCGCATACAACTCATAAATTACCGCCTCTTGATAGGACATTTTTTAAACCTTTTAAGGCTGCGTTTGCCACTGCAAGTTCAGCGTGGATGAGACGAAATCCTGCGGCTAGAATAACTGACTATGATATTGCTGGACTAGTTGATGAAGCATTTGGCAAAGCGGCAAGGTTGGACATAGCACAAAATGGGTTCAGATGTACAGGCATTTATCCTTTCAACCGTGAAATCTTTACTGAAATTGATTTTTTACCATCCATGATGACAGATGTTGCGCAAGAAGCTTCCAATGAAGATATTTCCAATGAACCTTCAGCAGCCCTATCATCACCAGTGCCCTCTACTAGTCATGGATTGCCTGCAAGTGAGCCTGTGCCATCCACCAGTTCAACAGATTTATTGAAACAGCTGTTACCATTTCCTGACGCATCAAAAAAACGCTTGTTGACGCGGGCGCGAAAAACCCAAAAGAGCGAGATTATAACATATTCGCCATATAAAAAAGAAGTAGAAGAAAGACAGATGAAGAAAGGCAATAAAAAAAAACTGATAACCAAAGTAAAGGCGCTAAAAAGACGTTGAAAACAAAGAAAAACATTCAAAGTCTTTCTCAAGACCGAGAAAAAAAGACCGAATGCATCATATGCGACGAAACTTTTGAAGAAGACTGGATTCAGTGCCAGGAATGCAAAGACTGGGCCCATGAAGATTGCGTTTATATAGATGCATCGAATTCTTATTATAGTTGTGACGTTTGTAAGACTAAAAAGCGATTGGGCCACCATTAAGTATTATGTCCGGGGCTACCCGCCATTTATTGCGATGCCAAAAAAATAACACTGAATAACTCTTACTCTATTTCGTTACAAAATGTAATTTGATTACTAATGTTTAATTAATATGATTAAAGAAGTTCCTAATTTTATTTTAAGTACAAATTAAAGTCAATAATTTCGTTAATTTATTTTTTATTTGCAATTCATTCAAGTGTCCGGTGCTACCCGATCTTCCCCTAAATATCGCGCTTTTGAAGGTAAAAATGAACAACTTTTTTGAATACACATTTTATTGTTGTTCCTTATATCCTTGATAAATTTCTTTATATTTAAATGTTAATTTCACTCCAAGTTAGACTTTAAGCTTTGAATGAATATTTTATATAAATGCGTTTATGAGTTTCACATAACAACGGACTAAGTGAACCGAAAGATATGGTTTCTATTTCTGTTTTTAATCCAAAATTTCTAATTAGTCTATTTACAATTTTTATTTAAACTTTAATCGAATACCTAATTATAAATTAATATTTTTCACTTTGGAATAACATTTGCCGCGAAATATTTTGCGTACTTTTAGATAAGTACATACTGTAGTTTTAAGTTAATACAATTAAGCCCTCTAAATTTTGTGTTCCAGAATATCTGCTGGAATATGCCATACGATTTTTACGCTTTGCTGCAGTATACGATTTTTACGCTTCGCCGCAGTATACGATTTTTACGCTACATTAAACAAAAAAATCGAACAAACAGTATAATTTAGTGACTAAGAGCAAAAACTTTGAGGAAACATTGCCTAGTTACTACATGATAAGCAATTTTATATATACCCCATTAATTTTTTACAGCTTAGCAGAAATATATATTAGCCATAATAAGTCATTAAATATATCGATGAATATACTATTTTACAAAAAATATTCCTTTATATTCAATATAAGTGTAGATATAACAACAAGCAAGAACTTAGAGCGTACGTGACTCGAAACACAATAGTCAACGTTTCATACATAAAATATACTTTTTCAAAGAGTCATCTTTCTTACATAAAATATACTTTTTCAAAGTAAAACGTTCCCCGCTCCATATTGATCGAGTATCTAAACTTTTAGCCTTGAGACTCGATTGTAATATTTATTTTATATTATATGCTAGGCGTGTATAATAAGTGATCAAGAGATATAATTTTTGTGATTATGGAATGAATATAAAATTTATTTCCAAATCATCAATGAAAAAAAAAAATGTTTACAAACTTTTCGTACAATTCCGTTAAAATACAATATGAAGAAATAAGTAGGGCAATTAAACATCGACGAGACCTATTTAAGAAAAAGTTACTAAAGTTACTAAGCCATTCACAATAAATCATATTTTTTGTGTTACAGCATTCGATTTCTGTAAGCTTAATTTAGAGTTAGTAAAACTACTTATTTAATACCCAATTCTAAGTCACATAAATTAGCAAAAGAACTACTAGAGAGAATGTTTAGGTACAAAGTAATAAGAATGCTTTATTTATAATACTATAAATAGCAAATAACATGGAATTGTTTTATTTATTCGCTTGGAAGACAGTCAAGAAACATATCTTTAAAATTTGCATGTCTACCCTTCTGTGTGTTTGCTTATGACTTAAATGCACCAAAAAAAGAAAGGCCTGGTACATATCAGTTTTTCTTTAGCTGTGGTAATCCGTTTAGATTCTTTAACATTTTTGTAAATTATTTACATGATGTTTCATAACCCTAATTATCTTGTAAAGTCAATAGTTTCAAAATAAAAACATTGACTTTTTAATGTTTAATTGTATAAAACAATCTTTTTTATATTAACATGTATTATTTCACGAAACGCGAAAAATATAATTATTTGTTATTTTCATTTTATCATAGAATTAAAAAAAATATTAAAATTTAAAAAGTTACAACATGTATTACTATTTACTTCATTTAAACTTACTAAATAATAAATTGACATATGTCAATATTAGGAAATATAGATAGATGTAACTAACGCCATATAAAAATTTTTTTATTCTATTTTTCGATGCTATTATAACAGCAAAAAATTAGTTCTTAGTCAATTTTGCACCTAGCGAACACCTAGAAACACAACTTTTATGTTCATTATTATTATTCAAATAATTCTTACAAATAAGTTTTTATCTATTTAACGCACCTTGTTTGAACATTTAACATAGGATCTTACAACACATAACACGATTTCGTATTGATCTCGTATATTAGTAAACTACTTAATGTTATTAACTTTATTTTGTGGAAAGGATCTTACTTCTAATATCATAGTACATCGATACTTTATATGGTTTTAACAAAATATTCTTAAAGGTTGAACTATTTTTTGGGTCGTAATGTAGTACAAAATATTACATTCGGAATTCAAATTTATTAAATATTGCTTTGATTAACAACATCAAATATGATATCTAGAAATGTAAATTCGTTTCCTTGATTAAAAGTCCACGGAATTGTCATGATTAATTGAATTTATTTTGAAATTAAAAAAAATTGCTCTGAAATGAACACGGTGGGTGAAAACTTAACATATGAAATCAAAATGATTACATTATAAAAATCTTCGAGCCGTCAATCTAAAGATCGTTGTAATATACAATGAATATAGATAGAATTAAAATTTTACGAATAATTAAAAAAATTATAATAGTTTTAGTCGAAGATGTATCAATTATGCCTGGGATGCGAAGTTTTTAAAATTATAAAGGTATGTTATAAATAAAGGGAAACAACTGGGTTATTTATCGAATTCAAAATAATATTAGCAATGTTCCATAACAAACATACATGCAATTTTCCAACATATATAATTGTTTTTGAATGTAATATAAAAAAGCAAATATTAAAAATAATAAATAATCCAATAAATCGTGACTATTATCTCCACATGCTCCCTTCTAATTTGAATTATATTAAATCTATTTTAATGTGGATTATACTCTTATATAGATTATTAACCAAAAAAAATATTTATACAAAAGAAAATATTCTGGATTTACGGGTTACTGAGCTACATAAATATATATTATTATGTCTTCGAACGCAAATAAACGGCGCAGCAACAGAAGAAGCATTGGAGTGCGAAAGCAATTGTTCTATCAAAGAGGTGTCAAATTCAATTATCAATTGTAGAAATTGCGAATAGAGAAACTTCTACGCTTTTTTTTGCTAATAGAGAAACTTCTACGCTTTGAACCGCTGGAAAAGCTAGGATTGGATGTATCTTACGGAATTTAGTTGATTATTTATTTATTCTAAAATTATATAAATGTTAGTCTATTAAAGAGTAACTATGAAAGAGCAAGTAAAATTGTAGCCAAATACGAAATACATTATGCAATAGATATTTATTTTTGGGGTAATAAATTTAACAGAATGACAAGAAGTTGAATAGAATAAGGATCAAGTATTTTTTTAATTTATAGTAGATATATCAAGCCTATAAATTTTTGTGAGCAAGCAGTTTACGTCATTCGTAATACAACATAGTTCTGTGTCAAAATAAATGAGATCCCGATATATGTGCGGAAAAAAATTGTATTCGAGTAATCTTATATATTTGGAGTGAATAATGATATTCAAAATAGAAGGATTTAAGACATAGTTACGTAATAGTCTGCGTATGAAAGTGACAAAGTAGAAATGGATCTTTCTGGAATACAAGTAAATAGAAATTTACAACACCAAGTGTCAAGGGATTGGGGAGAGTAAATGGAAAGTTATTGTACTATATTTTACCTGAATGTTTGGTTGGCAACTTATAAATCTGCCAATTTTTCGACCGGTTTCTGGAATGTTATAGAAGCATTTAGAATATTTCTTGTAGGGTATATAAAGAGTGGGGCATTTGAACTTCTGTTCAGTTTGCAGTTAAGTAATAAGCGAGTTAAAAAAAGTTCGAAGTGAACTGAGAAGACTTTCTCTTCATGAATGTTGTTTAGGGAGAAAAGATAGCGAAGCATCATCCAATATATACACAACGATGAATGAAGGTGTACCCTGTTATGTCACAGCCAATCACTAGTTCCAAATATTCAAAGATGGGAATTTTGTCCTGTCCGATAAATCTCATCCAAAAGCCACCACCCACCATTTATGTAGAAAATAATATAAACCTTTTTGGAGTAGATCCCAGATTAAGTTTGTATTGTTTGGCAGAGCTATTTTCATACTGTTATACGACAATGGAAAAACAACTTCATGCTTCGAAAAAGAAGTGGAAATATTTCGTTCGGGTACCACATGAGCTCACACTCTTTCAACTTTGGAGGAGAGTTAATGTGTGCTTGGAGCTACTGAGTACCCATCGTACCAACGAGAATCTAAAGTATCTGGTTACAGGAGGTGAAAAGTGAGTGACCCGTATTATCTTTGAGCGTAAACGCCAATGGCCAGGAGCTGGACGAAGTAGTGTTCCTAGACCAAAATATAATATTGGACAAAACTTACTTTTGAGTGCAGGCTAGAGTGTAAATGGAGGTACTCATGGAGTTATTCATTGGCAACTCTTTCACGGTAACAATAAAAGCTAGGATTTATTGTGAATAGTTCAGTAAAGTCGCCGCTAAACTTTCTTCAAATCAAAGCAAAGTTTATTTTTACATGACAATACAAAACACCACATAGCAATAGTAATGCGTGAAAAATGCTTTCACTTGACTGGAGTATGCAACTTCACCACCGTCTCTCTCTGTCTAATAATTTATATGATATAAAATTTAAAGAAGAAAGTTGTATCAAAACTGAACTTCACCAGTTTTTCAGCCATAGGTCAAAGATTGCTACAAGGACGGAACTTTAGCTTTGCTTACACATTGGCGACAATTACAGATTGATTTTAATATTAATGATTGATATTTTTTTACAAACTTTTCAATTTTTTATATGTAGCAAACTTATTAAAAATTGAAAAGTTTGTAAACAGAAATGGCGAATTTATAAGTTGCCAACCTAACGTAAAAAAACTCCTTTTTAGAGGTTTTCAAGCAAAAAAAATAATATTTAATTGCTCGAGGACTATATACCCCGAAAAATAAAATATCATTAATGTATGACTTAATCTTATTACAAAGAATTTAATCACTATTAAATGAAACTACGTGATGTAGTATTATTTCTACTATCTTTAATTTCTTTACCACGACCTAGGTTTCGTTGTATTACAACATCTTCAGGTGGGATATTACAATCTTTGCTAATATCCCACCTGAAGATGTTGTAATACAACGAAACCTAGGTCGTGGTAAAGAAATTAAAGATAGTAGAAATAATACTACATCACGTAGTTTCATTTAATAGTGAATAATGAATTTCTACAAAATTGACGCCAAATATATTCAATAAAGAATTTAATATAAAATTTAAAACAATTCACATGTCAATTTCCCAATATTATGTACAGTTTTAAGCTGCTACATCACAGAAGGAAGAAAAAAGAGACCTTCCGCATCCGTATATCTATTTGCTACAGCCGTTATGCCAGGACACCATTTAATGTAGAAACTTTAAATTTGGTATAGTGACAAAGCAAGTTAATACGGGTATATATGATAAGATAAAACTTAGAAATATTTATATGAATATTTTAGATGGAGCTAATTAAATACATAAATATTCCTTTAATAATTTTAGGTCTTGGTTGAAGTATCAATAGCAAATTATGAGAATTTCTTCTCGTCTTTAGATTTATTTATCTATTGTGTATATGGGAGCGATATAGATATTTCTGAAGATATCCATATTTTTATTTCCTAAATTAGTGGAGTCAAACTTATAAAAAAGGATATGATTAGAAATTTAGCTTAATTTTATATTTCGTTAAATTTGACCTGAAATGCCGAAAAAGAATGTCAAACTACACGCACCAAATGTAAGCTTGCATCGTTGACTGCAAACTTTCAATTCGCGAATGTAGTTACTCAAAAAGTTGATCTTGTGTAATATTAAAATGTTTGAATTTCACTCGAAAAATTACAAAACCAATGTAGCTCAGCTTAGTGTATTAAATATACTGTATATCCCGCCTTTTAATTTTTACTGAGCCGAAATACCGCGCAATTAACCCTTGAATTTGACATGTTAAATGGAAAGTGTTTCCAATTTGGAAAATTAAAATTAAGAACAACGCATTCACTTTTTTATGCGGAAATAATTTTTTAACATATAAATTCAATACTCTACTTTTCGTAATAATATCGTAATTATATATAGCTTACCATTTAATCCATGATGTATGTCATCTTTGTATGATATTCCATTGAACTCATTTTAGCCCATTAAGAGCGAAAAGAAGACAAACATAGAAATAAATAGATCATTTTTCACTTTTATTATATTAGTAGGGATAATTTAGTAAGGTTCATAGCGCAGTAGGTAAAGCACCTCACGTAGGGCCTTTGGGTTCGAGTCCCTGCATGGTGTTTGAACATTCATATATTATTTATTAAATTGTAAATGATTTATAACAAGTCCGATTTGGCTAAGACGCTTAAGTAAGCGGGTATATGTAAGGTATGCAATCATGATGAGCGGAAAAATTACGCACTCATGACGATAATGACAAGAGGTAGCCAGAAGTTGGAAGGCAGCAGAATGGTATATTTACTTATTCATTCTTAATATTTTAATGGGAGGAAGTAATCTATGAATTAGAACGAGCAGTTTTCAATTTTTGGGAAAGGTTGGTTTCAAAAGAAATAGTTTTTTGATTGTGTTGATAATTCAGAATTTTCATAATATAGATATACAGTTTATTTTGCAAACAATATGAGTTATAAATAAATAAAGAGATAATTACTCACTATTATTTTTGATATTGAATGCCAGGTATATATATATATATATATATATATATATATATATATATATATATATATGCATATACATATATATATACACTTATACATATACATATACATATATATATATATATATATATATATATACATATATATACATATATAAATATATATTTTTCACAGTTTTACTCGTCTGAAATAAATCAATATATTATACGCTATTTTTGTTGTTTTAATAGCTTATTAAAATGATAGTGCTCAGTAAATATAAATCTGACGAAATTCATGGTATTTCACAAAAGGATATATCAATAATATAATTTAACAGCGAGTTCAACATTTTTCCCACCATTGGCACTTATAAATTGTCATAAACCGCTGACTACATTGATGATTGTTTGTATAACTACGTCTTCGTACATAAGAAACATACAAATATCCAGAATGAAAATAATTGTAAAACTTGATATTGGCCACAATAATATATAAAAATATTTGCTGGTTAAGTTAATTTTTTTTTGTTTCTAATTATAATATTATGTATAGAAGTTTTATACTTACGGACGAATTGCACGGCGCCTAGCATTCACTTATAATTATCTCGATTTACTCTATTCCCTTTTTAGATTTCAAACAAGCACTATATAAGTTTATCATTAAACATTCATAAAATAAAGTAAGAAATCAAAAGTAAGGGTAACCAAAATTCATGTCCCGTTCAAAGTGATCAATGCTTCAATCGTTAGTTGGAGAAAGGAAAGGAAGGCTTTTCCTTTTTAGGAAATAAGTTCATCTGATTGTTGTTTCGAGTGTAACAGTGGAAATATTAGTAATAAAAGTAGTATTGAAAATATTAGTAAACGGTTTAGACAATTTTAAAATCCTCTCAAACAAAATTTACAATTGTATGTACCAAGTATGAGTAAAGTAATTAAAATATAAACTCTCCCCATCCTACTCCTGCATGAAGTGAGGTATGTAACTATTTAATATTTTTCGTTCTACTATAACACGGAGATATAAAAACCACACTTTTTTCTACAAAAATTTCCTTTACTAAACAAAAATGTAATGTATTAAATCCATTGAATTACGCAACAAATTGTGTAGCACCTGATTTCACCTCCAAGACACAAAGTCGCAATCACCCTGACCCCTCAGTTTGACCATCAATAAAACACGAGGTGTAGCAGTGCATCCGGCGGCGCTTTAATGCGTGGAGAGAAAGAAAACGTTTACAAATTTAGTAAAAATTTCCTTTCTTTTTTGTAAAACTTTAAATGCCAGTCAATCACCGTTTCGTGAAAAGTTAGAAGTTAATATATATTAATGAATATTTAATTTTGTTTCTTAGATAGCTTGAAGTTATTAATTTTAAAAGTCATTTTATGTCCGAAATGGTTTAACTTCATTACTCAGTGCGGTATGAATTATATTGTTTATTTTAATGCGATTTTTATTATAAAATTAATTCTAATACAAAAGCGACTTAGAATGAAAAAGATTTAATGAAACAAAACATTAATATGCACAATTACGTATATCATATAAAGCACACAAGAAAAACTAAGGTATAATCAGTAGAAATAATTAATTTTTCCGTGGACGCTTTGAGAGGATGTAATATTATAATGATAAAAGACAATGGGATGTAAATGTATTACTAAAGAAAAACAAAAACCAAAACCAAAAACTTTACCACTAAAGACAGTTAAGAAAGGTAGAACTGAAACCTTAACTGAAGAAGCATACATTCCATTTTTTTTATTCTTAAGGAAATTTTTAAATTAGGCATACATACAAATTTTATGAAATGGAAAGTTTGAAGGAATGGATGGTTGGATGTTTATTATTATATAACTCCCTAGTTTCTGAACTACATGAAAAATTTACGCACAAATTTTGGAATAAGAATGGATTATAGCCGGATATAGGCTACCTTTGTCCGAAAATCCGAATTCGTTCCTGAAAAATAGCATCCATTTTTTACGATGTTCATTGGATTCCCACTTGACCACCTATTATTTCTAAATAAAATTGCCTAAGTTTGATTTTAGCATGTACTAACCCATACACCACTTGGATAGTCAAATCCAAACATGGTTCTCTACCGTTTCTCCTTTTTATAACTCCACCACGATACTCGATGTATTTGATACTAAATCAAAACAGGAAAAATTAGAATTGAATTGACACATATGCTAAATTACTCTAGTCCATGTGAATGAAGTATTGGAGAGAAACTAGTTATAAGTAAGCTATAGAACAGAACCCAATGTCTTTTGAAATTTTCGCCTACCTCATTTACAGTTTGAAGAATTAAGTAATAAGTGTATTTCAGTTCTTATCTGTTCGACTTTAAAATGTGTGTTTTACTTTTTTTTATAAACATTAGTTAAAAATTTCCAAGTAAATATTTGTCCAATTTTTACTGTCGTTTTCACCAAAGTTAAAAAAAATTAATTTATGATCAAGAGTTCTTTTGTATACTTATTAAATATTGAGTTATTGAAGTTTTAAACCGTGTGAACATGTCAAGTATTTTTAATGGCAAGTTTTTTATTAAACAAAAAACAATTTTCTTATATATTTTTTTTGTTCGTTAAATATTTCACACGTATGACAGCGACCAATATTTATTCATGAATTACATAAGCAAATGATCAACTAATGAGACGTTGTAATTAATTATTATCAAAATGGTAGTTGGATGATTCTCATAATTGGCTGTTCATTTACTAATTGTTTTGTTTTGAAGATACTCCTCCGCTTATTTGTTTGCTCTCTTACTCTCATTGCTGCTCGGTAACTTGGCTCTGCTTTATAAATGACGAGTGTGAATAACGTTGAGTTCTTTAACAATGAACATTAAAATATATGCCAAACAAATATATTCTGGTTTTATCGGTTAATTGTAATATTAATCATTATTAATGTGTATAACCAAAGTATTTCGAGATACCGTTATGATCTAATAATTTCATCAAATCAATAGCTTCTTATTTTTTTTGTTTTATCTTTCGCGTTTCTTTAACATATAAGGATATTTGTATAATCCGAGTTGTTCTAAAACGCCGAAAAAAATATAAAGTACAGAATTATTGTGAATTATGTTGTATACGGATAATATGTATTACAGAAAAATTGCGAATTTTAGTTTTCAATTGTTTTTTTAATATTGTTTAAGGTATTTCATAATAATATTATTTGCGTCATTTTTGCCGATTCTACTTTTCAATAATTCTTTATATTATTCAATGATACGACTTTAGTTACAATATTTTTATGCTATAAATGTAGTTTTGCACTAATTGGCCGTATGTGGACTATATACTAGGAGGTAACAAAATCGACCGCAGTGCTCTCTGTAACAGAAATGGAACTATCTGAAGGCGCCTGTTAAATATTTCCATAGATAATATAATTTACTTACGCATATTGTCATGTTTACTTTTGGGACTAGTGCAGTTTAGCAAAAATGCTAATTTCACTGATATTTTAATCTCATACAAAACGATTTATTTAAAAAAAAATTAGGTCTCGGTCGTGAAACAATTAGTTTGTATAAATAAAAACAATAGTACCACCATTTTTGTATTGCATTTTTTTTTACTATTTTCACTTTCAATTTATAATTAGGTACTATCTATTTAACAAACATATAAATATGTACGGTGAGAAGAGTAAAGTTAAATATGAGGTTAATATAAACTTCCAAAAAGAATTTAAAACGATGACTTATCTCGCTTAATATTAACATAAATATTTTAACTTACCAACCTTATAAATTTGTTAATAAATATTTAGTTCATATTTTTTTTTAATCATGAATTAATAATTGGAACAAATGCATTTTAACAATAATAAAAATTTCACTCCACCCAAAAAACAAGAAATTTGAAGTAAAGAAGATCTGTGAAATTATAATTTAAAAAAAATTATACATCACATTCTGATCGAAACCTTTTCAATGCGTCATAAATTTTAATTTTTTTCTAGTTTAATTTTTATTATTAATATTTCTGTTTGGATATTTGTTGACTTCAAACTCATTCAGTGAAAAATACTTCAAAAAAAAAAGATATTCATTGTGAGTAAACCTTTTAAAATATTTTTTTATAATAAAATAATCACGACCGAGTCCCATTTTTTTAATACGTCATTTTTTATGTATATTCTTTAGCTTAAAAAATCACTAAAATTAGCATTTTTGTTGTACTGAAATCATTTTCTATGCATTTAAAACAAATTTTGAAATGAAACATGTTAGTTATTGTGTTGTAAATTGTAAAAAAAATAACAGCAAATTCAGAATTCTAACATCGAATTTGGAATTCGATAAAAAAATAAAAGGATAGTTGCTAATAAATACATTCCTGTGTGGTTGATATTTATAATATGGGTAATATATTTATCATTTTACTCATTTTATTGGGCTAAAAACAAAAGGATATTATGTATTTTGGGTACGGGCAACTAAAATCTTGTTATTATTCTGTAATAAAAGCATTTATTTACATTTTTAAAAGCATGTATTGTCTCCTAGATTATTATAAATAACAAGACAAACAGTCTGATCTAATTTAACATCGAAAACACGAAAAATACTTATTTTTCTTGGACAAAATTAACAAAGGAACCATTAATACGTAGTTAGGAACACGATATAAAGGAAAAAAGTGGATATAAGTTACAATTTATGTATTTCGTTATTTTTATATTATTCACGTACACATTTACCAAAGCCGTCAATTTGAAGAGTAAAGATAAAACTGAAGCGCCTATAAAGCTGCGGACATTAGGCGGTGCTAATGTCACGCACCCAGCCAATAGAATCTTTAATTTTCTTCAAAACACCCCTCTACACAATCTTTTTTTAAATTTATTGATTTTTTGTTTTTTTTTTAATAGTCGATTCCTATTGCTATTTACATATTCCGGTGTTCAGCCATAAAAAGAATGGAAATTATGAGTCGATTACTGAATTATTATAAGTACTCGATCGTAGAAACACGATTTATATCAAATCCATTAATAGTGACACTACCCAAAGCAAGGTATATATATATATATATATATATATATATATATATATATATATATATATATATATATATATAAATATATATATATATATATATATATATATAAATATATATATATATATATATATATATATATATATATACTCATTCCCTAAATGTGCTAAATTCCAATAGTTTCCATTGCCTTTCGGTATTTATTCCACCGTTGAACTTTTCATTAGTTAAAACTCGTTACAATATTGGGAGTTAAATATAATTAAAAAAGTAAAATTTGGTAATTCTGGCAAACCACGTTGCCGAGATAAGTATTTTATCAATAATCTCGTAATCATGCAACCCAGCTTGTTTAAAAATCTCATTGACTTAATTCTTAAATTCAATGTTAACACATAGCACATTGAAACAAAGTTAACTGCCTCTTTAAATGCGAAACTTGAATAACAATATTTACGGGCGTAAGTTTAGTAAAAAATAAAAACGGTACAGAAAGGAGCTTGAAAGGGAAGGAAATCCCTTGGCGGAAAAAGCTGAAGTTCTGTTGCCAGGTGGGCAAGTAGTTACGAGATATATTCATTTGGATTTTATACCGATCACATTCGTCTTGCCAACTGATTACAACATGTTTGTCGAGGAGTACCTGAAATATCCACAAAGCACTTGGATTATGAAGCCTTGCGGTAAATCGTATGGCGCTGGAATATTCCTTATAAATAAATTGTCGAAACTTAAAAAGTGGTCACGGGAAGCTATGACACCTAAACCAGCGAATGGAACATCCGCAGTTGAGTAAAGAGAGCTACGTCATATCTCAATATATTGATAATCCATTGCTAATTGTCGGGAAGAAATTTGATCTTCGACTAACGATAGATATTGTTTCAAATGCTACGGTTATGACATAATTATTGATAACCAATTAAAACCTTGGCTGGTCGAAGTCAATGTTTCTACTTTGTTAACGTCCACGACCGTCAACCACAGGATAATGAAGAACAAGTAGATAGATAACATTATTTCAGTAGTTTGTCCACCCGATGGAATTCTAGACGTTAGATGGAACAAAGTACCCACGATGGACGTTTTGGGGAATTTCGAGTTATTGATTGATGAATATCTCATTGCACAAGATAAGTCCAATACGTGTACGCGTTCCTCGAATAAGCATCATAAATTTAAATGAGTTTTTTGTTCGATTTTGTGTTTCGTCATGTCATTTGTTTTATTGAAAAATTTTTTTTTGTGATGTAATATAAACAAACATTGTTACCTGTAAACTGAGTGTTATTTTTCTTTGGTTACAACACTTAAATACATCATTTCTTACCTGTAAATTGAGCGTTGCTTTGCAAGTTTCTAGAGATATTTTACTATTTAAATCTATCTTAGCTGTACTGGGGCAGAGGATGTATTAATAGAAATGCCATTTATATGTGAAACTTATAACGGTATATAACGTTATTTCCCACATAGATATGTAGCATTGGAAAGAAATAAACCTTTCACTTAGAAGCATTATTATTTAAAGGAAATTTTGAATTTAATTCCTTTATAAAATATTGTAATAAACTTTAAAATTCTTTACATTTATATGAAGATTATCACAACGACTACCTAAAAATTAAAATGTATTCTGCTAGTCTCTTTCGTAAATTTGAACAAGTTTGTTAGTTAAATTAATATACGTAATTTCATAGATAAAATTTAAACTTAATTTCAAAGTGTTCATAATGAAATTAAATTATTCATCTATACAATTAATTTAGTTGGCACGTAGATTAAACCTAATTATTCAACAGCTTCTAATAAGCCAAATCAAAACTGCCACTTACAAATTCAATAACTCGTATCGCGATAAACCAATAGTCTCGCCCCGCACCGTCACCATTTACGTCGGTTAGGTGTTCAGCTACATCCACAATGTGAATTCTAAAAGCTTCAGCTATAAATTCACAAAAGCTTTCGCATGTCGAGAATCAGCGCCGCGTGATTAGCCGCTATTAGATATGAATAATTATAAACGACACGTTTAAATAACGCAGCCCGTTAAGTTCATTTGAAATTGAAAAACGGGGTATATATTCATATTATATTACAAACATTTAGAAGTACGATCGTTAATATTTAATTTCATGTACTTTGATTTTATGTTAGTCACTAATTAACGTAACATAATGAAAAAAAAATATAAGCTGTCATGGGTACTGCCAACAGAAGCGAAAACTTAAAACTACGAGATAACAATGGTTTTATAAAATTTTACAGAATTTTTAATTTTAAAATCTGTGCCAAAAATACTACCGAACTAGAAATCTGTTTTACCACGCTAGTAAGGTAACTCCTAAGCCGCTATGAAATTCTCATTGCATGATGTATTGAAGAGGCCAGATATTAAAAAAATAAAAAAGTAATTATATCAAAGTTTTAAACGCAAGTATCGATACGAATATTGGAAACATAAAAATTTTGTACTCACTGTTGTACTGCGGAGATCGTACAATTAAACAATTTAAATAATAATCAAACTAAAAGACAATTTAAACAATGCACGGTATACACACATTGAACTTTTTGTGACGCAAACTCATAAGATTTCACTCATCCAAAAAGCGTCTAACGCGCACATCATACCGTCGGTTATATAGAATGCGTTTGTGTATATATGTGTATACGTTGACACAAGCCACCCTAGTGCTAAAGTAGACAATGTTATATATATATATATATATATATATATATATATATATATACATATATATATATATATATATATATATACATATATACATATATATTTTTTTTATTATGGTTTGGTTGCTGGTCAAGCGCAAAACGCAGATATACTGTTAACATTATAAGATTTTCCCTACCAAAAATCGCTCAACGCTCTTAGTGAAGTTATGGCTTAAAAAAAACTTACCTAAAACATTCTTATAAAAATATTTGTGTTCCTAAGCCATCATTGCCAATATTTGAATGCATGTCGAACTCATTTCTTAACTACTATAAAATGTTTATTTTAGGTACTCTGATGTTATTTTGAAGGTACAATTGTAAATATGATTAAGTAATAATTAACATATTGGTTGTTATCATCTTCAATTAATATGATAAATATTGTGTTGCATATATATAAAATAAAATAATATTGCTGACAATAATTATATAATGATTGTATATAGATAAATAATCTTTACAAGATTTAAAAAAAATCCTCTAAAAACAACAAGTATGAAATAATCTTTACAACAAGCATGAATATACATTAAAATTGTCTTGTCAATAAGGCAGATAAATTAATTTTATAGAACATGCAATGTCTATACTTCAATATGAAAAGTGAATATGTTTTTCAGTTGTAAGCAAGTGAGCTGTACGTATGCAAGTAAAAAGTACGCATGATATATGTGACCGAATAATTATTCCATAACACAAACTGTACCGTTTGAATTATTTTTATATGTTGTTTTCGTTTAAAGTGTGTATGACGTTGTGAACACTATAGCAAGGCAAAGCTGTTAGGCACAGCGTGGATCTTATAAAAATATCATTAAAAACTGACTTTCATTGCTTAAAAAACCAAAAAAAAAAAGAAAATTGCAAACATTCATCATAAAATGACTTACAGGTATCCCGCCTATCGTGAATAATTAATATACGTGCGCATAAATCGAGCCAGCCTGGAAATTATAGCCAATCAATTTCATATGACAACTGTTTCAAATCTGCTTTAAGATTAGACTTCGTGTGGTGAGGAAATAAAAAAAAATATTCTGCTTATGATTTTCTATAGTTTTTACAATTGAGATGAACGTATTATAGCTATTATATATATATATATATATATATATATATATATATATATATATATATATATATATATATATATATGTATATATATATATACATATATATATATATATATATATATATATATATATATATATGTATATATATATATATATATATATATATTTATACATAAAATGTGTACGTAGTTGTAGCTGAAGCTGCAAAATACAAATAGGTAGTTTCTTGTAACGCGATGGCGAGTTACCTGTCTCATCTTTCGTGAAGCGTTATCAATGTGTCAGAATTATTAAGATAATTTGTATAATTATCAATTATTAATGTAATTTATACATTTATTAACTATTAACCTCATTTATATCTATATTAACACAATTATGTACTTATTTATCATTTTTATTATTTACCAGCTTCTTGTCCCGGCTTTGATTGGACGAGATTGGGACAACGAAGCGCTGTATGTGATATTAAAGGGTTTAAACGTAACACCACGTAATTTAGTATCTATCCATTGACATGAACAAATTTCTTATCCGAACAATAGTTTCAGATTTGTGTTGCCAAATATCCCTATATTCGCATGATGTTAAGTTAAGAAAGCTTTATGCAAAAGGCTTACGCAAGTTAATGGATATGAGGCGATAGTTGATATAAAATAAATTTATTATTTAAAAATACGGTATACTTGTTTGTTACAATTACTAGAGCTGACTAACCAAGAGTCAAGGTATGCAGTGCCTTTTTATTAGTTTTCATAAAAAGACGGATTATCTCATTCATACATATTAAACACATTTATAAATATATTTAAAAATAACATATTAAAATTAATAACTTGCTTGTAGCTTAACACTTCAAACATTATTGGGTTTTTCGTCGGGATAACTGTCGTTCTATACGGCGGGATGGCGTTATTGATTTAGTTAAGAACACCATGAAAACGAATTTACTATTCGTAACTGATAACCGTTGTCCTTTCCGGCATGGCGGCGCTATTGCTAATAGATTTTACTCTTAGTTTAGAGAGCAATTGAAAGGAAACTGGTAGAAGGCACGCTGAGAGACCGAAAAAGAAAAAGAACCGTCGTGGTAGACCGTGGCGAAAAGTGCCACAAGGAAGACTAAATATGTGTCAATACGATGACACCAAAGAACAACTGGAGAGAAATGATTGGAAAAGTACAAAATTGAGGTGAGTGCTATAGAATGAAGGAGGCCTACACCGCTGCGATAGAACATGGCTAATGTTCTACACATGGCTAAAGAAGAAACCATAATTGAGAATATACTGGTTTAGTCGTTAATGGTACCGGTTTATATATTTGTTACTTTGAAAGTGGCTATAAAGGTTTTAATTTCATCAATGCATAAGGCTCGTTCTGTTTCTTTTAGTTTAATTTGTTAATTGTTCGATACCCACGCAATTATACTATACAAATATATTATTCACTATATCCATGAGAATGCTGCAACATAATGAAACTTTTAAATCTGATAAACTATTTTTACCTGAAAACGACACCTAAAATTCAAGGATGTTTATGATACGTTAAAAGTAAATAAATGTTGTTTTCAATAAGCACCATCTGGGAAAATATGTATGGGCAAAAATTTCACATTGTCTTTTTTGAAACTGAAAGTCTTCTCCTGCTCTTTCCGACAGGTTTCGAGATGACACAAATATGTATTTAATTACAGGTGTCTATAAACATTCATTTAGTTACAATTCAAACCTGTAACTCATGAAAAGTGTAATAATTACTAAGAAATAAATAAATTAATAAATAATTATAATTTGTGAGGATTAAAAGCTGCGAATAACGATGGAAAAAGCTGTACAACAACACCCGCCCAAGCACAAATTTATTTTTCTTCAGTTAGAATATTTTATCGTGTAGATTTATTAGCTAGAATTTTTACGATCAGCTGTTGGATTATTTGGGTTAAGCATTAATTTTTCTTTCATATCAAATAAATTTTCTTTCACTTAATCGTTTTGCACATATGAGACGCATGATTCAGTTAAAGTTCACGTGGACTCTTTAGTATTTTTCGCTGAATGATTAAGTAATAAAAAAGAAATTAAAATGTTAAAAACAGAACTAATTGCGGATTTTTGATTTTATTTTTGACAGATATCTGTGTAAGTGTAGAATGTTTGTGTGTAATAAGGAAATTGGTAGATTTTCTTTATTTTTACCTGAATTTTATCATATAGAATTATTTATTTTTTCAGCGTTTTATAATGTGTAATAAATCTGTATGCGCATCATTTCCAGTAGCTCTGCAGCCCCGGTGGACCATATTTTTTCAGGAATCATAAATTTAGTCTTATTTTCTGGTTCTTCATATTTAAGATACGAAAGTATTTTTGAAATTTATTAACCTACCTGAGGTTGTGTCTCTTGCTCTGGTGCGAAGAGGAAATGTTCCATATTCTAATTTTCAGACCCATATAACTTTTATCAATTCTTTGCTCAATGTTCACTCCGGAATATACTTTATGTTGAAATTTAATAACTAAATTTTTAACCCCAACCCCTGAAGGAATGTTGTAGTGACTTTCGTCTGGCATTTCAGAGTTGACCTATCCTGCTTGGAAGCCTCAACCTATTTATAAAATATAGGATTAAATTTTTCTCAACTAAATGAAACTACGTGACATAGTGTTATTTCTACTTTATATAAATTCTTTATCACGACCTAGGTTTCGTTGTATTTCAACATCTTCAGGTGGGCAATTTATAAATAGAACAATCCTTACAACTTGTCCACTTTATTGATCATAAAATCATTTGTAAACCCTTGAGTACACTGGGAATGACCCAAAAGTAAGAAAATTGAGTGCTGTACGAAGTGAAACCAAGAGATGTGGAAATGCGATTATTCACTTGTGAACAGCTACTCCGACGGCAAAATCGAAGAAGTTTTTTGCATCGTATTGGCACTGGCGATAAAAAGTGGATACGCTACGATAGTCCCACGCGTAAAAATCATGATATCAGCCTAGTACACCATCGACACCAACACCAAAACCGAATATTCATGAATCGAAACTCATGTTCTGCATTTGGTCGGATGAGCAGGTTGGTACAGTACCCTATAAGCTGCTCCAGCCTAGTGAAACCATGATAGGTGATCGGTATCGACTACAATGGATGTGATTGAGTCGAGCATCGAAAGAAAAACGGCCGCAATACGTGCAGATACGATAAAGTTATTCTTCAACATAACAATGCTCGGTCCCACCTTGCGAAGCCTGCCAAAACATCTTGAAAAACCTTAAATGGAAGTTTTTATAATATTAGTGAGATAGTTGTATATATAATACTTTTAATTTTTATATATAATAGATAGTTAAGTATTCATGTAACATACCAATGCAAATGACAACCTTTGGGTTAATTATTTCACTTTTGCTGATACATGAAGATAAGCTTTACTACGATTGAGAACATAACGGAAATGTATATAAGCTAGGTTTATTTACCAACGGCCTGCTATTCATTGACGCAACGAGTGGCAGCGCAAGAGACAATTTATTTACTGTTAACTTTTCCTATTATCGATTCGTTTTACCCTCTCAGCACCGTAATCTTGTTTCGCATCTTATTTTACCATGGCAAAAAGTCTTATTTCATTAATTGAAATTCGCTGTCAGATTTTTCATATTCACGGAAACATGAAGATACCCTACGCGGAAATATTATACTGCACCCTATGAATAGGCTCGTTATTCGTCCCCCATGTCATTCGTAACATGATTCTCCCAAAGCTTCACTTCTTCCCTCTTCACTTCATTTGCATCGAAAAGATGTTTAGATACTCCCCTTTCCTGAATTCTAAATTAGCATTGAACCGCGTCAGCTTACACGTATCGGGTGAGGACGCGACGCGATTATAACGTATTAAATTGAATAATTATAAACGTTACGTTTGAAAAACTGTAGTATATTCCGACAAGTAAACTCATGAGAGCTTTAAAACTCGCGGCGTGCTATGGATTAACTTGTTTAGCAACGTTCATGTTAATGCGTTCTCTCGTATAGATGTAAATGTAGTATATTTTGTAAGCCAATATTTTGGTCGTTGGTATTAGTATGAATATATTTATATTAAATATAGATAAAATATTTGATATAGAGATAACTTATGTTAAACTATTTAGTCTAATACTTCGACAAAATAGGTCGACGACAGAAGTTTCAACGAATGTAAATTAAATTTCTAATTTGTTTTAATGGTTGAACTTTAAATTACTGTGTGTTTATAACCCCTGCTTAATGTAACCCTGTTTGACACGGTTTTGTTACAACGTGATTATTAACCAATTGGTGAGTGGAAACAAAAACCTTTTCTATTAAATAAAGTCTAAAAAACTCAACAATTGTTTGAGTTTTAGGATCATACTTTTTCTAAATTACTTAATATTGGTTTGGTATTTATATTAATAACTAAAATTTTAAAAGGATATATCTATGTTCAAACTAATTTTGTTTTTGTTGATTTTTAATTAGTGATCTAAGAAAGAACGTGTCTGTTAGTCATACAGATGATTCTGATACAGAGTATATATAAAGCATGTTTAGTGAAAACCAACCTTTTTTTTGTTTGAATCGCATATTTGACAGTGATTCTTTCATAGATGGTCGAGAATTTTCATATGGTTCCTTAATATGTGAAATAACATACGTAATTTTCGGAATATAATTATTTTTCTCTCATAGTAGACATAATGTCAGACTGAAAAGCACCTATATATTATAATCTACAGCTATACGAAAAGCGAATCACAAATATTTTTCTAATTTTGCTTGAACTAATCCACCCATTGTGCGAGTACAGATAGTGCCACAAAAACCTGCGATATCGGGACAAATCGTGGCGTTCCAATGATCGAAGGAATGCTTCACGAGGAGACAAAATCATATTATATTATGAGATAGGACGAGATGTGATTCGTGCAATGGTCGAAGTAGCGATCCGGCCGATGATTACGGGTATTAGCGGACGTTTTTGCTCTGCTTTTTCCACTGTGTAATGTTCTCTGGTGGTGGAGATGAAATGCGGCACTGCATAGTGAGGGAGAAGGGAAATGTTTCGAAGACGTAGTTACGTTATGAGACGTAGCTAGCTACGTTGTGCTTCGATAGTCTTTTCAGGCTCGTTAAGAGAAGATAATATTGTGTTTCATTAACGAGAGCCTTAGCCTGACGCACCGTTTTGTATTCGGGTAATGGCATTGTTAGCGAATTTGTAACGTTTTTCTGTATGATTACGTGACCAAATTGTGTAGTCTTTTAATAAACTCTGTTACAAAAAGTAAGATTATGATAGGAAAAGTGATACTGGATTGAGAAACAATATATATGTTTATTAAATGTGTTGTGGTAGACTTGAATATCAATGCATAAATAAGTAAAATTTAGAAAGTCTTGTTGTGATCTTTTGAATACTTGGTAAGACGTAAGGTCTTTATTTTGTTTACGATTATGTTCTAGAAATACAGTATGAGTCTGCCAGTGAGTGGTATTTGGGTTTTACACATAAAATTCAAGAAATCTTTAGCACCATTCACGATAACACACACACACACACGCGTATACATATATATATATATATATATATATATATATATATATATATATATATATATATACATATTTGTATATATATATATATATATGTATATATATATATATATATATATATATATATATATATATATATATGTGTGTGTGTGTGTGTGTGTGTCGGCTGTCTCTTTCTTAAGAGTCAATACTTTAAGTAAAGAGTATTAATAAGTCCATTGTCCATTATTTGTTCATCTAGTTATATGGGTTTGTACTAAAGCTTTACTGATTATAATTTATTAAACACGTTAGTGTGTTTTCTTCGATTCATGCTATTTGATAAATCTAACCTCATTTAACGTAATCAAGCCATTTTCAAATGTTTTGTGCGACAAATTTAAAGTTCTACTCAATTTGTTCATCGAAGTTTCTCCATTTTAAACACATAGAGCTTAAACTATAAAGTTATATAAAGCGGTAAATCGATTGATATAAGTCGGAATAAGTGGGTACTCAGTTTATTAAGCGTTGGGCTGAGTATAGAAAGCACAAAGCTCTACTAGAAAAACATTAAGTTTTCACGATTAAAAGTTTCGGCGCCGAGGTAAAACGGCAAAACAAGCTTTTTTCGTAAGAGCATTCACTTGTAGAATGTTTGTAAGCTTTCTTAGGTAAGTAGTAATTGCAGTGATATATATTATCTGAAATAATGTTTTTCCCTTTTTATATTTTAAAATATTCTTCGAAAACAGTCTTAATTATTTAAAGTCAAAAATAAGGAATTAAGTAACAAGAAAAGTTTTAAGTTTTTGAACATGAAATATGTGAATTATCGAGGAAAGAATGTCGGAATACGATGTGTGGTGAAAAATATATACAGCTCACAGGACGACCGGCAGTTTGTTTTTAAAAGATTGAAAAAATACTGATAAAAGCTAGTTGTATTTGGCCTCCGAGTTATTGAGAGGATATTTTTGTTGACGTATGAGAATGGTATGGTGTCATCAAAACGGAAATGTTTAATGACGTATTTTATTTGAAAAGTTGTAGTCCATGTAGTATTTATTCCTTTTTAAATTACGTTTTCACAGAACGGAAATGTTTACTAGCTTATTTTAATTGAACAGTTGTAGTCCGTGTAGTATTCCTTTTAAATAATCATGGCAGAACTTCTTGCCAAAATATTAAGTCTTAGTTGCGTGAAACCTAGGACTACTACTAGAGCTGTGTCAATCAATCATTTTAGACATCCCGGGTCGATCGCGACCTACTGGCTAAATGATCGGGTCGCGAGATCCGGGTCAATCACGACCCACTGACTAAACGATCGAGTGTGAAGAGCCGATAGATAAAGCGCGCGACCCGTTGCGGCGGTATAATGACAACTTATTTAATATTTTGCACAATGAAACTTTTTTTTTTCCTCGGTCCATATTTAAAAAATAAATTGACGATCCTAAATAAATAGTAAAATAAAATTAAAATGTTTGCATAAATTAACTAATTCAGTAAAATAATTACTGTTATCAAACACATGCAAAAAAGAAAATTAAATTCAGAATAAAATAAAAAAGTCCACAGTTATTCACAAAATTAATATAATTAAAACAACAATATAACTAACCACGTATAAACCTAAATCTAAATTACAAAAAATACATTTCTAAATAAGCAATTTACATAACGCAGTTTACAATGTATAAATATATTAATCAATTTAATAAAATACCGCCAGCAAAACTATGCAAAAAATAATTAAAAATAAATTATAAAACACCGCCATTAAAACTACCCATGTGTCGCTAATCTATAAAAAAATGTCGATTTTAGTATATCATATGTGAAGTCAACAATCTATTCAAAATTCAAACACAAAAATTTATGACGTAACTGTAGTTCGCGAGCCACCGATTATTTAATCAATAATAAAGAGAGTACAAAGAGATCGGGTCGCGGGGTACGGGTAGTCACATCGATCCCTTGCGATCGATCGGGTTCCTGTGAACCGCAAGCCGTGAGTCGTGTCGCGGGTCGCGGGTGCTAAGCGATGGAACCATTTTTGTCAGAGCGATCCGATCACTCGCCAGCGGGTCACGATCGAATCAAAGTGATTCGATCAATTGCGATTGACCAGGTCTACTACGCTCCGAAAATATCCTTTCTTGTTTACAGCAAAATATCTTTCCCCCTATTCGCTGTCAGAGTACCAGTGGCTGCGGGTTACGTAATTAATTCATTCTCATACTCAGAATGCGTGTTCAAAAATTGAAGAAGAACCTTTTACATTTCCTAATTATTTTATTTGATCTATTTATATATATATATATATATATATATACATATGTATATATATATATATATATATATATATATACATATATATATATATATACATATAAATATAAATATATATTCAAAATCTAGGTTAAGTTGATAGATGGATAATTTTAGTCAATTAGTTTTGTAATGGCGGCAGTTAAAAGTATAACAAAATTTACCAAAATTGCATCCCGCAATGGAAGTATGCGATTGACGCATTCAGAAAGAACTTTTAAAATAATTTTATTCTAATTTTTGCATAAAGATTTTTTCCACCACTTAGAGATGTTTCTTTTAAGCGGTATCAGTTTATAGGCCCTTGATATACTTCTCATTTCTTTAGAACATCATCTCATTTTGATACATATTTCATCGAGATACGACACGTTTGATTATATATTTTAGTGCATTCATTAATGAAAATGTAATAAAAAAATAATCTGTTTTTCATACAACATAAGTATTATCTAAACTAAATATAAAAGAAAAAACAACGCACAATATAATTAATCATTGATCAATAAAATGATAAAAAGAACTGTTAGGAAATTGGGCCGTGAATTGGATAGCAACGAGTTTGTATATAAAAAAATTTAATTGAAATTTCATTAGAAAAACTGCCTAAGTTTCTATAAGAATAAATTAGGTCGTGCTTTATTATTTCGGCGAAATTATTTATCATAAACAAATATTTGTCTCTCATATACTGTTTTTCATTATTATTTTCTCGTAACAATATTATTACTTTAAATTATAGAAATTCCACGAAATTAATTTTGCCAACCGGCACTTGCCATAGGATTTTCTTAATAGGGGAAGGGGGTGCAAGACGGGGAGGTTAACCTTTGAAACTCAATCAAACAAAACATTTCGCGTTTATGATATGGTTTTTATTTTTATAATCATCTTCGGTAATCAGTCTTTCATAATATAAAAGGTCAGAAAAAAATAGAAAAGGTCAGATCCCCTGATCTTACCGCCACCCTCGGGTAAGATGGGGTACCCTAAGGGGCAAGATGGGGTTTGCTAAAATCGATTAATTTTTGCTGACAAAATTCGCACGTAAACGTTGCATCTTCATCTTCGTCATCGACGCCAGCATAGCTGCATCGCGCCCATTTACCGCATGCAGAACAAGCAGCCCAACCTTCATTCGACTCTAAATAATAACCTTCACAATACATACATGGTGTATTTTCATCTTCACTATCGCTAGTGCAACTCCCTATTAACGACCGAAGCTTTGCTACTTTTTTTCTTTTTAGTCACTCTCTTTTTATTAATCGCAGTTTTTTTCTCAGTTTTCTTAAGTTCTCTTATTTCTTTTTTATTTTGCTTATCTTCTTCTCCTAATTTCTTTTTTGAATCGTATCTTCTAATTCGTGTTTATATGGTGATGATGTTATGATATAAGTTTTCCCTCGTTTTCTTACAACGCGGGAAGCTTTACGTGTTACTGGAAAGAATATAATTTTCAGGGGAGAGGCTACAGAAAAAGTTGACTTCTGAGGAGTTCTTGTTGTCATGTGTGCTTCAGTGTTATCAGTCTAACTAGAACAACCAGGCTGAGGGCTTGATATTGTAGATAGTACGGATACGGCTCATAGGTGTACTCCTATTACTAGACATAGTTACCTCAAGTTCAGAAATCGGTTCTTTTACTGCCTCATCAGGTACCAGATTTGCTTGAGTAATCGTAGACGTTGTAGTCGCAGATGCTGTAGATAACACTGGTTGGCCTGCTCCTTTCTTATCTGTGTAGGCAAGGACAACGCAAGGTGGGTCTCAAATATTGTTCCAGTGAAAGTCACACATGTTCTAGTTGTTATAGCGTCAGGCTCTCTCTCGGTTTGTGGAATATCCGCCATCAACGAAGCAACAAAGTCACTTTCGGAGAAAACTGATCTATCATATGCCGCATTTTTTTAAACCGTTCACAGCCGTTGACATTGAAGATGCCTACATGAAAGCTTTACCGAATATTTCGGCAACTTGCTGAACTGTTACTACCATTCCTGGATTGCTGCGAAGCCAAGCCGTTATTTGCTGATCATAATACTCACTCACTCAGTGGTTTCATGTAAGCAACGTCAGCAACCTGCAGGCGATGAGTGGTATGTGGTGAGAAACATAGAATAATAACTCCATGTGATCGAGTTTCATTTAGAAGGTCAATATTTTTTGTGTGTGTACTATGCCCATCTAAAAATAACAAAACAGGCTGTTTGGCTGTTGCTCCAGCAAACTCGATACACTTTTTGAATCATTCCAGGAATAACTCTGTGGCCATCCAGCCAAACTCACTACACACTCCTCAAGCTCCAGGTGCAGCATTTAACATAAGCTGGGGATCCACTCTTTTCCTGTGAAATATTATTATGGGCGACATGTGTTAGCCACTGGCACTGAAGCATATTTCGACTGTGATGATCGTTCCTTTCTCTACGGAAGTTATGACTCCAACCTGTTTGCGGCATTTTTCAGCTATTATTTATTTTTTTTAATTATTAAAAAGATGACATTGATTATTTTTAATTGCTAGTCTGTAGACTAAGCCTCTCAGATCCTTTGTAGTTAGCCCGTAAATCCTACTCTTCATATCTAATATATAATTGCATAGCTCTTTCTCGTCATCAAAAGAAAATACACTTGATTTAGGACCTAATTTTATCTTCATCTTAATTGCACCTGAAGCATTTTCGTCCCCATTTCCACGAACTTTCTTAACTTTTCTTTCCAAAGTAGTTTGGGGGACACCATGTTTCTTCACCGCTTGATAGTAACCCATTGTACCTTGTATCACAGACTCAACCGCATTTTTCACGTTTTCATCTGACTATTCTCCTCTATTTGTTTTTCTTTCGTACGTTTTCACCATTCTACAATGATAAAAAAGAAACATCAAAACAATTCATAACACTCACCGGCTTACCAAAATAAAGTTTAATAAATTCTCATTTTATTGTCGGCAAGATGGAGTACCCCTAACTCCATCTTGCCCTCTCATGTCAAATTGAATTAAAAACTTAACCTCTAAAAACAATGCTCTCACACAAAAGTAAACAAGTACGTACCTGCTAGTGTAGTAGTAGACCAATATGAATAAGTTTAGTTGTATTTCGAAATTTCAATATTTACTGAGTAAACATACAGTAGTTGAAGTAAAAAATGCTAAGAAAATTGCCAAAAACTAATTTTTTCCACTTTATAGCTAAAAAACATGGTGTAATCGTCCAGTGTCTTTGCTAACTAATAACTGTCATGGTGGCGCTGCATCGTGTGCAAAAACTATCGTGATTGGTCAATTGGTTTCCAATTGGAGGCGGGTACCCCGTCTTGCACGCTACCCCGTCTTGCCCCTCCTTCCCCTATTTATTATTTTCACCAATTTGAAGGGCAATTAACATTAAAAAATTTAATAAGAATTTAATAATATTGGGTTACCAAATGTAAGCCAATATATTTCTCACATATTCATTAAACCAATATATTTCTCGTATATTGTTCATACACAAGAATTACTGAGGTTGCTATAACATTGATGGTCTTTGCGAATGCGCTGGATTGATATCATCATATTTTCACCCTAATCTCTTTTATATTCTCAGTATATTTTTTAATTAATAAAGCAATCATAAGGATACATAAGCAGTGGATCTTTTATTCCAACAGTTTCTATACATCAATGTCTTAAAGTGTCTTACAGTGTTAACAGAGATTTAAAAAAAAATCTAATTGAAAATTCGATTTGATCTTCTGCATACCACTGTAGAAAATATAAGGTTATTAGTCAGTAATGTTTTCCGCGGTAAGAGAAAGAAAACCCATGATTAGCTGTATAAATTGTAATCTTTGCGATTTCCGTTAATATGTTCAAGTCTATGAAAATGAAAATATTACGACCAGTATTGTATATAATAAATTAAGATATCATATTGTTAAAACAAAAAAGGTGCACTGATCTTTGCCTTTTAGTTTTTGAAATAAAGTAAAATGAATAATATTTGCACGAACCGCAAGGGTTGAGAACAGCAACCCCAATAAATGAAAGATTATTCTTAATGTACCGGCAATTTTTTTATCCATACTAAGTTAAAGATGGCGTACATATTCCTTAATATTTTTGTGATTTACAGCGATTGAGTTGTAAAGTATTTAGAATAATTTATACAGTTTATTTAAAGTAAAAAAATAATTTATACATTGTCATCTAGAATTTATATATTACAACACGTTTAGTATAATATTTATTTAATCTTAAAATGTTAAAAAAATTCTTAAATAACAATTTTATTCATGTATGTCCTAAGGACCTGAACATTGAATATAACATAAACACGAGAAGGTTATTATTTCTCGTTAAGAGTTTGCCAATGACCGTATGTAGTCCGGGAAATAGTATTGATGTGTATAACTATCATAATTCTTGTTAAGAGTTTGTCAGTGTCCATACATAATATTAAATATTCATGTTTAAGTCTATCATATAATTTTTACAAAATATAATATTTTCAAATCCGGTGTCTATTTTCACTATCGTAATCCCGTGTACAGACATTATTATTGGAAGCTAAAACGTGACTTTTTTAATAGCATGAATTAAGACTATTTGCTACAAATAGGGGCAGGAAATGAGTAGTATCAAAACGTCTCTTCCGAACGACGAGTTTGAGCGACGATAGCGTACAAATACAATCAATTATACGTAGGCGGGTTACATGATACTAGTTACGCAGTGTTCCGCCCATATTAATGAACCTATTTAAGTTCACGCCACCCGCCCTGAATTATTTATGAGACCTCAAACATATCACATTTAGTGTAATTACTAACTATGTCAATTATAGTATGATGGCAATGATTTATTATGTAAATTATATACGGAATACTAATGACGGAGAAGCGGTAGGTGCGAGTAAATTTGTCACGTTATGTATACAAATATTCCTCAATATTTGGAAGAGTAATATATTTTAGTATTGCGACTCAGGGTATTCAGAACCCTGCCGAAGTTCTTCGAACTTAAACTACATACAGATATGTTCGATATTTTTGAGAAATGAAGATTGTCGAGAAGCAATTCGTCAAAAAATTAAAAGGAGTAATCAGACAGATGCAAAACAGTAAATGTTCGTACTTTTAGGGTTGCATGCGTTAGGAGGAAAAACGGAACCATTATAAATTTATTGATACATCTGTCTGTCACAGTCTGTTTTTGTAAAAACCGCTTGATATAGAAATTTGAAATTTGGCATAAAAATAAAACATATTACCCGCACTTATCTTAATAGCTTATACTAAAATCACGGGAAGCCAAAGTAAATACATAAATTGTTTCAGTTTTATATCAAGTGAGGTAAGTTTGAAAGCGCAATTAACAACAAAAATATGTTTTCTTTATTCCAGAGGGTTTATCCACAGATATGAACAAAAAGATTAGTAAACAAATATTTTCATTAAATAAATATTTGTTTTATCCCATATCTTGTAATTTCTGGAATATACGCAATATATTTACGCCTGGGAAAGATATAGTAGGCAAGGTATTTACCGTGTAAAAATTAATATTCGGGAAATATCTTAATATTATTAATTTAATAGGGTAAACAGTGTTTCATATACCCTTAACTCTTAAATGTTTACAAAAGCCTGATGTGTAAAAAACTCTAATCGTGGTTGAGACAGGTTTTAAGACCTATCATTTCTTTGCATACGGTGCAAGTCTACATTTGTTTTACCACCATTCGCCACAAAACCACCCAAATCAACGATTTTTCTCGGTCTATGTTGGTATTATTGAGTACTTCTCAATTATTATACAACTTGTATCGATACTATATAGCATATAACAATCTGGGAAATATAAGCATTGGAAAAGTTGTATGTTCATTGCATGATTAATTTTCGGGTGACATCCTAAAAACAAAAAAAATATAAGAAACATTTCTCTATTCAATATTATACGTATAATTTAACCATGAACATTTTGTTAATAGAAAATATGTATTATGAAATATATTTAACTATATATATATATATATATATATATATATATATATATATATATATATATATATATATATACATATACTGAAATGCTGATGTAACTTACTGATACTAACGAAAACTAGTACGATAATTGCCTCAACTGTATTAATACATAGTGATAAAAACACATTTTGCAACGAAAGTATAGCGAGAAAGAAAGAAGCTAAATTAATTTAATGGCGGTGTGCTTTTCATTGACGCGCCGAGTAGTGGTAGCGCAGATAAAAATCTAATTATTGTTTATTCTGCATCTCTTGTTTCATATTTAATTACGGTTTCAGTTTAAAACTTACAGAATCATCTCACTTCAATAACTGAAATTCACTATCACATTGTCACACACGCGGAAACTTGCAGACGCACCTCCCATATATTGAAATTTTATACTGCACCCTTACAATGGGCCCTTCATTCGCCTTTCATCGTAATAGCGAAAATCTTAACGTGATTCCCCTGACACCTTGCTTCTCGCCTTTCCAGTTCATTTGCATCGAAAAGGAATTTAGTCATTTCCTCTTCGCGAATTCTAAATTGGCATTGAGCCACTTCAGGTTACAAATATCGGGTGGGTACGCGAGAGCGCGATTATGGTGAATTTAACATGAATAATTATTAATGACACGCTTGAATGACGTCGCCCTCGCGATGTAGGAAATTCCGGCGAGTAAGCTCACGAGAGCTTTAAACCTCGCGGCGTGCTTTGGATTAACTTGTTTAGCAATATACGTGTCAATGCGTTCTCTCGTGTAGATGTGAACTTGGTATATTTTGTAAAACGATATTTTTATTTAATATGTTTATTTTATTAATTTGAATACGTTTATTTCAAATGTGGGTAAAATATTTGGTATAGATATACCATTTTCTACACTATTTGGACAAATACTTCAAACAAATATGTCGACGAGAGAAAACTCAACAGATTTTGATTAAATTTATAAATTCTATATTGCGCGAATTTCAAATTAATGTGTGTATATCTATGCTTGTATACGTGTGTTTTGAGAAATATTTTGCCGCACTACAGTATTCAAATCGCTTCAGGCAGAGATTCAAGTACGCACGTGGAAGTAACGGAATAGGTATAGAGTAATGCGCTATCATTGAGTGCTAATGTGTCACTCGTCAAGTGGTTGTTCGTTTTCCGCAGTTACGACTCCATGAAGGAACATAATAAAATATATGTATCTTATATACATGAACAGTAAATATATAATACAAACCAGCTTAATGCAACACAGTTTCACATGGTTTTTTTATACCAATTGGTGAACGGAAACAAAAAGCCATTCCACTCACTAAAGTCAGAAAGACTTTCAAAAATTTTTTTGGCTTTAAAACAAATTCAAAATTACAATTTTGTTAAAGTACATTATTGGTTTTATTTTTTATTTAATAACCATAATTTTGAAAGAATACATCTACGTCTAAACTAATTATCTTTTTATCGATTTTTAATCTCAGTTTATTGAACAGAATCACTCGTGTGAATAACAGACACATTTTTGATTACGTCGGTATTAATTTTCAAAAACGTATGAATATTTTATTTCCTTATTTTTTTAAATAACACATTTTTGCCTGCAAGTTTGTTAACTTTTCACGCGAATATAGTACAAATTCATTCCGTTATATGCCATATCCACTTGCACGTTTGTCTCAGCAACGTATCTACCGCGTTAAACGGTGTAACTATGAAGTAGCTTGCAGGCGGCATGCACAGTAATAATTTGACGGTATCCAAAATAATAGTTTTATTATCGTCTTCATATACACACGTACATATTTACTTGTAAGTAGTCGTTCAATGGTTGTTAAATGTATTGCATTTGCAGAGGAATAAATAAAGTCTCTTACTGTCATAGTTATATACATTCAGTCATACATGTATGTATTTTTTTATCTATACTAAACGTCAATTTAATTTTGTTATTTAATTACATATGTTACGCTTAATTTTCAGATCATTATTTTTATTGAATATATTTGGAGTTAATTTTGTAGAAATTCATTATTCACGGTTAAATGATGTGGTTTGGTTTCTATTTTATTTAAATTACATACCGCGACCTAAGTTTCGTTGTATTATAACGTCTCCAAATGGGCAATTGGCAAAGATATATATCGTAGCTAATTTCCCACTTCAAGATGTTGTAACACAACTAAACATAGGTCATGGCAAAGAATTTAAATAAAGTAGAAATAATACTAAATCACGTAGATTAATTTTTTAATTTTTATTTTACGTTAAAAGAAAAAAACAAACACAATTTATTTGAAATATTCTCTGAACACTAAACAAAGAATAACCTCGTGTTATGACATTTCCTCAAAGACAAAGAAAAAATAAGTGCATTTATAAAATATCCAATTTAATACGATTATAAATGTGACATTGTTAACTTAAATAAGCGAAACAATATTTTGTTTGCAGAAGACATGAAATTAATTCGGAGAACACATGTAATTAACTTATCAATTAAATAAAGTTGCCATTATAGATGATAAGTTATCTATGTGAGGCTTTCTAGTTAACTAATTTGGACAAAGAATAAAATAAAATGAAAAGTAAAATTACTGACCCATCCGCTGTGCATGAATTTCAGGGAGCCTGTTTCCCATATCTGCTCAAAACTGGGGGCGCGACTTTACAAAGATGTCCAATGTCAACATCTCTTTATTGTACAAGTCGCACAACCGCCGTAGCGGTGCTCTGACACCGGTGTTTGTTCGTGCATTATCGACATGAAATAAGAGACGGCTAAGAGTTAGTTTTGGAGTTCAAATCATTATCTGACTCAGTAAAGATGGATAGTCATAATGATCTCGATATATGTTTAAAGTAATCATCATCTCTAATTACGAACGTCTATAATAGAGGTAATCATAATTGTTTTTATTACTTTATGCGGTAATTTACAGCCACCAACATGATACTGAAGAGTTTTTAAATATTTTTGTGTGTTCTCAATACTGTCAGTGGCGGATAGTGGATTCCATACAACAACAGCGTGTTTAAGTTGTGATATTACAAGAGCATTGTAGAAGGTTAAGTATGTTTCAACGTTTTTAAAGGTTCTGGCAGTTCTTAATACGATACCAGGATGCCATTTTATAGGTCTTAGATACAATCTTCTCAATATGTAAACCAAAATGCAGTTTACTATTGAAAATGAAGGCACGTTCATGCATATTGTCGACTTAGCAAGTTCACGCATACTGTTAATTTTCGAGGAAGTTCCCCCCTATCGCATATCTAAAGTTTGTTAGCCTTTTGTTCTTTGTGAAAGGGACTTGTTTGCACTTCGAGTAACTTAAATGCAGTTTGTTTCTTCACAGTTAACATGAAGCCTATCGTGATCAGTTTACATATTCGAACATTCATGAGTGCCTTTCACGAGAGTAAATAGTTTTAGACCTTCTGCATACAATACAAGTTTACTATATCTGAAACGGGTACTTTTATTATTAATAAATAAAATAAATAAGAAAGGGCCTAATACGGATCCATGTGGTACACCAGAAGTCACCTGCTCATGGTGAAAAAAATTACTTTGCTCGCTGCCAATTAGTTAAATACGAAATAAACCATCTAAGCAGGTTGCCTTTGATACCATTAAATGCTAGTTTTCACATCAATATTCAGTGATCAATCTTATCAAATACTTTCTTGAAATCCCTATATGTCACATCGACCTACTGTTCAGAATCCAACGATTCGTACAAGTGCTCAGAGTGAAGAAGTAGGTTAATGGTGGTAGATCTACTACGAATCAAGCCATGTTGTTCTGGAATTATGTAATTATTAAGCATCGGATACGTTCATGTATTAATCTCCCTAAAAGTTTGGAAATTACTCATAAAATTGATATCGGCCTATATTTAATTGTGTTTTGTTTGGACCCACTTTTACGCACAGGTATTATGTGCGCCTTGTTCCAACATGTAGGGAAGGTCCCATGCGCTATACCCTTATTAATCAAGAGAGTTAAAGGAACACATATGGTATTTACGGTATATTTGACGAAGGCTAGTTCAATTCTATCTATAAATACACATATGTGAAATGGTATATGTAATATTGTAATGAAAGTACCTATATTAAAAGCCAATCACCGAATGTTTTCTCCCAAAATTTTCCTAATTGATTTTTCTTGAACAAAACCACTAACACCTTTTGTGCGGCCCGAAACAGCGCTGCAAAAAGCTGTAACGATATCGGCACAAAACGCGGCGTCACAGTGATCAAAGAAATACTTTACGAGTGGACCAAATCGTATTACATTATGAAAGAGAATGAGATGTGATCCGTGCAATGATCGAAGGTTACGGGTATTAGCGGTCGTTTTTGCTGGGCTTTTTCACCGCATGACGTTCACTGGAGGTGGAGATGAAATGCGGCATTGCACAGAGAGCGAGAACAGAAATGTGTCGATGACGTAGTTATGTTTTGAGACGTAGTTACGTTGTGCTCAGATATTCTTTTTATGCTCGTTAAGACTAGATGATATTGTACTTCGGGTACGAGAAACGTAACCTAATGTGACATTTCGTATTTAGGTAACGGCATTGTTGGTGAACTTGTAACGTGGTTTTGTACTGCTATTCAGGTATGTGCGGGTTAAAAGGCTTCATTATTAAATTTCTAGTTTCTACGTCAAAAAGTGGTTTCTGAAAATAGGGCTGGGTCACACGGATGGATGGACATGTAATTTTAGAAGGGTTCAGTTTTTCCTTTTACAGCAAGAGAAACTAAAAGTTAAAATCTTTCCCTTAACTGTTTGATGCATAAAAATAATCTGTTTAGTGGGAGAATAATTCGGTCTACGAGGGTTCAGTACGCATTTGCACATGTATAAATGATTAAACATTTAAAGGTATATGATATTTACAATGGGCTGTTTACAAATTTAAATATTGTTTTTCATTATGTAATGTTAAGTTCAGCACCCTTTATCGGTTAAAAATAAATAACTTGATTGACTACATACCTTCCATTTTTTAATTATAATTATAACGTTTGTTAATATTCACATAATTTCGTAAGTTACATTCTCTTAAAGACGAAATAAACTGGGTCCTACGAGACTAATGCCATCTATTTGATATTGTTTGCACTACGTTTAATTACAAAATAAAATTAGTGCCATCTGTTATCTCAATTTACATTTGATAAAAATTTTCTATGTTAACAGAGGGGCGTAATTCAACGTTGAAAGGAGCGGTATAATTGCTACTGGGTCCTGGTATTTTAAGCTCTCTAAGTTTTGTTTTCTGTTATATGTAGATAGCAACTCAAACACCTTGAACTAAATTTAGATGTAATCTCCACATTTGCCATATTCGCTTTATAATGTTAAAGTAATTTCGTATGCCGGCTTATCTCTATCTAATTCGCGTGGTTATTGTACTTTGTGGTGAAAATGCCCTTGCTTTTTTATTCCCAATATGACAATATCTTCTACTAGAATATATTTAATTAATATTAGTAAAACATCTAACCAAATTGAGAATATACTGCTAAACTGGGATAAAGTGTATAATATTTAGAAAACCTCGTAATTACAATTAAATTTCATTATTTTTACTTAGTTAAATCGAAGACACTAACAGTTTTTATCTCTACTTGTTAAAGTTATGTGTAAAGAAAAGTTTCTCTTTAGCTTAGTGCACTTAGGCAAACTTAGGCAAAAATTCATGTTTATTTCATAACAACGTTACGTTTAAAATAAGTTCGAATGTAGATCCTTTTATTTTACAGCAGGATATCAAATTTTAGGGACCTCTAATGTTTAATACTTTGATGTTAAAATATTTTGTAATACAGTGAATTTGAAAATGGAATTGATCGCGAAAATGATATGCGTTGGCACTTTCGAATAATGATATAGAAAACCAGTTATGAGCAGAGCTTTTCTTACATACGCTTACATCTAACTAGCTTCCCGTCTCGGCTATTCTCGGTGAAAAGAGGCTGTGACTGCATTTTGCTTCATTCGCTTTTTTAGGTAATAATTGAATATGTTTGACATTAATTTTGTAGAAATTCATTATTCACCATTAAATAAAGCTACGTGACGTAGTATTATTTCTATTTTCTTTAAGTTCTTTACCACGACCTAGGTTTTGTTGTATTACAACATCTTCAGGTGGGCTATTAGCAAAGATCTTTGCTATTCTATCTAGATCTATTAGCTAGATCTTTGCTAATAACCCACATGAAGATGTTGTAATACAATGAAACCTAGGTCGTGGTAAAGAACTTAAAGAAAGTATAAATAATACTATATCACGTAGTTTCATATCATTGTATGGAATAATTATTTACGATTAGCTATTTTATCCAAATAATATACTAGGTGTTCTTCATTTCTTTGTAATTAATTCAAAATTCTCATAAAACCTTTCACACCTATTCTCATACCTTTAAAGAAGACAGTCTCAGTGAGAATAGTCTCAGTGAGAATAGTCTCAGTGAGAATAGTGAGATAGACTCAGTGAGAAACTACAAGCCAAGGGAAATTCGGTTGCCAAATTTGAAATTTATTGGCTCTATAGTTTTGGAGATTTCGCAACGAGTCTCCCAGTGAGTGGTATTCGGGCTTATATTATATATATATATATATATATATATATATATATATATATATACATATATATATATCGGTACAAATAATTTTCTAACTAACGATTTAAAATATCTGTATTACTAATTAATACTTTAAATAAAATTTAAATACTTGCGGTGGTTTTGTTTCAATACATATCTCATTTGTTTGTCTAGTTATATGGACCAGTAGTATGGCATTATTGATTATAATTCAATAAATATGTTAAAACATATTGCTTGGATTTATGCTATGTCATGTTTAATGACTTTCAAATTTCATATTTATCGTTTAAAGCAATCAACTTACCTTAAAATATTGTACACGACTAATTTAAAGTTCTACTAAATTTGTCCATTGAAGTTTCCCTTTTTTAAATGCGCATATTTCAAAGCATTAAAACCAGAAACTTACATAAAGCGGCATGTTGATTGAAATAAGCTGGATTAATTGTTTGCTCAGTTTATTAAGATTGGCGCTGACTATAGAAAGCGCACAGCTTTTCTGCAGAAACTTTAAGCCATGTGATTAAAAGTTTCGTTGCCAGGGTAAAGTGGTAAAACAAAACTTTTACCACGAAAACATCCGCCAGTATAATTTCTGTAAGTTTTGTTACATAAATCGTTACAGCAGCGAAATAACTTGCGTGAAATAACATTTTGCCTTTTAATTACTTTTAATATGAAACATCTAATAGCGCGTTTCCATGTGAGTTAAAACGTTATAGTACGTCGGGACATGCCATTCGGCCAGCTTCGCGTCTTTTCGGTTCTTCCGACTTAATTCGGTTAGCTTCCCATCTTGTTGGCTAACAGTAATATAAATTAAAAATATTTTTTTCAATTGTTTGTTAAGAAATATTTTTGTGATAAATTATTTCTTTAAAAACTATTACTTTAAAAAAAATTCCACAACCCACTTCAAAAACGTTCTTATTTTATCAGTTTTTTGAATGGGATAAGTATTTTTTTATTTAATAACTACATTTCTGACAATTTTTATTTAGTTTTAATAATTTGTTTATTACTCCAAAAAATATAATTTTCACTTATTACACTTTGGTTCTGCTTTTGTGGCCATTCCACAGAGGTAGCAATATCAAATATCTCATTTCAAAAAAAAAAGTTATGTGAATATATTTTTGTTTTCAATGACATCAACAATTTGGTTGAAAATCTCGTATTCCGAATACTTCATTTCTATATTAGTTTTTCGGCCCCATGTAAGGTGCTTGTAACTAAATGTTTTTACTCCGAATAGGTTACTTGGTCAATTAAGGGATAAAAAAATGAAGTTTCTGTCACAGTTATTCATATCATAAAGAAACATTTTGTCTTTAGTACACGAATTTAAAAAAAATAAAAAAGTTTGTAAGTCAGAAATTATCAAAATGCTGAACATATATAGGTAGTCGTGTTTCGGATAGGTCTTGAGATTTTCTGCCTATATGCTTGTACACACACAGATACACACACACACACATGTATACGTATATATATATATATATATATACATATATATATATATATATATATATATATATATATATATATATATATATATATATATATATATGACATATAACAAAATTTGTGGTTTTTGTGAAATTATAATTTATTTAACTTTGAAATAGTTAAAATTAATCCATTAGTTCCATAATGGAGCAGTTTAAAGCATTAAAAATTTCGAAAAATTCTCCACCCCCAATCACATCGTAAGAAAAACCTTTTAAAATATTCTGTAACTTTGCCTAAAAATGTTTCCAAACATTTGTTTAAAGAGACAGTACGAACCAAACCGACCACGATGTACATGGCATTTCTATAAAATAACATTTCCTTTTCATTAATATTTTGTTGAGTTGCGGCACATTTGATTCTATATTTAATGCATTCTTTAATGAAAATATGGTTAACAAGTTATTAATTATTTTTCATATAACGTAAATAGGTGATCATATGATATAAATTAGAAAAAGAAAACACAGCACAACAAAATTGATCGCTAATCAGTAAAATAATCAAAAGTTTCTACTAGAAAATTGCGCCGTGCACTAAATGGTGATGACATTTTATGTGATAAAATTAATTGAAATTTCGTTGCAAATTCTGCCCAAGTTTCTGTAAGATTCAACTAAAGGGCGCTGTATTATTTCGAAGGAAATCATTTATCATAATAATTTATATCTCATACACTGTTTCTCATTATCGTTTCTCTTTAACAATGTGATTGCTATAGATTAACAAAAAATCCATGAAATTCATTTTTCCGACTGGCCCATGCATAGGCTTTTTAAATAAGCTTAAATAAAATTTTAATAATATTGGGTTACAAAATTTAAACTAATATATTTCTCATATATTTCCCATATACAAATTATTATAGACGTTATTAAAATGGTGAGGGTCTTTATAAGTACGTTGAATTTTTAAAAAATATTTTAACAATTTTTTGCCTAAAACTATTGCATTTTCTCAACCACTAAGATTGAGAAAAGTAATTTAAATAAGTAAAAGATAATTATTGATAAACTGGCAACATTTTTCATCCACATTAAGCGGAAGTTGGTTTACGTATTTTATAATAATTTCTTAAATTACAGAAATTGAGAGAATTTAAAACAATTTGTACAAGTTCTTTAGGCATCCAGAAGGTGTAAACACATTTCGGACAACATACATTAAATAAGTAAAGAAAAATTCTTAATTTCCACTTTTGTTATTTTAATGAGGAGTCTTAAAGGTTGGCTTGAATATAGAACTCAACATGTGAGCCGATAAGGTCATAAACGTAAAAAGTCATTTTTTCTTGTCAAAAGTTCGTCGATGGTCGTATCTGGTCCGGCAGAGTTAAGAAACATCCACCACGGCAGAGTGAAGAAAGATCCACGGACGACCAGTTGACGAATTGCTTTCCTAATGTCATAAGTATATTTACTAACTTATGTATTCATCTCCCAGACTACCATATCAGTTTTACAATATGGCTTCTCTCTTCAGTATCATAATCCCATATATTTAGTGATTAACAAAGAAAGTTAAAGTGTGAGTCATTACAGCTACTTTAATTAAGATAATTTATACCAAATATGGTGTTTCGAAATGAGTCGTATCAAAACGTTTTTCCCGGAAGCCGAGTTGGAGCGAGATGGCACACAAATAAAATTAATTATACAAAGGCTGGTTATATGATGATAATTCTGTCTGTACTAATGAACCTTTTCAATTGAATTATTTATGAGCCCTGGAACATGTCGCATTTAATGCAGTTACTAACTGTGTCAATTATCCTATGGTGCAATGATTTATTATGTAAATTATATACGGAATGCTGGTGATAGAGAAGCGGCAGGGAGGAAAGTGTGAGTAAATTTGTTATATTGTGTATACAAAGATTCCCCAATATTTGAAAGGGTAATATTGTAGGCAGGCACATATTTTGGGGTCCAGGGTATCCAGAACTCTCACGAAGCTCATCAAACTCTTGCTATATAAAAGTATGTTCAATATTCGTGAGAAGTAAATATTCTTGAGAAGTTTGTTAAATAATGGAAAACAATGTTCGACAGTTCAGAAAAAAATTAAAAAATGCCCGTGTAGTGGTTGAGATCTGAAGGTCAAATACCGGTTATAATGCCATTATAACCGGTATTTGACCTTCAGATCTCAATTATTTAACTCCCGGTCTGGGAAAAACCCACCCCTTAAAGTCGTCAGCCAGCCAAGAGGCGAATTGACGATTATATCTGAAACTGCATGACGTAGAAGTATGAAATTTGGAATATTTATAAAGCATATTAATCCACATTTATCTAAATAGGTAATAATATAAAATATTTATAAGTAAATTTAGGAAGTGTAAATTAAATACTTGAATTTTATTTAACTTCGTATATATTGTGGAGTACACTCAGAAAGATTAACAATTAGGGCTACAAAAATTTTTCTTTCATAATTTAATAATTAATCATCAGAGATATAAATAACAATAAGCAAAGAAATATGCTCCCTCCCCTTATTTCCGAAACTGCTCAATCAAAAGTATAAGATTTAAAAATATAATAATAGGAATATCCCAGATCTTACAATTTTTGTAATATGCACCATGTTTTTACGCCTGTGAAAGATACAGCATTTAATATTTGTGTTGAAACGTTGTGAAAAATAATATTTGTAAATAGTTAAACAGAAATACTACGTACCCTTAACTGTTTATAAGAGCCTAAATGTGTACGAAACCTTCGTAGGAGAGTTCTATTAATTCTTGATAGATTTTACTAACTATAATTCCTCAATACACGTTGTTATTGTCTACAATTATTTTGTCAGTATTCGTCACGAAAGCGCCCAAACCAGCGACTTTCATTTGGTGTACATTGACAACGGGTTAACTGTGTCTTAATTATTATAAACGTGTACATAGTACATAGACTATATCAATTGCCGTAATTTTATTTGTACATATTGACAAACACACCATTTATAATGACTAAGAGTCTAACGAAAAACGAAATAAATAACGTGCTGTTCACTGATGCGCTGAGTAGTGGTAGATAAAACTCTATTTATTACACATTCTACCTCTAGCAATTCATATTTCGTTACGGTCTCTGTTCTTAACTCAAGTCACAATGGCAAAAGAAGTCTCACTTAAATAATTAAAATTAAGTTGAAATTCACTCACGAATCAGATTGTCATATCCATGGCAGCTTGCAGACACTTCTCCCCATCTCGAAACATTGCACTGCACACAACAGTTTTCTAGAATCGTTGACGAATGTGTTCACATTCTAGTCTCTCATAACAGTTTTAATAAATATTTATAATGTTTCCACTATTTCATTTTTCATATCCCCACAGGTTTCAGGGTCTATTTAGTTTATTTTTCTTGCCTAATAAAAGGGAAAATATTAATTATGAAGGTTCTGTAACAAGGTACATATTTTGAGTGTTTTACTAATACAATTTGTGCAGGTATTTCGCCCTCCTACCTAAGCACAGCTACGTAACAGTTTTCATGCAGATTCTTTTGTTTACTTTGACGTGGCACGAAAGTTAAGACATTTTTAAATTTATAATTTTAGAAAATTCTTAGCAGAATTTAGTATAAGATATACGCCTTATATATATATATATATATATATATATATATATATATATATATATGTATATTATATATATACATATACTTTAGATAACTAATTGTTAGCAGTTATAATTTAAAACAAATAAACATTTTGTCGATATAATCTTTTTCAATAATTTGCAGTACACATATATTGCGATGCGGATCCGATGGAGATCCCATTTTATTAATATCGTCGTGATACAAGATAATTGTTACTCTTAAAATGTTTCACAAAATGCAAAAATATCCAAATTCATCTTTTAGCTCTTCAAAAAATTAAAATCTTATAGTGATGTTCATAAGAAAAACGTGTCTCGTGGGCGATAAATTGGTGTTATTGGTTAAATTGTTAACTTAATTGTATCAATTAAAAGTTGGCTAAAAATTTAAGATGATATTTCAGTTACCCAAAAAGTGACATAACTTTATAAAAAGATAAAACAAAATATAATAACTTAGTAACGAGAAACAGAAATGTAATGACCTCACTGACATGTCGTAGTCGGATAAACAGAGGGGTACTTTACCTGTGAAAACACACAAAATTTCATGAATTTCAATGATATGAAGCTATTTTTCATGTTGGACTGGCTCTCAAATTGTCACATTTTATCCTTTAATGTCCAAATAAAGTAGTCCCTACTTTACTCGTCCGTCTGTAAACAAATTACCGCTGAAATGTCCACCATAGATAAGCTCCGTGTGTTGAATGCTGCTGTCTATCGCTATCAATCCTCCCTTTACGGCCATTATGAACACGTTTCACGGTTTTAAATCCAACCGCCCGTGTAAATTTATCTCTTTTTTTCCTTCATATTTCAGTATTCACATGAGAATATTAAAAACTGGTAATTTATTGGCACCGTTCAAAAATTCCAAATTTTTGTAAATGCGTACATATTCTATTTTATATATTGAAATTATAGAAAAAAATATATTTGGGGACTAAAGGAGACTTATTTATGAGGTTTAAATTAAAAGGTATTTTTTTAAAAAAAGTTGGATTAGTATTAATATTATGAAAGTTTTGTACATGCTCGTGTACACATTTAAGTTTAAACCCATAATGATGTATTATTGAAAATTAATTTTTGAAAATTCTTACGATTAGCGTTTTCAGAGATACTTCAAATAGTGTAATATAATAAAAAATATCAAGTGTTTAAGGGAGGAGCTCCGTTAAAACTTCAGTGTAATTTTTTTTAGTGGTGATGAGTGAGATATACACATATATCTTAACTAGATTACTATGTAGAATTTGAAGTTTAAATTTTTAATAATTTTGGAGAATACTATCTCGACAGGCGGAACAGCCACGTATTTTTAAGAGTTTTTAATTTACATATGTAATAACACTGTAGAATCGGCGTGTCTGTCCATTGAAGGCATTCGTAAAACAGTAGTTTAGGGGATGTAATATAATTAATTAAACGAACATGTATATTTTTTTTGGAATTTCCGTCTGTCAGTGAGCTTCTATTTGATCTCTTTCAATAATATCCTATAAATACTTCTAATAAGCAGCTCCCTAAATAAAATTAAGATTATTCTATAGTCTCTAAATATTTTTTCTGTAATTTCAATAATGAATTGTAGTTATTTGCAATGTAAATAGTACATATTTGTAATAATTTAGAATTTTTAAAATAGAATAAATATTTATACAATTTATGTGTACAGCAAATTTTTAAAAAAATTATCTCGACCAAATATTTATTTATAAATAAATATTTATTTTAAATAATCAATGTTAACAATTGGTTATCTAAATTAAATATATACGTATAAATGCATATGTATAATTATTTCTCTTTTGTATAATTGGTAACGTATTAAGGCGGTATTTATATTCAACTCACAATTTTGTAAGATTATAGATTTGAAAAGGTCTTCATATTACATCAAACTAAGATTCTGGATGAAATATGTTGTGTATCTATGTAATAAAAATATTTTTAGTCATTAAAGTGTAGAGAACGGAATACTACAAGTTGTATTAGTAAAACCCTCGAAATATGTAGAATTACTCCAAAGTAAGTTTAAATAAAATTTTAGCCATATTTTAATTGATGTAGTTAAATTTACAATTTAACTAATAATATAAAGATTACACAAATATGTTTACAATTTTTCGTCCACGAAATATACTTTTTTAATAATTTGTAGTGTGTATCACTATATGATTGTTATATTATTAGGAAATAAAAGACCAATTAGCGCATTTTTGGGGATCTGGCAGTAAATTTTAGTGATAATTATCTTGAATGGTAAAAGATGAAAATCAGTACGAATCGCAATTTTAGTGTAAATATGTGTACAAAAAATTATTTGTGATGTGGCTGTGCTTATATAACTGAACAAGTTGTGTTAGTAAAACCATTGAACTATTTAGAATGATTTTGTTACAGAATCTTCGAAATGAATGTTGTCTCTTTTGTTGAACAAAAAGAAAACGAAATAGGTCATGAACCTTTTGTGAAATTGTAAAATAAAAATGAAACAGTGGAAATATTATAAGTGTTGATGGGCTAGAATATGAACACATAATATGACGATACTAGAAAACAACTTTGTTGCGATCTTTGCCGGACTAGACGTAGCCATTTACGTAGGTCCGGTAAAGCGTGATGTTGCATTAATGAACTTGTCGGATTGGACATCACGTCCTCTCTCTGTAGCTGGGGCAGATGTGTAAAAGCTAAAAAGCGAGTACAATAGTTAATAAAATAGTAAAGTTACTGACGTGGGAATTTCCTCTAACTGTTTTTTTTTAAATTCATATTATTTTCAAACACGTACTTTCGAAAGAGTTATATTTAAATTGATTACTTAATATCTGTAAATTACAAACATTATTTAAATAAATATCAAAATCCCGTGGGTACACTTTTTACCGATATTATATTTATTTCAATGTTTCTGTTTTCTTTAATATGTGATTGACTGGTGAAAATTAGTAAAATATAAATGAAAGGAACTTATTTTACATTGACTGCTAAGTGACCTTTAAATTCTTTAATTATACTTGTGATATTTTTCTTTGTTTTGTATTAAATATTTTTATTTTTGTATTTCATATTTACAATATGTTGCGGTCTTCCTTAACACAATATTTATATTATTACGTGCTTTTTTTTAGAATATAGAAGAATTTACTTCTGTACCAATATGCCCGCTTTATGTATTTACATCTTAAAGAAAAATATAAATAATTAAAAGATACGTATATTTCACTTTCATATGAAAAGTGTAATAATTTTTTTCCTTTTTTTCTGAAAATTTTATTCTGAAAAAAAAAACTGTCTGAATTACATAGAATTCGCACTACGAGTATTCTATATACATTTGGACACATAAAAACATTTAAAGATACGTAGTATTTCTAATTAAACTATTCGCAAATATTAATTATTACCAATGCAAACATATTGCCTCATATGTCTCTCACTGAAACACTAATGATAAAAGCGTATAATTTCGGAAAGAATTAGAAATTATTTATTTTTAAATTTTTCTCTTCCTTTGTCCGATTAGACCTCCCCAATATTTTGGCTTTAAAATTGTAATCTGTAAGTAAAATTTTTGCAAATGTAAATTTAAAAACGTAAGTTTTAAAGGGCCGTATACTTTTGTTACGTTAACAAAAAAACATGAAATTTGCACCCATATAAGGCCATACGTATATGCTGTTAATTTCAATTTTGATATCTCAAGCCATTTCTGAGAAAAAGGACTTTGACATATAGACGTTCTTCGTTTATATGACGTTCTACGTTAGTTCGTTTTTAGGGAAGGGTTTTTAGACATGGGACCCTAAAAATTGAAATCAAATACAAGTAGAATTCATTAACTCACAAAAAGTGTTTCGTGCATATTGAGAAACTTATTTACATTTAAATGTATAGAGCGTTACCAATACTATTTGTATATTGCCCAGTTTATCTTTCACGGACATAATAAATATACATTTTATAACACAAAGCTATTTTTACTGTTGATTTAAGTCACTTTTATATAATTTTTATGAATTTTTTAGAGACCAAAATACATGTTGTAATTTGGTCGACTGGTTTTCGTAAACTAGTCTTACTTAGCTGTAATAAATTCCTTTTATATTCTCTTTATATATACCGTTATGTGAATAATACGACACCCTACATAATGGGGAAATACCTCCTCTTCACATATATTTGTTTAACATATTTTATATCAGAACTTTGAAGGCATTATAAATAAATATAACAATTTGAAGTTTCACATTTATTGTACTAATTAGTCTGTGCCTAAAATGGCCATGATAAGCAGATAGTCTGACAGCCTAATATGGCAAAATTATAAGGGAGTTAGGCTACGGAACCCTAAACAGTGTGTTTGGACGTTTGTAAAGAACTTCTAAATGCTAAATTTCATCTAAACTCGTTTAGCGGTTAAAAACTTAAAACAACAGAATTCTATGTACAGTGTGGTAAAAAGAGCCAATCACAAAGGTTTCAAAAATAATTTTTTTACACCTTAAGCTCGCATTAGGATTAATAATTCTTCACAATTTAAGAAAATATATTTTTTACGATTTAAGGCTTCAGAGCTACACCGAAAAATATGCAAAAAATACGTTAGTCGCCCTCTCCCCTATTTCCACGCAAAGTTTTCAGGAAAATTGGAACAATGATTCTATTACATATTATTAAATATTTACTGTGTTTTTAAGTCCACATTAGCGAAGACTTATGATAAATAAAATGATTTTACTTCAAACGAGTTCCCACGTATTATAGTATACAGTACTTTTTACACAGTACATAGTACTATCTGCACTCTTTTTATTGCACGAAAATAATAGAAGTCCATTAAAATCTCATGACGTAACAAAGTTAGAATGGAATGATTAAATCATCCCATTATGGTCGATTCAAAAGAGGAAATGCAAACTGAATCTAAAATTATATTTGAATTATGTTCCTAAAGCTGTACAGTTTAAGTTTCACTTATGCAAAATAATTTCATTACGGTGAATCCGAAATGGCGCATGAATATTTTACTTAAATGAGCTTTATAATTTTTAATAAACGGATTTATTTGTATAGAAATTTTAAGGAAACAGGCTAATGGCAAACGGATAATCTGCCTTTTGATTTGCGTGATTCTTATCTAGGAATATTTAATGCGTGGTTGTTATACTTTTCATATGAAATATTCAGATTTTTTACGCTATCATTTCTATCCTTCGCTCTTCAATGGAAAGGAGCTGACGATTATGAGAAGCTTAACCTCAACCGCAAACGATATGAGTACTATAATTTAAAAAGTAAGGGGTTTTTTGTCATTCAACTAACTTTAAATGCTTTTACTTTGTTTCTGGGTTGCACTAAGATGTAAATTTTATTGTGGACACAAATGATGATATACCAATATGATAATAAAACCAATTTTTAACTCATAAGCCACTCTTTGGTTTCAAAATAATTTCTACGCAAATCAATTTGTTATTAAGATTTAATTAGTTAAAGTAGAAATTGTTAGTAAATTAACGAGATAATTTTTGAGTAGTAAAAATATAATGCTGGGTCGAAGTTATATTTTGATATCAATTTGTTAATTCAGATTTTTGCATTAATGGCAGATTCAATAGTAAAAACAATCAGAAAAAACTTAGAAATAACAACTACTATTTGAATATTTTTTAATTTTATAGTGCCCTTAAATTCTTTTTCGGTTAGGAGAATAAAGCTGAATGTAATTTTAGAACATATTCATAAAATTACTATATTAGTAGTTTATTAATAAGACCAAAGATTGTTTTTCAGATAAATTTATTGCTTCAAGTTATAATACATTTGATAAATTCGGGGAAGATAAAATAAAATACCAAATAGCATTATTATAAATGTCAAAGCTTGAATGGTCGCATGTACGTATGTCACTTCAAATCTCTTTTGGAACTATTACGCAGTCTCTAAACGGATCTACGCTGAATTTCGGATACTGATAGATAGCCTAGATTGTTACATACGTCAATATTCATCTTGAAATCGTCAATATTCATCTTGAAATCGTCAATATTCATCTTAAAAAGGATAGGATTCACTTTTAACGTAAGTTCATTAGGTTCCTGTTTGATTGCATCTATATTGTTTATGAGGAAAATTCTGTAAGTTTAATTTTAGCTCATACCGTGTATGCTAAATTTCCGAATTCGAGCATGGTTTCTAGAGGATACGTAAATTTTTTTTTTCCATTTTATAACTTGAGCACGATGGTACTATTCATCTATCAAGATCAATTAAAATCTAAATTGACATGCAGGCTACATGAACGTAGTAATCACTAATAGTAACAAATTTCTTAAATCACACTTTATCAATTACCATCCAGTAGGTGATAAAGTGTGGTTTAAGAAATATATTGCTAGTAATGATTACTTAGATAAATAGCTATACGATCAACCAGTCAGAGTCTGAAGATGAGTTTTGGAGATGAACAACGGAACTCCTTAAAGGATGAGAATAAGTCAACCGTGATTCAAGATATTTGCTAACGGTAGTAGGTACTTTGCAAAGTAACTACACGAACGACCAGGTCAAAGTTTGATGATCTATCCTGGAGATGAACAATGAAACTCCTTAACGGAGGGTAGCAAATCAATTGTAATTCAAGAATTTGTTAGTGGTAGTTGTAACTTTGCAAGATCTGATATTGGATTTTGAATACAGAGAACAGGCTAACGGCTAACGGTAACCAGTCGCGACTACCACTATCGCTTCGCTTATACGTGTTGTTGATGACCATTTTCGGACAAGGAGGAACTAATCAATTTACTAGTTTTTGGCCGCGACTTAAAAATTACACAATATCCTAAGAAAGAAAATGATTGACTGTTAGGTACAGTGTGACGGTTAACATTAATGGCTACTAAAAATTCGAGAAAGAAATTTTTATCAAAAAAAAACTGACTTCAGAAAAATAAGTGCCAAAAAGTAAAAAATATTTGACTTTTTATTCAGAGTAAATGTAATAAGTAACTTGGTTATTTACTCATTTTTGAAGTCGATGCTAACACTGTCGACCAATTTAAAGAACTGTAAAACTTTATAAGTGCGCTCTTTTTGAAACAATTTCATACTGTGAGTACATTAGAAGTAAGGTTTGAAATTTAAATTAAAAATTCAGTAACATTAAAATATAAAAATTTATTTAACTGGCACCGGCTTCACAAATAAGTGACTTATTTATTACGAATAAGTAGGTAACTACTTTTAGTCAATTATGTTTTACTTTTTAATACTAACTTTTTTACACTTGATTATAACAACTTTTAATGACGATTTATGATATTTAGAATACTATTTATCAAGAGAAGCATTAGAAAATAATGATGGTTAGGCTTCGAGATAATATTTAACTAATATGTAGGTAATAAGTTAACATTATTAATGTACCTAAATATGAAACTAACTTTACAATGAAATCAAATGAATATAACTTGATCATAATACGAAAACTAAAAGTGTTAATAACATATATATATATATATATATATATATATATATATATATATATATATATATGTGTGTGTAGATATCTTTAATAAACACGATTTTGGTTTTTTTAAATATTTAATTACACTAATATTAAGTTAGCTCGAAGATTGTCTTGGTTTCAAAAAATAAATTGTTATAATACACTGTTGAATACATAATAACAATAAATCTTATATAGTATATACAATATAAGAAGGCATATGCGGAAATCAGTTTTCCACATTTCTTATTATGCGTTTCAAGTGATTGTGTCCGTTATTTTTCTTATAATAAAGATAAAATATAAAATAATATTGCAGAAGATTATTTAAATATTCGTTACAATTAAAGAACAAAGCATAACTTACGAAATAGAACTAGCGTGACCCGTGCGAAGTCTTCGCATTATTTATTCCATTATGAAGCTCAGATGACAGATCAAACAAATATTTTACTCAAATTGACATATAGAGGCGCAAGTATCAAAAGCATTGAGCTAAAGCGCCACTTTATTTATACGTGAGTGGATTTGAAATTAAACAAAATTTTACCGACCGTCAATCATATTGACGTTGAGCCGTTAGATGGCAGCATTGCTGTTTTGTGTATATAATTTTAATAATTATTTAATTTGCAAAAACAATAGCAATAATAAATTGTTTAGTTGCGGATGCCGGTAGAGCAAGCAATTATCTATAAAATGATATATAATTTATGTGGATTAGTTGTGAGGTTTTTTCTAAAAAGGGAGTGTAACATCTTAACCTTAGCGTATTAATATATATGATGATGATGATTAAATTTCTAAACGAAGTTGACTGAAGTTTTTTATACTCGTAAATATAACTAAAAAAAACTACTTCAAAAATTGTCGACATAGCGAAAAAAAAAGTTCTTTAAATTTTAATTTCATACAAACCTGTTTATACACAATGCTCAAACAAAGAGACAAATAGGTAATAAAAATTATGCAAACTAATATTCATAAATGTATACATAAGACAGCCTAAATTATAATTTGAACCAAAAGAATTATTCTAGTGAAGTTCCATTCAAATCGGTCCACTGATCTTATATGGTCTCTAGACGGCAGACTGAAAGACAGACAAAATTCAAAATTAATTTATATATTCAGACGCAACTCTCTCGTAGTTTTATAAATGTACAGTCAAGAAAAAAAGATAATAAATTTTCATGTATGCAACCAGAAATTAAATATTAAAATATTTTATGGTGGACAATGTTATATATATTTTAATCAAATCTAACGCTGGAAAGAATAAACAAGAATAACAAACCATATTTTTTCATAAAAAATTAAATCGATTTTAGATGACTACCGGATAAGAAGCGCTTAGTTGGAATTTAGCAATACATTATTTCCGAAGATAAAAAAATTTACTAAATACTGATACTACTACAGATTTTTGGAATATGTGTCAGATTGACACTTCTCTTTTTTTCTTTTACATATAAGCACATCCATAGAGATAAGTGCTATATATCACTCGGTACAAATTTTTAAAAGTAGATATTTAAATTTTGGAGGTTTGAATTGATGTAACCACAATTTTTTTTCAATTTAATTTTCACGTAAAAAAGGAAAAAATGCCAGCCAGTGGGGTATGCAAAAATATAGGTCATTTGTCCAAAATTCATTTTATAGTATTTCTATTGGAATTTGTGCACTATTATAAGACATATCTCAATATATTTTTATATCAGTCTTTTCTAACTTGTGCTCACTAATATATTAAATGTAAAAATAACTTGTTTATTTTCTTATTCTGCATTTACGGCTCTACTATTTAAACGCTATTCATAAAATTTGCCTTGGAGATAAATAGAATATTCATTGGGGATGGATTGTTTATCCTGTTTTTCAAAGATAATGTAATTTTTGGAATAATCGAAGTAATTATTGTTACACATTTTAAGAAATAATTACTATATAACCTGTCTGTTATATAGTAATTATATTGTTATATAGTTATATTTATTGGAAATTGGAACTTCGACAATTCCATTCAATGGCGTTGCGTTTGGTGTCTTTTATAAAGTTTCTACAATTAAAAAGGAGCCTTTTAAATGAATCAATGTTTACTGCACCGCTTTGGAATGGTATTTGTTAATGGAATATTATGTATGGCAAAAAGACAGTTTGCGAAATGTACCTATTCGTTATCAATATTATCAAAAACGATAATCATTAATATTGTTTCACCGGCATATTTTCTTTGCTGAAAAAAGACCCATATATATTTGTTTATTTCACAAAGTACATAAAGATTTATGAATTATTATACCTAATGATTATATTTTATAACTTTGTCTATTTGCTTGCGTTCTGACTATCTTTATAAATATTCGTGGTGTTTTCGTGATTGAGTAATCAGCTCTGATAGAAAATAGTATCGTCCATTGACATTTATGGATGGCGGTATGATCAACAGGCAGCTTCTTAGCCGACGTAAATAATTATAACTTTCGTGTATTGCGTGTATCGCGTGGAAATGGAATTACATATTGATGAAACTGTGATCTACAGGCCGATTTACAATTTTGATATAACGTTTAATTTGGTATTCTTCTAATACATCGTAGATTAATCATTTTTATGTTTGACTATTTTTATCTCTTTGATAGTAATCGCTGGATTGGCTAACAAGTAATGAGTGACTTTTTTTATATGCACCTCGTATTCACTAATATTTTGAATAATTGTTTTTCTTATTAATATCTAGCATTTTCTAGAACCTTTCCGGTCATAAGTACAAAACACAATGGAAGCGTCCAGCACCGAATTTATAATTACCATGAACGAACATTCTGTTCAAGCAATAATTTTCTACAATTTATGATGCGACAAAAATATGACACATGTGATGTATATTAACTTTTATTTCATTGAGGGCATAAAGTTAGCTAATTAGAAGTGAATTGCTGATTCCGTCCCATTATTTCCGAAGCTACGAAGACGACTCGTTATGGCTGGAAAAACAACGAAGAATCTGAATGGCCAGTCGATCTGAATGAGGACAATATACTTGGCGAGTTGTTATTGGCGAATATTGGAAATGTGTTGACGTTCCAGTTATAATTTTGGTAAAATTACTGAACAATTGCAGTAAGTAGAAAATATAAATTCTACATTTATAGGTTAGACCGTCTATTTTTACGATTTTCATGATGATAAAAATCTGATAATTCATCCAGAAAAGAAGATATATTTTTGAGTTTTAATTACAGTTTAAACTACAAAAGCACACGTGTGCTAAATTGTCGAGGTTATTTTAGTAACATAAAACTCGTTTATTATTTTCATCCCATAATATTCTTACTTATAATACCTCACTGCGTTATCAAAACTAATTTTAGTCGTAGATATTAGATTTTATCAACGAATTAAAAATTACTAGGAATATTTTCTGTATCTAGATAACAGCCTGCACGTGTCCTTTTAATTGCCATAATACTAGCAATATTTTCTTAAATACTTGGTTTTTGCTTCGTATATCGTTCGCCTTCTCACGTACATTAAAGCAGAAAGTAAACTCAATTCACTTTTAAACGCTTTGAAACTAACATAACACATATACAGTCGCTTGCTCCAACCGTTGCCGAGTATCGTGTAACAAAAATAAGGCTTTGAAGTAAATAAGGTCGAAACTGATGATGTGTCAAGCTTTATACTTGATTGGATTTTTCATTATGTTGAGTAATACGAAGCTTGTTAAGAAATTGAATGAACTTTTTGGCAGGTTTGTGTTTGATCTTGTCGAGTATTGTGTGAACACTCGGTCGAGGTACGTTACAGAGAGGTGAAATTGATTGAAATGGTTCGTGTTTTTTATTATGTGTACATTTTGATTTGAGATGACTACGGTTCTGTTCATTTTCATATATATATATATATATATATATATATATATATATATGTATTTATAACTATATATATATATATATATATATATATGTATACATATTTATATTACTATGCTTTTTTACCTTCTATCGGCAGGGAATAAAAAGTTTTGTTGTAATAATGAGGGACACGACTTTTTAAAAAGTTTTGATGTCTTCGAAATTCCAACCTTCTTTGAAGAAGAGTCCCTCTTTTTCACCGTTGCAAAAAAATTAATTGAAATCATAAAGATTTTACATGTAGTCCAGTCACTTTTGATTTTTAAAATTTTCTCCAATTTGGAAAATTGTTAAGTTCGTGCTTTAAATTTATAATAAAAATGTCAAATAAATAAGCTTCTACCTATTAAAAAATATACTATCTGAACATATTGTTATAAGCGTGCCTATTATTAACGGTGTAAGCAAATCAGAATGTTGGCTATGTATTGAACATTGCCAACATTCTGATTTACTTTTTTAGTCAAAATTATCTTATAAGTATATTCAAAATTGTTTCTAAACAAAACAAAACCTCAAATTCCACTTTCATATTAAATTTTCTTGTGAGGAAATTTCCCCCTACACACTAAAATTGAATTACAAAATGTTGTGTCAAAATATGCATTTTAGGGTTATTTTTTGCTTCGCCATTTTAATAAAGATCTTTAAAAAGTCATTATTATGCTGATGCGTAGTCGTACATTTTAATGGTGTTTTAAGATACTACTTTCTAAAACGATTTAAAAACGTATCACGTACGTAATATTTTTGGACTCTTTCGATATAACAAAAGAAACAAATTCGAAATTTATGATAAATCACGAACATATTAAATGTAAATCACCGAATTTGATCTGCAAATTGTTTACTTGGAATTTTGCTCCCAAAAATTGTTTTCAGAGACCTCGACCCGACAGCCACACCTGCAAGCTGAGACTGCAAATTTTTAGATGAATTACTTTGCAAAAGTTTCTAAAGATATATTGCGTAAGTTTTTCAATTTCTTTTTGCAATGAAGGTCTCGAAGTGAATGTTTATGAAAGTATTGTGGAGTCATTCGGTCAATGGTGACCATGTAATATTACAGTTATATGAATGGAATAGAATTACTCGTATATTGTTTAGAAAAGATATTATCACTAACGGATTTTTCATTTCCCCAGGTAAATTACACGAGGGTGTAGAAAGGAGATTATAGCTATTTTATCCTTTGTGAATATGGTGACTCATTTTGGCTATGTTTTAAACGTTTAACTATGTCTATCGTAAATGAAACAAAATATTTCAAAACAAAAATTTAAATAGTTGATAGCAGTAAAAGCATTTCTATCCATTAACGTTTCCTTTTCACAAGATTATAATTAATCTTTTCATTATTATATTTATTTTGAACATTTAAGATGTTAAACTAGCCAAGTATTAATTGTTGTTTACGCTGTTGATTTTATATTTCATTTCAATTTCAATTTATTTCCTCTTGACTCTGGTTTTGGGAAAATTTAAAACAATATGCAAAATATATGAATATAATTTCTTGTTTATATATTGACTGCCGACTTATTTACATTTAGTTAACATATATTTATGAATTCGAGATTTCGCTGGTAATAATTTACGTTCATATGTCAATTTAAAAAGTTAACTTGCAATGAGTTTCTAATTATTTGTGAACAATTATATTTTCTTTTTAATTATTCCCAATGTTTTATTTTAACTCGCTGATAATAATTCTGCTATTATTTTCAGGGAAACACCTCTGTATCGTCTTAAGAGACGGCTGCTTTCCGTATTGTTCGAGGGCTAGGTGTCTTAAGCTTATCGACACAAATTCGGGAAACTGTTATTTTTTCTATTCGAGTTATGTTAATCGAGACGAGTCGTATTAAGCGAAGAGAGGGAGTTATATTTTCAGACTTTTACCATGATTAATTCTATTTTTGACCGTAACCTTATATGGCCGTTATGGTTTTTGTTCATATCCCAATTATAGTTTAAGTGCATTTATCGAAATACTCATTCCACTTGTTTGCAACTCCACCGAGAAAGGTTCGTTGGATTCCCCCTAACGTAAAATTTCTTTCAAATAATTTTTTCACCACATAATATCGTTATTTCTGCTAAAAAAATCTGTTCGCCTCTGAATTAAATGTGTGATACTGGATCCATTCAATAAATTGTATGCATTGACACGATCATAGACTTGCTTTATTGAAGATAAGTGCGGTCAATTTGTAATTTTTGCTCTGAATATTATTGGACTATTTAATCCTTGTAGTAATTAGTTTTATGATTTAATCTGAGGTTGGATAGAATGTTTTTCATTTGTAACTAAGTATTTAGGTTCGTTGTCAGTGCAATGACACTTTAAGCAGACGAATGATGCAAAAGACTTACCCTTATTCGCAGGTAAAGAAGATCTTTGTAATTTTTGCAACCCTACCATGTAAATTGAATGATGGATTTTTGCTTGTATGTTGTTGTCTACCTTTTATGTAGGTGGCTAAATATTTTATTAGCCAAATTTTTTTAAAATTTGATTTCGAAATATAAAAAATTGACATCGAAGAGAATGAATATAAAATATTATCTCTTTCTTAGTTCTATTTCTGTATGTATCTTATATATTGAAATATCACTCTTACCAAAGTTACAAATTTTTATAAGAAAAAGTATTGTAGAAAATTGTTTATGAGCATTCCAATACACAGTTGACCACTTTTCTTTTAACACATCGAAGGTGATGGAGCCGTTATTAGTGTTATCTAGGAAAAATCAAACATATATAATTCATATTTGTGCTTTATACCAAAAAATATGACTTCAAATTTTTAGAAAACGAAACTTCCCTGTTTATAAATGTTATTTGGCTATGCATTTAGTTTAAAGTTATTTTCAAACAAAAAATAGTCATTAATTTACGTTCTATAAATCATAACAGTTTGTTCGTCCACGAATAGCTTGTGATATTTAATTAAGTATTAAGCTTTGTTGGAAATCTTTTTCACACTAAATGTAAATAAAGAATATATTTGTACTTTAGCAAAAAGGAAATTTATCCACAGACTCATGTCAACTTGAAAAAATTGTCTCAAAGCTCTACCCTCAATTGAAAACTATTTATTAAATCGTTGATTACTAACTTAGTAGTTTTATAAGGTTCACCCCTGAAATTTCCAACTGAAACAAGAGTAGAAAAACATACATTCTGTAGCACGTTGGTAAATTTACAAATTACCGGTATAATAGGAAAATACATTTGCTCAATATTTTTTGCTTGGTCACAAAATTCAGATAAAGGAAATGCGACTTAAACGAAATAATTAAACACTGTAATCTGATGTCCATAGCACAAAAAAGTTTATTAGAGATTCATAAATATAAAGACACTCAAAATTATAAAATATTGTCATGATTTTAAATAATAATCCTTGATTAGATATGAATCTATTCATTTTATACGTTTAGCCGGAAGTAACTATTTAAGTAGAAATAAGTTATATGAGAGCATTTAAGTGTATAAACCAGGGAAGGATCTAACATTATTTTACGAAATTAGAGGATTTTTTCTATTCTCTACAGCCCCCACGATATGATCTATGCCTGGCGCGTATGATCCCTCCAATTATTGCCACATTCCTACTATATAAAAACTGGGCGACTTAATTGGGCGAAGTTTAAATATATTTTCTTTACATTTCTTTCAATAATAACTCTATAAGTGCCTTGGACTATATTTGGTTTTAAATTAATCCAGAAGGAAACTACATTACTTTTAATGAGGAGCAAATGAGATTGTTTTCAATTATCGAAACACTAACACAATAAGAATAAGTCAGATGACCATCTTAAAAGTATTTACGAGTTCACCCGCGACACGACACTTAATTCCTTCTAAACGTATGTTGCCTTTTAATCCGTACGGCGCCCTAATTTGCATAAAGGGATTACATTAATTATGGGGAGCGGACGTCGAGAAAAACACTTTACACTGGTCTACACATGTATGTAATAATGATTTACGGAAGAACATGTTAAAATGTAGTAATCGATATTAAGAAGCGGATATTAATTGGATAATTATATTAAAGATGAGTGAAATACAATAAATTGTGTTATTTACTTACCTTTTTTTTAAATATTTTATATGATTTCAAAATTAAGAAAAGTAGTTTTTGCTAAAAAAATCGAGAACCAAAAAAATTATAATACTGTGAACCTATGAAACTATGCTAAACTACGCTATACTCTGTGCAGTAGTTTTAGTTACCATAACATCGTTAATTTTTTTTCACATATTAGCCCAAATTCGAATCATTCATTGATATTTTTTTTTGTTAACGAATAATATACATAGGTACATGTGAAAAATGTATAGTCTTAGGCAAGCTACACAGTTACCTACGTATGTGTATAAACCATTTCAGGTCATATTCTCCGCGTCCACAATTTTTTTCAGGCAAGTTCAAAAAATATTCCTAATGGAGGATGAAAAAATTTCCCTGTAAAAATTTCATTTTTTAACTTCAGCCATCATCTACCATTCGTAATTCTTCTGTTTTATTGTTCGAGGAGTCGACGAGTTAGTTTCGGTCCCGATATCGGGCTCTCAGACAATCTGCGTAAACTTGTGTTCGTGTCCGATATCAGGCTTTTCAGGACCTAGGCGAGGGCGATTTCCGAAAATGTTTTATTTTAGACATTCGCCTTACGTTTACCTAAAGACGGTCGCCCGTAGACGGACCGTCCTATTGAGTTACCCAGTTTCAATTGTCGTTATTATTTAAATAAACATATGTGGAATGTTGAATATTTTTGGTCATGGTAATGTCGCCTCTTCCCACATAATATATAGGAGAGGATATATAAACCGCAACTCCGTCATTAGACTTCCTCCTTTCTATATATTCCTCATGCAGTTACCTAATTAATCAACCAAGCGGGTCCACTAATTCAAAAACAATTCAACACGAAAACTTGCCAAGTAAAATCACAATTAAAATTTACATTAAAGTAGAACTGGTAGTCATTTTAGTCTCAATTTTTTTTATCAGCAATATAAACTGTGATGCTATGAAACTTGGTCCCGCGATTTATTAATAATTTTGAGGGGTTTACGTAACACTAATTACAACGTAGAGCATATAAGCCTAGCAAATTGTAAAGATTGCGACAAAGAATTTGAAAGAATTTAATTAAAATATAGCTATGTATTTAAAATTATTGTAGGTAAGCAAATGTATTTATGTATAATATATACATATTAAAAATGAATTAAAAAGGAGGTAGAAAATCAGTGAGAGTACAATTTATAAGCAAGGGGGTGAGATGTAAGGGTACATAGGTGGAATGAAAATTGTAGTTGGACGTGATCTTAATATTTTTATTTACATACAGGATACTTTTAATATTGATGTCAAGAATTCTAAGTAACTTTCATAAGAATCATTTTACTGCATCGTTTTTTATAATTGCTTAACCTACAATAATTTCACACATTCTCTCAGGTACAGTAATAAACATTTGTCATCAAACATGGACAGATCCATTAAACTTACGCCTAACCTTAAATTTTTATAGGATGAGAAACCTATATAAAATTTAATTTTCCTCTGAGATCGTTCCCTAATAGTGAATGTTATGTGCTCAGAATTGAACGATCAGTTTAAGTGAAAAAAAGAAACAGTAGGTATACCCAAGGGAAATTCAGATTTAAATATGAACGATATTTTTGGTTTTCTTTAAAAAGACCACATTTCCCGTCCAAATTTATAATGCATTTAAAATTAAAATTGCCTGTAGTTCATTACGGAGTGTTTTCTTTTCCTTTATCACAATTTATTTAACGTATTGAGTAATTTTGAAACATTTTTATTATAAACTGTATTTTTGTTATAATTGCTACATATTAATGGTACAGGTTAACAAAAAACAAGAATCAAAAAAATATTTGGACAAGAAAATGATTGCATAACCCAGTTTCCCCCCTAATTGTTATTGATGTTTCTTTGTCCTTTCGTTTAAAATAATAAAATTATATTAACTCTCTTCTCTTCAAAACTAGCCTTTGCATGAGGCATTATAATTAACCTTTTCATTAATGTAATTTACGTTAAGATTTTAAGCTCTCCATAAACGTAAATGATAGATTCTAACGGTTCATCTAATTGTAGCAACAATGTTAGTCAAGTTCGCCATTAATAAAACATTAAAAATTAATATGTGTGTTAACTTGAATTATGAACTCTCTCAATACCGCTATCTACTCTATATTTCATTAAAATCTATTGGTCCTTTTCGTGTGATTGAATGAATACCTTTTTCATCGTATTCATTTTCCATATAACCAAAGCTGCCTGCATATATAATACTGTACATAAATTTTAAATATATTAGATTTGATAGCGTTTTGTTGTCTTCCTGTTTAGTTTTTTTTAGACAAATAAAAACAAAGTAAAAACATTTCCACATTTATAATATTGCGATAAATCTTTCCATTTCCTATTTGGCCACTGCAAATATTCATATTTTTTTGTAACAAAATAATCTTTGTTCCTAATTATAATCAGCTACTCAGCTACTTTTTTCTTCAAAACATACAAATCAAAATAATCCTAAATTCGCATCGGCTAGGAAATACAGTCAGTCGACGAAAGTAAAATTGTAGATCTTACATATCACGGCTTATTATTTGCATGTAGCTCAGCTTTTCTAAATAATAACAGAACAAGTTTGAGTTTCGTAATAATATTTACGATCCCGGATAAAAATACTAATCCACAATGGCTGAAATTTGATTAGGAATGAGCGGTAGGGAATGTTTTAGAATTCCAATTGTCATTGTTTTTACAATGTTGTGGTGCCAGTCGTGTTTGGGCTAGTGAGAGAGGGGATGACACATGTCATATGCGAATGAATCATGAACTGTAAGTGCTGACAGGGCAAGGAACCATTGTTAGGTTCTGTTAGTCACAACGTCTAAGATGGGCGGATCATCTGGAAAGAGTATCAAACAAAAGGACTGCAAAAATTATAATCTGACGGATGTCGCAATAAAAGAGGCCCAGAGGCCGGCTCAGAAAAAGATGAATCGATTGCATGAAAGAAAACCTCAAAAAGGTAGGAAAAGTCACCAACTGGAGAATAGAGACGAATAATCGAGTCAGGTGGTGCAATAACTGTGGAAGAGGCCAAGACCCACAAAGTGCTGTAGCGCCGCTGGAAGAAGGAGAAGAATATTAACTAGGTAACAATTTTTAATTTAAATGATAAAATGGAATTCCGTTCCATTTAATATTTTAATTTATAACAACGAAGAAGGAAATAATTAATGAAATTGTGTAAAAAGTTAAAAGAAGGAAATAATTAAGGAAATTGTTTACCTCCCATTATATAAAAAAGAAACGAAAAAATGTACACGCGTGTGTTTACGAAGATCTGGTGGTACACCATTTAAATTATGGACCGGTCTGGACAAGTTTTAGTATTTAAAAGTTTTTCATAAACATATGCACTTGTTACAATTTTTTTCAGTCAAGGTTTAAAGTACCATAGAAAAATATTCGATTTCTGCAGACATGTCAAACATTTTTTTTACACTTTCCCTATTATTAGTACTTAATGTGAAAAATAATATAACATAATTCCTTTCCGCGTGAAAAATTAGTTTAAAGTTTTTTCCATTTAAGGTTTTTTGAACTTCGAACGCAAGTTCGTCCAAAATTCTATTTCTGCAAGTTATTTAATTGTTTTATTAGTAATGATTTTATTTTCATGAATTAGACGTAATTTATATCCATTAGTTTAACCTTTTCTGAACGCTGAAAATCGTGTTAGCTCTCCAAAGCAATCTACACGTTCTTGATAATTCTAATTTTTCTTGGTAATATGCTCAGATCTTGATTTATTTCTGATTATGGCTGAAATAAACGTAACGATTTCGTAACATTTTCCGTTCACACTGAAAATTTACTTTGGGCCTGATAATTGAAACAATGAAGTTGACCACCTTTCTGAAAAACATTTATTCTGAAATATACTTTATTTTAACAGTTAAAAAATATTTTGTACTACATGAAAGGCAGTAGTTGTATTATTAACGTACTGAATCTATTAGTGCAATGAAATATAAATCACAAGATTGGATAAATTATATGATTTTTACCAGATATATATATATATATATATATATATATATATATATATATATATATATATAAATATAAACAGAGCTTAAAGTTCAAATCACCTCACAAGTTTCAATAGAATTAAAAACATCTTACCCCCCACAAGGTTGGGGAAGTTTCCTAATTTGGCAATTGTAAAAGCAAATAATTTCCATTTACTTTCAATTGAGAATTAGGTTATGTACTTTACATTATAAAGTATTATTTTATTAATTGAAAGTATTTCGGCAGTCGATGGAAAATACTTGTCTTTAACATGTGAGGTGATATGAATTTAACAAATATATTTTTTATTGCTATGAGAAATGTTTGCTTTATGTAATGGAAACTTATTTATATTTTTTGCCTTATAATATAAGTAAAAGGTATTGTACTCGATGAGACTATCACAAAAGTATACTTCATAATTTCATACAACAGTATTTGTTAAATATACAACAAACAATTTTTATTATGTTCTATACAACGGTTAGGAACTTAATATTCTTCAAAAAAGGAGGAGGTTTTTTGGGTGACACCAATTTCTCCGAGATTTCTGGGTAAATTTGCGTGTTCCTTTTTTATTTGAAACAGTGTAGCAAGGTGGTCACAATATGGTGACGTCCAGATGAGGAGGTCCAGAAATGGTCAATGGGACTTTTAGGAGCGTGATTTGCTAATGGTATTTTTTACTTTGCAAAATAACTACATCTTATACCAGGTATGGGTCTAATGATGAGTTTTGGAGATGAGCAATATAACTGCTGAACGGATGGCTGTAATTATAGATATTGGCAGCTGATAGTTATTACTTTGGAAAATAACTACTCGATCAACCATTGCAAGATTTGATGATGAGTTCTAGAGATAAACAATGGAACTCCTTAAATGATGGTAGTAAATCAACCCTGGATGGTAGTAAATCAACCGTGATTCAAAATATTTACTACTGATAGATGTTAATTTACAATATAACTACACAATCGACCAGGCCAGATTCTGATGATGGGTTCTGGAGATGAAAAATAGAACTCCTTATAGGAAAAATTATATCAAGCATGATTCAAAATATTTGCTAGTAATACTTGTTACATTGTAAAATAACTACACCATCGACCAGGTTGGATTCTAATGTTAAGTTTTGGAGATGGAAATTGCAACTCTAACGGATGGCTTACGGCTGTCCGTCGAGATTTAAAATATTTGTTACTCGTAGTTTTTACTTTGCAAGATGATGGAATTGTGGTATAGAGAACGGAACTTCTCAACGGCTAACAGCTAACCACTCACAGCTGTTGCTATCGCTTTGCTTCCGTGTGTTGTTGACTGTGAATATTTACTTTTTCACCTACAGCATCAATACAGGCTATCAGGTTTGTAAGTAACGAAGATGTGTAATTTTTTAAGAAAAGTCATTTTAAAAAATTCAATTATTTTCATTTTATTCATTCCATTTCTCTCTTTTCTTTCAAAAGCCTTCTAACCACTTAACATCCTTTTCCCCCTTCTTTATTTAATACCTTCATGCAAAAGGGTTTTCTTATTCATATTCAATTAAATAAACGGTGTATACATGCCGTATATATTTCATCCTAAAATGTAAGCCTTTAAACATTATTGCAAACATTTATTGTAAAGTTGCAATACATTTTATTCGGGTCATTGGGCTGGCAAAATAGTAATATTCCAACTCGGAAAAGTAAATCATGGCATATTATTTCACCTGCAAAGTTCTAATACTCTAGAAAAATTAATAAAGTTTATTTCAAAGATTTAAAGAACCAAATGTTAATTTCTTTTAATGTGTCAACCCTTCAGTTTCTAAAATAGAAAAAAAATAAAGAACATGCATGAGATATTTATCAAAATAATCTTATGCAAGCAACATCCTATAGAAAAATTTATGGTAACTAACATAACAAAATTTGAAATTCGCATTAACTGTCTCCGCGTATTGTAAAATGTTATGACTGTCCATTTCCATGATGGAATCTCCGATTTTTACATCACACAAAGTTAGAACGATTTGCTAAGGTTTGTGTACGCTAACTATACAGCTGGGGGGTACTTAAGTCACACCCCCGACACTCCATACTAGCGAAAAGATTTAATTGCCTACACTATTACATACGTACTCGCCTATCCGTATCCGTTTGTGTGTGTGCGTAAATTAATGTAGGGCTGTCAGCATATCGGTATATCATATATCGGTCTCGATCGTTGGAGACAATCGCATCGATCAACCGTGTTGACGCTATACGTCAGCAATATAGGTGTTTCTCTTTCTAACCAATAGCGTCGATCGAATGACTGTCTCGATAGCATATTGGCGCAGTAGCTTTTTACTGACGTATGCAACTTTATTATTATATAATTGTAAAAATGTAATTATATGAATAAATATTTTATGCTATACATGTAATTGTGTGAAAGTTATTTGATAATAATAATATTAAGACAGCATTTGAAAAAAATATACTTAATAGGGATCTTAAAACGAAATAAAATCTTAAATAAAAATAAATTTTATTTATTTATAAATGTGATACACGGAAATATTGTCTTCGTTTTACTTTTGACTTGATTAGATTTATATATATTGATATTAGAATATAACATGTCTACAGTCGACACCACAAGAATAAGTTTTCCAGACACGTCGCGTTCAAACAAAACAATGACATTTAAGAAGTTTGAAATTTAAAACATGTTAATTGACACAAAATTATAGGTACTAACTAAATAAATTGGTGATACAAAATAAAATTATTTACAACAAAGAAATTGTTTTGTCTCCATTTTTAGAGACAAAACAATCTCCTATCAGTGATTTTATTGTTTTTTAAGCACTTGTACATAGTGCAATAACGGACCGTTACATTACATTACCATAAATAGTTAATTATTATAGTTACACTGAATTACACAAGGTAAACAAAAACAAACATCGCACAATTGAATAAATCACAAGCGCACGCCGCAAGCGGCAACCTAGGAACGCGTTCACATGATCGTACAAATTATCTGCGGGTGACGTTAAATTCGCGGGGGGAGGTGAGTGTCGCTTCTTTACGTAGTAATAGTTAATATTCTATGCTCAAATTTTGATTTGAATACCGCGTACCTAATAATTTAAATATTTCATAAACTAAACCAATAATTAGTTTTTTAGTAATATATATTTCAACAAAGTGCAGTTAAATCGATGTTAATATACGATGAAGTATTTAATAAAAAAATGGAATTAAAAAAGACATCACTTGCGCATTATTTAGTTATGGCAATCGAAATGAGTAAAATGAAACTAAATTTTATGTCAGATGTAAATGATGAATGAAGGAAATCTTAATTATAATAAATCTCAAGGGCCTGTTTCACTTAATTTTTGTTTTGTGGTTTATGCTTTAACATAGCATATTATGATTGCCTATGTTCATGTTTCAACACCTCCACTTTAAAAAATGGTTCAAGTTTTAACATGTTCAGTTCAAAAAATCGTTTATACTTTCTTACAGTCCATAAAGCTATTTGTTTCAATGGAAAATAAGAAATTGTTTCGTAAATTACATAGTTTTATTTTAAAGTTTTTCCGTATTTTCCTTTTCATGCTCTTACGTTCCGTAAAAGGCGAAATTTAAATTTGCATTGGTAACCTTTTTAATTATGTACATAATTTTTTTTTAAATTTCCCACCTTGTTAAATCGGATTAAACAAATTTAAAATATTATAACACGACACAGATTTATAATAACATATTTTCATGGAAATTTGTGATTGTGAATGTTTAATAGCCATGGATATATTTGCAAGACCTAAAACAAAAAACGCGAGGCGCAAGTTCACCTAAGTCACTAACAATTTTATTGCACCACAAACGATATGGCCTGTTGTGTAAGTTTTCTCAGCGACAGCTACTCTCTACACACCTTGTTAATTATCTATTTTATGCGCCTCAGGTTTTTCGTTTTAGGAAATTTTCTTAAAGTATTGTCAATAAATATAAATGGAGACAATATATTAAGGTGCCATTTGTTATTTGTGTATTTATTTATTGTATTTGAGTTTTTTAACTACTTGCGTCAGTGTAAATAATGTAAATGTTCAATCATACATTAAAAGCATTAAGGGTATATTTTCTTTCGTCACGTCACCTGTTAGGCGCTTTTTGTGGTCTGAGATTGATCGACATGGCAATAAATAACGTTGATCGATGTTATGTGTGAAATTTTTTATAAAGATTTGACACTTTTTTTCCTAATTTAATTCCGACGAATGATCATTTTAGTGTGTGAATGTTTCTTTGTATTAAACAGGGATGAATGAGAAGTAAAATATGGGATATTATCGGAAAACGGCGAGTGATAAAGAAGCTTATCAACAAATACAAGACTAACAGCAGAAAGCAGAAATTCATTGGCGAAGTATGCAGAGTTGTACTGACAGCTGAGTACAAGAAACTGTATTTAACAGGAAACATCACAACAGAGACAGACATTTTTAATTTGTAAAATAATTATATTGTTTAACAAAAAAATCTTTCTGCGATGCTTAAAAAAATAACACGAAAATACTCCATTTCATTCGACAGAAAATATATAATTATTCATACATAATTTCACAAAACAAAAGTTTCTTACATTTTATTTCAAATATTTAATTTCATTTTAGTTACATTAAATATAAAATATAAAAGGAATAGTTTTTGCAAATGAAAACTATTATTTATTACCCGATTTAAGTATCCAACTTGCGCATTGTCTCTTTTTAAAATTAATTACAAATTGGAACCGGACTAAGACAGTTAATTGTGAAATTACAAATTGTATCAAAGAAACTTTAAAAATGCGAAATTTTCTTTAAATCGATTTCCGAAGAAAAATTTCACATATTTTTACTTTATTTAATGGACAGCTTAAACATATCCTTAAATTTATAAGAACAATATTTAAGTGTTTTCTTTCAATAGATTCTTACAAGGTTAACCCTATTATATTTTTAAAGCAATTCGGCGCGTTCCAGATTTCCCAACATCATCACAGATGTGTCAGGAAATAGTGCAAGCATATGGTTTATTTTATTCCATATGGTAGTTTACCAACTTGCTAAGTAATAAGACCATATACTATTTTTTCCTAATAAAGATTTTCAATCCCCATTTTACCCCTTCAGAGTTAGAATTTTGAAATTTCTCTCCTTAATTACAAAAAGGATATTGAGTGTACGATGTTAAATTGAGTACTAAAGATAAGGAGCCTTCATTATCTTTCAACGTAATACATTGATAATGCTCTACCATTTGAACCAACGTTCAGAAACGCACAGAAGCTGTTTTTGTTGTTTTTGTTCAAAAATAGTCTTAAGACACAAATCTAATTTCTTTATATATGAAGACACCTGCGCTATTCTTCATATCTTATTGTTTATGATTAATTTGAAATTTACTATTAAAATAATAACATTTATCTTGGTAGCAATTAAGCACGTAATTTTATAAGTTAACAGTAAATCTTCACATATAAATAAATGTGCCTATGTATTTTTATACTAGCTATTGCTCGCTGTCTTGCTCGTGTGAAATTTTTTTTTCCCGAGACTCACGACACACTATAGTAATTTTCATAACATTCACTACATATAAGCTGTGTATACACATATACATGTATACACGCTCTGTTATTTACAAATTTTATGACGGTTATTCGAAAAGTTAAACCATGGAAGTGGAACAAAGAAGCAATTAAATAATTAAACAATCACTCTTTCGAGTTTCGATTTATTATATTAGTTAAGATAATTTGGAATGGATTGATATAAAAGGCATATTAATAAAATATCAACTTAGTAGCATTACAATAGCCCTTTGGAAATTAGGAAATTATACAAAATGAACATAGCTAAGTTATTTATAGTACATCACATCTATCAATTTCATAATTATTAAATATTTCTTTATGCCAACTTTACACGGGAAAATACATTAAATTCAACCAGCAATAACGCAGAAGTGATGTTATTTATTATTTCAAATTCTTATTCCAAAATAAACAGGCTGCATGGTAAGTTTACAGACAAACTTGTCACATAAAACTGGTCAAAGCACGTGACTTAAAAGTGGAATGAACAGTTCAAATTAAATTCAACTTATGTCAATTTAAGATTCTGTTTCTGATTTAAGAGTATTTATTGTCATCACAAAGCACACTTTGAAAGGAAGCATCATTGCAATGCGCGGCAATACGCGGCATAAATACTGTTTCTCTGTGAGCGGATTCAGTTAAAATACTGACATTGGCCACATTACAATATACTTGCAGTTTAGCAACTTACAGAGTTCTGGAAGGTTAAATTTCTGAGCGGCATCACAGATGTATTTCATGTCGTATAACTTTATGGTATGGTTTTTTGGTATGGTACTTTATTATTTTTTAAAATCACTCCTAAGGAACTACAAGGGATAAGGTTGGGCAGTGTACATCATTAGGTAGTTAGTTTCTCTTTAATGTACTTTGTTGATTCCGAGATAAATAAGACTGTGTTTTACCTGACTCGCCAACTATCTCACTACAAAAAATCACGTCGATACATAGCTCTATTGTGACGGGAAAGAATAACAAATAAATACATTGTGGCATTTAAATATTAAGATAAAATACTAAGCCGCTATTTTTTGGGAATTTATAATACAAATGACAATAAAAAAAATATTTCTCTCTGAATTGAGGATTGAAGGGAGTGATTCTGTTGCTCTTTTATATTGCGGATACAGCTTTTCAAGAAATCATGTCGATCCGTTGCTACGTTTCTTCGACAATATGTTCGTGTACTTTTTCAGTTGCAATTAAGACTTTTTCCGAATTAATGAGGTCTGCCGAAATAAATCGGATATATCATTCACAGGCTCGCTAAGTAAGAGGTACTTGGCGAGCAAGAAATCGCATATATGTATTGTTCGGATACGACGAGAGAAGGACTAACAGAGACGCTTTCACATTTATAATATTAATTTGGATTTTCGACGTTATATTAATCAAAATTACATTTAAACGTCCCGGAAACAACACAAGAACTTTATATAAAAACAAAGAAATATACTGAGTTGCCGGTGTAATTGATTTTCCTTTCTATTGAATAACACTTGTATCATATCGCAAAGATAATTTATTCCGTAAACCATAGCGTAGATTATCAATAAAATGTATTGGATGATAAAAGCTCTTCGCTTTGCATGGCTTAGCTAGTCGGGTGCTTGCTATTTTCATAAAAAAATATTATTTTTAATGAAATAACCGTTTGAAATGATTTAGAAATTTAAATGATTTCTTAGTTAGTTTATTAACCTTTTTACTACTTGGATGACCGAGAAAATATGTAAGAAAAATGGAAGAGGAATGGAACAAAGACGTTGAGTTAGACCGTTCCCCAAAAGTCTGATACGTACAAACGAGGATAAGCGGTTTAATTTGTTGCAAGCCAGAATTTTCCTTAATGCAAGTTGTCAGCTAAAAAAATACGTCGCGTTGATTGTATTATTATATTGATGAATTTATATGTCAAAGATGATAAAACAAACGCACATGAAAATTACGTTTACAGACACACGGATTCGGTATTTCTCAAATATTTTATATATAATATAATATTTTCTCAATTTTTAAAAGTAAAAACCGTGGTTAATTTACAATTAGTAATGTAAATATAAAACATTTTTTCTGTGGAATATTTTGAATTATTACAGCTCGAAAGAAATAATTCAAAATATTCTAAGTCTAGAATCTACGAATCGTATTTTTTCGTGACATTTTTTGGTATATCTCTCAAGATATTCTACCTAAAATATGCCTTAATATCATGGCTTTCAAATTATAGACTACATTATGTATGGATTAAACAAAAATGTCGAGTACCTCGAATACAGTTCTCACCCCCCCCCCCTATATCTAAATATGAAAATTTTAAAGTATTAGATTTTGAGATATGTGTAAGTGAATATGCTTTATTACTATATCAGTTTCAAGTTCCTACATCAACCAGCTTCTGAGAAAAACGGCAGTAACAGACAGACAGATCAACACGTGCGTGATCTTGCAAGGATTTCGTTTTTCCTTTTAAGGTACGGAATCCTAAAAAGCAACCAAGCACGTATATGCAGGTACTAACTTAAGTTACGTAGTTGTCCATATTTTCCGGACGGGTTGATGCAAGGTAACCGGGATAATTTAATTCGAAAATTGTAATAAATGCCGTTGTCTAAAATATTTTAAAATTACATGAACTCAACTGCAAACCCCATTTTAAAAAATATTTTTAAAAAGGTATTTTATTTTAAAAGACCCACCCCATGATGCTCTATTCGATAGGATACTTGCAGAAAATTGTTCGCTTTCACGTTTTAACCGACTTCAAAAAAAGAGGAGGTTTATGTTCGATGCGTTCTTTTTTCTGGATGCATCTTCAATGATTTCTCCGATTTTTGGGCCTCCTTTTCGTGTTATTCTTTTTTGTATGAAAGAGTGTATTAATGGGGTGATCTTACACGCACACACACATACACACACACACATATATATATATATGTATATACATATATATATATATATATATATATATATACATGATATGTTGATGGTTTGTCGGTGAGATCCGGAAATGAACAATAGAACAGCTTAACGAATAGGAAATAAACCATATCCAAAATCATCATACCAGTAGCAAATATCTTGTAATTCAAGATATTTGCTGCTGGTATGATGATTTTGGATATGGAGAATTGAACTCCTCAATGGCTTACAGCTAGCTATTAATGGCTATTGTTATCGTTTCGCTTCTGCGTGTTGTCGATAATCAATTTTAGACAAAGACGAAATTATCTACATATTAGATTTTTCCCGCGATTTTTAATAATTATACAATATTTTAAGAAAAAAATAACTGAGTGATTATAAACAATTTAAAAGATTTAAATAAAACCGGCTTCAATAAAAAGTAGGTTCTGAAAAGTAAAAAATAATTGACTAATTATTATTAAAAATAAATAACTAAATTATTTATTTTTGAAGTCGGTGCCAGCGATGCTGATGAATTCAAATCTTTAATATGTTACTATAAATATGACACAAAGTTAAAAAGTGTACGTAATACATTAACATCTTAAGTATGAAAAATAAATTGTTAATTAAAGCAGTAAAATCAACTTTAAAAATAATATTTAAAGTGATTTGAAATGTTTTTATTTCCAAAACGGAAGAAATTTCAGAAAAAAATGATTTTAGTAAGTTATTAAAAAGTAAAGTCAAAATAAATATTTTGATGTGTCGTAATGTAAATTTGTTTCTTAAATGCTTCCTCATTGACAATATTAAAATATCCTGCGACATTGTTTTCAAGTAGTTTTGATATTCCAAGTCACGATGTAATATGCTCAAAAGAAATTATTTCAGATAACAGAATAAAAAATATATTGGGTTCCTTAAACCCACACTAAACAAAAATATTTTCGAATTGCTGTCTATTTACTTCTTACGTTATTTTTAAAGTTAAATTTACTGGTCTAATTAATTTTTTTACTTAATTGTTGATGTACTAGATTTTACTCAAAAAAGTATGAAGTTTTTAATTCTATTATTAATATTTTGCCTTACTCGTGCATAAAACACCAACCACATAAAAATTAAAACACTCCATATATTTTATAATATTTTTTAAAATGCATTATTTATCTAAATTGTATATTTAAATTAAAAATACCATATGTGCGGTAACTGTTCAAACTTGTAGTAACAAGTACGATCTGATCGATTTATATGTAAACTCCTTCAACTGGCCATGGCCATGGCCAGGCTTGTGCCTTCACGACCTAATAAATTACAGTTTTTTTCAAGTTCGTATCACAATTCGCATAACATAAAGGGACTCCTCCCTCTTGTTCTAGAAAGGAGTCGACCCTCATCCCAATCGGATATATTCAACCTTCGTTTAAAAAGAAAATAAAACCTTTGGTTAAATTAGGACTTCTGAAATCGGCTGTTATCTGCACAAATTGTCTACTTTGAAATATGTATAACTTTGAAAGACGCTAGTAACATATAAAACGGGTTACGCTTAAAGTGTCTTTTGGTTAAATTTGTTGAAACGACCTCATTTACTCTACATGCTCTATTTACAAATACAATGGTATTTAGAATGGTCATGGTCCATTTATGGTTAAGAGGTAGTTTCTACATAAGTTACAACAGTAATAGAATGGTAAATATCATTGTCACTTCAGGTAATATTGGAGGAACTCCTTTGCAATACGATTCCTCGCAAAGATGAGTTGACATGTCTTACAGTAATGGTACTCGTACCTCTAAATAAGTAATGTTAATTCTCCTTAGAGAAATTGAATAAAAAATACTTTAGTACTTTTCCTTGGACATTACAATAAAATAATGAGCATGCCCTATGAAATAATATATTTACAAACATTGAAGTTACACCGAATGTAAGAAGATTACCTTGTAACTAACAACTGTGTGTAACTTAATAACCTTGTAACTTATTTTCTTTTTAATGTACACGGTCATGATTTTCAAAATGTGTAATTCTGTTTTAACGATGATAAATTCATGGAAAGCCACAATTTAAAGGGGCAAGATAATGGATGTGTGTAATACATTAAAACATTGTGAGATTCCAACAGGTATGCTCGTTCATTTATATTTAGTGATGGTTAACATTAATTACGGGTTTCCTCCAGGTTTAACTGTGATGCTTTCGTAACATGGTTTTCCTACTTAATATTTATATTGTGATTATTATTTGATATAAATATGGAACTGAACCAAGTATCGCTGTCGTTTTTGAGAATTGTTACAAATACCGAATTCTACGCACAATTATTTCTCCCTATTTAACAAAAATCTTATTTTAATTAATGGATTGTATCAATTAGAAAATATTAATAATAATATTTTAAATTGCCATGTGGAACTTGTTTAAACATCATGTGGCTTCAAAATAAATGCTACAGAATAACATTTTAACTGATTAAATAAATAATAAATAGGCGTAAGCGTATTTTATTTGCCTAAACCTCTATCAAAAAAAATCTTACTTTATTTAATGTATAATATCAATTATAAAATACTACTCCCAATATTTAAAATTGGCATGTGAAACTTGTTTAAACATCAATTGGCTTCAAAATCAATATTAGAGAATAACATTTTAACTGATTGATGGTAAATAGATAATAGATAATTAATAATTCCCACTTTCGTTCCGACATTTTCTGTATTTTATTTGCGTAAACTTCGCCTTTGACTGCAAGAATTTTCAAATTTTCACAAGGTTGTATTTCTTGCTTCTTGAAGTTTATGTTTTTTTTAAAGTCTCTGTCATAAAATTACTTTCAATAGTTATAAAAAATGCGAAAGTACAAGTCAGGAAAGTGAATTTTTGATTGTCTATACGGTTTAAACTCTAATTACTTTCTTTTTTCTAATTATTCTGGTTTTCCTACAAACTGGAATATGCACAAGCAGAAAATGATGTATAACATTTAAATCATGGGGTGTAACAGGAGCCTTCAACTTAAACCTGTTGCTGACAGAGATACGTTTGTGTCTATAAGCTTTTATGTAGTTGATCATGATTCAATTGACATTAACATTCCCTGTGAATATCTCCGTAATAAACTTTGGTATTTGAAAATAAAAATAATAACTGATATATAGTTACAATGCTATTAGTAATCTGGAAATAGGAGTGATACTTGTACTGTGAAACTTTAATACACGTGCAAACATATATAAATATTTAGGCGTACAAATGATTAGTATAAAACGATTTACAAATATTAAAGTTGTTTGTCACTACTTAAATAGTATACTCTTTTTTTCGCAGGATAAAAATGTAACTTTTCAACTTTCTTACAAAAATATGAGATTTAGGATCATTTTAACGGTTTTACAGTGAAGAGTTACAGTACTTTAGACAAACTTATAATAACGCTGTATTCTCATAATCAATTGCGTTCAGAGATTTAGAATTATTGAAGTGAAAACTTCTTTAGGCACACCATACGCACTTTTTATGAACTGTGAACGAAACCGTCACGCACGGGTCTGTGACGCTGAATTGGGTAAACTCGGCTCCATTCGGCCAAATGAACTTTTTCTTTAGGGGTAACATGCGCACTTTTTTGAAAATTTCAAGCCAACTACTTGTCAGATGCATTATGTGCACTCTATGTAGATATTTAAATAAATATGATTCTAAAGTATTTATAACATATTTCAGTTTCTCTTTCTATTGTTTCTTTCTTGCGGGTAAACTCGGCTCTCTTCGGCATTGTCCAAACGAGTTCACTGTCTAACATGGAGTGTATCGTTTCAACAATCACTTTTTTATCTTTGATTAATACTTTATTTGAGTGTAATTTAATATAATACGCGAATGTTATTATATTTCAAAATGATACTCTTGTATTGTTCTTGATTCGCCGAATAAATATCCACCATATAATATCAATGTAATTATTATTAAACACATATTTTAAAATTAGGAGTTTTTACTTCCATTGTATGAACATAAGCATGAACCAGAACTTTTTTATATGACTACTTAAAAATTGCTTCACAAAATTTAAAAGAAAAATGATTTTTTAATCCTCACGAATTGATCGTTTAATTTATGTTTTTTAATTAATAAAATTAAATATTAGCCATTATGCTCTAAAATAATTCAATTATTTGATGAAATTAAATACGATCCACACAAAATTAAAAGAAGCCTTATAAAATTTCTATACAATTACTTTGAGCGCTAGTTGCGTGAAAATATACGCTTTAATATTATAGGAGCAAAATTTCAACTTGATCGCTTTCACGTCGATACGTGGCAGGTAGGTTCGAAGTAGAATTCAATCAACTTATTTAAGTCGACGTAATATTTCGGCCGAATATTTACCCGAAGTTTCTACAAAGAATATTCTGTTTTTAGCAATATTACAAATTAAGTTCGCAATGAATTTTCAAAACATTATTTATATTCATAGTTTTTAAATTAATTTCCCACCGCCTTAAAACGTCATCTACGTTGTTTGTATTTATTTAATTAATACATAAAGCTTACATAATTACTTCATAAACTAATAAATCGAAACAGTTTCTTTTATGAAATCAGTAACGAGCACGTCGCGGTCACAAACTACAAAATATTATTTAATATTGTTTTCTTATTTTACCTCAATATTTACCAAGTATCTACTTTTTTCTTTACTTTTGAGTCTCTTATATTTGTCTTATTGTATTGAACTAAATTAATTCTCACATGTCGGTAGATCGAATGAAAAGCCATGGAAAAAATTGGTATTATATCCTATAATTAATTAAAATTATGATTGCGCATCTACAGTAAACCAGCTCTGAAATATGACCTTTTAAATTAAAATTTTGATATGGTTTTTCCTCACGGGAGTTTATTTCTGGTTTTAGAAATGGATTTTAGGGAAAAACTCGTAACGATTGTAAGTCAAATTTGCTTTTTGTATAGAAATATTAAGAAAGAAAATCTTCGAGAAGTTAAAAGATTTTCTTGACTTCATGAATCATTTGATATAAATGTGTAAACGATTCAATTGAAATAAATAATTTTGGTACAATGTTTAACTTTTCTTTTCATATTGGTTGGTTACGTGCTCTAAATATATTTATCACGTATTATTTTAAGTTATAGTTTATTTGGTAACAAATAGTCGGTTAAAAATGATTTTATGCCAATCTCACTTCTGTAATATCAAACTTATGTTTTGCTTCCTAGTTCCACTTATTATTACGGGCATTACTTTGTCAATGTATGTTGTTTTCTATAGTTTATTGATATTTTATATTTATGTAAAAGGAACAATATTAATATGGAGATTTTTTATGCTCATGAAAGAAAAAAATGATTCCTCACAATTTTATATGTTTTGATATGTTAATATCTTATGATGTTATGATATATTATTTTCATTTTTGAATATAACATAATCAAAATAATTTCGCCCGTTCCGATTATTGTCAAATTCGTCTTAAGGAGAAGGTATATTTTGAAATCGATGCACATTGTGTTAGAATTATGAAACAAAAACTGGTTATTTGAATAAAACATATGGAAGGATTTTTGGATATATGGAACAATTCAATAATATTTCTTTCATGTTAACAGAATACGTAATTTCCATTACACGTGGAACACATTTGATGTTAATCGACTTTTCCAGTATTATTTTTTTGACTTATTACTGAATTATCGCCGTAGTATCGTCGCCGTGGTGCATTGGGTTGGTCACATGGCATACGGTTTTTGAAGACGCGGCACACCGCGGAGACTCGGGTTCGATTCCCGGCCGTTCGTCAAACGGGGCTGGACTGGTGTTGTGGTTGACTGTAAGAGATTGCTCTTATAGCAATAAGCCCGCCATAGGTATCAACTAGATACATTAACGTAGATAAATAAATAATTAAATTATTGGTCTCTTTCATGGCGTTATTCAAGTTTATTTTTTAATTTAAAAACGCTATTTCATTCTTGTCAAAACTTGTATTCGGAATTTCCTTTTTTCTTAAAGAAGTCCGTAATATTGAGAAAAATATGAATAATTATATATATATATATATATATATATATATATATATATATATATATATATATATATATATATGTATTAATGGCAAGATATAAGTTTTGAGCTAAAATTACTATAACTTTCCTCTTTTTAATTTGATCGTAAATATATAATTAATGTCATATTATTATTCTTTTTAGAAAAATATATTTTTTTGTAATCTGGTTGTATACGATATAAAAACTTAATCTTCCAGCCTTGACATAAATATGTATTACCATATTAAGATAAATCTGCAAAATTCCTTGTTTATTTTCTTTACTCCATGTTCTATATGAAAAACAAATAATATATTTATTAAATACTAATCATGATTATTTTTAGAGTTGAGTCATAGGTTTATAAAAGGGACACACATTGCAAGACGTTTAGGAGGCTCATATCTCGTGAAGGAGATGCTCTATCAAATAATATTACTGGATACTTTTGACTTTTTTTTGCATAACCATTTCTATTGACATCCTTTCGAAGAGGTCGGTGAGAAAGGAATTAAATGGATGAGTACTTTCAAAAAGAAGAAATTAGAAATACATTTCTTTTAAAAATATATTTTCAATTGGTCACGTAATTTAAATAAGTCTGTTAAATTTCACCGCAATTGGTTTTAAACTGAAAGAAATACTACGCTGTAATTTACAGACAGATGTAGGTATTGTATCGTGACGCGCAAAGAATAAATTTGACCGAAACAATTTTGCACTAAAATAATAGCAAATATCGTTATTGTGATTTTTCTTAATTTTCAAAATACATATTTAAAAAGTTAGAAGAAATATCATACTACAAAATGCTTTGAAGGCTCAGGTTTCGTCAAGGGATTGTTATATCAAGCTAAAGCTTTGTCAAATCAACTAAAATTATATAAGGAGGAAACACTTTTCTTCTAACGAATTGATTTTTAAAACTTAAGAAACCATAGTGTAATACCAAATTCCAATAGAACATTTAACTTTAAAATTATAAAATAAAACATGAAGAAAACCGAGGAATTCATAAATCTACAATATTATTGTTTAATCAAAACTGGCCCAATCCTGTACAGTACAACGCACTTGAAGTACGAGTTAAATCTTTATAAGCTCCTCAGGGACTTTTTGCTATTAAAAGATTCTCCAGATCGAAATACGATGCCACTGAAACATGCAAATTTACTCGAAAATAATATCTGCTATTTCATTCTTGATCATAATTTACGTCCGCTTCCGGAGCGATAAAGGTGCTTTTTAGAGATTCATTTTACGGTTTCCTGTCAGTTACGAACAATGGGTGAAAAGAGAATTAAATTAAGCGGCAAATGCTTTGCAAGCTTTAAATTTAACCTTTCATTGCGGACTTCAAACATAAAGAGGAAACTCTGCTTTCTGCTCGACTAGACATGATGAAAATTTTTCTGGTCAAACATTTGTTTTATTTATCTATTATCTCGTAACAATGAGTACACTTTTGAATGTTACAACACATTTTTTTAAAAAGTCGAAATACAATTTTACCTTGAACAACCGCGTTATCGTCTCATTAAGTTCGTGAAAATATATATGTACTTTTAATCTTATGTACAAGAAATAGTTGGCGCTGTATCGAATCTAGTCGGAATCTAGTCGTTACTTTATCGGTGAGAAAGGTTATCAGTTAATTACTTCTGAACAGCTACATTACATACTCGTACATTCAAATGAGATAAGATATTTCCGATTGACACGAAATACCGCTTTGACAAAATTCTTCACTTATTGTTTTATGCTGCGCCATTAAGAAAATATTGTCGATCCGTTATTTTTAATTTCGAAAATATGATTAATTATAATCAGTATTGCTAAATAATCTTGATACCTTCTCTTATTTATCACTCAAGTCTTTTTTGGTTTTAATAGATTAATAAACAAATTCTTACTTTAAAATCGTTTTGTAGAATTTTCAAAACGACCTGTGTTAATGTAAGGAATGCGGCGAGTTTGTAATTTTAAAAGTTTAGGACAAATAAAGAGGCAATCTTTTCTTGAATAGCCTTGTTGTTTTTATCTGAAATGTTATTATATACGAGCTGTTGGAGCCATTTAAACATATTTTGAGAATAAATTATTACAGCATAAAAGTTTTTGAAAATAATTCTTTTCAACATCACACATCTACTTTACCAAAAGTCTTACACTATCTGGATGTTATATATCATATAATATAAGGTATATATCATATAAATATACGTACATAAAATGAAAGAAGACCAGTTAATATTGATGATAAGATCTAACATAAAATGTAATAGTTCGATATTGCCTAGAACCTTACTGATTGACAGTCAGTATTGCAGCGATTACATTATGAACATACTGACTAGTATGATCTCTTTATTTAACAAATTTACTGTAAATTCTTGTCACAAAACGCTTTTCACAATAGACATTTCTCCACAGTTCTAGAGAAAAGCTACATTGATCGCTTTCTTGTCTGACTTTTGGTCTGCAAGGTAAATTTTCCTACCTTGCCCCAAAATAAATTGATGAGCTTTATCTCCATAAAATAATCTGAGTTTATTGTCAGTTTTAAAGTAGTTAAAACTACTTTAAAACTGACACTTTAAAACTGACACTTTAAAACTGTAAAATATGAAATATTTCATGGAGGATAAAATAATTTGTGCAAATCCTAAGAAACATATTGAGAAATTGAGTAAAATACGATAATTAAAACAATTTGTCAAAATCACTTAATTTTTATGTTTACATTTTCTACCACAATAACAAGAGATTGTCGGTAAAACCAAAAGTGCACATTCGACGTCTTTCTTATTGTTTTTTAAATAAACAATTGTGCGAAAATGTTGAAAAAAGTTAAAAAAGCATTGAGTAAAGTCAGTTGGCAAAACAGAGATTTAGAAGAGTTGCCGAGCACGAAAACGGGATTTTTCTTTGCAATATTTAAAAAAAATTAAACTACTTGTGAAACCATTTAGAAAATCTATAAGCTTTTATTCTAATGAGTATAGAAAAAAAATTATTAATAGAAAAAAGAATCACCAAATCGGTCAAGAATTGCGATTTGTGTCGTACGTATATACGGGCAAATTTATATCAAAATTAATATTCGAAAAAGTTAAAAAAGGTATAATTTCTTAGAAAAAGATCTCTGTCCAATAATTATATAAAAAGTTGATTATCCGTAAAATTACCCGAGTTATAATTATTTCTACTGTTAAATGTTGCTGGCGTCGATAACAAAGCACGTTCCTGTGGAGTGTGCTAAAATATAAGTTACCTCGGGATTTTCTGTAAAACTATAACATTTAAAATATATTTGGGCTATAACTCTTTTACGGTATTTCTGTTTTTATATAACTAACCACTTAGTGTAAGCCAGAATAGACCAGATCTTAGAGGAAAGATTTCTATGGGCGGAAATTTTCAGAAAAATCGCAATAAAGTTAGTTCGACAATATGTTTCTACAACAGGGAGACTGAATTTTTCTATTGTTTTTGATACCCTGAAAGTTGTTCTTCATCCATTAATATATTTTTTAAGGCTTATATTCTGTGCAAGCCTTGGATCCTATTGTTATGCAACTGTATGCAAGTACGCATGTTATTTTTTTATACTTATAATTGTAGTTACATTAAAATAGTATTTTCTATTATGATAAGAAAAACAATATTACGGGTTGTAAACCGGGCACAAAAAGAAAAAAAAATAATAGGACTATAATCAATAATCATAAGAAAAAATTGAAATATATTAAAGATTGAACGTGAAGGAGCGTAAAAGAGTGTGATAATAAAATATGGAAGGAATAAAAGATTGTGACAGATTGTGAAGAGTTTTCAAGGAGTAGTGCAAGAAATTTTATTATAACGAAGTAAATTAACGATGTACTAGAACTGGAAAAATGTTGCTGTAAGTTTCCTTACTTATTATGAATATCTTCTTGTTACTATCAATTATCGCACTCATAGCTCTTATCCATTCCATCTGAAAAGAAAATATTTTTAAATAAAAATTATGTTTTAAGTGATATTTTAGGGCTGCGCACATAAAACGGAAAAGTAAATATGGAACTCACGTCTTCCGTTTTAGGATCACTCAAATTTCCCTTTATTTACATGACACAATCGTTTTGCTCAAAAACTGTTTTACGTAGGACCCTGAATTTTGGTGTAGTGATAAAGACTATTTATTTGTATATATATATATATATATAAACATTTTATAAAAATTTAAGAAGGGTAAATAAAATATTTTAATATATGTTTTTTAAATCGGATGTTTCAATTATATTCCAATTAGAAGGAAATGTCACATAAAATGAATAACGATTCTTTTTTCCAGATTTTAGGTAATATAATTCCAGAGATATTGTGCAAAGTGTACACAGTAGCAAATATCGTGAATAATTTACTACCATCCGTTAAGGCGTTGCATTATTTATCTTCAGAACTCACCACCAGACCCTGACCTGGTCTATGGTGTAGTTATTTTGCAAAGTAACAACTACTATTAGCAAATATCTTTAATCGCGGTTAATTAATCTGTTAAGGAGTTCCATGGTTCATCACCAGAACTTATCAGCAATTCCTGGTAAGCGGTGTAGTTATTTTGCAAAGTGACAAGTACTAGTAGCAAATGCCTTAAATCGTTATTGATTTACTGCCATCCTTTAGGGAGTTCCATTGTTTATTTCGGGATCTTACCATCAGATCATCATCATATTTATATGGCTACCTCTAAAGAACTCTCTTTCAAATAAAAAAAAAAATGATCGAAATCGGTCGACTCGGTAAAAAATTGTCACTGAACATACTTAAAAAAATTCCCACGAATTGGTAATCTCCTTCTTTTTTAGACGTCGGTTAAAAATAAAGACTGTCCAATATAACATCTGTTGCCATTAAGTAACAGCTAGTTCAAATTACTATGTTATCTAATATTAATGATAGAATAAAGATATATCCATTACACAATTCATGTCATTGTAAAGTTGAAGTTTACGTTACTCAGCTGTCAGTTAAATATAGTCTGAAAATAATTGCTGTCTGCTTTGGTAATATAAATGGTCCCAAAATATTTACACCTACAAATACACTATGCATGTACTTACGTAAATTGTTGTTGAAGTAGAAAGCGTTTACCTAACGATTTCGCAAACAAAACGTTCTCTGAATATTCAAAAGGTTCTGCAACACTATTACTTTTATTGAGGATAAAATACGCACTGAGAATATAAAGACAAAGGCCTGAATACTCGAGATGATTAGGAAAATTTAAGTTCCTCGTCTCTTGCATATAAACATTCCGATCTGCGTAAACTTTCTTTGTCGATGGTAAGCCTTAATAAATTTCGACATAAAAATAAAATATTGAAAAATTTTGTACTCCTTTTCTTTCGTAATTCAAAAGCTACCCTCGATGTCCCCGAAATATATATTAAAACGTTTATATGTAGACATGCACGTATGGTACTTCGTATTGAAAGGAGGTCAAGAGAAAGTGAATACGTCGTGAGAGTCTCTTTGTGAAAAAGGCAGTACAGAAAATATTTTTCTCTCCTAAAATAGGATTCAACTCTCATTATTTTCCGCTTGAATAGTTTGTGTCAAATCAATGAAATACATCATTAAGTTAGTAGCTTTAGTGTATGAAATAGCAGAACGTTATTTTTTTAATGGTTATAATACCACAAAAAGTGATATAATGATTAACGTTTCTTTGATCAGACCATATTTTAATTGTTGCATTTATTAATTTAACTTCAGTTTTATAAGTATCATCAATTATATATCTATTTATAATTAATGGTCACATTATTTTTTTTCAAATAATAAGCGTCATGAATGTTGCTCCATGTCATTTCAATTATTCAAAATGTATGTTTCATTTATGAAGCTGGGACTGATACTGTATGTATTCATGAGCATTCGATATTGGCGCTTAAAGTTAGCGTTGTTTATATACTGCGAGTACTAAAACATTACGTCAGAAGATATTTTAATACGTGCTTTAGAAAAGTTCATGCAAGACATAAACAGTTCTTATACAAAATGTTAAAAAAAATCTACATTTCTCCTCATATGTACAATTGCCCATTAGTGAGTAACCTGATGGTTTGGAGTAATTTGAAATTACGTTCAAATAAAAAATATTTAATTAATTAATATTGACTTGTGCTTATACCATTTTTGCTCTGCCTTAAAATTATATCAAAAGATAAATATCAGCCCTAGGTCTACTAAACTAATTTGCATGTTGAATTAATGTTTTCACCAGTACATAGTCTTTAATAGTTTCATTTTTTAGTAGTTTCTACTATGTGAAGTTAAAATCCAAAATCGCTTTCCACCAATAAATTCGTTTATTTTTTTAACATATAAAAATAATAATTTGATAGAATATATTCGCGACAAAATTCATCAAAGAATGTTTTAAAAAATCAGTCGAAATACCAATTTGCATCTAAAATATGAGTTGAACATTACAAATGTATGTCAGACGTAAAATAAAATATATAAATTAGTTAAACGGAATCACTTCAATATAAATTTAATTTTTTATCAGTTGTTGCTTCTAAAATATTAACGAAGGTTGATGATAAAATTTGGTACAATTGTGAACACAAAGTTATGATAAAATTGGGCACAATTGTGAACAAATTGGTAGTAATACTACTATTTTAAATACAAATATGGAGTATTTTGTCTTATATTGCTTGTACATAGGTAGTGCTATAATTATTTATTTAAAATAAAGATACATGTATTAGTTTACGTAAAATTGTAAGGTTAGTTGATAGATTTGACGACAGAATGGGGTGTATTCGTTGCTTATTCATTTACTTTGCATCGTCGACAAATAATAAATTTTCGGCTAAACCTATTTTCATCGAGATAACGAGGTCAGTTCGCTCTATGCTCCCTTGTGCCGCACCGAAATTAGCAAAAAATGGAACTCTCGTGTTTTCAATCAAGTGAAACTTTGTCACAATTCATAAAACACAAGTCACAAAACTTTGTCACAATATTTTTTTACAACTTAACATTTAAAACTTTACATTCGGCGTGGAAATTTACGTAAAAAAGCTTGAATTCCAATTTTAGATGAAAAAACGAGATGAAATATTTTTTTCAATATTAGTGTCCTGAGCGCCAAATTGAATGAGAGATCAAAAATTTGTAAACATTTTTTAGCTAATTCTCACAATAAAAATTTACCAGAACTCTCAGGGAAATCGCTGGCACTATCTGAAAAACTATCAATCAGAAAACACGGAAAACAATCGGGAGGATTAGTGATATGACCCATGTTCCTCAAAATTTATCAGCATTGTATTACGTAAAATAGTTTTTACATTGTAAACCAAATGTTTGTGATAATTCGTTTTCCCAGAAAAAAATCTTATTTAAATTAGCTCTCATGTAAATCGGAAAGTTCATACCGCTTGAGCAGTGTTGCAAGTATTAGTTATTTTTGAGTTTAAGAACGCAGACACTTTATTTATAATCTCAATTACAAAATAAATATAATTTCACTGGTATATCACAAACAAGTATATATACTTGTAAACTCTTAATTACACGTTACTTTAAGAATACGGAAAAAATATTAACAACGACTTGCGTAGTCGTTGTTTAACAGGTTTTAAAACAATATTTTTTTCCGAGTTCCTGTTTTTATACTCGCACGGTATTACTTTGTTATTTGATTTGATTTGATTATCGAAAATATCATTATAACGTAACCTTTAAGGATTTATGTTTCACAACATAATTAAAATTTCCTTTCTTAGTAAATAAAGCTACCGAATTATATCAAAATTTGCACATTTCCCAAATTATTCGATAAAGTAATATAATAAGAAAAGGTTTGTCTAGTTATAATTAAATTTAAAAAAATATGGAATGAAGTGTCATGAACATGGTTATGAGAATGCAAAAATGTTTCTGAGCGTTTTTTTGTTACATAAGAAAAGTCCGTTAACCTAATCTAACTTAGCCTAACTTTCAGCGGTCACGAGTCTGAGCGCACGACACAAGGGCGACATTGAGCAACGAGTTCGATTGGAAGAGCGGAAACAGACCTCTCTAGGGACGACAGAGTTAAATATTGACTTGTTCCATTTTCGTGGTAAATCTCCATTTATTCACGTCGGTACGTAAACGAAAAAAGTATTCTATGTTAGCGTGTAGAATATTTAATATTTGTTATCATTATATTTATTTATTTATTTAAGAAGTCTAGTGCCAGTGTATTTTTTTGTAAAACTTAATGTCAAAGAAAATTATATTAAATTTATTAAAATATCGATATAAGAAAACGTATTTAAGATAAAATTTACCAAGATTATTTACGTAAATGAACATCTTTCATATATAATTTTATGACTGTACTAAACATTTCATAACGGTCTTGAATAATATTACGCATTTCTATTAATCTAGGTTAAATTATGTTTTATAATATACAATATTTAAGTAAAGATGTATTTGCTAATGAAACTTGCTATTTGTTACATTTCGTGTCTTCAGAAAGATATATTTTACAATTTTTTCTCATTTTCACATTCTCACTACAATTGCACCAGTACTATTTTAAAATTTGTTGAACGTACCGAACAAAAGGTACTTTTCATTTAAGAGGTTATATGGAAATTATTTCACTTTGATCTTCATTAGATATAGAACTAATGAGAATTCACGGTAGGTTCGTTAGAATGAGGACAATAAATGTCTGGAACGCGCATTAATTTCTATATTTTTTAAAGGATCAAAAAATGGTTACATAACGAGAATAACGGATATGTTGGAAATTATTTTAATTATTCCCAATAAAAAGATCAAGCAATCTTTTTAAAACGAGCGCAATGAATGCCTGTAGTGCGATATTAATTATTTTCATTATAAAATGTTGAATAGAGCGCTGAGACCGTTTAAAATGTATAGGATTCTATGAAGTAGCTCTTGATAATAATCTGTATTTCTACGTCGATTTTAAGAATTTTTAAATAAATTTTTATTGTATATTTTTTTAATATCATACAATCAAATAAGCATTTTAATACACAATCAATTTCATTTTAATTTTTCCATTAATTTCACCTAGTTTCATGTAAAGTTATCATTGAATGTAAATTAAACTAATAATAAGGATTTTGGTTGCCTTTTATTTTTAACAATAAAATATGACATGACACATTGATTTTAGAGCCGTGACTGGTGAAAATAGACCATTTGTTATTCATACATATAAGTGGTTCGTGGTATAAATAAGTTTATATGCAAGTACCCCTGGTATTTGTAATACATAATTTCTACATTGTTTTTAATACATTGTATTACAGACGTTTTATTTAACAAATAAACATGTTAAAAATAAAGACAAAATCAATGACATTATGGCGTTTTACTTACATTGAAATATTAAGGACTACAGTCACGAACGTTTTAATTATTCCTTTTATGGTTGTCAATTAATTTGTGTTTAAGTCACAGCCAACAGCAATATTTCTACAGAAAGTTATTGTTACAGAAAGTCATGTTTATATTTACAGTATAGTATAGGTTACTTTCACGGGTCACGCCGCAATACTAAGCTCTATTACAATTTTTTGAAGTTTAATTTATTACTAAAATATAATATGCGGACTACAATTAAATAAAGATGTTTGAACCACACAAACAGACGAAGAAAACTTCTACTTTTGTGGGTATTTTTTTCGCAAATAAATAATAATAATGGCGGCATAAAAGAAATTGAATAATAATTTCTTTTGATTGATTTGCTAAGCGTTGTAATTTTTTTTTCAATCTTTAATATTCCAAGTTTTTTCCGAATTAAGAAGTTTGATTATTCTTACCTTATTAGAGTCGCCTACTATTTTCGTATTCTGTTTCAATTTCTTTTCACTTTCATACTAAAGAAATTGATTAAGCGTACCCGCTAATAGATTTTTCTTTTTAACCATGCCACTGAACCTCCAGAGATTCAATAAAAGAGGTTAATGACAGTTCAAAGGCTGCCGTATCGTGTAACTTAAAAAAACGTTGAAATTGGTGATTAAACAGAAATTTAATTTTTAATATAAAATTATATTATATACCTCGTATCAAGGGTTTCGTACCTCAAAACAAAAAAAAAATGAACCCTCATCATCACAGATCATTCACGTGTCCGGCTGTTCGTTAGTCATAGATATTTTTCATAACTGAGCGTAGAAATTTGAAATTTGGAGCCGTAATTAAACACATAGACCTGCACCCATCTCAATAGCTAACAATAAAAAATATTTATATAAAAAAATTTACTTCCGATCGCATATAAAATTGTCATATTAAATAATCGAAAACACTTAAAATTCTTCAACTAGAGTGGGCTATAGATTGAAAGGGTTAGTTATTAGGGTGTGAAATAAGTTTTTAGAGAGTTCCTGGAAAATATGCGAAGTACGTCCTCAACTTTGTTTATTAAAGTCATGAACCCAAAATTATGAAAAACAACGCATTTAGAAGCCTATGCAAAGATTGTAGAAAAACTAAATCAATAATCTTAAATGTCATATTTTTTTAAGTTCGCTGCATAATGGATGTGTATATATATATATATATATATATATATATATATATATATGTGTGTGTGTGTGTGTGTGTGTGTGTATGTATGTATATTTATTTATTTACATATGTTCTCCCTTACTCAATTAAATGAGGTATTATTGAATATTTGTGATAATTGATTAATTTCATATCAGTGATTATTTATGATAACTGAGTTAATTTCACTTCAAACGAGGTACGGAACCGTCAATAAGCGAACCAGATTCACACTTGAGCCGTTTATTGTATTCAGGTTTTTATTTTGCTGCACATTCTTCGGTTGCGTAATGAAACTCACTGATATGCTAGCGAAACTATCGACAGACTGGTAACTAATGCCGTATTTATATTTGTTTTATTCATTATAAAAGCACAGACAGCTCGCTTACAATAACCGTAATCATAATAATTCGTAACGAGTTAAAATATGCGGAAAGGCGCTTTCCTCTAGTTACGATGAATAATGAGTGCGATATAGTTTTGATATGTAGTCTTAGATGTAGAAAAGTGTAAAGTCTTAGATGTAGAAAGGCTGAAAAACTGATTATTTCAATTGTACTCTTAGCATATTATGATTTCCCTTTTAGGAGTTGTAATATTTTTTTGGAAGCTTCTTATTCCATATAACAATGTTTCGTATAAATTTTTGTTGGAAAAATAATACGAAACTCATATAAAACAAGTGTTTAAGTAAGAAAGATATGTAAGTAACGTGCTATTTTCAGGTGCAGTCAACCATATTATACATCGTCAATATTTTATTGGTTCCCTGCGTATTCAAGCAGTTAGCTTATTTCCTATTTCCACTATATTCATGTTAAAAAATAACGTGCGCTTACGCATTATGTAAGTCGATAATTTTGCACGGGAAAATAACCATATGGTTTATATTTTGCAAAATGTTTTTATAATATAAAGCGTCTTTTCATTTTTTCATTACCTACTTACATATTTATATTATAGCATGCACGGTAATGAATGAAAATGGAATATTTAATTAGACTAATATTTTAAATAAAAGGTCGGCTTCTTATTTTAGAAAAGAGTATATTTAAATTATACTTAATTTAGTAGAAGCAGGTCATAATGGAAAACAATATAAGAGATAAAATATTACCGTGAAATATCAATTTAAGAAATTAAAACCCAATAAATAGAGCATTTTGAGAACAAAAAATATTTAAACAAGTGACACTTTTAACAATTAAAGTCAATTTATTTTACAATGAATTTAAGACCTCTTTCATACGTTAAAAAGAACTGTTAGCACTATATTACTTTTTTTATTATTATTATTATTACTATGCACAATTGTACTTGAATTTTTCTTTCTCTTTATTTTTATACTTATTTAAAAATAAATTCTAAATTTTCAGAGATATTATCACTGTTTTGAAAAAGATAAAATGTAATTTCCACGGAGAAAATATCCAAAATATCTTGAATCACCTCGGACTAAATTATTTATTGTAAATTTACTGAAAAATACAGAGAATAAACGAAATATACTCCAGGTTTTTTTCAATGAAAAAAAAAAACGTATAGAAGATGAATAAAATTAAATTTATTTAATTAATGTTAAAATACGGGTACACATTTATGTATAAAAACTACCCGGAATCGTAAAAAAATACATAAAAAAAATTAAGGTTATTTACCAAAATTTACTTTTTTACCTTCAAAGTAATCGCCATTGTTTGTGATACAATTGTGATAAAGCCGGATCCACTCTTCCATACGCTTCTCGTGACCTTTAATTTCCGCTGCAAACTCCACTTGATATCTTCAATCGAGTCAAAACGGATTCCACGGAGTAGTAATTTCAGTTTTGAAAACAGGAAGTCAAGGGGTAAATTTGAACGACGGGGTTAAATTCGATAAATAGAGTTTTCGACTTTGTATTTCGTTAATCGACTTGCCTAATTGATAATTGTAATTAAGATAATTGTAATTCAGAGACCTGCTTTCTATGCTCTTTTTACAACAAATTAAGCTCTTTCGGAACCTGTCTTGTGATGACGTGTCTTTATCGAAAAATATAAGTTAACATTCTTTGAACGGTTATTTTCTCAATGTTCAACTCTCGAGCAAACTCTATAATACTGAAACGACGATTTTCAGGCACTAATTGCTCATAAAAAGGATCATCTTTCGATGTTAGCGTTAGTGGCAGACGTTGAAGTCACAGACAGATTTTGGAGGACAAATTTTTGAACATTTCACGCCCCTCTTTGAACGATTTGTCCCACTCGTATGCCTGTGTTTTCAACTTAGTTGATTCGGCATAAGAAATTTCATTTGAAACACAACATTTAAATCAAATTCATCGTTCAACTAATTGAAATCGACCTATTATGAGAGTTGCTGTAAACACATTAGTTGACAGATCGCGCTCAAGTTTGGCTTGGTAATTAAAAGAGGTTCTACTAATATAAAAAAAATACCGATTCGTTTGAAGTGTTCCTTTTAAATGGCAATTCCGGATAATATTTATACAGAAGTATTACTTTGGTAAAATATAAAAGTGGAATCATATATAGTATAAAACCTCACATTACTTGCTTTGAAAAATAGTCGATTATTTACATGTAACTATCTATATTATTCGATTTTTTACATGGGGTCGAGCATTGTCACTGGTTTTTGATTGAAACATTTAAATGAAATAATTTTGTTTAATTCATCAACATTTTAGTGGACAACTAAGTAACCCTGCTGCATACAACTAAGAGCATGAAAATAGTTTTACCAAACAACGCGAACTTAATCTGAGATCTGTTTCAATAAGGCTTTTAAATTTTTGTAAATCAATTGTAGGAGGTCGCTTTGAATGAAGTTTGCCGGACAGGTCAAAATTTCCTTTTTTAAATCTTTGGAACGAGTCCCTGGTTGTGTTACTAGAAGGCATACCGTCACACATTGTTGTGTATGTATCGCAAAATGCTTCGCTGATTTTTCGCCCTGAAGGCATTCATGTAGAAAGGGTCCTCTAAGTTCACTTCGAAATATTTCCATTTTAAATTCATTCTTTACTCGCCGATCACTCAATTGCAAACTGAACAGAAGTTCGAATGCCCCGTTTTTTATATATCCTAAAGTAAAAATTTTCCAGAAGCTTCTATAACATTCCAGAAATCGGTCGGGAGAAATGGCGGGTTTATAACTACCTACTCCAATAATTTTTAAATTTTACTTACTTTAAACGAAGGTCATCAAACCAACGACGCGGTCAGTTTTAACTGAGCTTTAACTTCTTAGTACATTTAAACTTGATAATAGTGCTGACTAACAGCGAGCGTAATCCAATTGGATTTTTTCCATCAAGAGTAAGATCATTTCATTAATTCAAAAGTGACAAGACGTCGCGTGTCAGACAAGTCGCACTCCGTGCCGTCCTTGACAGGATGGCACGGAGGGTCACATTTCATTTAAAACAGCGTTAAAGACGGAAAATTTGAGTTGGAAAACTGTTTGCAAAAGAATATTTTGCCAAAATTTCCCTTAATACTCATATCTGAGTATGATTTTATAATTTTGTATATTGATATTTTAAATCGACGTGAAAAAACTTGCATTTAATTTTTAATTTCCACATGTACCTGATACCTAAGCATGCGTATTGAAGATAGATGTATTTCTTTCAGAGGAGGCTAATAGAGGTACTTTGGTTTATGACATACATTGTGATATTTGGTGCTATCCTTCGTTACTTACGATTCCCAAAATGAACGAAAGGTTTATGGCAGGGTTTTATCTTATTTGTCAATTTGTATTGTGTTACGTTCAATTTTTTTTATTTATATTCACACTTTTCATTGAAAATAAAATTTCATAACAATTGGTTTATTAGGCTGGTTTTATTTATTAAAAGTATGAACGATGATAATCATTTTCGAAACTCTTCTAAAGCAGCAATAATTGTTTTTTTATCTGTCCAATACATAAAAAATACGGGAAAAGACTACACGTTTTCTAATATTGAAATTAGGTTTTGTTTAATGAAATTTACAATATATCTATTGTAATTTTTCTATCGAGTACTTGAAGCTGACATTCTACATCAATTTTATTTTTCGTTTTCAAATCGGCCGTTATTGGACATATTCTCGGAATTATTTTCAATATGTTTTCAAATATAAATTCTTATAGATTATATATCTTCAGAATTATTATCATTAAAATTAATTTAGTACGTTTTGAAATATTCTCTGTGACAGATCGATAAACAAAAAATTAAATTATTCGCATTTTAAATAAAAACGATGAAACTTTGATTGCAGTTTAGCATTGACGCATCTATTACTTGTCTCAAATACTAAAAAGACCTGGGTTAAATATATCAACACGTTATGTGTAGAGCAATTGCAGTATTCGCCTAATATTTCAAAGTGTTGATATATTAGGTGTAATTGGTGTGGGTGAATATGTGTTATATTTCTAGTTTCATATTCAGTTTGCTTTAAGAATCATTTAAAGTTAAAATGTTAAACCTAATTTATTAAATCTGTTCACCGCATGGGCTTACCCATTTGGTTTAGTCTCAATATTTTAGTAACCAATATATATGTATATATATATATATATATATATATATATATATATATATATATATATACTTTTTAAGATTTCATCGTGAATAAATTTTGACAAATATATGAAATTTATGGGACAATTTTGTATAAATTATGTACTAATTCCCGTATAATAACTATATATAGCTAAATGAAAGTGAAATTTCAAAATTGTTTTTTTTAAGTTTATTTCATATGTACTATTAGTTTATATGTCAAACTCTCTGTTTGAGTAAGATTAGCCAATCTAGAAGAAAATATCTCAAAATTGAAGAAAAATAAAAATTAAAACAAAATAAGGAAATACATAAATATTGATTAACCCATTTAACCTAACTGCTAGAAAATTAATGTTCACTTACGATTAACCCTGCTGCCATTAGTAAACCCTAAAAATTTAGTGGCGACTGCCAGTAGTGAATTTCACTGGAACCTCTAGTATATCTACGTACTATGTTTAAATCTTGTATGAAATTGCAATATCATTTAAAATCTGGCAATACAATTTTATCAAAGCCTTATTTATTTGGTTGTGTTAAGATAGGTTTTTCAGATCTGTTTTCATGGTTATAGTTACTTGTATCATTTTATTTTTTGTCATAACTTTCTTTTAAATAACAACTTACACTAGATTGAAAATTATTGTTAAACATATATATTGATGTGCCAATACGCAGCGATACTCAGGAATGGGTTATAATAAACAAATAATTATTTCCGTAGGCGTTAGGTCATGGGAATGACATTATGTATGTTTTCAAATATCAGGAAATCCGTAAACTGTTTTTATTTTTAACAAGTCCACTCGCTTCACAATAAGAGCTTGTTTTTGCTTCATCTGTTATATTTGCTAATGTAATTTTAAATTAATTACATTAAATGTAATTTTTAATTTTGGCACTTAAATATTAATCTTCTTTTTTGGACAGCTAAGCATAGGCTTGAACATTAACTAATTGAAGAAGATATTTAACAATTAAAATATAGCCAAATAAACTTCATCCATAACTTATTTAAATGTACTATTTTTTCTTATTTCTATTCAAAGTTATTAACTAAACAAATATTAATACTATAATTTCTAAACTAAAAAAGAGATTATTTAAGAATAAACACTTAAAATCCCTTCACAGTTACTTGAAAAAGGAAATTTTCGAGCTTATATGATCAAAACGAAAATATCGAACTTATTGGCAAATACAAATAGAAGTAATTGTGTTCCTGTGCCTACTCTCCACAATTTGAAAAATAAAATTAAAATAAATTACCTGGCACTAAATTTTATGAAACTTTTTCGACGATATCCTAATAATAAAAACAAGGAAAATCATGAACTCTACAAGGATATGGTGACATTATTTTTCTCATTTTATTTTACGTTTATGTATAAAACTTAATTATTCAACAACGAAATTATATTAAAAATGATGTGTAAACACACACATAGAAGCATAAATAAATATATGACTAGAAACGTCGACATATGAATTTATCATTATAATTACAAAATATAAAGCGAAACTTAATTTGTGTTTTGCCCGACCACAAAACCAGCTGCGTATTTCAGAATTTTCCGCAATGAAATGAAGCAAGAAACCTTTGATAATTAAGCTGCAATGCTGAAGCTTTTGCAGATGAAGCCACTCACATTTTGTTATTTTGTTACTCCAAAGCGTTCACCGGCTCTCGCTAATTTTTCAAATACGCTTACTTAATAAGCTTAAAATTTGGGCAAAAATAAAGTGGGATTGAATTCATTTTCATCAAATGTTCCTATTTTTTTTATATGGAAAGTTCTTTTCCGCAAAAAAATTTTGTTTTGGTGGTTAAATTTGAAAAGTTTCAAGTGTTATTATTAGATAAATATCTCTTGAGGCGTAAGTGAGTAGAAATGTTTAAATATTAAGTTTGGTTGTCAGATAACTATAAAGCAGCCACCGTGTATCTAATAAATTAGTAATTGGAAAACGCCGTAATTATTTACGAATATACAGATATATGTATAAAACAAGAAAATTTGTTTAAAAGTTCTAGGATGAAACACTTTTCAGATTTTAAATTAAACAGAGTATTCGTTTCACGATTATCAAGAATATTTTTAGAAATACGCTAATCCTGCCTGACTAATTATGGCCTGCTTTATTCTTTTTGTCATATTGTCTGTACAACAAAACTTTTGTTTTATTTCTTTATTGCATCTTGGTAATATTATATATTAATTAATGTGAGTAGCGTTTACCGGTGAAAGTTTTACCTTTCAATCGAAATAAAACTAAAGTTGTCACTAATTATTAGCAATATATTTTTTATTTATAGTAAATAAGCGTGCACTGAGAATCGTTTATAAAGAACGAAGCCTTCCAGTATATGTAAATTTGATGATGGAATAAAATTAGTTTACAATGGATTGATCATAAAATCGAGTTCACTGGGCAAGTAATCCCATAATGTTCTTTAGCTACCGTTTACGGCTTTAAGACAACTTTTTACTTAATCAATTGCTAGGTAGAAGAAAGTTAAATGAAATGAATATACCTATTGAATTCCATTCGGTATAGTTGCTGCTTCATTTAAATTACACTCAGATATTATATTCGAAAGGTGAGAATTATTTTCACGTCAAGATTTCCCTCAAAGGAAAGAGGAAGTTATGAAAAAGAAACCTTTTAAAATTTCACGATAAATTTACTCGGTTACAATTCAGAGTTTCGTTCGATATCGAGTAGCAATTACGATTTACATAATTATGAGTAAGATGCGAGGAAACACGGAGCGCGTGAGAATTGGAAAAAATATTGTTGAAGGAAAATCGTAGTTGAAATATTGTTTAGTCCATGATAATTTTTTCATGGACTCAATCAAGAGATTTTACTAAGCTAAGAGCGCGACTCTAGAACATAAAACTTAATAAATTTTTCTTTGTTCTTTAAATTAACTTACTCAAAATTAACTTTCGTTCATAATTTTGGTCGCATGAATATTTCTACTTTTTCATCCCGTAAGAGCACCATATTTTGGATATTAATCACGACTTTATTGCGTAATAATATTTTGTTACGGAGATGTCGAAAGGATAAGTAAAAAAAATGTTCGCAGATACTAACAGCTTTTTTCTAACAACCCACCTGAAGATGTAATACAACGAAACCTAGATCTTCGTAAAGAACTTAAAGAAAGTAGAAATAATACTACATCACGTAGTTTCATTTAATCGTGAATAATGGATTTCTACAAAATTAACGCCAAATATATTCAATATATTTTTGGTTATCGTTTCATAAATGAAATAAGAATGAACTTATTGTATTAACACTCTCAATTTTGCAACCAATTATTATATAATTCAAGATAATTTTGAAAATAGATAGAATTTTTTTTAACTTTTCTCTTTGAAATTCTAATCTCTATAGGGTAGAACCATTTTACGCGCAGCTATTATTTTACGCGGTGGGATTTACAAGATTTATTAAATCTTGGTATTATAAAATGTTAGTAATCTGGTATTAGAAAAAGGTAAAAACCTTTTTTTAAAGTAACAGATAGACATTTCAATAAGAAGGAAAGAGGTAAGTATTATTTTCAACATAATTGGCCAGACCTGTCTTAATACCTGTTATAATGCAGTGTGATGCGCCGAGCGAATTATGCGACGGTAGTCTAAAGAACCATGCAATAATTAATCCATGATCTTGGTATGTCAACGGAACATGTACCATTATTAAGAAAAGATAAATTAATGACAGCGCGTTCAGTTTTCCATAAATGGTAAAGCCATTACATTTAGATTATTGCAGGATTATTCTTGCACTAGTGGAACCGCGTGTTTGGTTAATTAGATATTGCTTGATGAAGAATCGATACAAATAGTCACCGCTACTAATAATATCACCGTATCTAGAAGTGATATGATGGAGTTGCCTTTTATATATCCTTTGCCATAGACTACGGAAATTTAACCATAACCAAAAGTATTTAACACCTATTTCTTAATGTAAAATTGATGTTTAAACTTCTTGACCAATTTAATCGTTGAAGATAGAAAAACAAATAGGTAAATGAGAAAAATTTCAATTTAATTATATTAGTAGGGATATACAGAATTTTTACAGGGATATATAGGATTTTAAACATTTATATACAATGCAACAAAAGTCATAATCGTGCGGTTTTGTTATACCAAATGTTTGTAGACACGGTATCAATTGTGTCAATATACATAACGAAATATTTAGAGAAAGTATAGTATAAATAAACGTTGCTACTTGCACGTAGATATTTATATAATTCACTATACCGGGCCACCTCACCCTATGATATAATTAATCATAAGTAATCGATTACAACATTTTTTCTACAAATAATTTAAAATACAAAATTGTAAAAGTTGTTATTTTGAATAAAATTATAATTATTAATAACCCCACTGAGCATCTATATAAATAGCGCCAATTCTCAAAATAACGCTATCGTTATGACATTGCTTTTTGTCTTTCCTTTCATTTAATTTAAAGAAAACTTATATTGTACCTCGTTTTTAATCACATAAAACTTCTCACTGTATATTTTTGAATCGACACAGGATATGTTTTTATAAAGAATCATTTGCTATAGCTTAGTCTATGTAATTCACAAACTAAAGATTAAACATTAAAAAAATAACTAAAGTAAGTAAAGAGTAAAATTGAAACAGATATTCAACATTTTGACTAAATGACACTAAAAACTGAAATTCACAGTAATATTTAAATTTATAGCTATTCTGATTAATAAGTACATACATATTTCGTTAACTAAATCATGTTTCTGATAACTTCAAATAAAAATTTTACTCTTATGACAGCAAACTTAGCTCGTTTGTTATTTAATGGCGATAAAATGTGAAAAATGTAGTAACGAGTACAATTTTTATATTAAATTATTAATTATTATTAGTAAGGAGATTTATTTGAAAACTAAAAACATAATATTGTTGGCATTGTCAAATTTATAAAAAAGAAAATGGCTGACCATATTCAGTTTAGAAACTTTTCGAACTGATGTCAGATAGACTGGACATCAGTTCGAAATCTCATGAATGCTTCGCTTTTCTATACATCAAAACTTACTTGTCTGCCTATTGCGAAAACGATGAAGTACTACATTTATCAAAAGATTGTGGAAAAAGATATTTGAGTAGCTCTGTACAGAGAAAATTATATATTTCCAATTATTTCCTGCAATTATAAATAATAAAGTAAAATATCTTTTCATGAACCGAGTAATATGATTTATTCGATGTAGCAGCGCGTCAACACGTGCTCGTTCCACGTGTGTGCGATGTTTTTTATGATCGTCACTTTTATAGTGTATAGTGATAAACTACATTAAATCATTTAATAATGTTGCCCAAATATGATAATGTCCTCAGTAAATTTGTTGGCAGAGCAGCTTCTTCTGGACAAAGACACGCACCGAATACTTGCAAACACTGAAATTATTGTTGGCATCACCTTAGACACTGTTGGTAAATAATATCAACAGCGTTTCGATTTTATAGCACAATGCAAATAATTATTTTGTTTTATAAGTGTTTCTCTTAAAATTTGTTTTAAAACAGTTTTTATCAAGAATCTATCGAATGTACGTAGAATATATGCCGTAACTCAACATATTAAGACGAATGAAAATGGGAACTTTTGTTCACAGGTTTCTAATAAATAGAGTTGTAAATTTCATTTATACTAGGTTGACTAGAATTTCAATTCATTATATTTGTTACTGTTGTTGCCGTAATCAGTAATCGTAATCAGTTTACACGAACATTATTTGGTTTGTTGAAAATTCAATCAATGATTCATATTGGATGCTGTGAGCTATGTTTTAATAGATGTTATCCAAGTGTAACTCATTTACATAAAATGATAAGATACCTTTAAATCTCCTGTCATTAAGGTACTATATTAAAACTATTATGTAATTTTATTGCACCATGTGGAGAAACGAAAAGCCGTGCTATTTTTTATCGGAGTCCGATTTTTAAACATTTTCATGTTTAAAAATCGGATGTTTTTAAACATTTTCAAGTGACTACACAAATACTGGCTAATTTGAAACGTAGATGACGAATCTCAATAACTTTCAAAAGCAATAAATACAAGGATTTTTGTAAAATTTTGCAAAGGAGCATGCATCAAAATGGTAAACAAGAATTATGTCATTTCTTAGAAAAACAAGTTCTTTTGTTATCAAATTTTAGTTGAGGATGGTCCGATTACTTAGGAATTCAGACAATTTCCTTAATGCGTTTCTGGAAAAAAGAAAAGTATTGAGATCATCGTCAAGTGAGTGCAATATTTATTCTATGGCTGTAAGTACTCGTAGCCAGGAAATATTCTGAAGGCCATCCAAATCCTACATATGATTGTGTAATATGAGAAAACCCTGTGGAAGTTGGGAGGATGTTTGAAAATGAGAGAAAATAGCAAATCGTGTAGGGGACTATGATTTTTTTTAGATTAATTTTAGCGAAATATCGTAAATATTTTAAAATATAAAGTTATTTATTCTGCTTTTTAAAACTCTTGCTTCTTAAATCCGAGAAAAAATATAAGACAACTTTTAGTACAGTATCTAATATACTACAACCTTTTAGTACCAGTATATAAAAACAAATGCTGAAGGTTTCAAGTTTTTTCTATTTAGCAAAATTCCGTATTTTTTTAAATAATTACTTCAATCTTTCAAAAATTACTTAGATTTAAAAAAAATGTTTACAATATACCTCTAAAAAAATACAGTTTTATTGAGTCGGTCAACATCTAACGAAGTATTGTGGACTGTATATGAATGTGACAGAGTAAATTAAAATTAATATAACATAAATATTAACTAAATAAATTGTAAAATCAAAGGGAGAGATGAACATGTGCCAATTATTACAAATATTTAATTTAAGAGAACGTTAGCAAAACCATTAATATCCAAAGGGTTATTAAATAAATATAAGTAATAAAAGAAAATTAAAAATTTAATCTGTATCTTTTTTCAATTAAAATAGCTTTATTGGCCCTATAAATGATAAACACGCGAAAAATGTAGTAAAATGTTTGCAATTTTAATAACATTGTATGCATATGATGAAAAAGTTTTAAAGTTAAAAAAAATATATCCCAAACAAAAATACACGCAATGTCAACCAACTCTAATAATATAAGTATGTTTCACACTAACTACCTATGTATAAAGTCGCATGGACATTTACAACTTCTGTTGATACAGAAAGCTTTTCTTTGATATTTAATATAAATGCGGTATTTTCCGCATCCACTGAGACTCAAATTTGGTCTTGTAAATATCGTAAAATGATTAAATAAAAAAAAGTTACCAAATTTTTTTTCTTATTTTTTACACAAATATATTCTGAATATATTCTAAATGGTTTTAATCGGAGACCTACATCTCTTCAGAGACGCAGGTGCAAAAAAATCATGCTGACAAGATTCAGCCTTGGGACCAAATCTCTTCTCAAACATATAAACTAATTCGTGGTAAATAAATAAATGAAAACAATTAATCGCATGACATATCAAATAGCTACTTAAAATATCTGCAGGGCTTCCAGTAGCTAAAACCTTTCGTGTTTTGTTATAAGTAATTCATGGGAGTAAAGTCCAATTGAAACAAGATGTTAATACATCGGTTAAAGTCGCTTATTGTTTGACATTTTTACGATATTCAACCCCTTTCAACCTAATGGCTTTTTAATGGAAGGTCCAATATTTAATTGCGTAATTTATTGTGCACGTGGCACACAGGCGGAGGTAAGCTCATTAATATTCATTGGTTTAAATTTATGGTCGAACGAAATGCACAATTAATCTGTTTCTGTGTCTTAATTTACATTTATTTATTAAGACGCCAATTGTGAACTACAAAAATGTGTTTCTGAAAGTACTTAAGTACTTAAGTTCGACCATCTGGCTTTAAATTACTTCAAAGTAAAAAAAATAATAGAAGAAATTTTTCTCCTTGACCTGAATTTATTACTTAATATATAGTATGTATTTCTGGAAAAAAATTCGAAACTGATGCATTGAAATAATAATTTAGTGTTTAAATTCTACGTATCTTCGAAAGGTCCTTGTTTTGAATTGGTTACTTAATATATTATGTATTTCTAAAAAAAAATTCGATCGGATGCTGAAATTAAAAATAATTACATTATGTATTTTCATTTTATTAATATTTAAATACATAATAAGTATCAAAATTTGTCAAACAAAATGAAATAATGGTTAGTAAATTTTCTTTCGCAACCAAAAATAATGTGCGATATGTAATAAATAAGATACGTCCCCTCCGAACCAATTGTACATAAAATGCTAACTTTGAATAGAAAAATTAAAATTTGCCATGTAACTAGAATTTGAGTATTTAACTTGGTATTCTAACTAATGAGTATTCTATTCAATTATGTCATCGGCTTATGTCTGATATGCAGGTTTTTGGTGCGATATTATAAATTATGTAAAATTACCAAAATCGAATCCTTCTTTATTTTATTAGCTTTTGTTGTAGTAAATCTTACTTTTTTTTACAATTATTTTCTGAATTCATTCTCATTCTATAGTTTCTTTTAGATTATTACTAAAGTTTGTGAGTCTAGAGAATATTGATAATACGATATTGGTAATTTATTCAGAATCTTAGATATGTAAGTGTGTTTACAGTGCAATTTTGTATAACTACTGAACTAATGAAATAAGTGAAAAATGGGAATAAAATATTTTATTAACAAAGTAATTTCCAGGGGTAATTTCGCAGTTGACGCTCATTGCAAAGCTTCCCTACCCTCTTATATTTGATGCATCGTTATTTACGTTAAAATATTTTATACAGATACATCACTATTTAATACGTTAGGCGATTAATGATATTTATTAATTTGACTCCGGTAGTTCTAGACTAAAACGAACACTTCACTGCAGTCGCTATGTTAAATCGATTTATTAATAAGAAAATATATTTTTCCAATTTCCAGCCAGCGATATTTTGAATATAAACGTAGTCAATGAAAAGTCTATATTTAATATCATTTCTATCAGAATATTATTTTCTCCGTTATTATAAATCTTTGCGTAACAAAGATGGATTGACCATAAATAGCATCAGTTTCAGTATATTTTAGGAAAATGTGGGATAAATCATCATCAATCAACAACAGATTGTCAATTTAACAGAATCTTAATATATAATTGGGCCAGAAATGAACTGTAAAATAATAATATATAAATTAACAGTGGAAGGAGGCTATACTAAATGAAATAGTTAAATCATAACGGTAGTAAAATAGTTTTTAGGATTGTAGTCGGTGAAACTTCTTAAAGAGATAAATTATTGTTGTGCGAACTCAGACCGAATTAGAGGAAATGTAAATTAAAGGTCAGTAAAGATATTTTGAAAACAAATTTTTAACTTTTTTATACTGCAAATATATTTTTTAAAATGTCACTTTACAATAGTGCACAGCTAGAAAATAACTGAAATGCAATTTTACCTATACGGGAGAATCCGGAGAGTGACTTTTACATGTCGGTTAAGAACAGGAAACAAACATAGCATATGTAGATACCGATTTAATTTATATATTTAGAATGTTGCAACAAATATTTTCTTAACAGTAACAGAAGATTCTGGTGCATGCTTATGATCATACGATAGAAGTGGACACTTGTCATTTTAATATATACTAGTATATCAAACAAGAATCAAGAATAATGTGAGAATATTTTAAAATACAATAACATATGCGTATTATATTAAATTATATGAATAGTGCGCATGTTGCGCCTAAAAAATAACTGATGTGAAATCTAAAAAAGGGTGTATGGTGCGTATAAACAAGTTTTTACTTCAATAAATAATTAACGTTTTATTCATATTACATTAAACACGTAAATGTTTAATTGATAATAGCTCTTATTTTTCTATATGTCTATCCGTTGTATGGATGAATATTACTAGCAAAAGTCAAATTATATCCATACGAACTCGCAAACACACAAGATTGAATCCGAAAGAATTTGTACTTCTAAGTTGTTCTTTCTACTTTAGCACTCACAGTTTTACACAAACAATTCTTTTTTATTTCCTACGCGAGGCTTAAACAAATGCAAGCTGAGCAATTAGACTTCTCTGTAAGTAATTTTTTGATGGAGTTTTATTTCATACCAATTCAATCCAGCTAGATTGAAACTGCCCATTTTATTTCAGGAATTAGAAATTACTATTTAAGTTTGAGGTGAATATAAAATTGTTTTCCTTAAAGTTTGTACATTTAGAGATTTTTGAGATTCACATATGCATATTTAGCAGTATGCCAATCATTTCTAATATAAATATGAATTCGTTCCTTCTGTTTTTTTTTTTAAATATAAAACTTATTTCGCAATGTTTCTTGGCGATTGATGGATTGCTTTATCAATTTAATTTAGAAATAAATACACATAATTACATATACGTTTATGAATCGTAAGGAAATAAATAATTATAAAAGAGATTGTGAATAAAATTTCGATTAATTAAAGTTAAAAACGTAATAATTTTTCATGGATTTTATAATAAAATTCATTCACCTCACATTACATAAGCCCTTTTAAGGTGGAGCCGGTGAAAGTAGGACAAACAAGACGCCATATATAATGGAAGCGGTTTAAAAGTCAAACGTTTAGTAAATAAAAGCGGTTTGCCAACTGACGGTGAAATAAATGATTTGTGCAACTTTGAACCGCGTAGTGGTTTCTTTTGTGTACAATATGGTTATGTAAATTAAAAAGTTCAAGGTTAGCTTTGTAACGTCTAGAAATATCACAGACCTTAATTCCGATACACATTTTCACAATGACAAATATTAGGTTGATGTTTATACTTGTTTGATTTTGAAATTATTGATGATAAACTTTTCATGAATGTCATATTTCAGTACTACGTACTGGATATTAGTTACACAGAATATTAAATGATAGACGTTTCATGAACGACGTAATATTACATTAATATATGTAAACACTATAAATGATGTTTAATATAAAATCATGTATTAATTTTATTAATTTCTGATTAATTTGTGATGCGTTCAGAGTTTTTTCTTTTCTTATATATTTCGTTTTGTTCACGTATTTTTGGAATTCTTCTATTTATTTATTTATTCTTTAATTTCTTATCAAATGTGTAAGAACTAAGAGCGGGGTGCTTTGTACCATTTATGAGCAAGAAATTTGTTCTATTTGATGTAATATGAGCTTGTAACAGTTTCATCCTGTCTTCATACAGCCTCGCTGTAGATTTTAAATCTATAATTTTAAATACAGAATACAAATTTTATCAAAGATATATAATAAATTCCATGAAGGTCAGAAACAATTTACAAATCTATGTATTTATCGGGACATTTGGTAATAGATACTCGCCAGAATGAGTTTCTGATTGACAATGGTATTATAAAAATAATTGGATCTGTTATTTAACCAGGTGTGGATCAACTGCATTAAATATTATTATTTAGAAAAATATCAGAGCTAATGATTTTTTTAATTGGACAGTTAACAAAAGTTTAACCATTTAAGAAAACTTCATGAAAAGCCTCCAATTGGCTTAATTAAAAATTTAAAAAAATGGACCTAAATCAAACGGCCATGTTTTGCGATTCAAATTTAGGTTTTAATAACATTTTCGATAATTAAAAGGAAAATTCGATTGGTCAATGAAGAGAAAATAGTCGTAGAAAGAGCCTTGGAATAAGTACTTCATTTACTTTTTGGAATTTTAAGTGGAAAATCGTACATTTTTGTGTGTTAATAATAATATAGTAGAATGCCGACTTCACCTGAATAGTTATCATTTCCCTTGAAATTTAATCGTTCTTAGAAATCATCTTTGCGTTATAAAGAGCATGTCTCACAAAAGACGGGTGTCGGCTGTCAAATGTGTATAGGAACTATGTAACTAGGAACTTTAGTTCTGCAAAAATACGTTTTCTCTCAGAAAGAAGAGTGTGGGGAAGGGAGGAGCTGTGAGAGTTTGTTCTCATCGTACAGCAATCCCTTTATTGTTTGAATGTCTACTGTTAACTACCTCTGTCGGTATAAGGATACACTAAGACCCTTATATGGTTTAACCGGAAGCCTTTGAAACATTGAGATGAAATTATGGCTTAGTTGATGTTGATAGCAACTACAAAACAAAGTTATTTAATTAACGTGCCGTACTTTAAAAGGAAAAGGAGGCTTCTAATTGACAGACGTTTTTCTCAGAAACCGCTTAACATGGAAAAATCTACACAATTAGCATAGTAACCCACATATATCTCAGTAGTTAAATCTCAAAAACATCCACAGAGACATTTAGGTGAGGGACAAGTTTTATATATGGTGTTGGATATCGTTTGGGAAGTTAGTAAAAGTATTTCAAAAATATTTTTTCATAATTTTTATACGGTACATCTTCAGATACAAAGGGAAAAATATGCAAAAAAAATATTTTACCCTCCTATCTAGGAAAAACAGGGTTTTTGGAAGGAAAGGAAAATATAATCATTATTATAAATGCCATAGTTTTGGAGATATGTACGATCTCTACTTAAGTTATTTTAGATATTATGAAACATTTATTGTACCAGGAAGCCGAAGTAATTTTATTTCAAACGAGCCACTAAATTTCGATGCGTGAATCAGACTCCTACTGACCTGTTTTATTTCGTATTTGTAATTAATCAAATTATTCTTGAATTATATTGCTATAATTATTAACTTTCCTTGTTCATCAGAATATATGCAGAGATAAAAGTTTCTCTTTATCCCTAAACTTACCAATATTTAAATCTACCCTTGTAGATTTAAATATTGGTAAGTTTATTCTTAAAACGTTCGTGTCTTTAAATTTGTATAGAATGAGTAATGCGATAGCAAATAAAATAATAATAGTCGAAGAGTGAGTAGTCCAGATAGTACGGTGGGCAGAAAACACAAATAATAAGATACTTTAGTTAATCATTGGTGCAATGGAAACTTAGTGAGCGATGTACATTTTGACCCTCTTCTGAAATTAAAAAAGTTGTATATTTGGTTAGGCTTGTGAAGGCTTATGAAGTACCAAAGCAGGAGAGTAGCTCAGCCAGGTAACGCCAACTGATCTAGAGGTCTGTTGCAATAAGGCTTTTTAGTTTTTCGAAATTTATTTTCATTTTATAAACCTTTGAAATCAACGCTCGGCCTGTGTTGCGTGTTGATTCGTTTGATTTTCACCTTAAAAAAAATTCGGATTTACTTTGTATTATCTTCTCCAAATTTCCACATTTTTTGAGCTTCACACGCCAAAACTTATATACTAACTGAACAAAAGACAGAACGTTGCGCTCTTTACACACAATACCCTTTTGAGTTTCTAAAATATTTTGAATATCGATGCAAAATAATTTGGCTTTATTAGCTGCCAACATAACACAGCTTTTTTAGAGGTTAAACTATTCAAATAGGTATTAAAGGTAGACGATTTTTTTAAAAATAGCGTCACGCAAACAGCGATTAAAATTGACTTTAACCTAAGTATTCTTGCAAATGGGGGCCAAAATTGGTATAAATTTAATTATCTGACTAAATATATATAGATTTATCACGTAGTTAAAAATCATTATTATCATATATATAATGGCAAATAATCTGCAATTATTCCACACGATTAAATGCTTAATTTTCAACAGGTTAAAAACATGAATTCGTTGGGAAATGGTGATCATTTTAATACTGAAAAATCTGGAAGGCCTAGAAATCAAACATGGGAATCAATCATAAGAAAACAATGTTGAAAGGATCTATATAAATATATTCGAAGTCACTAGAAGTTCTTTCGAAGTAATAATGATAATCGGAATATTGGCATAAAATTAAATTGTATTATCTTCATGGTGACTTACGTGACATAGCAATGCGTAGTTCAGCCAGATGCCGTGAAGATTCTCAATAATATTTATCAAATATATTACCATACCTTGATAGCTACAATAGGAAACGAAGATAATTTGTTGGTATTTATCATAAAATATGACACTTTTATTTGTGAATTTTGGTGAAATGAAGATATTATTCTTGAAAGTACTTTAAGAATGAGATTGTCAACATGAATATTGAAACCAAAAGACTGAACGAGAATTCGTACATAAGTGATTAATATTTTATAAAATATGTCAGAACAAAGTACTCTAATAGCAAGGTAAATACCATATTCATTAGGGAAAAGCGGATAAAATAAAAAAAAAACATAAATGCAATCAGTCCTTTTCTATTTACGTTAAACCTGAAATAAAATTTATGTAAATTACCAATAATGTAATTTATTGGGATAATGTTTTATTAATGTTTATTTCTAAATGTAAGATACTAAATTATATTAAATTTTATTGGAAAAGTTATTAATATTTGAAAAGAGTAAGTGTACTTAACACATGGAATTTAAATTCAGAAACCAAAGAACAACAATCTTGCAAATAAGAGAAAAAAAACAATCGAAATTAATCTTCCTTTTTTACCAAAAAAAAATGAATGAGAGAAATATATCCGTGTATATATTGAAACTAAGTTATTATAAACCAAGTAAATAGAAATCTCTTCTTTTATTTATTACAACAAATTTAAGTGCACTTCGGAAAGTACATAAAGTCGGAACATGCCTTTGTATTTGTTTATATCTCTTACAATTTTTAGAACAGATTAATCGATATAATTTTAATTAAAAGCTTGCATCTAGATTATTTTCAGATTTTCCAAAACTATGGTTGAAAAACTACAGGTGAAGGTTTATTACCTTTCATTTTTAAAACTTAATATTTAACAAATGGAGCCTAAAACGAAATACACACGTGTCATGTAGAACTTGCACCACGAGGGTTTCGTATACGTGTAGACATTTACAAACATTTAAGGGTACATTTTCCTACTAACTTTCACAGGGGTAAAAACAGGGTGACTCTTTCAAAAATTATAGAGCTTAGTGCAATCGCAATAGGTTTCCTTTGATCTTCTTAAAATATTTCACCAATCACGTTTTTTCGTGACAATTGTAACAATAGTTATGGACATCAGGAGAGAAATGTCCGATTATTGCATTTTCTTTCGTATATTATTTTAAATATGCAAATTAAAATAAAAAAAATATTCTCCTCACAACGAGTCCTTTAAAATGATGCAACGAGTACTTTAATTCTCATGTGAATATTTTTAAAAAGTTAGTGCAAAATATATAGGTTAATAAGATAATATTTATTATATAGGTTAATATCATGCCAAATTTTTACTTTCAATTTTAAATAGTTTCTGAGAAAATCGGCTGTGAGAGACAGACTGACGAACATGTATGTGAGTGACTTTATAAGGATTCCATTTTAAAGTTTGAGATACAACACCCTGACAATGGTAATTGAAAGCTCCATTTTTCAGTTTGGATCTGCATGAAGTTTTTAAACATCTTTATACGTATTAATTGAGACGTCTATGTGAAGCCTATATGCAAAATATTATGCGCATATGTTTAAAACTTTAGAATACATAAAATTTAATAGACGGACAGATGGGTGTGGTCAAATGTGTGTGAAGCTGGGAATCTAATAAGAAGAAAACTAAAAACTGTGAAGTGCGAGTCGTCCTCGTGCAATAAGAATTATCTACCAATTATACATATGCGAAACTTTCGAATATTTTATATAGAGGACGCATCTGGGTCAAGTATAACTCAAAACAACTCTTTTTACAATTAAAGTCTGTTAAACTAGAATGAAAAAAGGTACCGAATAATTTGAATGGGACTAGGGTTGGAGTATAAATATAACAACATGCAGACACACAAAATATTTCTTTGTGTCTACCTGTTTTTTCTCTTTGTTTCTTAATCTGCTTTTAAAGTATCATATAAAAACTATAGGTTGATTCCAATCGAATAAATGGATCGTAACAAATTACTTTAAATTTTATTGAAATTAATGAAGTGAAACAAAAGGTATTCTAAATTTTAATGAATTTAATGAATCGAAACGAAAGGTAATTAAATTTTAATTAAATTAATGAATGGAAATAAAAGGTAATCTAATTTTAGTAATATTAATGAATCGAAACAAAATTATTCCAAATTCGAATCTAAACGTAAAGCATTATGTCAATGTGGTGTAAACGATGACGTAATGGCGAATATACGCTAAGTGACTTGAAATTCAATTATAGCGCCCTACCCAGTAATAACCGGACGGAAATAGTTGACGCCGTCACAGGAATTTAGCTTGTAGTTCAAGCTGAGATGTGATTCAGTTTTGTCCGGGTGAAGAGACATTTGGTGTAGAAATACAGCATATAAATTTGTATATATATCAATAGCTAATATTAAAAAATAGTTCTATGGGAATTTTAGAGGGAGCAAATCAAATACCCCAATATATTTTTATAAATGTCATTTAATGTGTGGGTTGCATTTTGAAAGAATTTGTTAAAATGCTTCAAAACTATTTTTTTAACATAATTTTAGGAATAATCAAAGAAATATTCACAAAAATGTTTCCCTCTTTATTACCAAAACTTGTTAAATTATGAAAAAAAATAAAATGTTTCATTTTTTCACTTTTTGAACTTATTATTATTAAATATTTATTACAATAGAAAGTCCGTATTAATGATGACTTACTATAAAAAAAAAAGGGTGCGTGTACTTATGTACGCGCGTGAGAAGTCATAATTAAAAAATATTGATTATTATTAATTAATTTGGCATCATTAAAAAATAGTTTTTAATTGCTAAATTTATTTATTTACTTTTAAAATATTGAATAACCAATAATAAATATTTAACATTAACAATTTAATAATATTTAGTATTAATTATGTTAAGTAATAATATTTTAATTTATATCAATAAATAATACATACGGATAGATAACCTCAATTATATTGGAGCACTTGAAAAAGTCTATAAACACAATTTTTTCACTAATATTTACAAATAGTAAATATATTAATCAAAATATTGAATTCAAATAACTACTGAATATAATTTATCAGCACATATATAAATCGCATTTATATGAAACTAAAACACGTGTGTGAATGTAGACACTAGAAACATGTGGAAAATAAATACTATGAATATGAAAATAGTGAACAGAGGCGACGATGGTGCCAACTTGCGCGACTAATAGAGGTTCTATTTCTATTTTGTTGGTAGCTTTTATTTCGAGACTGCAACCGCTGCAACTTCATACTGTAACTTTTGTGTGACGAATCATAAAATTTCACTCTCATCATTTTTTCATAACGCGCCTAAAGAAGTATAACTTCAATAACTTCAAAAAGTAATTCTATTTCAAACAAAGTACTGAATCGCGAGGTAGATTCGCACTTCTAGGAAATGAAAGCCTCGGGAACAATGGCATCATTGTTAAATCTCTCTATCGACCCTTCTGGAAGGTTAGTTGAACAATGTATTAAATTGTTAACTAATTAGTTAAATAGGCGTAAGTGCTAATTACATTGAGAGCGATCTTGCAAATAACCACATTTTTTTCTCTGAATAATGAGTACCGAATATATTAAATATTTGGTTTTTTAATAAAAACGTTTAAAAACACCGCTTTCCTATATTAATATTTTTTGTCAAATTTGTCAAAATTGAAGGAGTTGGCAACTGAGCTCATAAAGTATGAATGTGTGGACTCGATAGGGTCGGTAAGGACGAGGATACATTATTTTGCAGATTTCCTGCACAACCTTGATTCATCAAGAATCCCACTTCATGTCGTGTAATTACATTATAGGGCTACAATCATACTATTTTGCGATATAAATCCTTCAATGTTATGTAATGGTCCTAGGCTTCAGTTGAAAATTCTGAAAAAAACATAGCATCTTAACATATCATCTCCCGAATTTCTCCGATCCCTGCAGACTCCTACCTTCAGTTCAAGCGTCTGTAATTTCCTGTAAAGGGTAAACCTTTACAGACTTACAAACCTGTACGTTATGACTATAATATTACACACACACACACACACATATATATATATATATATATATATATATATATATAAGAAACAAATACGGAATTAACGAGGGATCACTTACACAAGCCAACGAATTTGACTTTCAAATTACTTACTTGAGTTTTGCCTATGAAAATTATTTCGACAGGCTTTCGGTCGACGAGTACTCTTGCAAAGTGAAGGCAAACTTCCAGATGAATTACTTTGAAAACTTTTTAAGGGGATATCTTGAGATTTTTCTTAATTTTGTATGCAAAATGCATCTGAAAAGCAAACGTTTTTGAAAACTCTGTGGCGGTGTTTATTTATTACTTAGTCGCATATATTGTGTTTAAAAATAAGTATACCTTAAAAATCTACTGAAAAATCTAAAGATTCATGATGAATACGTTATTGATATGTTTTGCTGTATCTAGTTTTATGAAACCTAATTTTGGGTACCTATGTACACTTTTAATAACTTAAAAATGTGATCGTCATATTACGAATATGAATATTGAAGTCGTATTTGTTAACTAACTTACATTAAAGTACAATAAAACCCGAATGCTATGTGTTCGAGGTGAAATGGCTTCCAAGGGAGTATTAACTTGATGTTTCCTGTAATGTGGATAGCAACTTCGGCACCAAGCTTACAAGGAAAATACTTACAGTCAGACATTTATTTTTACAGCGTTAGAGAGAAACAAACAACTTGTCACGGTAAGGAACCATGAGAAAGGTGCAACTTTTAGAGAAAAGAATTATTTTTTCGTCGTTTATTAAGAAATTACACCTAATGTTAAATTCTCTAGAATTATTTTTCCTGTCCTGCTGCAAAATATATATATATATATATATGTATATATACATATATATATATATATATATATATACATATATATATATATATATATATATATATATATATATATATAGTCAAGAAATTAGCGAAAAAATAATTTCGGTGTACATTATAAAATATATAAATATTGTTTTTTGGAATTTTTATTTGTCTATTTGTGTGTTTGTTTGAACACGCACCATGCAAAAGCTATTAATTTACTTCATATTGAAAACATAGGAGTTAACTTGAAGTAATATTTGGTTTTTATTTCGTCGGAATCAGTCTAGTCAATTACGAGGAATATTATTTTGATACTTTCAAAACTTAATTTACATTTATAAGTATACAATTACTAAGAAGTGCATAGATACTCGATGCGTAGTAATAGTACAAATATATAATGTATCTGTGTACACATTAATGATATTTATAAGATTGTTTAACATATTAAACACATTTATGACAAAATGATTTGGGAGAGCACCCGAATATTCATTGCTGACATGATGAAAACCATAATCAGAAGTAAAGTGCTGGGGCAGACATTGTTGTCGCTATTCTCAAAATATTTCGATGTTGTACATACGAATAAGTACAACATATATATATATATATATATATATATATAAGCTTGAGTAAATATATCTATCGAAGGAGTATTTTTAAAATATTTTTATTTGGGAAAAATACTAAACTGGAAAAATGTATATAATCATAATTTACAATTGTGTATCATTTCATACATCATTCGTTTATTGATGTGATTTAGTTATAATAATCTCTGAATAAATAACCTAAATACGTATAAAATCTTATGCTTGTGAAGGTTCTAAGTGTTGCCAGTAATTTTATTGTGGTTTTGAATATATCTAATAATGAATCGTTGCTTACCTGAACTACATATATTGGTCTGGTTAATTACTTACAGCCCCACGATATTATGTAAAAGATGTAAATAAAGGATTTACACCGACGTTAGATACAGACGAGCATGCTTTATAAGTGCCGCTTAGGTCAGAATTGTTAATGTTAAAATGTAAGTTCGAATGGCTCAAGCAATTATTTAGTGGCATCAAGAAGTTGATTACATTAATTGTAGACGTAGAGAAAGGTCAATAACAGAAACTTAATGTTGGAACGTGAATGGTGTTATTTATTGAGGATTGCTTCCGTAGGAATTTACAGTAATTGCAGAAATTTAGAGACAGAAATTACATTAACCAGCTAACAAACTGAATAATCAACAGGATTGAATTTATTTTCTTCAAAGTAAAGCTAGACCCGTATCTCTAAGTATACCAGACCAAAGTTATCAGAATTGGATTTGGTTCTGGTACTAGCATCTACTTTATTAACCCTAAATTGCATCGTCTAATTATTACTTCTTGAGAGCTATAATCAATTATTTGCAAGATAAAAATGTTTTAAATTACCTAAAAGGATAAAATGAATGATACGGAGTAAAAGTAAGAAAAACATTTTTCAGAAAACACCACATTTCACAGAGATCTTTTCACTTCGTAGTGAAAGAATTTATGCATTTTTTAAGCTACGGGTGGGCAGCATGTAATATGTAATATTTTGTATAATTAGTGTTAATTCTAATTTAAATAACTATATTTATTAAAAAGTAAAAAAAAATATTATTGCTGAAATAACATAGAACGAATTTATTCTATTATCCTATAATATTTTGGCAACGGAAATGTAATTATCATCCATGAGCAAGGAATAATCTTAATAAATTGAGTATGGATAGATATGAATAGATATTATATGAAAAATATTTTAAACTAGAAATTAGTTTAAAGGTATTTCAATTTACTATCGGTAATAAATGAACATTCAATTTCATTTATATAAAATTATAGTTTCAACAGGTAACCATTTGTACATTGCTGTTTCTAATGTTTTTTTTAATATTAATATACTTAATTCCTTTTATTTATGTATATTATAGTTATAAATAACCACAAATTAAGTTTGGTTAACTGATACTAAATTACGACTAAGGAAAGACAAAGCAAACAACATCTTTTTTACGAACATCGTGACATAATTTAACGGAACTCGAAAATTATACTTCATATGTATTACTATGTAGCTTACAGCAATCGAAAAATTATAAACTGTCATAATGTGAAAGTTGTATGTCAATAGGGTTAGCAGTTTTTGCGTGAATTTTTAAGAAACAAGCAAACAAAAAAAACTTTCCTATTTATTGTATCAGAAAGATGTTTACATGGTATCAAACTTATATTGCATTGAAAGCAACATCACCTTTCATGGATTCCAATAAAAATCATGTTCTAAAGAAACTATTATCGCAATAACGATTCAATAAAACTAAATCAAGATCCAGTTGAGCTTACATTCTACATTTTAATTAACTGCTTCACCGAATTTTAGGAAACTGGGCTTAAAACTACCTACCTTAGGAAAATGCAAGATATGATGCGGAAGGCAAAATACAAGCTTAGATTGCAGGATTTAAAGCGAGGTTCACTTTGAAACACCTAGAAAATATCAGCGCGTTAACTCAATGTTCCCATTTTGTTATTATGGGGAGCTTCGTTAGCGGAACGAGTCATGAAAGCTTCCGTAAACTCGGCATTTTGTAGAAATTTCCTTCTTTGTAAGTTAATTATTTTTGTTAGATATTATATTAATTTATGTGTCCATAGAGAGTCATATTGATATGTGCTTATTTTTCACTTGCATATGCTAAGTTATCATTCATGTTTGCATGAAATGAAAACTTTCGCTGGTTTGCCATTTAAACGTTTTTAAATGCTTCAAAAAAGTGGGTAAATATTAAAAACCTAATTTTGAATATATATTTACTTCTACAATTTGTTTCTAATTAAATTGTACATATTTTTATTAGTATTATTGTATGTTTAAACTAAAAAATAAAATACATCGTCTGAATATAAAAAATATGTATTTAATCTACTGTTTTGTGCTGGCGCAAATATTTATTGGTCTTTTATTGGATTATGGTCAGATGTTTTGATGAGAATAATTTCTCCTTTATTACAGACATTGATCGGATGTTAACAGAGTCAGAAGTAGGATTTCTATCCATACTCAATTTATTAAGATTATTATTTGTTCATGGCTGATAATTACATTTCCGTTGCCAAAATATTATAGGATAATAGAATAAATTCGTTCTATGTTATTTCAGCAATAATATTTTTTTTTACTTTTTAATAAATATAGTTATTTAAATTAGAATTAACACTAATTATACAAAATATTACATATTACATGCTGCCCACCCGTAGCTTAAAAAATGCATAAATTCTTTCACTACGAAGTGAAAAGATCTCTGTGAAATGTGGTGTTTTCTGAAAAATGTTTTTCTTACTTTTACTCCGTATCATTCATTTTATCCTTTTAGGTAATTTAAAACATTTTTATCTTGCAAATAATTGATTATAGCTCTCAAGAAGTAATAATTAGACGATGCAATTTAGGGTTAATAAAGTAGATGCTAGTACCAGAACCAAATCCAATTCTGATAACTTTGGTCTGGTATACTTAGAGATACGGGTCTAGCTTTACTTTGAAGAAAATAAATTCAATCCTGTTGATTATTCAGTTTGTTAGCTGGTTAATGTAATTTCTGTCTCTAAATTTCTGCAATTACTGTAAATTCCTACGGAAGCAATCCTCAATAAATAACACCATTCACGTTCCAACATTAAGTTTCTGTTATTGACCTTTCTCTACGTCTACAATTAATGTAATCAACTTCTTGATGCCACTAAATAATTGCTTGAGCCATTCGAACTTACATTTTAACATTAACAATTCTGACCTAAGCGGCACTTATAAAGCATGCTCGTCTGTATCTAACGTCGGTGTAAATCCTTTATTTACATCTTTTACATAATATCGTGGGGCTGTAAGTAATTAACCAGACCAATATATGTAGTTCAGGTAAGCAACGATTCATTATTAGATATATTCAAAACCACAATAAAATTACTGGCAACACTTAGAACCTTCACAAGCATAAGATTTTATACGTATTTAGGTTATTTATTCAGAGATTATTATAACTAAATCACATCAATAAACGAATGATGTATGAAATGATACACAATTGTAAATTATGATTATATACATTTTTCCAGTTTAGTATTTTTCCCAAATAAAAATATTTTAAAAATACTCCTTCGATAGATATATTTACTCAAGCTTATATATATATATATATATATATATATATATATATATATATATATATATATATATGTTGTACTTATTCGTATGTACAACATCGAAATATTTTGAGAATAGCGACAACAATGTCTGCCCCAGCACTTTACTTCTGATTATGGTTTTCATCATGTCAGCAATGAATATTCGGGTGCTCTCCCAAATCATTTTGTCATAAATGTGTTTAATATGTTAAACAATCTTATAAATATCATTAATGTGTACACAGATACATTATATATTTGTACTATTACTGCGCATCGAGTATCTATGCACTTCTTAGTAATTGTATACTTATAAATGTAAATTAAGTTTTGAAAGTATCAAAATAATATTCCTCGTAATTGACTAGACTGATTCCGACGAAATAAAAACCAAATATTACTTCAAGTTAACTCCCATGTTTTCAATATGAAGTAAATTAATAGCTTTTGCATGGTGCGTGTTCAAACAAACACACAAATAGACAAATAAAAATTCCAAAAAACAATATTTATATATTTTATAATGTACACCGAAATTATTTTTTCGCTAATTTCTTGACTATATATATATATATATGTATATATATATATATATATATATATATATATTTTGCAGCAGGACAGGAAAAATAATTCTAGAGAATTTAACATTAGGTGTAATTTCTTAATAAACGACGAAAATATAATTCTTTTCTCTAAAAGTTGCACCTTTCTCATGGTTCCTTACCGTGACAAGTTGTTTGTTTCTCTCTAACGCTGTAAAAATAAATGTCTGACTGTAAGTATTTTCCTTGTAAGCTTGGTGCCGAAGTTGCTATCCACATTACAGGAAACATCAAGTTAATACTCCCTTGGAAGCCATTTCACCTCGAACACATAGCATTTTTATTGGAATCCATGAAAGGTGATGTTGCTTTCAATGCAATATAAGTTTGATACCATGTAAACATCTTTCTGATACAATAAATAGGAAAGTTTTTTTTGTTTGCTTGTTTCTTAAAAATTCACGCAAAAACTGCTAACCCTATTGACATACAACTTTCACATTATGACAGTTTATAATTTTTCGATTGCTGTAAGCTACATAGTAATACATATGATGTATAATTTTCGAGTTCCGTTAAATTATGTCACGATGGTCGTAAAAAAGATGTTGTTTGCTTTGTCTTTCCTTAGTCGTAATTTAGTATCAGTTAACCAAACTTAATTTGTGGTTATTTATAACTATAATATACATAAATAAAAGGAATTAAGTATATTAATATTAAAAAAAACATTAGAAACAGCAATGTACAAATGGTTACCTGTTGAAACTATAATTTTATATAAATGAAATTGAATGTTCATTTATTACCGATAGTAAATTGAAATACCTTTAAACTAATTTCTAGTTTAAAATATTTTTCATATAATTTTCTATCTTATTTTCCATAAATTTTATCTTTATGTATAAACTAGTCAATGCTTTAAGGTTTACATACTGATGAAACGCACGTTTCCTTCGCCTTATTTATAGCAAAGCTGATTTCAATATATATATATATATATATATATATATATATATATATATATATATATATATATATATATATATACATATGTAGCAAAAAATATCGATACAGGATATTTTCCGCAACAAACTGAGTATAACTGAGGTGGGTTTCTGTAAAAAATACAAGTTTTTCGTTAAATTTTTTTTTTCTTTGAAACAGTTGAGAATTCTCCTATTGGTCCTTAACATTTTCCAGTCAGTCGATAGATCACATCTGTAAACAATAGACCGGTTCTTTGTTGAATCCTATATATGCGTGCGTAGTTATTAAATTGTAGACAGAATACCCAAAATGCTTTCATTATCATTAAAGTCGCCCTCTCTGATGTTTTATATAAAACTCTCGAAGACTTGGAATTGAATCGTAATAGCATGAAAAAGATAAATTTGATAGCAACATTATAAAAAATAAAGGAGATAAAATAAAATACAGGGACCGTATCAATCTTAAGGAAAATGTTATTTGATCGACCATACTTATAAACAAAAAAGCATAAACGTTACATGCACGTGTAAAAGTGTATACATACATACATATGAGTACGTAATCGTATGGGTAAGCGTGTGTGATGTGAGAGGGTGTGCGGATGTGTGTGCAAGGAAAGTTTGTACGACTATGAGTGGGTATGTGTGCGTAGAAGTGTGTACGTGAGCGTTGCATGCGCGTGTGCAGTTGGATGTACATGTACGAGTGTCTGACTGTTTGGGTAGGTGTGTGTGCAAGTACATAATTCCTCTTGCTCTTTTTTTAACTAAGATGTTAGTGACTTTCTATACACAAAAAATTAAAAATAGATTTTACGTTCACATAGTAAAGGCTAATACAAACGGGGGTTTGCGCAGTTGAAACGGGTATTATTTTACGATTAAAAATAGATATAATTTATAAGCTCAACAATGAAATAAAATAATAAGACGCCATTAGTGTATTCTATAAACGTATATACCTGTGTTTCGCAAAAAACAAACGTCCTCAAAGAGGCTAATCTAACTTTATTCCATTTTCCATTTTCATGCGCGCAAAAAAAGAAAGAAAAATAAACATCTGTCAGAATATTTCTTAAAAATGTAATGTGAAGTAAAAGAAAAAAACTCTGATAAAAGAAACGTTCAGAAAATTTAAAAAAAACAGGTAAAAGTGAATCCGACTGGCACACGAAAGATTTCGTAGCACCAATCAACATTGAACTTATAAATTTTTGTTCCTCAAAGTTTTTGTAAAAAAGTAAATTATTGATGCGGTTGGCACCAAAAATATCCCAAATCTCGAAAACTACACAACATATCTTATTAGAATCATTTTCTTTGAAAGTTTAGTTTAAGTTCTACTACCTTTCAAAAGTTAAGGGGAAAACTCTTTTTAAAATGTTAGAAGTGCATATCTCATCAACTAATGATCTAAATAAAAAAGTTGTTTTGAAACCTCTTTATTATTTTGAAAACTTATTTAACGATACCCCACACGTCTAGGTGTACTGGGTGTTTTCATCCCTCAGTTAAACGCATGGAGTGCCACCCTTATTTAATTTTTTTTTAGTATTACTACTTCCCTCCATGGTAATTTTTTTCTATATAGTGCCAATAGTCTCTGTGTAAAATGGCTATGACAAACAGACGGCCGACAGACAGATGGACATGAAGAAATTACAAGTGTTCCATTCTGTCATCTGACTCAGAACAATAAAATTACAAATATATGTACACACCCACATATGGCGAGACACTGATTTTCTGAATTTGTATGACTAGACCAAGTTTAAAAAACCAAAACTATTTTAGAGCGTTTTTTAACAGGACGCCATAAAATATAAATAAACTAAATCAAAAATTTTACCAAGGAAGAAAAATTATTTTTAACAATTATAGTCATATTACCTATGCATCATCTACTTAAACGAATAAAATATCGTGATGAGCTAACATCATCATTTAAATAATTTCATCATTGTTGTCTTCTAGTTTTCATCATCAAAATATTTTACGAAGACAAATAATAGCAGTTAATAATATATTACCCTTAAATCTATGTAACGTTTTGGGTTATTTCTCACAAAAATTCACAAATTGAATAAAAATTATACTTACATAAGAAAAAAAAATAAAAAGTCAATCAGTAATCATGTGAAAATTTCAAATATATGCCTTTACACTTTTTATATCTCTTTAAAATCAATATGTTCTATTTATTACATTAAATAGTTACGTGCAAACCAAACTCTTCTTTATAAAAATATTCAAATGCTGTAGGTAATATAAATATTGCTATCTATGTGTTGACAAATTTATTTGGGTTGAAAAATTCTATTAGTTTACTATAATTTGACACTTCTATTCTTGTGATGATCAAAATAATATCATCATGTTACTTAACTAAATCTTGTATCTATCTTCGACAGTACGTAGGGTTGTCTAAATCCTAGCTTCACTAAACAAATCAAATATTGGTATTAAAGGAATGCTTTATATTCAAATACTGATCAAAGCATAGCGTTTGCAATTCAACTCACATCATTAGTGTGTACTCGAATCTGCTTAAGGAACTCCATCCAATTGAATTTCCCTTTAGCAATCAGTCGATTTCCTTGATGTTAGATTGAAATAACGTTATTTGTACAAGCATCACTCTCGTTTTCCTTACACACCGTAATAATAAAATTCGTTTATACACAATTCGTGGAGATTTGTAAAGTATATTTTCATCGCATTCAGGAGGGCGGAGCGTATCTTACGTAATCTAATTTAAGTAGGATTGGTTTCTTCTTTCTTCCTCTAGTGAAGTAAATGTAGCTTTAATATATCACCATTATAAACATAATATAAATGGTATATACGTAAATTACAATATGTACATATTTTAATCAAGGTTCGTATAACGAGCACACATATTCCTCCTTTAATAAGCTAAATATCCGTCCGTTTAAATAATTAATATGAAATTTTACAAGTGATACATCAAAGGGAGGTCTCAGTTAACACGTAACAAAATTTGAATGAAGAAAAAGTGGCAAGTGTAAGGCTGACTCATGAATTTATTGTTTCATACCTGTTGTGAAGAGAAACTGTTTAGTCTATCATAATTTGATTTACATTATTAATCATTAATATTAACGTCTCAGCGCAATCGATATTTATATAAACTTTTTACAGCAATCAATATGAACTTCTTAGTGCAATTAATACTTTATATAATTAAGTAGGGAAAACATTTATATTATCACGAATATCTCCTACCTCAATAAATTTGATATTTAGAGTAATCGTCATAGTTTTCCTATAACCTTGACGTAGTCTTCTTATAATTTGAATTATTTGATATCCAGTAGCCTCGAAAATAAGGGGGAGGTTGTTATATTTTTGGCTATTTTGCAACGTATTTATGTAAATATATTATCAAAAATTATGAAAATGAAAATAGATATTTGATGTCCACATAATTAGTTATGTCGAGCGATACCCCATACTATATATGAAAAAACAATTTCAAGTGCTTAATTTGCCACTTTTTTCCAAAAAATGCATTTAAATATTTGTATGTGTCAACTGTTGATATGCCCGAGTTAATATGTGTTATTGCTGTGGCAAATATCAAGTTTCCAGCTCAAACAATTTTGTGAGAGGAACGGCTATTATAGATGGTCACGTAACTGATCTTATAGGGTTCCCGTTTCTTTGTTTGAGATACGGAACGTTTATTAATAAATATTCCTACAAATCACACAATAAATATTCCTACAATACAAGTCACAGCATCACAGCTCCTTCATTTTGATGAATATTGTGACGATATTATATTTAACTTACCTATTTTAATTTTTTTAAGTCGATATATATCGAAATTGGAAAGAAAAACTGTTTCTTAAGGTTTAATTTAGTGAAATATCATGGAAATGATCTTTTGAAAAGCTATCAAAAGTCTCTAAAAACATTTTTTTTAATGGCCCTTATTGAAGAGATACACGCATCTAGATGATGTTCCAGTATGTACGCTAATATTTTAACCAATTAGATAAATGCATTTAGTAATTCAATACAAACTTTTTTCCATCAATTTGGATTAATGAATTAAAGGTATTAAGGTAGTAAATACAATTTTTGTCTCTTCAGTGGAATCTATCAATAATAATGTAGAGATAGTTAAAAATATTATAAACACTTTTAATATTTTAATGAAAACTAGTGGTCGCCCAGTGGTCGAAATTCGACCGTGATTCATTACATTTTTTAGTTTGAAGGTTATATAAATTTTTGCTTACTGTACTTCTTCTTCATATAAATTTAAATATGCCAAATATCACACTACTTTGTGCGCACAGTATGCTTAAAAAGGGGTACAACATTTTCTTTTCACGTATTAATATATAGATTTCATGTACCCTGAAATGCATATTCATATATTCCTAATGTGTACGAAACTCTAGTAATGAGAAATTTACTAGTTCTTTAGCCGTATTTTAGGTTTAACTCTCATAAAAACAATACTAAACTGCAAAGAGGTTTATGATATACATCCTATTAAACTTCAACGGTTTACCCTTTTCTCTTCTATGTATTTTTAGCTGAAGCTAAAAAAATCTGAAATGATTTTAAAAATAGTGATATTGCTTTAAAACTACTCTTCTTTGTTTTTAAAAGCTCTTGACTATTTTTTTATTTGTCTCTAAATATCGGCGTTTATCTGATTAAGCTATGCTTTTATGCATGGCTATGATCACAGTCATTTCATAAAGTGGTATGATAATTATTGGTTTTTTACAACTTGGCTCAAAATTTGTGCATCCAATTGAAATAAAAATACGCTATAGGATACAAAACGGGAAACTGCACATTTATTTGCCCCATAATTTTCTAGATATTACACGACAATCATGAAATATAAACTTAACATTTTTTTACACACACGTTGGGTACATTTTTCTACACATATTGCATGAGCTTTTTGAGTAAATTCAAATTTATTTTTGAAATCATGATATTTTCTTAGAAAACTAAGATCCTGATCTTAAGTAAAGTAATCAAAATTTCGCGCCACATTTTGGCATTAAATGTAATTTGAGAACGTTTTTTGTAAAGCAGAGAAAATTCAAATTTTTAAATAAACATCAAAATTATGAAAAAATAAATTTTCGATAAAGCAATTCTTATAATTTTCTGTCAATTTTATTTCTTTTGCCATTTAAAATTTTAAAATTAAAACAGCTTTATGTATGTATACCAATAATAGTTATTATTATTATTGCGCAAAAATCTATTCATTTTGTAGTGTAAACTAGTAGCTAAGAGAAATAAATTTTTACAGGCCGATCGTTAACAATATAATTTTAATAAATTATTTTGAAATTATCAGCTGATTTTAAGTCTTCTGTAGCTTTTAAATATTATTTCTGAAACATTTCCTCTTCCTAAATAAAGTAAGAAACCTAATTGATTTTATTTAAATTCTTTCTTGGAAAGGTTTCCCAATCCTTTTTTAGAGAGATTTCCCTCTTGCGCAAATTGAAAAATTGCCAAAAAGTTCAATTGAAATAACGATATGTATATATATATATATGTATATATATATATATATATATATATATACACATATATATGACGTCTGTAGGTTTAAAATAATACCTGTTGATGACGTGCTTTATGAGTCATATACGTGCAAACTTCGTCAATTTAAATTTGATTCCTGATCTTAAGTAAAGTAATTTTTCTGTATTTCATATTTAGCACATGCAATACATTGACGAAATATTTTGTGGGTATTTTAGAATAATAATAATATTATATGGCTATAAATACAGGTCTTCGATTAGAGTCTATTATTTTATAGTCTCCTGGTCTACCATATTCGATAGAACGTGACATAATATCCTAAATTTATAAAACTATTCCATTAGAGTTAACCCAACTATCTTTTAGATCTGTAGTAAATATTTAGCTTAAATGATCATGTCTGAGACTAAAGTAATAGAATATAATGATAAATTATCTCTTTTCCTAGAAATTATATAATATTAAATATTATGTTTCAAGTGATAAAAGTCAAGAACAAAAACTATGTATATAATATTGACTTAGTAAATGTTCATTACGCTTTAGAACACATTTACAGTTCTTTAATTAGAGTCTTATCATATAAACCAAGATATAGATTGAATTCGAAGAAAATTAGTGAATAAGTACTTAGAAATTATTGACCTCAAATATATTTTGAGGTCAATAATTTCTACGAAATTGTTGCCATAGAGAGAGAAACCACACATTGTATGAGCCAATGAAAATCGGTACAATATTACTTTAGATGCTAAAACCGCTTATTGTTTGATATTTATTAGCAACGTTCGGCCCCTTTTAGCTTGATGGATTTTTAATGGAAATGTCCAGAGTTTAATTGTATAATTTATCAGGGCCGTGGCGTGTTGGTGAAAATCGGACCGTTTTCATTAATTCTTTTAAAATCGTAGTCAAATACGATTTAACTGTTTACTTTTAAAACTCATAATGAAAATGTCATTTTTAAGATTCTGAAATTTTATTTTTAAGCGGAAAATTCATATAGATACGTACTTGCTTATTCCCGTTGTAGATTGATACGTTTCTAGACTAATTTTCAGTAATTTAGAAGGTTATTGGTGTGTTTCTACTCTTGTTTACTTAACTATTACAGAGAGTACTTTTACTATTTTTAAAGAGGATTGAAGTAATTTAAACAAAATTGTTAGAAATTTAATAGGATAAACAATTAAAAAGTAGAAAATAATGTGAAAGGGTAGATACGTCTCGCATTATTAAAATAATAATCGATTTAATTAATTGAGAAATGGAATGAAATTTTTTGAGTGTTTGTTGAACTTTGTCAAGCAAAACTGAAAGCGAGCCAAATAAAAAACTGTTAATTTCTCGACTTAGCTGCTATCGCGCTTTATTATTTGTGTAACCACCATCATATGCTTGATGCGACATATGAATTTACAGTCTCACAGTTTGCGCTTTCATTGTGTAATACTAATGAAATGGAGATGTGCTGTGTAATAAATGTCGATTGGTCTCGTATAGAACTTCGTCAGCTACTGACGACTTACGGGCAAGACCTTCTCATATTTACATAAAAACAGAACAACGTGTCACTTAAATCAACGGACGAGGTATTATGATGATAATGATGAGGATGACTTTCATATACGTCACAGTTCCGATGAGGACTTTATAATACACCCGTTTCAGAGGGTACTTTCGATCCATGTATACTGCGTTTTATGCAACTCAAAATCTCATTCAAGAAGAATTTCGTTAAAAGAAGGATATTAATTTTTGTTTTTTATTTAGTTTTATGAGCAACAACGATTTCCATTCGGAATGAAAATCCTTCTTTTAACGATAGCTTTATATCGAGCCACTGATAATAAAGCTTTGAAAAAAAGTTGTCATCGGACACCTTTTATAAATATATCCGTGATTAACCCAGATAGACAGGTAATATCTTCTCTATCAAGTACTCTTAATCTCTTCTACAACATATTATAAGTAACCATACAGGTTCCTGGCAGGGTCAATTTCCCCATGAAAATACGGCTAGACCCTTTATGAAAGTCATTTCTCATCCGAGTGGTCACTGCATATTGACCACATCCTTTCTAACACATTTCTTTCATCCAATTTATTTTGGAATACTACGTAATTCCTTATAGTCAAATATTTTGAGTTCAATTTCATTCTTTACTTACTAATTTCATGTGTTGGTTTTGTACAGTTCCGTTGCTGAATGTCAAGAATGAAAGTTTTACGTTTCATTTTACTGATAATGATGAAATTTTACAGGAATATATGAACACTTATAAATAGATTAAAAATGTTTTTAAATTTTGTTTGGAGAATATCTTTATTAAACAAACTGAAAAATTAATGTTTGTTTTGCAGATACCGTCAAGTTACTGGAGAGGTTTTTTACCTGGCCACTTCTTTGAGAGATATAACTTTTCAAAGCGGTTAATAGTGCAACTTCCATCTCTTCATTAACCTTCTTATAACATACATTAAAATTTGGAAAAAGAATCGGGATGACGGTATTTGGTAAGTGTTTCAATGTTAAATTATTTCTATCAAATTACATTAACTAATTAAAAATATAAATATAACGAACAATTTTTCTTACGTATTTGATAGATATACCGGGCAAAACATATTCACATTGAAAAATGACATTCATATTTTTAATAATTCAACATAAATAACATATGCCATTAAATGTTTAAGCTATTAAGGGAATTAAGATTATGTGAAACTCTCATAGTACAAGCTTTGCAAATTACTGAATTTGTTCGTAATTTCTTACTTACCCATAAATTTTATAGTAGATGAACTAAAGGCATACATAACAAATCATTGGCGTTACCTAAACAAATCTATATTGTATTTTTTTCATTACTTCTCCGAAGTTATCATTAAAAGCACAAGATTTTAAAAGTGATTTTTAAATCAAAAACTCCATTGTAGTCTCTTGTTACTTTATATTAATTTGGCAAATCCGTGCACAAAGTTATTTTCTCTTTAACATGTAATTATTAAAATCAGTATTGAATTATGTCTGCAGCATGTTCACTTACACTTGTCGGTAGCGTATTGTAAAATTTAAATTCCGCCTTTATGAATTATTGACGGACAAAATGGGAAGTTCAGCTTTAAGATGGTTAGCTTTTTCTACCGGTTTACTTTTTGGCCTCTAATTTTTTAATCAAAACCAAGACAATATAAATATTTTTTGGGAAAGTTCAGCCTCAAAATGGTGTTTTTTTTACGGAACGGGTTTATTTTTCACTGTATATTGAATCTAAGCTCAGCAAGGGAAATTCTTGTAATTGGAATAAGCCCTAAGGAAATTAAATAAGACGTACAATATGTATGATATATGTATAAATTTTTTTATGATATTTTATGTTTATGTATTATATTCATTACGTGAGTTACAGATTTGAAGGTTTAGTATGTACGTACGTCTTTTGAACCAAAAAATGATTTAAACTGAAACCGAATAAACAAATTTTAAATATAAATAATCCCAAATGTTGGGCACTCTACTATTCTCAACTATAGGCACATTTTGCTGTTCATTTAGAATTAAGTGTTACTTGAAGATAAGGCTGGTTTAAGTTAAGTTTTAAGGATGCACAAAATAATACTCATGAAACGTTACTTTCAAGGTTGTTGAACACTTGATCATCTGTTTAAAAAATATACGAGAGATATAATAAACAAAATAATTTTTTCTTCATATTTTACGAACGAAGTTTAGAAATTCAAAAAATGGTCCAAAAAAGTTCCATTTCATTTTAATTGTCTCAGATGCGAGAAATAAAAGATTTCGCCTACACTTGAAATATTTACAAAGCATACGTACATTGAATGTACATTAAGGGTATACACGTATTTTTAATTAATTGAGAATTTACTTATTAGAATTTCTTTCAAATTGCTGAAATTAATATTTTCAAACACGAACGTAATTTACAGACCTGAAACATTAGTAGAGAAATAATTAATTCTAAGTAGATAAACTTTTGCTAATATATTCTTTATTCTCACAAACCCATATAATTATACCAACCTTTCCTAGGTACATTAAATTCAGTGTTTAATGAACCTTTATACCTCTAGCTTAAGGAAATCAGATTGTCTATCTTTCTTTTGCTGATAAAGTGTGGTAAGTCAAGTTTTCATTTTATAAATCATAGACATAAAAAAGTCTATTATAATTCAACATCACAGCCAAAATAAACACTAAAATAATTGAAACCGAAGTACAGTCGTTCATAAAGACCAATAAGTTAGTCAAGTTTTTATTGCCCTTTTTATTCAATTAATGTTGTATCAAAAGGAAAGCAAATGAAAATCGTGAAAATGTCATTGAAATAGCGAAAAAACTATCACGGAATATTTCAGAGCAATTTAAAATGTCAATTCAAATATTGCGTTAAGTAAAATCACGCTTTATTCAAACGACCGAATGTAAACAAAGAAAGAAAGAAATGAAAATGTGATTTACTTTTCACTCTAGAATTTAAGCGTTGTATTAGGAATTTAATTAATTTGAAAACAATTTTCTTTAACTCGCTTCGAGAAAGGCGTTGATTGTTTTTGAAATATTAATTTACAAATAATTTGTTACTTCACAAGCAATTATGAAGATATTTCAATTAAAAGTAAATAGTTAGATCGTTCTAATATTGACAAATTTATTTCTTTTTAATATATATATTCATTGTCTAGATATTTTTGTGCCATCGGCCTTACCAAACAGTTTGCCTGAAAACAGTATTGGGTGTTGTTGTGTAAAAATCAATGGTTTAATTTTAAATTTAATCATTAATTTTGTAAGTTCTCTATTTCAATATTTAAATATTACTTAAATACATGCAAATGGTGAGAACAGATTCATTTTATTCAAGTAAAATTAAAATTAACTAATTGGCCCGTTTCATTCGTAACTAAGATTTACCACCACATAGAAAAACTATTTTACATGAAAACCATTTTCGTTTAATTTGGCCATGAAGAAATGGATGTAAGTGGAAAATACATACATATTTCAAATGAAATTATTTTCTTTTCTTTACTGCACTACTTGAGTAGTTCATTTTTACGGTATAAATTTAATTATTAAATCGCACAAATTATTAACCACAACTTTTCTTAATTAAAATGTGCAGAAAACGCATTAAGATTTAAATACGAGTTTTCTTTTGTTTAGTTTTATTAAGGAAGCTTTTAAAATAATTTATCATTTTATTCAATAAATTTTATAAAACTTAATATTTCGGTGTGATAATCACTTGTTCATATGAAGTTTGATTCTTAATTTATTTCGTAGTTTAACGTTCATATAAATATTAATAAATTCTGGCTACACTTACAGATTTCACAGAAATTCTAAAAACATGACGATAGAAGCGGTAAAGACTAGGCAGCGTATTAATAGTCAGATTTTTAGAATGAAAGTTTTGTGGTGGGCAAAAAAATTTTTTTTTGCCTACCAGACTTTCATTCTATAAATATATTCGAAAAAACCAATGGCAAGTTTTATAATGTAAATAATATTCATATATTTATTTTGCCGATTCGTGTAATAAAAATACAATTAATTGAGGACGATATATTTAGAATGTAAAATACATTTTAATATAAATAAGTTTTATGAGTGAGTGTATTAATTTTCCGTATCTTAGAAGGTGAGTGCTTATAAAAAATGAATAAAGGAGTATTTAAAAAAAATGGAAAGAAGCTTTAGCAACACTAATCACATCAGATTTGGTGGCAACTTTTGGTCTTGATATCATGAAGGCCTGCGGGTTGAATACATTCAATTGTTTCATTATTAAACGATATAATAATTTCTATAAGTGTAAAATGCCTATATTTTCAAAATAAGCAAGAACTTGTCATTAAAGTAATGGATATGTAATTAAAAAGTTACTGTGATATTGATTATAACATATAATAAAATCAGAAAAGAAAATTTTACAGCACCTACCAAATGCGAAACAAAAACTTGCACACAATGTAAGATTTGATGTACGAGTAATTGTAATTTATAAAACTTTTTTTAAGACATAATTGCTTTTCTATATGTTTACGCTTCCATGATACCTTATTTCATTATTACATTTTAGTAATGACCTAAGCTTCATGGTTTCTGTCATCTCATTTTAACCATCTCTATCATTTCATTTAATTACAAAGTTTCATTTCTACTAGACGAGGTATATCTAAAATAACCTCTGTCAAGTCAAGCTTTGATTTTTATGATATCTCCTTCCTTTTGTTTTTTTCATTTGCAAATTTCTGTGAATGTTCTGTTGTTTAGATAATTAATTATGGTTGAATGAATAGTTTTATTGAACGAATTTTGTTATTGAATGAATAACTCGACATTTGTACCACCTTCTCAACATTCAATAATCTTTTTCCAAAATCACACTTTTTCAACATCATATTCTTATTTAATATTAATCTCATTCAATTTTATCCATACATTTTACAGCATATCTTGTCATTTAATTGTTTAATCGAAATTATCATCTTGTATTTGCTTCTCTTAATGTCTAGCTAATAGCTAATACCTTGTAGTTCTTTGTACCTCTTACATTTCTTTTAGTTATTCTATCAAATATAATATATGTTATTTAAAACTTAGTATTCGATGCGATATTATAATGTATGTTTTATCGTAATTGGTAGTTTATGACACTAAAATAAGACACCAGATTCGGAAATAATACGTGTTTAAGAAAAGTATTATGACAGACTAGAATATGAATATATTTATACTTAGGGTCAAAACGCTGAAGAAATTGTTTGCGACTCTTTTTAAATTTCGTAAGTATACGGTTATAAAATATGATTTTTTATTCCATAACGAAACTTGTTAAGTACAAGTAGAACTACTACGACGTAGACTCGTATTACAACGTACCTCCTAATGCGATGTATAATCGTACTACCAAGATTCCGTACATGTTTAGGCAGATATATACAATTACAGTGTCCGTAGTGCTCTTACTATCAAAGTAATTACAAATATCGATATATTTATTCCATTTAAATATATCGACTAATAATGTTAATAATTTTTACAGGAGTAAAAATATTGTGGATTTCTCACAAACTCTTTTAGAGATTTAAAATTATTATTTAATTTTTCACTAAATTTTAGTAACATTCAAGAAAGGTGACCAAAAGTTTAGTAGAAAATTAAATTTTTGTTTTTTTCCTAATTTTTCCTTTAGTAGTTTCAGAAATTTTTGTCGATATTTTCAACAATATATCTAGAACTACCTTGTATATAATGAAATTAAAAAAATAAATTCGCTTACTTCATTTATCCATTTAAAATTCTACCTGAATATTTTTGGGTGTTACCTACTTGAATATATGAGGGTAAAATGCTTTATCACTGTGCCAAATTTTAAGTTCTATATCAACAAGTTTATAAGAAAAATGTTTGTGAATTTCATGTTCCATATTTTACCACGAAACAAGGTTGTCAATTACCGCACCGCGCGCAAATACGAGCACGCCACGACTTCATACTAAAAATATTAAAAATATAAAATAGACATGCATATATTTTCTTTATTTTTGGTATTAATATTAACTATCTACTCCAGTCAATTTGTAATCAATAAATTTAAAGTCATCTCTAACATTCGTCATCTTTAACGTTCGGCTTAAGAGAGAATTTAAAGATAGGAAACGCTAATAGTTCCCATTAAAAATTAAACAATGGCGCAAAACTTTCAAACAAAGTTGGAGCGTATTTCCATTTAAAATCACTTTACTAAAGTCGAGTTTTGATCAGAAGTTTTGAAACAGCACGTATTTCATCAAAAGTAAGCCCGGATATCGAGTAGTGAGAGCAAAGCGGAACTTACGTTAAACGCCGGTCGATTTACTCTAAGAATATAACCTCCTTGTTCCTACTTTTACTTGAAATTTTCTGACATTTGAGGATAAAAATAACAATCCATATATTTGTGAGATTTTTTCCTTTCCTTAATTTGTTTTCTAAAAATATAAGACATTAATTTAACAATTCACAAAGTAATGAGCCATAGTAATGGGTACAATAAAGAAAAATTATATATTTATTATGGCAGTCCATGGGTTTCCAAATGCACTATTTGGTAACCTTAAGTTCCGCAGCCAAACAAGGTATCCTTTGTCTTGAGGAACGTTCTATATATCACAGCCATTTTACTCGTAGAGTTTTAGTGTTGTGACGCTGAAATTTACACATGTTTATACATTTATGGTGTATTTTTTACATAGAAAATGGGAATAAATATTGGGGTTACGCCATTAATACTTTTTCAATACAGGGATCAGTTTACGAAATATCAACCGTTAAAAGTGCTATTTTTTGTTAGAGTTACGTGTGACCACTCTTACCAGCTAGGCTGCTGCTTTTGAATATCTGAAAAGTTCTTACAATAAAATATTTAAAAATGGATTAAAATAAATATTACCATAACTAAGTGGTGTCTACTAGTATTTAAATAATAATCGACCAAGTTACCACATGCACTTGAGTTTATAAAAAGTTCATGGAAATTCTATACAAATTATTTAAATCAACTTCAAAACTAACTTTGTGTTTTAAAATTTATGTTTATTATATCTGTGAGAGACATACTATGCAATATAATGATATATTGACATGGTAAGAAATAAAATTAACATTTGTTAGTAGTTCAATAGAAATACTATTTACGCTTAAATATTTACATGCGCCTATGTGTGCACGAAACCCTCATCTTGCAAGTCGTACAAAGTCGTTTTTAAGCTATTTACTACTATTTTAGTCTTTAACGAAACTGTATCACAAATTTACATCGGTTATTCTAATTATGCCATCAGTTTTTGTTAATATATTGTGTCATTATCACTAGTCTCCTAATGGTCATCGTGAAATGAGCACAATTTATTTATGTTCCTTATAAAGGAACGAACAAAAAAGATTGACTTGGAAAAATAGTTTACAATGGTTTTTCTATTTAAATTATCCTAAGTTTTGAGATGAAAATAAGATGAAGGAAAAATAGAAATCCGAGATCATGCAATAGACATACAGACCATAGAGAACATCATTTTTAGCCTCTTATGTTTTTCTTTAGTTTGAGCTACTTTCATATCCATTTCTAATACAATACTTGTTTCTTCTCATTCATTTCTATTGTATTTTAGACATCGTTTCCAATACAGGAATGATCCAAAATAAGAAAAATGGTACAATTTTAATAAACCTAATTGCTTAATAATAACATTATATGGAATATTTTATTAAACAACGTATTGAAATAGTTAGTTCAATAGTAAACCTATTAATTTTTATCGCTTAACGCAGGACTTTATTAAATGTAATTCCACGGTGAGCATCTCCTCTCCCAAATATGTAATGTTATGTAAGGATATTACAATTATTTAAGAAAAATAGTATTAGACTCTTTGTATAATATATTAAAATAAAAGTATTAGTTTCGAAACAAATTTTTATGTAATTATATAAAAATTAAAAATAGATAGGAATATTTTATATTATTTAATATCACGGCGTAATTTATGATAAAATTTTATGTTTTTTTAGCTATTATTATCCAAATTTAGAAAATAATAGCTAAAATACTGTTAGTTTCTACATCACTTCGATATTAAATATTAATTTTTAATAAATTGTTCATAAATTTTTCAATTTAGAATCTTCTATACTTCGATTTTTTAATAATTCGTATATAAAAAAATAAAAAAATTGTCTATTGTGTATTTCAAAATTGTATTGGAAAAATAAATCTGTACTTTATGCATATCCAATGAAAAATGTGATTAATTTACTGAATATAACATGCAAATACACCAATGTATTTCCATATAGGCTACATTTCCGAAAACCTGCTTTTTACATAATTAATTCAACATTACCCTTTGCATTTAACACACAATTTTATGTTATCTTTCCAACGAGTATATTTAATGTGGTTTGTTATACTCGTGCGTTAGGAGTTTCGCGGAAGATTGTTTGGTTTGCAGTTGATGGAGGTTTACACACTCGCCGCTGTATATGTTAAAAATGTTAATGGTTGCTTGTGAGAATTGGGAAAATGGAACAATTATAAAATAAATTAAATGTATGTGTCCGTCTAGCTACCTATGTGCCTGCCATATTTTTTTTTAAACATACTACGAACATAATTTTAATATATTTTATACTAAGGACGGAACAGTTACTTTTGAAACGTGCGTTTCAAACAAAAAGAGGAAATGGTATTTTGAAAAATATTCTTATACATGTGAATATACTCTATTCGAATATAAATGCGTATTTTTAATAAAACACAACAGTTGTATAGTAGATCATTTGATGTATTTTATGGTGAAATGAATGCTTACAATATTATGTGTTTTTCCCACTAAAACATGGCTGATTTGGTGTGATAATACGAACGATACTTAATACGTTGGAAAATAAAGCAATGCTGTTTTTGACCAATGAGCATATTTAACAATAAAGATCATAGAATAATCATGGTTTCCTAAAATACACATCAATAAAAAGTGTCTCTTGGCGATTATTACCACAAATTACGTTTCTTGAACCTTCAATCGTTTTTTCGTTATTTAGATTCTAGACATTTCTCGTAGATTTGGTGATGATAAAAACAAAAAAGTAAATCACGCGCATGCAGTAGAAAAGTGACTTCAATGTTTTATAAACGTTCTACGTAATTAAATAAATGTACATGAAACATGGAATTTCTAATAGAGAACGACGTTATTTTTGTATCGATATTGGATTCGCCTTAATTAAATTTGATGCGTGCGAGAGACAAACAACGAGCGAGACAGTTGTGAATATTGATGTGGAAAATGAATTTGAACAATATCACAATGATTATGAGTTGCTATAATTTAATTTTCCAAATTTAATATAACCTGGGTGGAGTCTAGTGGGTATACATGTACTAATAATTAACTCACATATTTTTCTGTACTTTCATATTTTGCTTTATTTTTTGATTCTATTTCTTCATTAGCGTATTAGTTTATGTAATTTAGTTTTTTTTCACTGAACATCCAATAATCGGGCAAATCTTTAGAATTCGATTCCTCACTTGTAGAATGATAAAGACTCCGCTCTACTTTAAAATGAAGTTGACATCAAAAATTAATATTCATTATTATTTAATTAGGCCGTGGAGAACCATATTGACTGAAAAAAGTAAACATATTTGTGATGGAGAAAATTAACTATGGAGAAAATTACTTGTTTGCCGCTTTGCCCTAGTAAAATTACCATTTGCTGGAATGAATTGTCCTAGGTTTATTTCCATGACATAGGTTCATTCTTACATGTAAATACAGTAAGTAAATATGTATATATACATATATATATATATATATATATATATATGTATATATATACATATATATATATATATGTATATATATATATATATATATATATATATATATATATATATATAGCTTAGTATATCTGTCATAGATGTTATAAACATGAATACAGAAACAAAGATATTTTTGCAGTCAAAGTAAATTCTAAAAAAACTCTTTATAGACCGAACTACATGTTATGAGTTGGACCAAACTGATAAAGTATAAAGCCTCCTTAGCTCTAGTAACTTCCTAATTTCAAAACAGAAGCTACTGTTGGCAAAACTTCTCAGATTTCCAAAAATGGTGATTTATCTGAAAGGGTCCAGGGACATGAACTCCATGAAAAATTACTACTTTAATAGTTCGTAAACGCATCTCTGTATCTAGAAATATTTATGACATACCTTCAATATTTTTTTTAAAAAGGCTTTATTTCACGGCTTTGTATGTATTAAATAAGGTTATATTAAAATAGTAAGTACTATAAGTAAGGTTATATTTAAATCTACACTAAATTTCGAAATTAAATATTTGTAGCACTTGGTACACTTGCACATAAAACGGCTGTAAATTACTGAGGGACAGACGGATAAACAGATTGACATTGAGAAATTATAACTGTTTTAATTAAGAAGTTACTACTGTTTGTACAAACAAACTCCCTTTAGAATTTATTATACTAATTCTATATAAAATAAAAATATTGGTAACATACCTCTTAGTAATAGAAACAACTCTTGTGTAAATACTAGGAGCTGAACTTAGTCAAGTTATCTATGTCTGAAATATTATCGTGACCTGAATATTACTACCTCTACATACCTATCTGTCTACTAAATATAATAACTTGTTTATATTACCATCACACGTGTGTATCCATTGAACTCTACCAGCTACATCACTTCGGTCAAACTAGTAAGCAGATAAATGTAAGTAGAGATTTAACCTAGATTATATCGCGTATGTTGGTTGTAACGATGGCGAAAAAATGATAAGTTTGAAAAACGCGTATGGATAAGGTTCTCTAAAGTTCTCTCGCATAATATACGGCGACTGAAAAAGCGCTACCTCTTCTATCATCGGAGATGATAGCACTCAGTATTATTTGAATGTTTCATATATAGATTATACAGAGATTGGAAGCTCAGAACACACAGAACATATTTATAATACTTGACAATCTACTGACGCTTATCTACTCCTTTCTTTCCTTTTTCGAATCTACAATCGTTTCAAACATATTGTACCGCGAGACGGGGCAGCAGTTTTTCAAAGTTATCTACTTTACATTGTTCGGTAATGGATAGGGCTGTAGTTTTCGGAATATCAATATCTTTAGTGGTGAATTTTCTTAATAACAATAAAACGTTCCTTGACCACCGAATACAAAACACGGTGGGAAACTCTCGTGAAACGAAAACCCAAGGACAATAATTTCAATATTTTAGTTCCCCAAACTATGAACATCCGTCTTACGTCTTTTGGCGTTGAACATTGAAAAATCACTTCTTAGTGACCATCGACAACATATTATATAATACATACTACATAAGGGATATTCCTTCCATATTAATATAACCCTCAAACATTTTTACTCCAAATCAAATTTAGAGCCCCCATTTCATCCCCTTAAGGGCCGATTTGCGAAAAAAATCTAGAATTTGTGTATAATTATTTATTTTGAATGAAAGTACTCGGTACTTTCATAAAGTTTGAAATCTAATTAGGCTTTAGGCGTTGAAATTTTGAATAATCATTATTTTTTTTTTCATTCCTTAAGGATGTTCACTCTTAATTATAAGAATTATTTTACAATTCTACTCCATTACGGACTTTGAAGTTCAATTTCACCCCTTCATGTTCAATTTTCGTCATTTTTCGAAACATTTTAGCAAAACTTCAATTTTTAGACCTGTTAGGTCTGGATTGATAGGTTTGGATTGTATGTTAATAGATCCGTCAATCAATAGTTATTTTATATATACAGTTTGAAATATTTGTATAATTAAAACTCCCATGCTTTATTGCATAATTAGAGTTTATGACTGCTTATACTTAAGTTAATATACAAAGGATTGAAAATTAATTTATTATTTTTAAATTGTACCAGGGCATCCTACTACTCTTCAAAGTTAAGGATACGAAGTTTTAGTTCAAACCTATGCTATCATGTGGCTTCAGTTGATAACTTAAGTCTTTTGCGGGCGAAGTCAATTACAACTTTGGTTCCAGAGCGTGCTTAAATAAAAGCCCTCAAAGGCTTTATTAACTCATTCAATGTTGGTTTAGGTTCGTTCGAAACTTTCCGCTTTGTTATGTTATCGCAAAAATCTAATTTGTTCTTAACCTTTTGTTTTATTCACCTCCCATTGAGAGAGGATGTATTTTATTTTATTTAATTGGATATTTCTTGTAAAAAATTATTTAAATCTTATAAAATTTACCTACGACGCACTTCTGAATATGTGTACATTTAATTTCGCAAATATTTGTATTAATTTATTTTTCCAGATTAAAGTATACAAATATTTATTTTATGCCTCGAACATCAGCTGTGATATTAATGGAAGATAAATTTCTTTCTATCACTATGTTTTCGTTTTAATACATGGAGTCATATTGTGTACTAAAGTTAATAAATATATTTTTTGACGTAGAATAATCATAGCATATACTCATGAGATTAATAAACCGCTCGTCAGGTCACTCTCTGGTAATAATTTTTTAGTGTCATTATTCTTAAAAAATATGGCCCAATAATTAGAGGAAAAAGAATAAAACTTTTGTTGGCAAATAAATAAAGGAAAATAACCGTCGATTAATGATTACCACAGACAAAAAAAACAAGCAAATAATAAATATGCACACACACACACACACACACACACATATATATACATATGTATGTGATCTGAAATTCTAAGTGTACAAGTGTACATGCACTGGTCTAATAATTTTTAAGTTGCTATCATATCGCTGATGTTTGTTTTTTATTTTGTAGATGCTAAGAAAATTGTATTGTGCAACTTGATTTACAAAAATTAAATTCGCGTGCATCTGTTAACACGATATCATTTTGTAAAAAATTTACAAACCAACACAATTGTAATTTACCTAATTTTACCTAATTTTAACAGTATAAAAATTTGTTTTAAAGAAATATTTTTATTAGATATCTAATATTCATCAAAAAAATTGCATTTAAGAATTATGCGTCTATAAACATTTAAATTAAATTTCGTTTTACTATTTTGGGCCCAAAATGGATTTTATTGATATTTAGGTATTAAACAAATCTTTAACTGATTCAAGCCTTAATATAAAAAATACTAGAAAGCCTTCAAGTTAAACCTTTATTGCAATTACTTTTTTCTTTTAGTACTTCATGTTCTAAGATGTAACTTAAAAAAAAATTGAATTAAGCTCAATAAAATACCGAAATAAACTCTATGTTAGATTTCTTCAAATGCTAGTTGCGTATTTATAGAATTAGTAGTAACGTCTCTCATCAGTAACTCAGGAGGACACCGCTCGTTCGGATGGGCGGATGTCAGCTTCACGGACTGCATCGATTTTCTTTTCACCGCCACGAAATCGCAGCCCAAATATTTATTTGATATTTCTTGATTTTGATCATCACATTGCACTCATTCCTCATAAGTAATCCTGGTGCTACGATACAATACAAAATATAGTACATGTTTAAAAGTAGGTCTTGTCCAATTTAATGTCAGAATGATGTACAGATAGGCGATGTTTTATAGACACATAATTTGAGATGATGAGGCTAAATTTCAGTATGTATACAAAATTTCCCCCTGAAGATGTTGTTATACAACAAAACCTAGGTCGTGGTTAAGAATTTAAATAAGGTAGAAATAATATTACGTCACGTATTTTAATTTAGTTTGGAATAAAAATTAAGTAATAATGAATTTCTACACAATAAACGCCAGTACATTCAATACTTAATTTCGGATTAATTTTGATTGAAAAACATATAATTTCAAAATTTTAGGAAGTCTCATGACATTATTCTTCTTGACAACATTATTAGTGTAGTTGTACAATGGAAAATAAAAACACTTACGGGCGTGCAGATTATCATCAGATCGACAATGTCAGCAGAGCACGAGACCTGAATTTGATGGCATTTTAAGTGAATATCGTGGCTGTAGAATTTCTCACATATCACTACTTTGTTGCATGAACACTTCGTGCGTATTTGGATGACAAACAAAATCAATTAAAAAGAATCGTTTAAAAATACTACAGTAGATATACTTGTTAAAGAACTTTTCGGTCAAATTACATGGATCGTAATAAAGTAAACATGAATGAAATAATAATCAATCCACTTAATATTCTTAACCAACCTTATGAATAAGCTTAGGCTTTTTCTCTCATTATGATTATACTTCCATAATGACAAAGCAATATCAATAATATTTGTATAATTAAAAAAACTTGCCTAATTCGTATCGGAACTAGGCTAGTTGTTTTTACTTATAACAATATTATTGATATGATTTATAATTTCGTAGTTGTCCACTTCTAATGAAATCGTGGATGAAATTAACTAAATTAATTTCAATTGAAAGCTCTAATTAAATTACAATTCTTAAAATTATTTCAAATTTTTGGTTAATACACCAGAAGAAATCCGCATTTTTCAAAAATACTTAAGGAACTAAGCTTTGAACTCTAGATTAAAGAATTCGTTGGCCTGATTTTTTGGAATATATAATCCATTATATATCATAATTATATATTTTTGAGTAGTCTATACATATATTATTGTTAATTGTTAAACTATATTTCTAAGCTTAGCAATAAATTAATGATTGAGTACTGAACTATTCAAGAAATCGATATAAATATGGTTAACATTTAATTAGCATTGCATTTTTTTATTTTTTCGAAAGCACATTGTAATTCCTAGGTAATGTTTCGGATTGGTTACTTACTCAGTGACTCGTATAGACGAGGCATCCAATGCATGCCATCATTTCTATACAAAATATTGGTTAATTGATACAGCAAGAATTTTTAAAATTCCTCTTCAAGATATAAGATAAAAATAATTTATAATATTTTTTCTTTTGAAAATTTATTATGTAGAAATCTTTTATTTTTTAATAATACCTAATTTTTATTTCTAAAAATTTGCTTGCGCTAATTTTTCAAACTACATGTCCCATTTCAAAAATTATTTTTGTGTTGGAAAACCAATAATTTGAAAAAAATATAGATTATTTATTAAGTCACAATTTATAAGGAGAAGCGAGTATTAAAATGTAACATAAATTTAGGAAACCTGCTTATACAATGCAGTGTAGAGAAACAAAATTTCATACGTTAAATTAGTTATTTCCTTTCTAATTTTAATCCTTTTTTTAAATATAAGTCATTTTAAAGTATAATAATTTAATATTATCTATATATGAATATGTAATCCATGGAAGTTATCATTTTTCCGTTCGTAAATGTTAATTTAACCAATATCGACTATGAAATTAGTTTATTAAAAAAATGTTAGTTACTTGAAATCCGATTATAAAATTTGGTTGTCATTTCTATTCGTGTATTTATTTTCATTTACGTTCGACTTAAATTCTAAATTAAAATAAGGACGAAAGTATTCGACGTTAGTGATTATAAACAAAGATATAGTTATTAGAATTTAATAATTGTTTTTGAAAGTACAATTTTGATGAATAATTATATTTAAATTAGTGTTGGATATCATTAAAGAAAGTTATTCTGTAAATTCCTTTATTTGAATATAATTACAGAGTTAAAAGAGTTAGGAAAAATATTGAGTATTTACTAAACTTTTAAAGATATCGTAAGTTTTACACAATTTCTAAAATTGAAAAAGTTTATAATTGGACATGCGTGTATTTTTATTTTCTCGTTTTGTAATATAATTAAGCTACTTATATCTTTGAATAAAATTTACGAACAAAAATATTTCCATTGATCATATGTTATCAGAAAGATATTATGCTGCGTCGCTATAATTATTATTTTATTCAATATTAAATTAAACTACATGATGTAGTATTATTTCAACTATTTAAATTCTTTATCACGGCCTAGGTTTCGTTGTTTTACAACATCTTCAGGTGGGCTATTAGCAAAGATCTTCAGGCGGGCAATCAGCGAATCTTTGCTAATTGCCCACCTGAAGATGTTGTAATACAATGAAACCTAGGTCGTGGTAAAGAATTTACATAAAGTAGAAATAATACTGCATCACGTAGTTTCATCTAATCGTGAATAATAAATTTCTACAAAATTAACGCCAAGTATATTCAATATTATTCTATTATTAACAGTACATAGTGTAGTTTGGTTAACAGTACGGGATAAATTAAAATAATTCATTATTCTTTTGATTACTAGAAATTATTATTATTTTAAGAAAAATTCTGAATTAATTTTAAAGAATATTTTCAATAAAACAATCTTTATCGTAATTCCCAAAAGCTTTGCAAAATCGATACCGTTATGTAAAATAAATTTCCTTTGAACTGGACATGAAGTTTAAAATAATTTAAGAAAATCTCGCACAAAGTTGGCACCGTTTACCCGGAAAGTCAGGAAATCGAGCGTAAGTCAATTAGTCACTTCATACATATTTACGAGTTCAATTAACATGCGACATTTAATTCCTTCTAAATGCATGCGATTGCTTGAATTTGGGTCCTTCTCTTATTTACACAAAGGAATTACATAAATTATAATAAGGAAAAACACTTTGTTTTCACTTACGTACACAACATTAATTTAAAAGGAAATGTGACGGAATGGAAAGTAATTATTTTCAAATAATTATTTCAAAATTGAAATAAAATCACACATCGTATATTTTACTGGTTTCCTTCGTTATGTATCTCGATAATTCAAAAATATAAAAATGTAAATGTGTAACTTTTTTCCACAGTAACCCATTCTAAAAAAAATTATGCACTGTAGAATGATGAGTGTCAAAAGATAGAAGTTATAACAGGAAGCGGATTCGAATATTGAAAGCGCGAAAATCATATATTAATTTATAAACTTTTACATGCCCAAGACAGAAATAGGTTAAAATCCTGTCTTTATTACCGATATAAGCCTATGGCATCATAAATAGATGACTTGTAAAAACATGTTGCGAAAACATGTCTTGGGACTATGGGGCGATTATAAATATTTTGAATAAAATATGTCAAATTTCTTTACGGGTTCCGCTTATTTGGGTTAGGTTGTAACAATTTTCATATGCAGTTGGTAGAACTGACATAAGTAACATTATCCTACCTTCCCTACCATACAACTTATGTTATCATATTTTTATAATCACGAAGTTAGCATTTTAAGCAATCTAAAGATTATAATTATAAAACTCTAAACATGCTCTATATATTTACATGAAATTATATAGTAATCGTCTACTAGTAATAACAGAAAATAGCATAAAAATATATAATAAATTCTTCAATTATACACCAAATTTATAGACACATTAGAAATTAAATGTTTGAGGAAAAAATAAAATTAATTCCATAGTGGATAGAATTCATTTAAAATATGTTGCAATTTTAACTTATGCTGAATCCAAGCAACCGTGTTTGTTTGAAGTGTTAGCCTTCGTATAATCGTCCTAATCAGCATTAAATATATGCTATGGTATTTCTGACTGACATTATCTAAACATTTGACAATAATAGGAAAATATAAAATTTATCTAACTCACTGTGATAGTCTTTTTTACAGCATTTTGAAACAAACTCGATATGACAAAGGTATTATTTTTGCCAAATCAAACAAAAAGAACAAGAGTTCTGAATTCTTCATTGTTAATGCGTAATTACATACACATTCTTTAACTTGTTTTAGCGGCTCACGGTATAATTTTCTGTTTATTTTTTTTAATCTATGTATTTCGTATTTTTTATGTTTTCTATTTCATTAAGCTTTATTTGCTTGGTCATTTTTTATTATTATGGATAATTTTTGCTTCACATTTTATTTAATGTAATGCTATACTATTATTACAAATTATTAAAAATATAAAAATTATTTTAATAAAATCCTCATCGTAAAAAGTTACAATTGCATTTTAGCAGACTGACTCTGCTGTATCACAGTCAAATTTATTATATAAACTTGGAAACTCAATATTACATTGACTTTTGAGTCAGATTGAATGAGGAAAGTTTGCAGACTTTAGATTTTTGATTTACCCTGTTTCATCATGCGCCACATAGTTTAGTTTTAACATTGCTCGTTATTTTTTTATTAATTTTGTTACAATTAAGATAGATTTAATAAAAAATAATATTCTCAAGATAATGATATAATGAAGAATGTAATGATATCGTCAATATAAATATAATGATATCGTTAACTGGAAAAACATGGGTTATTAGAATAATGGTGACACAAAAATTCGTTTGGAAGAAAAAATTTCCACAAAACTTTATTAAATATTTTGGATATTTCATAACGAAACTAATTTTCTGAATATTTTTTTTGGAAAAGTGCTTATTTTCTAGATTCTATACAAATTGTGACATACGAGGAGTATAGTAATGATATTTAAAATTACAATATCGAATGTAATATTGCGACTTCTTCAATTATTATCATCTCTATTTTTTGCACATTATACACACCTGATTGCTACTGAGGAGTATAGGAAAAGGATTCAAGATCACATTCTGAAAGTAGTCGTGTAATTCTAAGTCAAAATAAAAAAAATTACACTAGATGAGTTCCTGGTAATCGATGCGTGATGAGTTCATGATGGTAACCATTATATTAAGATAGTTAGGTTTGAGGTATTTTGTACGATTTCTCATTCTCAAAAAACCCTACACTAAAAACTTAATAAGTATTAATAAAAACATAGTAGTAACATATATAATAAAATTGTGGAAGGTGAAAAGTATAAATGGTTTCGGAGAATTAATCTTGTAGCTAAAAAAGATGGCAGCAGTTCTTTCCGTAGACCAATAATTCAAATTTAAACAACAAAGCCAGAAGACATCGTATAACCACGATCTGCCGAACTAAGTTCTTTGTTAACGTACAAAGCTTTGTTAAGTTTAACTTTGTTAGCCTACGTAGTCCATAATTTTCTGATGCTGCCATTTCATTAAATTAATTCTATAAAAAATTCTAAAATTTTATTTAGTATCTACGTAGCGCAACATGCAGTTATTCGAATAGCAGATTGATGCTCCATTAGCTCATCCATTAGCTCAGGCAAGTACAATACTTTATAAGATTAAGTTGTGCTGCTACATATTAACTGTGTACAATCTATCTACATGAGATGCTACCTGCTTTTGGTTTGACGTGACAACAGCCAATATAACAGCTTCTACCTTTATGGGTGGTTTATTTGGAGCCACATTTAAATGGTGACGATAGTGATGGCATTCGGTTGCCAATAATATGGTACAATGATGAATGCACCTACCAGAAAAGAAATTAAATTTTGTTCAAGGCATTTTCAACATACGTATCATAAAAAAATCTAGTAGACGTAGCAAATAAAATATGACAATTCACATCCCTGTATTGAAAAGCAAATGAAAGGAAGAATTGTTGTTTAAGAATCTTCCAGTATTTACGCTTTGGAGAATCGAAATCTAGTTGAGGATGATTGGGATCCATCACCTCAAAGAGGTGAAATCAGTCTTTAGAAAATATTATGTCTTTAATATTATAAATTTTACAATAAATTAAAATATAAAGAAGGTTTTTTTTATTTGCATTTTTCAGAAAAATTGTTGCAATATTTATTGGCAGTAATAATTTTTTTGATATTAAATCTCTTTTGAAGAAACTCTCTACTTCCAATCTATGGAAAAATATCACGTGACTCAAAGTTTTATCGACATTTTATGTTAAATTTCTTGTAAATCACAAGAAACTAGTAAAGTAGATATGAATAGCAGAATAATAATTTATTTTCTATTAGCGACATAAAGAACCCTAAAAAATTGAGCCTTGCAACTTGCAAGTTAATAAGTTTTTTCAGCTTCTTTAAAAGCCATCATTTTTGGATTACAAGATAATAAATTAACAGTAACGGTGTGTATAATATGTGGTGGATTCTTTCTAACACTTATTCTTTGATTCCAAGCTGACGTCTGGGCGAGACCGACTCGTAAGCCAATATGCTATTGTAGATCTAGTTGGAGTTCGAAATTTTTAACAGTATTTCTTCATACATTTTGACCCTTGATACTTGTCGTTGTTTGGGTCAAATCAAACCACTAATTACTCTAATCTTGTTTTTACCTTGGTATTAAACCTTTTAGTCGCTTGGGTGAATTTTCGGGAGAACCTGTCTGGTGACGTATAATGGATTCATCCATTTTACACAAGAATAAAAATTACCTAAGATATCATTGTATTTATAGTATAGTACTCGCATTACTATTCATGGGTTATTAGCAAAGATTGCTAATAGCCCACCTGAAGATGTTGTAATACAACGAAACTTAGGTCGCGGTAAAGAACTTAAAGAAAGTAGAAATAATACTACATCACGTAGTTCCATTTAATTGTCAATAATAAATTTCTACAAAATTATCGCCAAATATATTCAATATGCCACTTAAACCAAAATAGTAATGCGAGTACTGGGTATAACACATCACGAGACGTTCGGCATATAGATTGCGAGATTAAACTGCACCGATCATCCTGTTAATAAACCATGAATGGATGAATATTAATTAAACTGGCACTTAATTACTTTTTTATTATCAACTTGTTTGTCTTCTATCACTTTAAGGAACTAATGAACAAGTATAAGCAAGTTAATTTGCCGAGAAAATTCCGATTATGTCGTATAAAAATCCCAAAATCCTACAGACTGCAATATTTATACCCAGAATCATTACGCTTACACAAAATTATATTGTAACATCGTCCTCAGATAGATACTTATTACCGATCTTAGAAACAGATATAGATTAAAAATATGATCTTGGCAGTTGATTACGGTCTCAAAAAAAAATTAGTAAACATAAAATCAATCGCTCAATTTCAAAGAACATACACGGCTCTCAAAATGCTTCCATGAAATTCGAATGAGTTAATTCAATATGTGAACCCATACTAAAGGCTCTTTAGTAAATTTCACTCATTAAATATAGGTTTACGTATTGCCTTCCGTGTCGTAACATATTTGTCTTGAGTACGAAGTTTTCCACCTTATTTGCTTTACGTAAGGTAAGTATTTAATTAATTCATTAATAAGTTAGGCTCGATCTTACATGTTACTCTTTAATGATCAAAGAAGTAATTGTTAAAGAAAATAATATAACAGGGAAATTAAATTAAATTGTTGATTTATTTAGCGACTGTCTTAAGTATTATATCACTGAAAGATATATTGTGAATACATAAAATCTCACCGTATATTACACTCGGCTGACCGTATCTCATCATTACGGTAATATTACGATAAGTCAGGTACAGTTTCAAGTGGATTAGAAAATTATTATATGATAATATTCATATCTGTAAAGTGATAAAAACTGGTTTATCACTTTACAGATATGAATATTATCATATAATAATTTTCTATATAATAACTGTCTTATTAATGAAAATTTAATGTTAGATTTGTGTTTCGAAAGTTTATTTCATGTACTTTTCACATCATTATGTAAAAATTTCCATATTGTTATTGGACATTATGTCAAAGAATAGAAGTGTCATCATACGATTTTGACAATACAATTTTTCTTCTTCGGTATTATTTGTTTGTTACTATATATATATATATATATATATATATATATATATATATATATATATAAAGTTGTGATTATTATATGTAATGCGTATGAATTTTTGGAGAGATTTATGAAATATGTATAAATTAAAATAAAGTAGACACCACGAAATAATAATTTAAGGTACTTGTACAAATAATATCCAACTAACAATAAAGTAAAATATTTGGAATATATTTATTTTGAAATTAAAATAACTGCGGTTATTAAATATAAGTTTCATTTATTAAGATATTAAATAAATACGAAATATATAATTCTAAAATATAAATGTGTTTAAAAAAATCTTTTGAGTTCCCTGTTAAGCTTTAGTAGTCATTTTTAATTAGGCCGTTCAATGACCTAATTAAAATTTAATTAGCTCCTTGAAGAAACTAATTAAATTAAACATTACTAGAAAAAAATATATAATACAACATTTATCTTTTATATGAGAACTCAATTTATATTTAATACTAAATTAATTTAAACTCAGCGGGGTAATGAATTAATAACTTTTTTCATTCGATGGTATTTTCCGATTCTTTTTGTTGCTTTCAATGATTTACGCATTTGACAATTTATGAAATATGAGTGTGACAAAATTTAATATTTGAGAAATTTCATGTTTCTATTAATTAAATTAACTAATTCAAATTCATTTACTCTTGTTTGAACTAATACCTTAGTAAATAAAATATTTTTTATGAAAATAACATTATATATTGAAAATAACATTATATAAATGAAAATAACATTATAGAATGAGATAAAATATGTAATGGTTAATAAAGAGGAACGCTGAAACAATATATAAAAATAAAGTAAAAAATTTCGTTACGATAATTAAACTATATGACTTTTAGACTAAAAGCAGGGCGACGATGCGTTCGTATAACGTACATATAGGTATTTAAGTGCAACGTAATAAATAAATCACACTATTTTAAATATATTATCTATTTCAAGGAACCTGTTACCTGCTGGACCTTATTTGCCGCAGATATCTTAGAACGATATCTCAAAATCTATCATAAGATTAAATATTTGGAAAATATAACACAACATAACATGTTGTCTAAATGTTGTAAAAATATCTGAGCCGCCAAATTGACAAGTATGCTGCACTATCACAATTTATTAAGGATTTTAAATAACCATGTCTCAAATACTTTTCCGCCATACTAACAAATTGAAATACATGACTGTGAAAGCGGCTGTAACAACATTTTCGTTTCTTGTGTTCACCTAGGACTTGTTAAAATGCTGAACCAATGCTTATACTCTTACAAAAGCCTACGAGGACGAAACAAGTGAGTCTCCGAGAGACACGTTCGACAACGTTGGAAAGCTTTTGTCCTTTCACTACTTCTTTTATAATAAGGGAATACATTTTATCTGTGTATTTTGAAGTACTATCAAACTATTTCTTTTGACTTTATTTTTGTCTCCATATTTATATTACGACATTGTGGAAGTATATAAATAATAACATAGACCTAAAAAAAAGAACTAAACATAAAATTTTTAAGCAAACCTAGGTACTACAACATACTGTACTTGTGAAATGAAAGTTACGGCAGTAATATTTTGAGTAGTCATTTATAATCCAGTTATAATCAATTAACGATGACACATTACAATTAGCTGGTCGAATATTCAGTAATTTGTGTAATTATAAATAGTGTTAAATTACAACAACAAAATACTTTAAATAGCAAGTTTTTATTAACTTGGAAAAACTGAAAAATAAAAATAATTTTTATTTTCACAAATGCTACATTCGGATTTTGATCTTATAATACAGTTTTCTTTAGCCATACTTGCAGCTGATTGAAATATTTAGCTTAATTTAATAAAAGCGTTTTGCCCATGATGTAAATTTAATAAATATAGAGAGAGCCGGTATAGCGTGAAGTAGAAAAAGTGACGTACATATGTAGCTAATATATGCTTGTAACAAGTTATCTCCTTGGTAAGTAACTATCACTGTCGCTTAACATATTTCAGTGCGTAAAAAAATTATATTTGTAGACATATATTACGTATACATGTCTACATATGTAATTTTATATATATATATATATATATATATATATATATATTATTGTGTTTACATAAAACAGTCTTTTTATTTATGTCAAAGCTAACAAGCTGTAATTTTATTGTCCAGTCATCTCTCGGGCATAATTCAATATAGACCAGCTCATAAACCTATCAAACTTTCAACATTGAAACTTTCAAGAATTCGTCGGAGTGAGGTTGTCAATCGAATACAAAAAAAGCTAATGGTGGGAACTTTTGCCGCTTTGTGAGATGTGAATGTCAGGTAATCATAGTATTCGTTACCAGCACGTCATCAGGGCGACACGCTTTAGCCCTGAAGGCATAATGGATTTTAATGACACTAAAATTTTTATGTATTAATGTACGAAAAATTTATAAAAAAGATTTTTTTATAAGTTATTATATTTCAACGTTGACAATTTTAGAAAAGTATTTGTCTCGTTTGTTGATACAGTACCATTATATATATATATATATATATATATATATATATATATATATATATATATATATGTATACTTATCATATATATATATATATATATATATATATATATATATATATATATATCTGTGATGAGTTAACGTTGCATGTATATGGACATCGCAACTCTCACTCAAGGTAATCATGGTTTAACATAATCGTGTGACATTAATTTAACTTTTCAAAGGGAAAATTCGTTGTATATGATGATAATATGATACGTGAAATATTTGGTTGCTGGGTGGAAAATTACAGACTTGTCGAACACGACGTCAAATGAAATTATTTTAGGGAGATGACACAAGTAGCTACTATTCAAAAATAAATTTAAACTATAATCAAGAAGACTATAATAAAATACGAAAAGTTAGTCAGTAAAATAATTATACTGAAAAGAGAATAATAAAACCGGCCGAGTGAGAGTCACGTTTTAGTGTTCTGTACCTCGTTTGGAGTGAAATTATTTATTTTAATATTAATATAATTATGCAGAGGGGAGATATATATTGTTGTGAATATATCAAAAACTATGGTAGTCGTGCGAAGCGCTTGAAGAAACTTATACGACCCCACTGCTAAATTTTGAAGTTATTAAATATTTCCACTTTTGTATTCTTTATTTTATACCTATGTACATAATTAGCATAAAATATAATGTACTGTCTTCTTCAGGTTACAAGATAAGTGCTTGCATTTATCTTAAAATATAATGTTATTTTTTTAGTCCATTTAAATCATTTGTATATAACTCCTATATTCTTTTTACAGACTCAACTTCATATCATAAGTTGTCTCTAATCTCATGTAATCTGGTAGAGCCTACTTACCTGTGATAATTTTAGTTTTTATTTTTTACATATTCTACTGTTATTAATACATTTCAGATAGTCAAAAATAGTGTTATTAGCTGGTAGGGGTGGTGACATGAAATTAAACAAAATTATCAGTTCAAAACGAAATAGTTTGTATATGGATCCCTGTGTCGAGTAAATATGTTCATCATGGGTATGCGAGTACACAGTTGGGTATGCGAAAAACATTTCACTGCCACATTGCATGTAGGAGAAGTACCCTAAAAACCTTTATGACATTAATAGTCTGCGTGTAAAACACGTGTGACATACACTTAGACAGACAGGCGTGCATAGAAAAACTATAAAGTTACTTAGATTGGTAACGGAATCCCAAACAGTAATTAGGACGAAAACTAACGTAATAAGACTTGACTATTTTAGCGCATTAACATTTAATTATATATCATTCAATACTAACAATAACAGATTAGAAATTCGTATAAAAATTATATCAAGAAAAAAATTTTGATAAATAAAAGAAATTGCTATGAAATTAACCAACCCAATACAGTATCTTTATCTATATATCAGAATACTTATCTATCAGATCCTTTCAATGTCTAACATAATTTATACGGGATAATATTACTCTTTAAATTTAATTTTATAACATAATTCTGACATAATTTATACAGGATAATATTTCTCTTGATAAAATTTTAAGAAAGCCTCTTTGCTTTCATGTAATCTCATTAACTGAAATAAAAAGACGTAAAATATGATTCATGTCAAACTACGTCGAAGGCTGCGCGCCTATGTAGAGCAAAATCGATATTCAGTTAATTGTAATTGATAATTATTGCTATATTATGACATAAATTCATATAAATTTACTTCGCTGGTTTGCGGCTGTCAATTAGTCGCTTGATAATTAACTGTGGTTGCATTCGGATTTTTTCTTCATCCACATTTGATAACCAATTTATATTAAATATTAATAATTTTTTACTACACTGAGAAATCAAAATATATATTATAAATAATTTAATTATTTTCTACTGAGATAAAGTTGAACAACAGCAATTAGGAATGGTCAAAAAAAATTTTGGAAGAGGTTTTAAGACTTCGCCTATCGATAAAAGTTTCAAATTTTGTATCTAAGCTTCTAATATCCGGGCTTTAAATAGAAAACTTGTGAAATATTCGACTTTTTTAGGATCTTGAATTAAATTATAATATCATATGAACTGGAAATTTTAGAACCGAAAGAACTATTTCTAATTTCTTGCAGGGTCATTTCATCCTTGATATTGTATATTCTGTGTGACAACGCTTATCTAAATCACAAATTTACCTTTTATATTACCGATAATTTAATATTCCTAATATTCCTCAATTAAATTGGTAAAATTCCTTATTGCTAATATTCCTCAAGTAAATAATGTTATTCCATTTTGAATAGTTTTTTAAACATCCTTTAGTGGATATGCATGATAGAATCTTAATATATAATTAATTAATTATCATTGATTAATTGTGCTTGATTTTATAAGGAAAGATTAATTCTATTAAGTTAATTTTCTTTTATTGTTACAAAGATACGCCAAAACTGATAAATTTTTATCTTTTTTTTAACTTTGGATATAAATGTCATTAAACATTTAGACACTTAAAATTTTGTCCTTCGAATAAACTTTAATTAACCGACAATAAATATAATGTTTCCGCACATGCTATTTTATTATCTAGATTTTGATAACCACCTGTTTCGATATTGACTAGCTATTTGCACGTTTATATGTACCGTATGACTCATCCGATAAGCTGACATATTCATTTCCATTATAAAAGGGCAATTGAGTTCGAAAACTGAAATAAATCCAAATCCGTTGTCAAACCAGAGACTGACACCTGCCAGATAAAATGGGACAAACATTTTCATGAAGTGTTCGAGCATGGTTCAAATAAACTTTTCATCCTATGGGATTTACGTCAATTTTGAATGTAATTTGAACTAAAGCTTTTATTATCGAACAATTGCCTGTAACTTACATGATTTATTGACGATTTTACATGTAATCATGCTCAAAGTATATATTTGGGTTTGCATTGCAAACATTCATATTTCATTTTAATTTCGTATTTCATAATATATTTAAATAGTATCTAACGTAGGTTATAAGCCAAGAACCATGTATAGCAGGGTTTAACTGTATTCAAGTAAATGATAATAATAAAAATCATCTTTATACCTGATGCTCAAGTGAAACCACCAATCAGACTACATTACATTATAATAACCTAAACGACGCTGAGTTATGGAAACTATTTTATTCTCTGGACTGGGTTTTATAAAAACTGACAGTGCGAAATTTGTAGAAAATGGAATATTATACGATACCTAATATTTATTTTTTAATGTTATTAATTTTATTTTGATAGTCATATACTTTCTAATTTGTGCATATGGGTTCGTTTTTATTGTCGATATTTGCTGATTTCGTAGGGTTATCCCAATGTATTTTTATTATGTAATTCTAGTAACTCAAAAATAAATTTACCATTTTCCTGATCAACGAGCTGGATTTCGATGTGTTAATCACAATCATTTATAACGCATATCCGGATTTAGTGGCTTGTAAATAAATAGATTCATCAAAATTTTATTTAATTGCACTTTCACATAATGTACTGTGTTAGTTCGGCACAACGATTTAGTCATTTTAGGCGACCAATTTATTAAATTGTTAAGTACTACGTGGTATTTTCACTAATAGCCCTTTGCATTAATGTTATGAAATGTTCATACATATCGACAAAATGCGCGAATTAGAAATTTGGCGAAATTTGAAACTTTTAAATGGTAATAAAAGTCTTTAAATTAAATTACCCATTTTGAGAAAATTCAACCATTATTATACTAACATTGTTAGAATAATTCATAGATAATTAGAGATATAACAAATTATTGGAAACTTAATTTTTTTTTAAATCAAATGGAAATTTATTAAACTTTGTATAATTTTTTGTATTTTTTCAAATCATTCCATAATGGTATTTATTTATAATTATGCATTCCTCATCCTTTTTAAAATTTTTACAAGATTTTCAAAAGGTAATTCGTTAAGAAAGAAAAAGTAGCATTTTCGGTGCAAACACTAGGAAAACTGGTTCAAATTAATACGTAAAAGAAATGATATAAGTGAATAGATCAATGAACGCATTGAATCATGCATGTATTCATTACGATGGAGTATCCGTTATTTCATCGAAAAATGTAAACATGACCTTCTGAAATGATCTCGAGTACTGATGTACAGATAATGCAAAAGAAAATTACACGTTTATTTTATATACTATTATTTAATTTGTTTTAATTACTATTGATTTCATTCATTTAAATACTCGGGCGCTACAAGTCTTGGATATTCAAGTAATCGTTCCATTTAAATAAAGCTAAATAAAATAATAGTACGAACAGATTAATAGTAGTTAGTAAAATATTTCATGAATTCCACTTTTTTCGACATTTTATATGAGTTTGGTTCGTGCACTGGTTTTCCTAAAAGTCGGCAAAATTTCTAGAAATAATAAAAATTCTTACGCATTTTACAAACAAACAAAACCACTTGCAAAAAATGTTAGACATATGGCACGCGTATTGGCATAAACCAGTTACTACCATTATTCGAAGCAAAACTTTGCTAGAATATGTATTGATTCTCAAGGTTATAAGTTTAGTCTTAGACAATCAATCAAAAATCTTCAACTAAATTCAGGTACTGTCACCATTAAGTTTAGTAGTGAATATCAATATTATATAAATAGTAGTGAATATTCAATGGTGGGAATTTCTAAAAAAATAATAAGAGCCAATATCTCACGAAGGACTATGATTTTGTAAATATTTTCTAGTTAATATTTCTTTAGTACATTCTATAATTTTTCCAAAAACATAATGCTGCGGAAGTCTTAGTAAAAGCTTCAAATCATGAAATAAGCAGTTCGCAATTGCAGTTCTCACAGGATATTAGACTATAGTTGATAGATGGTTTTTGTTATCATTTATCATTTCTTCCAGGCGCAGATGGCGTAATGACTTAAATATAGGAATAAGTCTGGATTTTGAATGTCAGACTCATATAGATTCGTTTCAATCAACCTCACCAATAGGTAGAAATATGAGTTCACCAGTTCTTTCCCCACGTATCATATTCATACACCATATTCACTGTCATAATTACCACCATTTCGGTTGAGTAGATGATTGATGACTTTATCCCCAAAATTATATACATTAATAAATAAAGAAAGTAAAAAAAAATTAAAGAAATAATTAATGGTTAACAGTTTTATCAAGGAGCAACCGAGTAACTACGTTACATTTTATAACTAATGATGAATTATAGATTCATTATGAGTTATATTTCTCTACAATATTCGACATTTTTACTTTCCATTTGAAAAATAACTAACATGATGTCAAAAATAATTTAGAATTACCTTAAAATGATCTAATGTAATGTGAGCTGACGTAATGTTTGTGTAAAATATGTTTATTCTATATTTTATGATTGTCGGGTAATATCTCGAATACGATGACAAAAATAATTGTGCAGAGTACTGTCTTTGTTAATACTTTTTAATTTTTAAGTACTATAGCTATTAGATTCGAGAAGTCCACAATGCACTTTGGTATCCCCATGGGTTATAAAACCCAAAACTTCACGTTTAGATACCCACAAGGTAGGTAGTGCATTGTTACTTTACATGTATGAACAGATTTTGAAGCAAACTTTAAATAACAAATCATTAAAACGCTGCTTTACAAAATCACTGTGATCATAATTTCGCATAGAAGCACCACTGAATCAGATAAGAAATAGCTGACCCTTTAAGATAAGTAAAAAAACTGGATAAGAGCGTTTGAAAACATAGACGAGCCGAATTTCCCAAAACATAGTTTTATATCATCACTATTTTTAAGATTATTTAAGTTTTGGCATTAGCTATAAAATACATAGAGGCGAAAAGGATAAACCTCTTTGAAGTTTGACGGCATATAAAACATAAACCTCTTTGCAGTTTAATATTGTCCTTATGAGGCTTAAACAAAAAATACGGCTGAAGAAGGAATGAAACTTTTATTATAAGCTTTGCATACATTAGTATATTTATGAATACACATTTAAGGGTATATTGGATTTTTGTGGAAATATTAAAAGTGGTAATAATATTTTTATATATAAAATGTTACTTTTAATACATCTCACTGGAATAAATAATTTGTATTTGATTTCCTTCATATGTTTAATTTTATAATCCAAATTGACCAAAATAATTTTCTATTAAATTATTAAAAAAATATTCAAGAAACGTGGTTAGAATATTAGACAAAATATTGCAAAATAGTTTGGAGGCTCGTATCTCTTCAACAAGAGGCCATATAAAAAAAATATTAGGCATTTTTGATAGCCTTTCAGAAGACCATTTCCGTGATATTGCACTTAATGAAATTTTGAGAAAAATATTTTCTATTCCAAGTTCGATACCTGTACTTAAAAAAGTTAATACATGTAACTCAAATACGCTCTCCTGTATAATTTCATCACAATCTGTATCAAAATAAAAGAGCTGTGATGCTGTGACGTCCGTTACAGCATCACATTCACTTAAATGCAGATTCGTCGAGTGTGGATTACGAATATAAATATGAAATATGGGGAGAATTTTGTGCTGCGTTGGAGGCACAGGTGGACGCGAAGAAATTATAAAGAATTTAAATTAAGAAATACAAATCCAAAATACTTCACTTAATGGATCGCACGAATTATAAAGTTCTTCGTTGTATTACCTAAATCTATATATCAGCGTTTCGTAACTCGAACAGAAAAACGAAAACTTTACCAGATCACTTACGTTACTATCTGTAACAGCCGTTCCTCTCGCAAAATTGTTTAACGTGGAAACTTGAAATTTTCCTCAGTGAAAACGCATATTAAAACTCGCGCATATCATAACAGATAACACACACAAATATATAAATGGAAATTTTTGGAAAAGAGGGCAAATTACTTAATTGAAAAAACTTGAAATTGTTTCTTTATAAATTTCATGTTAGTAGGGAGTAGCACTTCACAGGAATAATTATAGAGATATTAACTATTTTTTTCCATAATTTTAGGTAGAGAATTTACAGAGATATATTGAAAAATGTGCCGAAAATATAAAAACCGCCCCCTTATTTTTGAGATAACTGAATATAAAATAATCAAAATTATTAAAAGCATTCGCAAAAGTCTTGGGAAAACTATGACGATGATTCTTGAAATTACATTTTTCGAGATATTCCCATTGAAATAAATATAAATATTCTTCCTATTTAATTATGTAAAATATTATTAAATATTTATTGTGCTAAGAACTTCATATTAGTGGTTAATAAAGTAAATTAAATTATGATAAATGAAATAGTTTCTATTCAAACCAGACACCATCGATGCGTGAGTCAGACTCACGCTTGCCGCTTTTATTTTATATAAATTTTGTTGTGCTTTAACTGATACCTCTATTTGATGTATCATTTGTAAAATTACATGTTAATTATTGAGAAGGATCCGCCCTTAAAGCCTTTAATTTGCCGTATTAAAGGATGAACATGTGTGCTTGTAATACGAACCATATATCAAAGATACGCTAATTATAATTTACGTATAAACTATTTATATCACATTTATAATGGTGATATATTAAAGCAACATCTACTTAACTGGATGACAAAAGAAGAAACTAATCCTACTTAAATTAGATGTTATAAGATACGCTCTGCCCTCCTGAATACGATAAAAATTTACTCTACAATTCTCCACGAATTGTGTTTAAACGAATTTTATTATCACGACGTAAGGAAAACGAGGATGATGCTTGTACAAATAACGTTATTTTAATCTAACATCAATGAAATCGACTGATTGCTAAAGGGAAATTCAATTGAATGGAGCTTCTTAAGCAGATTCGAGTACACACTAATGATGTGAGTTGAATTGCAAACGCTGTGCTTTGATCAGTATGTGAATATAAAGCATTCCTTTAATACTAATATTTTATTTGTATACTGAAGCTAGGATTTAGGCAACCCTATGTAATATGGAATATAAATATAAAATATATTAGATACATATAGTAACGTGAAAATATTATTTGGATTATTACATAAATAGAATTGTCAAATTGTGGTAAATTAATAGAATTTCTCAACCCAAATAATTTGTCTATATGTAGATAGCAATGAATGTATTACCTAGCATATAAACATTTTTAGAGATATGAGTTTGCATTACACATTACAGTTTAATGTTTTATAACGAACACTTCAATTTTAACGAAATTAAACAGTGTAAAGGCATATTTTTGAAATTTTCACATGAATACTGATTGATTTTTTAATTTCTTTTTATTTAAGTATAGTTTTCTTTAAATTTGTGACTTATGTGAAAAATAACCCAAAATATTATACAGATTTGAGGACAATATTTTATTAACAATTTTTAACGGTCTTCGTAGAATGATGATTATTTATTATTATTTTTGTACTTTTTTGAGTTTAATTGATACATATGACTGACTAATTGCTACGAAAGTAATCTCTTACAGCCAACCAAAACACTAGCCCAGCCCCGCTCGACGAACGGTAGGGAATCGAACCCGGGTACCCGCGATGCCCGCGTTGCCAAAGGCCGTATGCTTTGTGATCAACCGAACACACCACGGCGACGACCATGATGATGAAAACTAAAAGACAATAAGAATGGAATTAATTAAATAATAATGTCACCTCATCAATATATTTTATTCTTTTACAGTAGAATATGCAGAGGTAATACTACTATAATTGTTAAAAATAAAGTTCCATCATTTGGTAAACCTTTGGTCTAGCCTATTTGTATTTTATGACGTCCCGTTACAAAACACTTTTAAATAGTATTAGTGTTTTAAACTTTGTCTGATTATATGAAGTTAAAATGTTTGTGACTATGTGTGTAAATGATATTTGCTATTTTAGGGTTCTATAAACAAATGGGAAAAACGGATACTTTATAAATTCGTTATGTCCGTCTGCCCGTCTGTCTTTGCGAATCTTTCTCCGTTTATCAAAGCCATTTTACTCGGAGACTATTAGAACTATATAGATAAAATTTGAATGGTAACTGTCTTCTATGAATATATATATATATATATATATATATATATATATATATATATATATGTATATATATATATATATATATATATATATATATATATATATATATATATATATATGTATATATAAATGATTAAGTTTTCAAAATAACTTCTATATTTAGTTTAAAACTTTGTAAGAAAAGCGCTTCCAAAATCTTAAAAAGTGTGTCCACCCCCCTCTAAATTTTCAACTAACGTGTATAACATTCTGAAATAGTAAGGTAGTAGAACTTAAAATAAACTTTCAAAGAAAATTAATTTTTACTTCACATTATATTCTTAAAACAAATTTTGACAATTGTTTATTTCGCTTAGTTTCTTTAGTTAGTGTGCAAAAAATGGAAAATAGAATGACGGTACAGTAACTTTTTTTATACGCTTGTTTTTCGCAGAATTAGCTATTAAGTTTTTCGAAGGTACGTGCGTTTTTTATAATATGTTAAAATCGTCTTATTATTTTATTATATTAATGCGCTTTTAAATTATTTCTATTTTTAATCGTAAAATAGCACAAGGTACAACAGCGCAACCATCCCATCAGGACCCACCTTTACCGTGCGGATGTCAAATATATTTTTAAATTTTTGTGTCACTAATATGCAAATTGAGAAAATAGCAAGAGGTATTATGTACTTGCACGCATACCTATTCAAATACGCATACATTAGCACACGTACATGTAACTGCACATGCAACGCTCGCGTACACACTTCTACGCACACATGCACACTCCTAGGCTCACAAACACAGGGCACACCAGCACACACCCCCACATCACACACCCTTATGCACCCGACATGTAGTCACATGTTATGCTCTTTTTGGTTACGTACATACACCCTTTCCTGTTTTTTTATGTACAAGTAGCGTCTATTGTTTTTTGCTTATAAGTTATAGTCTGTCTTTTGAATTGCGTTCAATTGAAACCTCAGCCTAAATTTTTTAGATAAATGACACACTTCTTTTTACATAGTATGCAAGTAAATTCCATCACAATTCATATAAGCATTCCTAAAATTTTAGTCACTACTTTTAATCAATTACTTATAATTTTATTAAAGCATCGTGTTTTTCTTGTCGTTTTATACAGCCTTCTCTTTATGAAATTACACTGACGAAATCTGAAATATTTACTTTTGTGTTTAGAGTAAGAACCGATTTTACTAAGTAATTTCTGTACACATGGGCATCAGTGATTATTTATTCCATCGACAAGCCATCAGATTGTCGAAATAATGTGAGAATGGAATCAAAAGATGGGTGTTGGAACAGTTTAAGTTAAAATGGCGTAAATTTCTCAGTGGCGTAAAGTAGTAGTAACTTTTCAAAGTAAAAAAATTTGCATGATCTTAAAGTTTAGTCTAAACAGTAAGAAGACCAAATTTTGCGACAGCTTCAATTTTTACTACGCTATTGTGTACCAAGATAGTAAACGAAACATATTCGAATTATCATCGAATGTATGATGGAGTCATATATAAAATAGAAGAGAATATTTTTATCGTTATGAGGTTAACCTGAAGAATACTATATAACATATAAACTATATAACATATAATAATATATAATATATAATAATATATAATATAAATATAATATAATAATATATAATATAATAATAATATATATAACATATAATAATATATAACATATAAACAAATGGCTATTTTTTTCCAAGTTTATTTAAAAGTACATAATAGCAATTAGTAGTGTTTAGTTAACAATAAAAAAGGAAAATTTAAAATATTGATGATTAATTATGTCATTAAATACTATATATAAAATACTATGTCGTCGCCATGGTGTGTTGGGTTGAGCGCATGACCGCGCACGGCGAAGACCCGGGTTCGATTCCCGGCCGTTCATCAAAGCGGGACTGAAAGAAGTCCAACCTTTCGAGGCTCTGGCGACCATTTTTCCATATGAGATATTTTTCATCTCATGTGGACACGACAACAACATATAAAATACAAAATATATTGTATGTCATGCAACATGTATAAGTCGACAAGTACTCGCACGTGTGTCTATAGCTTTCAAAAGCTTATAGTTTTCTATTAATATTTCATTAAATTACTGATAGATTGTATTGACAATCTACTTTACGTTACAAATTTTGTTAGAATTTATAAAGTTTTCATTTCTAAATATTATTTTAAGACCAGATTTAATCTTTTATTTTAGTGTTCATTTGTATTTCGCACACTGATTAACTCATTTTCCTTGTGAAAAAATTGTTAATAAAATATTTGTGAACCATATTTTCATTATGCGGAAATTATTAAATACCTTTATTGTTGTTTTCGTTTACAGGTGGCAACCAGTATGAGTTTTACAATTTTTATTCCGACTCTATAAATTTTTTAACTAAAGAAACAACTCAAAGTCGGGAACATTTTTGACTACAAGTTTCAGTGGGCCAAAATAAAAAAGAAATCAATTATAAATGACGTATTAGGTCCATGTTTTAAAGAAGGCATGGAAAGAGAAGTCTTAGGATATAAATTTGTCGCATTGATAACAGATAGATCTATTTACAAAAATTTAAAACTTTTCCTGTTGCTCGTGAAATGTTTTATTCCAAAAAAAAGGAATAAAACTCAAAATTTCAAACATACAATCAAAACCTAGAGAAACTTGAAATATTAACGACGATTTTTTAAAGTAAAAGCATCAAGAAATGTAGCTAGAAAGTAAAATAGAGTCATTTTGTAAAGATAAAATGAACTCTATGTTTGACGATACCAAACGTCAAGGATCAAGTAAAATTTTCAAAAAACTCGTAGCTTTGTTTTTAAGGAATGTTACAGGCATAAGCTCTACGCCAACATAATGCAAAAATAATTTCATATGAACATCTGGCAATAAATGTAGAAATAATTGTTGTTAAAATATAATCCCGCTTCTAAGTTTAGAGTAGTAAAGTATAAGTAAACTTCCAAAAGAGCTTTACTATAGCAAAACTTTTTGGCTATGATACGTTAAACACATTTTGGCTATGATACGCGAAACATGTCAAAACTGTAAAGAATAATTTGAAAGACAAAGAAATAGATACATACCAATAATAAAGAAAAAAATCCAAGTAGCTGTGACTAAATTTATCAAAACAAAATATAATTTCTAATATCCCTGAAGAATTTTACTCATTTTGCTTATAACAGCAGAAACGGAAGTTTCGAAGAACAAAAAGTTTGAATGAGAGATGCTATTTTACCATTTTTAATGAAATAATATTGCGGCGCCATTTTTTTAATGAATATGTATCTTCTACGTTTGCTAAAAATTCGTTTGGGTAAAAATTTGAAATATGTGCTGATATGGGAAATTAACCGAAATTTAACAAGTTAACACATGTATGAAATCTTAAAAGAGCCCCCAATATTGTTAAAATAATTATCCAAATGACAAATGAAATTATATAATAATAATGGCCATATCCAGTTTTGAATTAGAAAAAATCTGATCATGTTAATCATAACTCAAAACCGAGATAGTTATTACAAAATGAGGACAAAACAAATGAATTTACAGCCAATGAGTTACATATAGAAACATAAAATTATCTTGTTTCTAAGACGAACAAAATAACCTTCGTTTGTTCCGTAAACAATTTTATTTTTTAATTAGTAAATGAAAGTTGTATTACAGTATATTAAATTTTATAGAAGAAGGCTTACATTTGTCACAGCAGAAAACAGATAAAATAAAAACCAAAAGCAAGAAGACGACGAAAGTAAAAGTACAGGTGAATTTAAGTACAAAATACCACCCAAATCAAAGTATGTGTCTCACACTACCAGCTGTTTTCGAATATAATAAATATTATAGTTTATCATGAGACATTAGTTTTTTAGACGTATATTAGTCCGAAAAGTATTTTTTTTAATCTAAAAACTATAGCCCCCACAGTCAACAATCTCTGTCTAACTAGGTGTGCCAGAAATAGCATATTTACTGTTGTTGAATATAACTGATATATTTTTGTAATGTTATTTAATTAATGAAATTGGTAATTGGTTAATATTTATTCCATAATGTTTACAACGTTGACTACTGATCCAAAAAGGCGGATCTTCTTAAGGTTCTTCGTAACATACATGTATCTCAATCACTATATTTCGTACAAACTATAGCAAAATACAATCAAAGATAATTCAATAAATGCAATGCATAAATGTTTTTCTAATATACACACACACACACACAGACACACATATATATATATATATATATATATATATATATGTATATATGTATGTGTATATATATATATATATATATATATATATATATATATATATGTATATGTATATATATATATATTACAATGTGAAATGAAATATTAATAAGATACTTATTTTGTGAAATAGGTACGAGCACTGTTGACGATGAAAATATAGAGACTACCGATCACTGTACTTTCAGCTCTGATTTGCCCGCACAGATGTTACTTCATCGCAATCTTTTATACTTTAGACTTTACATTGTATACATTACATTTATCATTCTTCATTGAGTTTTATTATGTTCGCGTGTACCCCTATTGGCGTGAATAAAGAGTAATCTTGTTTCTAATTTTCTTTTAAGGTAAAAAGCGACGGAAGCAACAGACTATCTTGGCCAACCCTCGATTTCAAAGATTTAAAAAAATAAGGCAAATTTCGAAAAATTCAAAAGACTTATTGAAACAGAGCCCTGGGTGTTATCTGCTAGACTACTTTAATGTTCTTTTATTTCACGCTTTGGAAAAAACCGAACCATTTGGTTTAGCTACCACATGAACTACTTATTAACTTATATGGTCGCCAAAGCAAATATTTAGAATTTTTAAATTTCAGAAAAATATTCCAAAAATACATAACCAAAATGAAATATCTATGAATAGGAAAAAAAAATTGTGAACGCATTAGAAATAAAATATTAACGTATGAATTCCCATTAAACTTCATTTATAGTTGCAAATGAACTATTGAAATATTATGTCGTTCATGAAACGTCTATCATCTAATATCCTATATATTTAGTATCCAATATGTACTACTTTAATATAATGTCATTTGTGAAACATCTATCACCAATAATTTGAAAATCAAAGAAGGATAACACAAACCTAATATCAAACTTCATATCGTATGCTTCCACCTAATAATTAAATTAGTTCAAATACGACGTATCGCCTTATATAATTGGTGGTAATAATTACAACAAAATTCGTAATTGACTTGGGAGGTCGATATTCGAAGTGGCACAAAAGTCAATGACTTTAATGTCATCGATTTGTAATTCGTCACTGTGTGTGTGTATCGATGTACACTACTTGTATTCGATATTTCTAGATGTCTCTCGCCTAACCTCGAACTTTTTAATTTTCATAACACAACTTTTATGGATAGAATTTTGTACAGGTACCATGTACGATACAGTTATAAATTCCACCTGATTATAAATTAATAAACTTTTAGTTACAATACTGTCCTTTTTTCATGTGAACTCTCCATAGCGTACTTATTAAATTCCATAAAAAATATAGTTTTGAACAACTTGCACCTGAAAATCATATACTCAAGCCTGCATTTCAATGTGAATTTTGCTATTTCCTTTCAGAGTACAATCTTTTTAGTAACATTTTAAATAACTGATCATTTTTGCGCTTTTCCTAATACATAATGACTTTGTTTCGGCTTTTTATTTCAATAAGGTGTTTATCATTGATTTCATAGCCTGTGTCTAAAAATGTTTATTTCTAATTGAGCATTAAATTTATTCGTATTATTGATAAGGCTAAATTGATGTATTTTGTCATAGGGTTTCCTCATTGTTAGAAATGGATTAAAGCTGTATTTTATTCATTTCTCAAAGACAAAAATACTGCACTGGAATTGGCAAACATGTAATAAGAGTTTGTTATTATATAACGACTTTTGGCGCTTTGAACGTAACGCTTATGTTTCATGTACGGTTTCTATAATAAGAACTCAAATTTTGAAACACGAAAATAAAAAATCCGATATTCATCGCTATAATTATAAATATCCAACATATAACTTATCTTCTCATCCACAAAATTAAGAAAATATATGAAATAAGTAATCAACCTAAGTAATCAATCTACCTTGAATAATGGAATATTGAATTTAATTAAAAATAATTGAAACGAAAGACAGACATGGATAATTTCAGAGCAATAAGCTTTAAGAGTAGATAGTTCATTAAAATAATATAATAAAAAATATTTCCATCTAAATATCTAATCGGTGTAGTTAAACTTTAGTTTCTATGATATTATACAAAAAGCAGCAAAGTTAGTAATAGTCAATAACACCTTTCCATTTCTAGTAGATTACAGATTCATTTTCAAAAATATTACATATATTTTTGAAAATGAATCTGTAATCTAAAATAAAACGACATTTTTATATTTTTAAATCATTAAATTGTTTTGGACATTTAAAGCGAATTCATAAATAATTGAGAATAATAAAGTAAGAGATATGTATTTAGTTACGTAATCGAAAAAGGCAACTAATTTTTTTTATCATTTAACAGGAATACTGTGTAGGGTACACAATAAGTAAAGGTTTACATTTACTTTTAAAAATGTTTGAAATTAAGCTTTTGGCGTTATTAATTACATATGTGGCTTATCGCCCGCTCTGTGTGTTAGTGGGCTATTTATCTGGTGTGAAAGCTGTGTAAGTGTTTTGATTAGAGTTATGATATTTATTAGGAAATACCAACCTAACTTCGTATTAGGGTGACATTTAAAATTATCCTTTAAATCATTTATTTATTTAATCTTTTATATACTCTTGAAGCATTTCAAATAGATTTCATGATCAAATGAATAAAATCACAAAAATGATTCGAACGAAGAATGACCGGTTTTGTATAAATTGTGGTGGCAAATAATAACTGTTTTTAAATTTAAAGTAGTATAAAGGCGATAGTCTTCTTTCCTAGATGACTTCCTGAGTCAAAAAAATTTATAGTTACATTTGAAATGAAAGTTTTCATTTAAGAAATACTTTCTATTATTTTTTACCTTGTTTTTAATTGTCGAAAGTTCTGATTAAATCGACATAATTTGGCAATTATCTTATTTACTTTTGTTCACCTAAATATTATTTTTATCATCCTTTTTTAATACTAACGATAGCAGTACAAAACAAGACACAAAAATATTTTATACATTTCTGCCATATCAATGCAAGCATGAATCTTTAAAAGCTTTTTTGTCCCATAAAAAGTAAGCAAACCTTTATTTTAAAATGAAAGTAGAATTCATGTTATACATTTTTAAAAATACTACAAATGTTAATACGTTCCATTAATTTTCATTGCCACATGAGTATTCTCTGTACATTCAGTACACCACCTAACTTCGTTAACTTATTCCCAAAAATATTTAAAATTTATGAAATAAAAAAATACATCTTAGTATCTTGACCATATTTGATTCCACTACGCGCCTCAAGTGTACGTGTTGGATAAACCAAGACGACATGCAATGATTTAGACATCATATATGTGAAATATACATCTTTATGTGAATCGTGATGTGGATGACGATCCTAGGAAATTGTGACTGGAGTAAACAATATAAAACTCTGTCTTCTTTGAAGGCGCCCTCAAGTATGCAATTGATAAGAGAAAGACGGTGAGAGAAGATTTTTATTTCATAAATAAGTTTAATTTCTTTATTAAGTACATTGATATTGTACTATATGTACTGTATATGCACATTGATATTGTCTTTTACGAGTGATGTACAAATATAAAAAAATCACATTCCTGTACCGCAAATAATATTCTTGTAGTAAAATTTATAAATATTTCTAAACGTTAAATTAGTTTTCTCCTGCTTTTACTGACACCAATTAAATTTACTATAAAAAATCATACAATATAAATCTCTTACAATTGAAATCATACAATATGTAATAAAATATGAATCTCGTAATAAATACATTTTTAAGTCATGCATAGAATGTGGATAATCTACTAAGGTAATATTTCAAATAGTTAAATCGCGCTAGCGAAATATCTTCTCGAGTTAAATAAAAATACAACATATATCTATGTGCAATATATAACTAGTAAATATTGAATTATTTTGAGTGAAAGGATTCATATGATTTTCTTAGCTGTTTCCTGTGACTTCGTCCGCCTAGAATTATAAAAAAGAAAAATAAGCTTGTACCCAATTTGCTAACAAAACCCACTATTTATTTGTCTCGCTATACCATGTTACATCTATTGATCCTTCTTATTTGGCCTTTATTTAGTCGTTGTTGCATGTTCCTACTACTTCCAATATCCCATATAGTGCTTCTCATTTGCCCATCAGTTATCAAAGACATCGACTTTCTTGTTCTTCGTTTTATTCTCAGTGACACAGTAGGCTTACGGTGTTATGATATTATGCTAAACTATCGGTTTTTATTTTTGCAATACATGATATCGATCACACTGTGTTGTGACACGGATATCATATTGTTCTGTATTTTCATTTTTGTATTGATTTAGATGACGATGCCGATCCTCTTCCAACCGCTGCTCTCTTTCGTCCGATTCTAGATTTTGAGAGATAGTGTGCCGTGTATGTTTATCTTTTAATTTTATAGAATTTACCGATTTCTGATTACAGGATACTGCGTCTCGTACTATCGTCTTTTAAACGTTACTGCCTTGAATTATGAGATTCTCGAACTCTTGGCAATAAACAACGGGTTCTGTCATATTATAACCGTAAATCCTTTTCAAAGCTGTCATTTGATCTAGACGTGGATTTATTGATCTGTAAAACAATTTTCTCTATCTTGATGAGGTTCCTTAGCACGTAGCAATATTATTTTCTTGGCTTCTCTCGTGATTTTGGAGATTTGACTTTCTTTTTAGCATGACAAATATATATATATATATATATATATATATATATATATATATAGCTTTAAAGTTTTAAAATGTATAATCGAAAGAACTAAATGGTCTATACTCAGACACATAACTCATGACAAATTTAATATAAATTTAATTTTCCATAACTTTATGGTAATATTACGTCAGTTCACATATAGTACTTATATTGTAATGCCATATTTCTTTTATTTTTAAATGTCACCAAAAAAATTCGGCTATATCATCCACATTAATGTAACAATTTTTTTCATATGTAGACGTTTTAAAATAATGCTAGTAACAAGAGGTTTAATATAGAATTGTTAAGCTGTCACACTAATTTTAATGGCAACTTCCCACGTCTAATTTCCGAAAATTAGTCTTTTGCATCTTGGTTTTTTTTTTCAAATTGCGACATGTTTTTTTAATTTAATAAACTTATTCCGTCTCCTATTTATTCGAATATATCTTGAATCAAAGAAATTAAATAGATCTTATCCAGTAATAAAAAAAATTCGACCTAAACATGTTTTATTCTCATCCAGGCTCTTAAGGTACCATGTAGAAAGCCTGCATTTAAAATTACTGAGGGCTTTTAAAAAATATCCAAATAACCCAAATTTTATTCATATATGAAACGAATCAATCCAAATAATTGGCGGTACCAATTTCGGATACTGAACGTCGATCTTTTTGAAAAATAACAAAGATTCTATTTGAAAGAAACTCAGTGGAATCGATAAATATTTCGTTGCATGGGTAAATTAAAAAAAATGCCCAAAAATAGAGGAGCACAACCCGGATAAAGCTTTTCAAACGCGTTTGCTTCCAAATGGTAGGTAGGAAATAGATATTGATGATTATTTGTTAACTTTTGTTTGATGGTCTCTCGAAACATCAATTATGAGCTAACGATAAACTTTAGTATGGCTCATTCGAGTTATTGTTAATTTATTTCTTATGTTTTAAATCACACTAAGCAATAGAAAAACTCGCACAAATCCGGCTTCCGCTATTGTTTTGTATAATATATAAATGCTGTTGGAATTTTCTAAGAATCAATCTTTGCTAATATCCCACCTGTAGATGTTGTAATACAACAAAACCTAGGTCATGGTAAAGAACTTAAAGAAAGTAATACTATATCACGTAGTTTTATTTACTCACGTAGTATATTGAAGAGACTATCTTTTGTTTTTTAAACTTATCATGCTCATATTAAAAACTATCTCTGTCTAACTGTCTCTTTTATTAAATTAAAAAGTTTTAGGTTCAGATACCTAACTTTGTTAAGATAATATCCACATGTAAAACAGACTTTTCAAAAAGAATCTAGGTCCAGAACAAAAATGTCCCAATTTTACATTATTATTAATGATTTTTAAACACTCTTATCACTTACATGCTTTAGGATTCTGTTTTATTTTTATTTTGCTGAAAGTAATTAAGGACACTTAAATTATGTCTTATTTTTAATAAATATTAAATTGATAAAGAGAATGATCAATAATCATTGCTTAATAAGTTTCGTATTTTAGGAATTAATATTAACTTCAAAATCTTGACGAAATCGTTTGCTAAAGTGTTTAAAGGTATTGTTGATTTGTTTGTTGATTTGACTTATGTTTCAATTGAATTAAATTTGTGGAATTGGTCCAAAAAAAAAGAAAGAATGAATTTCAATTTATTTTAGAAGTAATCAATATACTGCTGCATATGCATACGTAGAACTTTAAAATTTATACATACATATGTATTAATGAAAACAAGTTTACATTCAACTCTTACTGAGATAATACCTACTTCTAGTATAATAAAAAATGGGAAGTTCTGATCTATCGGGGAATGAGTTATAATTTGTACGATATTTCTGAGTTGAAGCAAATTAAAACTTTCTCAAAAATGTACTTACCGAGAAGTATATTTACTCTGCTTTTATTTACCGCCAGTAATCTTATGCCTCACATGACGCAAAGAAATAAAAAAGAGTTGTTTGTGAATACTACGTATCCACAAGTAGAAGTCAACTTCTTTGCAGTAAGATCTTGTTTGTATGTATGCAAGCTTGTGTATATAATTATAATATAATTGGATTTCAACTAATAATATTTACCCGTATAACAAACATATGTGTAGAAAGATACGAAATATCAAATTTAAACATAATTATTTAATACATATTAAACCTTGATATTTGTGTGACTTTATTTATTTTAATTATTTTTACTGTAATATTTGTTTTAACAACAAAAATGTCTAAATTAAATCGATATTTAGTTATGTTATATTTGTTTGCTGATCTTGAAAGACATGTGGAAACCATTCTCTAAATTCTTTAATGTAAATAGACAGAACTAGTTTCAATTATTTTCTGGCCATGCTTTATTTTTGATTCTCTTTATAAGAAATAACACAAGTGGCGCATAGGTAATGTCATAATTTTAATTGGCTGCCATTTTGTTAGAGATGAAAAAAAGAGCTACATTTGCATGAAAAGTTTATTGAGGCGTTTATCGCTCCATGGCCTGTTGACAACTAATTCTATATATTATATAATGTCTACAACATAAATTTCAATGCACAGTGATATTGAGCGCCATCTGCAAAAATTAAGGCATATTCAAATTATGACATTAGTATTGCGCAAGATGACCTGGTGCACATTTTGACATTAATTTTGCGCCACCTTGTATTTGCAGCACAGAAAAGTTAAAAAAGTTTCATGAAAATATATAAACAAGAAACTATACGTACATTTACATTTCCTCTGATGCAGATCGAGTTTGGGTAACAATTTATGAGTTTAAGAAGTTTTGCTAATTGCAATTTTAAAAAGTATTCGACTGCCGTTACCTTTTAACTGCTTGATTTGGTACAGCCGCCTTAGCGTTGTTTTCTATTTGGATATTATTCATCATTTTTACGGTTCATTTATGGCTAAATTATACATTTTATTGAAATATGTATTTGCTGCCACGTTGTTCGCATTAAATTACGATTTTACTAAACTAACAATTGTTGTAGATAATGTATCCCGTATCTGACTAAAATATATTGAAAGTGATGCCGTTTGCTGTTACTCATAAATTGTTGCACAAAGAAAAATTATAACAGAAAAAATACTATTCTGATGGAAATGATATTAAATTTAACGTTTTAATTGACTGAGTTTATATGTCAAAATATTTCCGAGTTGCAGATAGATAATTAAAAAAAACTCTTATTATTAATAAATCGTTGCGATACACGAACTGCAATGACCGGATCATTTTAGTATTGAATTACTGGAGTCTGAATTAATAAATGTTATTTATCGTCTCGTTTAAACGCATACCATTTTTTTGTATAAAATATTATATAAGTAACAATGCTTCGATTATAGGAGAGAAGGAGAGCTTTACAACGAGCGTCAATTGCGCTCACAAACACTAACCCTTAAACGCTGCGCTATTTTCTGTCAAGTCGTAAACGATGGGTCTGAAAATACATGTAAAAAATACAATATTTCGTTGCCATTAGTTTCATATTACACGTAAATATGTAATTTTCTGAAGAAATTTTTCATATCGTACTATCGATATCTTCTAGACACATTTATTAATAGCCTAAATATTAGTCTAAAAATATAGAATGAGATTAGACTGTACGGACTAATATTTTAGGAAATAATAATGAGAAAAAGTAAGAATACAACTAGGATAGAAGGCAGTTAATAAAACAAATGCCAATATTAAAAAAAAGAAAAATTCAAGTTTGGGAACGTTATAAAATTTGTATTATCCTTCCAAAAACGTTAATATCATAAAGAGTTCAAGTTTTATGTTAGTTCGATAAAAGAATCGAAAAGAATTATAGGTTCTTTATTATTTATGTTATGGATTAAACATAGCACGCATACTAATTTTCACTAAAAATATAAAATTTGCAAAGAATTTTAAATTTTAGGTACTTATATATTGTTTGCGCACCTCGTTTATATAAATGTCAATTAATAATCGTTTAAATGTAAATGTTATTTAATTACAAATTATATATAACATAGGATGCCGGTCCAATTTGTTTCCAGAAATATGTATATATATATATATATTTATATATATATATATATATATATATACATATATGGTGTGTGTGTGTGTGTATTACTTCTACTATTTTTGTTATTATGGAATGACCAAAAAGCAGTTGACGTTTAAATAAAGGATGCGAAGACAAAATTAAACATATAAATAAAGGAACGTTAATATAATTTGATAATTTAAATAAATGAAGAACATGTAGAGGTATGAAATGGTAAATATTAATAGGAACATGTTGATATATGATAAAATACGTATGATAATAGAAAATATTTAGAAGTAAAAAAATTCAAAAAAATCAATATTTTTTTCCATAAAAATATGAAGGACTGAAGACGAGAAAGTAATTTTCTGTTCGCCGCCTGTATACTAGATAAATGATATGAATGTATATTTATATTGACGAATCCACTTAGCAAAATACTACTTCAATTACTAAATGATACTAAAACAATCAACTTATTAATCAAACAAGACGACATAGGTTTGTAAACTACAAGTAAACATAAGTTACTGAAAACACAAAATTTATGCGGGAAAATTTCATGCCAGAATATAAAACAAGTTTGCTTTCAGCTTATCATTTTGATCGTTTTTTTTTATTATAACTGACAAAATGATTTATTTAAAAGACTTCACTGGTAATCTCCGTAGACACCTGAATCTATTCAAAAATTAGGAAATATATTATTGTCACATTAAAAATATTTTTTCTTACCATATTTGTAACTTCATTCCCTGTATTTCTTTCAAAATGCTTAAAAAGAAATCATGTTACGACCAGTTAATTAAATTGTAATTTTTCTACAAGTCATATAAGTACAGCTTTGAATTCAGATTTCGAATTTTGTCTGAAGTGGCATTATTTTTTTACTGTTATTTTCCTTTGTAGACATTAGTTTAATCCTGTTCCACTTTTTGTCTTTCTATAATATGTAATTATCTCTTTAGTAATTCATATTTAGTTATTGGTTCCAGGATACAAACTTCTATTCTCTTTTGAATTAATAAATTTTAAGTTTTTGCTGAGCATCTCTAAAATGTTATAATCCTAATCAGTAAAATAAAATGCATTCATATTTTATTAATACATTTTTGTTTACTGAGCATTTTCGAAATACTCTTTTACCGTTTTACCGCTTCCTGTTTGTGCTCTACAAAAATCCATAAAACATAGATTTTGTTCCGTTCTTGACTGGGTATTATGATTTGTTTCATAACATAAATTTATTGTTGAACAAAAAGTATACCGACGCTTACATAAGAAATTATGGCGGAAGTTTGTAATAACTTACTTTAAGAAATACATTTTTATTGTCCACATTTACATCCCTAATCAAGAAACGTAATTTTGTGAAGACATTTACAAGCAAACAGATTTATTGCACATTTTGTTAGACCTTAAATTGAAACCAATGAATATTAATAGTTAACCTCCACCTACATGCCACGTCAAAATAAATTATACAATTAAATACTGCACCTTCTGTTAAAAATCCATTAGGTTAAAAAGGGTCGAACATCGTAAAAATGTAAAAAAATAAGCGGCTTTAACCAATTTTCCTCGGTGTACTGATATCTTGTTTCAATTTTAATTTTCTCCATGAATTATGTTGCGGAAAATTAAAACAATTTAATTAAAACCATATACGGAAGGTATTAGCAAATCGAAGTCTTAACGACATTTTTTGCTATTTAATATTATATAAATAGCAAAAAATGTCGTATAATTTCATGCAATAAATTATTTTATTTATTTACCACTAATTAATTTGCAACCTAATCCTAATGACAACAGCAATTTTGACCTCAGGACTTAATCTTGTTAGTTTAATATTTTTTTAACTCTGTCTGAGACACGTTTTTGACTTTAAGGCACACATTTAAAACAGTGACGTATAAAGAACAATAAAAGGGGTCTAGTAGGCCTTTTTATTTAATGATTTTATGAAATTTAATAAAGCTGAAGTCAAATCACACATGGATTATTTTTCAAACTAATAATAAATTATATTTCACAGCAACTACCTGTAGTTTCCGTGAAATATAGTCATATTTCAATTAGGTTAATTTGGATGGTCTTCAGAATATTTCCCAGCTTACAGTCACATAGTAAGTACTGCACACACTTGATGATGGCCTCAATATTTTCCTTTTTTCACAGACGCATGAAGGAAATGATGTTAACGATCTCACCATTCTTAGCCCGAATTTTGCAACGAAAGAACTCTCTTTTCTAAGGAATCACGTAAATCTTGTTTACTATTTTGATGCGTGCTTTTTTACAAAATTCTACACGTTGTATTCATTACTGTTTGAAAATTTCCTAATCGTCATCGGCGTTTTCAATTAACCAGTATTTTTAGTCACTTGAAGATGATTAAAAACATAGGAAAAAATAAGAAATTTCAATTAAAAGAAAAGAAATGCGAATAAAATATTAATAATATTTTATTAGTACTTCTGAAAAATAAATTTTAATAAAACATTAATAATATATTGTTGAATATAATAATTTAATAAATTCATGATGGGAACGTTGTCTAGTCAGAGTATAAAATATCTATTTTATATTTAAGTTTTCTTTATCAAAATATTTAAAATCTCTTTTAATTTTACTTTTTGCTTTCCTTGTTAATTCTTTGTTGTTTGATATTTAATTCACAAATCACATAGACTAAGCTTTAATAAATTATTCTTTGTAAAAACACAATTGGAATGAAAATAATTTTATTATGACGATCCGAAAATAAACAGTCCGAAAATATCCGAAAATAAGAGTGGATGGTCCGAAACTAGGTAAAATGCAAAGTTATTTAAATGAAATTAAAATAAACATCAAAAAGGGTCATTGTGACAAAAAAAGCGTTATGAAGGCACACCGTGCGGTTATTAATAACCATAATTTTATTCAAAATATGAACTCCTACCATTTTGTAAATCAAAATAAATGTAAATAATTTTAGAAGAAATATTGCAATCGGTTACTTATTATTAATTATACCACAAGATGATGTGGCGCGATATAGCAAATTATATAAATGTGTAACTGTAAGTAGCTACATTTGTTTTGACTGTACTTTCTCTATATGTGTATTGATCCAATGGATACCATTTCCACAACATTTTGGTATAATAAAACTGATTGAATTTTGTTACATTTAGTATGCAATTGTTTAAAATTCTATATATCGCTATATAAATTATCTGCACTAATATAAATAAATTGAAATTTTGCCCATTAATTTGTTTGTTTCTCTTTCTTTCAAGTTTTTAAATTAAGAGATAAGTTATATGTAATTGCTACTATTTACAGGTGCAGAGCAGAGAACATAAACACAAAAATAATGTCCACTTGTAAACAACTGAAGGCGTTCTTATTAATTTAATATATGTAAATGGTGGAATATGCCACATTAAACATATCAAATTCATGAGTTAATTGTTGCACGGTATTTTAATATATCATACTGTCGTATAACTTGCACGGCGCGTCGCACTGCATCACAACAATAGTTAGTCAAGTCTAGACAATTATATTCAAAATACTACTTATTTCGTTACTATATAACTGGCCTGATTGGAATCTATATCCATTTTTTTGAAAAAAAAAGATTTTACCTTTTATTAATACCAGGCGGTAAATAACGCGTAAAAGCTAGTTCTGCATACATTGTATAGCGATTATAATATAACATCCTATAGGAACGTAAAAGGAAACTCTATTTCTCCATGAAATAATTCTAAATTAGTTATAATAAATTAGTTTCATTGAGAGTGCTATTAAATTAGGTTCCTTCTTTTTCATTCATAACGACTTTTTTTTAATTAATCAATTCTACTTCTGTGTAACAAATTATTTTTCACAAGGGAGTCGAACTGAATAGTAATAATATGATGACCTCATGGGCCCAAAAAGTGGAAGTAGTCACGTGACAAAATATATGGACGAAAATTAGTTTTGAGTTTGTTAATTTATAAAAAGAAAGAAAAAATTATTTAATTTTTTTACACAATATTTGCGGTCTTAGCTCGATAAAATCTCTCAAGGGTTGCGATTATAACATTTTCATATCATTTCTTCAACAATAATTTTTCTGATTCCACTCACACGCGTGCCACGTTTCCTCGCGCCTTTCCCCCTATCATGTAAATCGTAATTGCTCGTCAATATCGAACGAAACCAGTACTATAAGGGATAAATTTATCGTGAAGTTTTAAAAAGTTTCTTTCTCATTCCTTTGCGGGAAATCTTGGCATAGAAAAAGTTCTTACCTTTCGAATACAATATTTGAGTATAATCTGAAATTAATTCAAATAATACCAGCTGAAATTCAATAGATGTAGCCACTTTAATTAATTTGTTTCTACCTAGTGAGGGGATAAGTAAAAAGTTTCTTTCTGATTTTAAGGAAATTTCATCAAGCGTTATAATATATAGATATGTTGCAAACAATTAATGACACCTTTAGTTTTGCTTAGTTTGAAAGTTAAAAGTTTCGCGCCGCAAAAACATTTTGAAAATTTTCCGTCTTGACATTTTTAAAACGCTTCTTACGTTATAATAATATGATATTTACAACATACAAAAAATTAAACACGTTAATATATAAATAATATGTTAGGGTGTCCTTATTCTGCGAATGTAAAAAGAATTAACACATACACTTTAGTTATGTTTATGAAGGTATAATAAGTAACCAAAATAAATTTTAACTTGTTTTATAAACGGGAACCCGTAACGACTTGCTTGTAAACACTTTCATAAAACTTGCGTAGGCGCGCATGCCTGCTTAATTAATCATTATAGATATCACTTTTGCGCAATTTACACGTATTATATGCTTTGAAAATGGCAGCAGTTGAACATTGGAGTCATAAAAAAGACATTTATTTAGTTGGAAGCGTCAGTCATCAGATAACAGGTGCATGAATTCCTTCAGGTCGATAAATTCTAGCAGTTTTGTTTTTCGATGTAAAACACGTAAAACTAGCAGTAAGCGAGAGTAGTAATCTTGTAATTTGTATACCATTGTCTGGAAAAAGGTAAAAATACGAAAAAATCAGTGTAAAAAACTTGAAGACCTTTACCAAGTTTGGGAAGAACTACAAAGAATTTCAAGAAAATTCGAATTATTTACAATTGCCGTGAGGAAAATTTTGATTACACCATCCACCATATTTTGATACACCGTTAAAATGAATTTAGATAATTTATTTGACATTGCATATTTTGAATTAGGTAATTTATTATCTGGCTCAACAAAGAAAAGTTGGACCTAAAATATTAAAACATATGCCATCAATGACTGAACGGTCTTTCTCCTATGATATTTTGTCTTCTCAACCTCAAGGGTGGTATTGTCTATTATCAAGTAGTTCTATCAAAAGTGTAAACAAGCTTTTCTCGGATGAACTCGCGACAACTTTCAAACTTCTATGAAAGTGGGAGGAAAGATTTGATTACACCAAAGTTGTTGCAGCTTTAGATAGATGTCATTGGAACATAAGAGGTTTTGTTTTCGTCCTTCAAGTAACAATAGAAGCAATGGGTGTCAATGTTCTCGAATTTCCAATAGGTGGATTCATCGATACCACATGTTCGAACACAGATTCGGAACGTGAAAGCAGAGGCAGTAAAACTAATTTTCAGAATAATTTTCCCTAAATCGTGGTAGTCCACTAAGATGACAAATTATGACCTGGTCTGGACGTCAGAAGTTGTAATTACCTAAGATTGTAATTACTTATAAAAGCAGAAACGACTTCCCCTTGGGTTAATTTACTTTCTTTCAAGTAGGACTTTTGAAGTCTTTGACATGTCATATACGTACGTAATTTTTATGAATAAATACCCTTATTGCCTATAGGTATATTTAAAAATCCCTCTTGATTACTGCCAATTGTGCATTTTACACTATACTGTACACTATAATGACTTTCACACATCTTTATCTACAACATAGCCACTGATGCCATAATAAACATTTGAAGTAAGCACGTATTTAATATGCGTTTTAAATTTCACTATGTTAAAGTTCATAATATCCTCAGGTATCTTGTTAAAAAAACGGACATTACCCAGGAAATAATTATTAGTCATTTGTAATCTAATTTAATATTATGAATTTTATTGTTATGTATTTTGTGATATGCCTTTTTAAATATATCGTGTTCTGGTCCTAAAGATTTCATGATAAATATGGCTCGAACTGCTGTCTTTTGCAGAATAAAAACACTTTTAATATCAGCAACATAATGCTGTGGAAATATGCAAAATAAACTAACTTGGCCGTCGCTGCATCAGTCTACCTGCAGATGGAACTGAGCTTAACCAAATAGCTAGTGGATGTATATGAGCAGCTCATTTTAACTTATGATGTAGAGTTATACTATGGAAGGTAGCAGTAGTTACTACCTCCAGTACTTTATTATTCAAAATTACACTGCCATTAATTTGGAGTATATTAGTCCACGAAAATTTTATACATTTTACTTTTTCAGCATTTAAATACAAGTTATTGACTAAAAACTATTTATATACCTTATTAAGAGTTTCATTAATATTTGTTAAGTCTGTTTCTTTCCAATCCTTAGAAAATTAAAGAAGTGTCATCGACACAAAGAACAATATCACACACATCTCTTATCATGAACGGTAAGTCATTAATATAGACAAGGAACCATAATGAACCCAGTATGGAGCCCTGAGGTACTTCCAATTTTATAATAGATCCTTTCAAATTAGTACCATTAATTTCGACTAGTCGTTCCCGATTTGACAAATCGGATTTAATTAGATCAATTTCCTTTATTCCCTCAATATCGTAATAGTTTAGCTTATTGTTAAGTGTTACGATCCACGCAATCAAAAGCCTCGGAGAAGTCGCGTAATACCCCTGTAGTATTCTAGGAATTCTCCCAGGCTGTGTAGATAGTCTTAATGAGATGAAATCCAACATCTTGTGTAGATTTTTCCTCTGGTAAATCAAAACTGTAAATTATGTAAGATTCTATGTTTATTATAATGACTAAAAAATTATGAGTTTTTAAAAAAAATTACTGAGAGCGGGTAACAATGAGATTGGACAATAATTCAACAGGCCTTAAAAATAGGAACAATTTTACTGTTTTTCATCAAATCGGGAAACTTGCTTTTGTCATATATTATTTAAAAGTGCTAGCTTTGTAACAATTTTTAGGATAACAGACTCAATGACTTTAGGTGACATCCCCCATAAGTCTTCAGACTTTTTTACACTTAGCGATTTGAAGGTTGTTATATCTCTATATGTCACATGAATAAAATTAATTTAGATATGTTCAGTTTAGCCTTCTTTAAAAGTCTATCGGCGACAAGGGGATTAGAAACTAGACGTCTTCTAGTTTGAATGAATATTCGAGAAAAAGTTTTCGAACTCAGTGGCTACCAATTTTTGATCTGAAACTATCACATCATTTATTTTTCATGACAATATTTTCTCGATATTTTTTTATCTTGCTAGTTTCAAAATGCTTTTGAGGCAATTTAATTGTATTACTTATGTATAAAGGTTTTGCTTGAAAACATATATGTTTAAATATATTTTAACTTAATTATGGAAAGTTTTGTCATTAGTAAATAATAGTTTATCATAGAGATCATATAAAACGTCTCTACTTTCCCGTATTATTTTTGTTGCCCATACGCTAAAACATAAATTATTTATTGATTTTCTTTTTTGTACATATTCCATTAAATTTACAGCTCGATAGTTTAAAAAAAGAGTCATACGAAATATTTTAGTCACGGGAATCAATTTTGAAAAACCTAATTTAGTTTCAGTGTCGGAATTAAATTTATCCATTTGTATTTAGTCAAAGGTCTGCACAGAAAGGTTCGCTTTTCTTGTTTCTTCCCTTTGGAGTATAGCTTAATAAGAAGACATTTACGGTCAGATCTAACACCACATATTACTTGTTTGCTTATCATTTTACAATTTGTTATTATATTGTCTATGCAGGTTGTGGATATCGGAGTAACTTTGGTTGGTTCATTAAACACATAATACAGATTAAGTGACAAAAACAGGTAAACGAATATTTGTTTCGCAACAGTGTCCGATGAAATGTCAATATTAAAGTCACCACATACTACAACATATTTATTACTTTTTAGGTTACTTAAAGAATGTTCTAATACTGATAAAAAGTATTTAAAGTTGGACGATAGTGGCCCATATACATATAGGTAATATATTCATCTATTTCTACACAGGAAATATTGCACACACGTTCAATAGGACATTGCGTGATGTCTTCCCTTTCTTTAAACTTTAATTTATTTTTATGTAACATTGATGAGCCTCTCTCTTCACATGATGCCCTATTGAACATACCGGCTACTGAAAAATTATCTGTATTAAAAACGATATTATCGACTTTGAGCTATTTTTCAGTAACACATAATATATCAGCTTGGGTTTTTTCAATAAATAGTTCAATGTTTAGAATTTTGTCAAAGAAGTGATTTATGTTTTGATAAGTAAATATCAAATTATTATAATATTTCTCTCTGGTCTTCTTTGATGGTTTAAATTATTACTCACAATATTATTCCTATTAAATCTTATATCATTATTGTGAGCATGCGTTATAATATCTAGTATATAGTTATTACAATAAGCCATTATTCTAGCAAACTTAACAAAATATATTCTAAATATATAAATAGTATCCTTAGTTAAAATAAAATTATTAATAAAATAATTAATATCAAAGAATTGGAATTTAGTACTATGACGATATGTTAAAGTAATAATATTGGGAGCGAATGGTCCTATTTTGTTTTTCCAAAAGAGAAACAGAATAAGGAAGAGCACAAAGAGTTATATTATTAACGCCCAGATTATATAACGTGCCAAAGCTATTAATTATGTCTCTTTTTCTTACCGAAAAACTATTATCTATTTACAAAACTATGTTAATATTAGAATTAAACTTGAAACTTGCTATATTTGTTATTATTTGCCTATAAGTTACACTTGGCAGACAGCAATTCGTAACCGAACCATGTCTCAAGTTGTCATTTACTAAGTACCCACGGACCTTTCCTGTTCCGTCCGACTAAATAAATGTTTATTTTTTCAATTGGAAGACAGTCACAGAAGTCTATATTCGGTAATTCTTTAGGCTGAGAGTCGGTATAGTTTGAATAGTATATTACATTTATAAATGTTATAATTAGTTAAAGACTCAAAGCTCGGAGAGCTATTACCGTATTATATTTACATAGTTCAACTAATTTACTAGTAGCCTTAATATGCTCCTCCGTGTCTCTTTGAGCGATTACATATTTTTAATCAAATCATTTACATAATTTTCTAAATTTAATATCTCTGACTCTAATCTTTGGGCGCCAGCTTCGACAGATAATTTTCTATCTTCTTCCATTTTGGATACACACGCTTTAAGTTCCTCTGATAATTTCATACGTTCCTTTCTTAATTTAACATTTCTGTAAAAAATTGTCTCTGCACCAAAACTAAGTTTTAGCTGTTTTAAAATTACTTGAAAATAGGGATCTCAGCGACAAGGTAATGTGTACAGATAATGTATTGCAATACGACACAGCTTCTAAAATTGGTCGTTTTAATGGAGTTTGGAACAAAAGTTCTTTTTTGCAACAAAAACTAGAGACAGAATTGTTCCTTTTTGCATGTCAGCATCATCATCATATTTTTGAAGCATAAATTTCTCAAATAATTAGATAATAGATTCTCTTTAAAAAGTTTAGGAACGATTGGAGGAATATTGCTCAAAATGTTATCCACCTGTTATCCACCAATCCACCAATCAAAATGTTATCCACCTTTTACTTCGTAAAGTTACATTCAAATGAGAGGGAAATTAACGAATCCGTAATAAACCCCTTTTTTTAGTTGGGGCGAACTAAAAAAAACTTTTGTACGAGATGACTATCGCAAACTTGTCGAATTGTGTTTAATAATTTTAGATGGAGATTATGACAAAATAATTAAAATTAAACCTCCTGTTGCCATCCATCAAGCGAGATGTATATTAAGATCTATATATTCTTTGAAAATATGTTTGTTACAACCTCAGTTCAAAGTCAGTGCGAAGAAGGAACAAGGATTGCAAGACGTGTCTTTGTTCATTGTACTAATGTTAAATGCTGGCTTGAACGTAGATTGGCATGAAAAAAGCCAAAACAAGATTTATAAACAGTGAAATATTACGTACTCACAAAATTTACTTTCATGTTAGGTACATACTATTAGAGTTCTATTCATGGTTAACTTGTAATTAAGTTGTGACAAAATTGCTCGAATGATTTCAAATTATTTTTATTATTGTTCGCTTCTTTCGAATAAAAAGACATTAAAAAATAATAAAACTTCAACCTTTTATTTAACTTGAATAACATAAATACATTAAATTTCAATATCGGCCTTAAAATATTAGGCTAGAATATTCGATAAAATAACTAAATATTAACGAAATTTCAAAAAGTATTATTAACTCAAATATAATTAAAGTTTAAGCTTCCTTGTAAGAATTTCCCTTAGATCACTAGTTCATAAACAATGCATATAAAGTCTAAACATGCTTGGAAATTTGAATTTTTTGATGTAAAATATCTAAAGGCGAGTTTGGATGGGAATTAAAACGTTTCGATCAGGTCGCGAGGTGCTGGTCGGTCAGCTTCGCGTCTTGTCGGCTCATTCCGTCTAAAGGCTTTTCTTTCGACACACACGCCACTTTACGTGTGTGTTTGTGTATCGGCTTGGTCTCTTATTTACTACGTTTAGAACTATATGCCTTTATATTTATGTATTGCTAAAACTGTTTTAAAGCTTTAAAAGCATCTAATAATTTTAAAATAATAAAATTTATTTAACATTTCAATATTTACACTAAATGAATATTTGTTTTTTCGTTGTCACTTCGTTCAAATAAAAATATTTCAAAATTAAAATATAAACAACTTTAAATGTTTCACTTGTGTCAGGTGTCCCATGACGGTTCACAATTTATTTTTATCATTCTATTCTTATTGCCTAGAAGTACATTTTAAATACTTGATTAAATATATTTTCAATTTTAGAATAAAAAGTAATTATTGGACTTTAACTTAACAGTAATATCTCAATTATAGTTTATCACTGGTTATTAGGTATATGGTCTTGAAAAGTACTAGTGTAAATGCCTTAACATTTAAACAAATACATTTCTCTGATGATTCTTATAGCCGTTTTTTTTTCATTGTAATACAAAATATCATCTAGGTTGAACATGTAAGTAACTACACAACTAAAATGGAATTAAGTGAGTTGAGTTGGTTAAACTTGCCGCTAATTTATTAGTAATCAGTCAAACCGTCTGCGACATATTCTGAAAGGAAAACTTTGTACATTATCAGTTGATAACTTCACTTTTCACCCGGTCGAGTCTTTTGTAAATTGTTTCATTGCTAAATTAAATTTACATTAATTTAAAACGTCGATTAATAATTGCGTATTAAATTATATATAGCGTTTTATTCACCGAAAAATTTATTAATGAAAAGTCTCCTGGACTACGAACATTTAACATTATATTACATACACTAACAGCGCAATACAAATAGTCATAAAGCGAACCTTACAACAGGTAATTCCAAACTATATCGCATTCATCTATGAGGATGAAAAAATTATTATTTTTGTTTTTCCGAATATCAAATTTTTGTGGGAAAATTCAGAAAAATGCAATACAAAATATGACTTAAAAGTGCAAAATATTAAATTTTTTATTCTATTTATTATCTTCTTTTGATGACTTGATTCAATGGAACTATTCTAACACCTTCTCTGTACATACAATAATGTACAGAAAAGGTGTTTTATTTAAAATGCAAATAATTGGATTTCTCGTTTATCCATCTGTGAAAGAAAGTATTTCAAAATAATAAATCAGAAACATTTTAAAATCACGTTAGGTATTGACATGAAACTTTTTAATATTTAAAAATATCGAGTTTCATCTTGCAGGAGTTATGTTATTTCTTGTATTATAAAGTGGTCAATACGTGAATTCAAATCTCAGATTATGTCTATGTAAAATTTCATGAAAATTTCAACAAACATTTTGGCGTCTTTATGTAGGAAAAAACCATGACACTTTTTGTAATATTAGTATACAAAACACACATACAAATTCGTCGGAAATACCTCATCTGCACCATTGGATATACTCATGGCAAATTTAGTTGTGATTCTTTGCTTGCTAGCAGAAAAGGCCAGAATACTTCTTCATTTATTACCATTAGCAGGAAATTTGAAGTAGCATATAATATAAAAAATAACGGGATGTATATAATATAATTGTATCCAATTTCTACTTTCCTCATATTAACAATTTTGCTTTTAAATCTAATAAATTTGATCAAATTATTTATTTATTCAATGATTACAGGTACCCCGATTTTTGTCTGTAAGAAGTTAACCAGCATTTTCATTGAGAAAATTAAAATTTTTCTCTTATTTTATTAAATACTTTAAAACGCTATTCGTTAGTATTCATGCAAGATTTCGTGGATTTCATATAAAAAGAAAGTTAATTTCACTTCCAACAGTCCAGCTCCGCTCGACGAGCTGCCAGAAATATATTTCGGGTTATAACCCGCGGTGCGCCGCATAGTCAAACGTATACAGCTTTGTGATCAACGCAACACATTATGGTGACATTAGTTTTCTTATAACTTATTTATATCTTTTTAACTTTTCCGAATAAATGACGAAAAAAAATTAAAATATTTTCCAAGGTAGTAAAACCTTAAAATTCTAATTAATTAACGCAAAAGTCAGGTGATAGAACACTTCATAATCGCAAGAATATTTGAAACATGCAAAAATCGCTTAGTTTAATTCTGAATAAAAATGTATTTTCGAGCAAATGAGTTACATGTGTTAATTAATATTTTGTTGTCCTCTTTTTTGTTTTGTTCTAAATTTTTTAAAATAATTTTGAAATGTTTTCTTTTAGATAGGCTGATCTAACCTAGACAAAGAGTTTAAGATAGAAACTAAAACCATGAATTAAAGACCCCTTAAAAACAAATTTTCTAATTTCACTATCCTTTATCTACAGTTTGTATATTGGAATAAATTCGTAATTTATATAAAATGATCTTTTAATTTATATATTTTTGTCGATAGCAATACATGATGAAATTATAAGAAAGGATAAATGTGGTTTACTTAAATACTGACAATAAACCAAATGGATAAGCCCAGGTAATAAGCATATCCATTAAATTAAAGTCGAGACGACATCATTTGACATTTACATAATTCCTGAACGAAATTGAGTCTGAAACTAGAAATATATCACATATTCGCAAACATCAAATACGTTAATTTTGATTTAACCAAATGGAGTAAAGAATTTTGAATCTCAAAAATAAAAATATTTATTACCGTAATTTATATACTTAGATTCATTAAAAGAAATAACACATTTAAACCGGAAGATAACATATTTAAGACGGAAATTAGTTATATTTTTTATCCTTAACACAATTACATTTTAGAAGTTCAAGAAGAAGAAAAGTTGAAAAATTAAATAGCATAATTTTGAAAAACCTATATATAAGATCTCGTCATTTTGTTACGAACTACTTTAATTATAAAGTCTATCATACAACAGTATTCCCAAAATAAGTGGATTTATATATATATATATATATATATATATATATATATATATATATATATATATATATATAAATACATATTTCATCTTATTTTATAAACACTGAAATGTTTGAGTAATGCTGAAAATTATCCAAATTCAAAGTTATTGTTGTAACCATATCGTTTTCATAAACTGCTTCAATGAAAGGTGTTTCAACGTTAAATTTCAATCAATGTGTCATAGTTTTTATTTAAAACGCGAATAATTTGATTTCTCGTTTATCCATCTGCGACAGAAAGTATATCAAAATATACTGAAGTGATTTTAATATAATAATTTTGATTATGTATAATCTGTAAGAATATATATCTGAAAATATGATGAAAATAATTCTGGAAATATATACAATAAGGGCAACATGAAAACGAAAAATAAAATAGAAATAAAATATTAGCTTCAAGTATTCGACGGAAAGGTTACTAAAACATATTATAAATTTCATTAATCAAAACCCATTTTCAATATTGGAAAAAGTGTAGTCTTTTTCCATATTCTTTGTGTATTTGACAGTTTGAAAAAACAATTATTGCTGCTTTAGAAGACTTTTGAAAATGATTATTATCCTTCATACTTTTAATAAATAAAATCAACTTGATAAACCAGTTATTATGAGATTTATCTTCAATGAGAGGTGTCAATATAAATAAATAAAATTGAACAACACACAATACAAATTAAAAAATACGTCATTACCCGTAACCCATTACCCATTTATTTATATTGAAAGTCATGAGTATCGAAGAACCAAACATAACTATTTATTCTACTAGCACATTCACATATTTAAGTTATATATTTCAAGTTAATTTAAAATATTTATGTAGCAATTTATAACAACATATTCAGATTTGAGTATCAAGGAAAAATTTAGCAAAATATTCTTTTCAAATATATTTTCCAACTCGGATTTTTCTATCGTTAACACTGTCTTAAATTAAATGTTACTCTTGAAGGATAGCTTCCGTACTCGTGCGATTTGGTTGACAAGGGACGCCTTGTCACAGAACCATCTTTTGAAATAATGAAATGATCTTACTTTTGGTGGGAAAAATCCAATAGGATTATTCTCGTTGTTAATCATCCTATCTAGTGTAAATGGACTACGAAGTTGAGCTCAAATAAAGCCGGCCACCATGTGCCGGATTTAGCCCTTTCTCTTTTGAAAACTAAAAACTGAACACTCCGTGTAAACTGTTATGACTCGATTGAAGACGGAATTCGTAGCGGGAAAATGTCTGTATCTTGTCAGTAAATTTACGACAACTAATTAAGTCTGAGATAATTATTTCGAGACTGTTTGGATTTATTATTTATGTTTTATTCCGAAGTCATTTTTGAATCTCCGCCAATATTACTATATCTTTCTGAAAACAATGGTACTATCTCTGAATATTTTATTTAGAAATCTTTTCAAACTAAGTGCAAAAATAAAGACAAAAAATTAATATATACTTATAAATAGAAATGATGCTAACATTTTTTTCAATGTATGAAATTCAAATAATATTACACCTTTTGTATACTATTTTCCATTATAACCTACTTCTACTAAATTAAGTGTAATTTCAGTAGACTCTTTTCTTAAATAAGAAGCCAACCCTTTGTTTGAATAGTAACGTAATTAAATACTCCGTTTTCATTAATTACAATACATACTATAACATTTATGTATAAATAGGTAATGAAAAAATAGAAATAGGTTTTATATTATAAGAAAAAATCGGTAAAAGTTTTTATAAAATGAAAACCATATATTTTCCTATGGAAAATTAGTGACTTAAGTAATGCTCCAGTGCATGTTATATTTTGACATCAACCTAATTTAAATGGGTAATGTGCTAGTTACTTGAAACGCAGGGAACTAAAAAACTAAAAAAACTGAACTAAACTGTTCGTGAAAATAGCATGATACTTTACGTATAAATCTTTCCTTCATAAACACTTGACTTTTTACGACTTTAGTATTATTTTTTCAACAACAATTTAAAGAAAATATTGTTTATATAAAAAAAAGTTTTCAAACAGGTACTACAACAAAATTTAGGTATAACAACAAAGTTTTTCAGTGTTTCTATATGATCTGGACTACTTATCAAAACTCCGCCGCACTCATTATTCATCTCAACGACAGAAAAACGTTTTTGCACGTCTTTTAACTCGTCATGATATATTATGAACGCGGTTATTATAGGAGCACTGTCTGTGCTTTTAAAACGAATTGTACAAACATAAATAAAACATGCGTTACCAGTCTGTCCATAGCTTCGCTAGCATATCAGCGAGTTTCATTACGCAACCGGAGAATGTGCAGCAAAATAAAAACTTAATTACAATAAACCGGGCAAGTGTGAATCTGGTTCGCGCATTGAGTGGTCCGTACCTCGTTTGGAGTGAAATTAGTTCATTTATCATAAATAATAACTAATAAGAAATTATTCAATTATTACAAATATATATATATATATATATATATATATATATATATATCATATAAATATATACGGTTTTGAAAAAAATGTCTATGGCAAACGGAGAGCCGGACACGCGAATGATCTTCTAAGGGTTCCGTTTTTTTCTTTGGAGGTATGGAACCTTAAAATTTTACTTTTATACGAGGTGTGTAGTGCAATTTTATATTGAAAATAAAATTTCCGTTAAATCGCCAATTACGATGTCTTTTAAGTTACATGACACGGCAGACTTCGTGACTGTAATTGTTAATATTTCAATGTAAGTAGAACGCTATAATGTCATTGATTTTGCCTTTATTTTTAAAATGTTCATTTTTTAAAGAAAAGGTCTGAAACCTTATGTATTAAAAATAATGTAGAAATTATATATTACACGTACTAGGAATACTTGGATATAAACTTTACTTATATCACGAACCACTTATCTGCATGTAATACAACTGGTCTATTTTGACTAGTCACATCTCTGAAACAAATTTCCCGGTTCGGTTCACTTTTTTTGTGTATTTAATGTCCCATCGTAAGAAAATATTTATTTCATAATTTATTAGAAAATATCGATCTCTCTAAGGGTGTAATTTTCAAGATTATTGTTTTAAATGTTTTACTAATAATTTTAATTGAGAATATTAAATGCAATAAAAACAATGTCATATTTTATTGCTAAAAATAATACAATAGCAACCAAAACCCTTACTGTTATTTTAATTTACATTCAATGATAATTTTACATGAAAATATTTGAAATTAATGGAAAAATTAAAATAAAAATGATATTTAAAATATATACAGTACAAAATAATTTAAAAATTCTTAAAATTGACTCAGAAACACCGATTATTATAAAAAGCTACTTCGTAGAATCCTATACATTTTGAACGGTCTCCGCGCTCCATTTAATATTTTATACTGAAAATAATCTCCAGGCATTCATTGTCCTCGTTTTAAAATTAGTGCCTGATCTTTTCATTGGTAATAATTAAAATAATTTCCAACACGTCCATTATTCTCGTTATGTAACCATTTTTTGATCCTTTAAAGAATATAAAAATAAATGCGTGTTCGAGACATTCATTTTCCTCGTTCGAACGAACCTACCGGGAATTTTCATTGGTTTTATACCTGATGGAGGTTGAGATGAAATAATTTCTATATTACCTCTTAAATGAAAAGTTCCTGATGTTTAGCACCTTCAATAAATTTTATAAGAGTGTATTTGTAGTGAGAATATGAAAATGAAAAAAAATCGTAAACCGTATTTTGTAAAGACACGAAATATAACAAATTGCAAGTTTCATTTTCAAATACATCTTTACTTAAAAACTGTGTAATGTAAAACATTATTTAACCTGTCCTAGTTAAAATTCGTAATATTATTCAAGATCGTTATGAAATTTTTAGTACAGTCGTAAAATTACTATACGGAATATGGTTCTTTGCTTCCTATATTTATTTACGCAAATAGCCATTGGCAATTTTACCTTAAATACAATATAATTTTCCTTGCATATTAAAATTTTCAAAAAATATACGGCCACTAGACTTCCTAAATAAGTAAATAAACATAACAAAAACGATGACAAATGTTAAAGATTCGACACGTTAATACAGAATACTTTTTCCGTTTAGGTAACGACGTGAATAAATCGAGTTTTACCGGGAAAATGAAAAAGTCAATATTTGACTCTGGATAAGCAAAGATCTTTGCTTATATCCCACCTGAAGATGTTGTAATACAACGAAACCTAGGTCGTGGTAAAGAAATTAAAGATAGTAGAAATAATACTACATCACGTAGTTTCATTTAATTGTGAATAATGAATTTCTACAAAATTAACGCCAAATATATTCAATATTCAAGCTTTACGTAAAGTTCCACGCCAAATGTGAAGTTTCCATGTGAAATGATTTCTGAAAAAATATTTGTGGAAAACAAAGTTTCACTCGATTGATATCACGAGAGTTCTGCTTTGTCACTTTGGTACAGAATAAGGGAGAACAATAGAGCGAACTGACCTTGTTACCTGGATGAAAATTGGTTTAGCCGAAAATTTATCATTTGCCGACGATGCAAAGTAAATGAATAACCAACGAATACACCCCATTCTGTCGCTAAATCTATCAACTAACCTTACAGTTTTACAATTTTACCTTTATTTCAAATGAATAATTAATTAAATCACTGCCTATGTACGAATATTGTAAGGCAAAATTCTGTACATTTGTATTTGAAATAATAGTGTTACTACCAATTTATTCAAAATTGCACCAATTTTTATCATAACGTTGTGACTGTAACTAATACAATCAAATAGTACCTACGATCCAGATTAATACGAGCACAAATTATATTTCTGTTCCTACGATAACTAAAATAATTTTAAGCTTGCTCTCTGAAAAATCGACGTCAAATATATTGAATATTTTTAAATAATTCAAGAAAAAATAAAAAATTCATTTATAATCGATTTAAAACAGATTTTACCTCACTATTATAAACTGTACAAAAAATTATATATTCAATTTTAAGTCAATACGTTTAATTGATATTGGAAGGTGATTTTTTTTTTATTTTGATGGTTCTGGATGCAATATTCATTTAGTGATTGTTACATTTATTTTAAAATGTATTTTTGATAACTTTGCTTTATTATATATTTGTTATTGATAATTGACCAGTTTAATGTCTGGGTTTCCACTATTAGTTAGCAGAGAACTGAATATGTAAATAAATGGCTTTTAGTCAAACAAGAATAAATTAAGTCATCATGACATGATAACCAAACGCCCAATAAAAGTTTATGCTTTTTCATCAGGCTAAAATCAAATAAACTCCGTTAATATTTTGGATCCAACGACTGATAAAACATAATTTATATTGAAGTGATTCCGCTTAGCTCATATTTTATTTTACGTCTGAAATAATTATGTAACATAAAACCCATATTACAGATGCAGATTGGTACTTTGACTGATTTTTTAAAACTTCGTTTGACAAATACTTTCATTTTGTCGTGAATGTATTTTACCAAATTAGAATTTTTATATGTTAAAAAATAAACCCCTGTATTGGAGGAAAGTGATTTTGGATTTTAATTTCACATAGTAGAAACTACGAAAAAGAAAAAAAATACTTAAACCATATATATATGTATATATATATATATATATATATATATATATATATATATATATATATATATATATATATATATATATATAGAGCAAGGATGTATAAGCACAAGTCAATATTAATTAATGTTATATTTTTACACATGTGAATGTTATTTCAAATTATTCCAAACCATCAGCTATTACTTACTAATAGCCAATGGGCCAATGGTATATATGAGGAGAAATGTAGATTTTGTATATTACGACGATTATAACTTATGTCTGCTTTTCCAAAGCACGTATCAATATATCTTGTAAAGTAATGTATTAGTGTTCGGATTATATATAGAACGCTGACTTTAAACACTAATATCGAATATTTAAATACAGTATCAGTCTTAGAAAACTTGTGCAAACTAAATGAAATATCCAATGTGAATAATTAAAGTAACATTAAGCAACACTCATCATGCCTATTATTTGAAAATAATAATGTGTACAACATATCTACTTATAATTTTATGGTGCCCATAAAACTGAAGCTGAGTTAATTAATGCAACCATGAAAATCCGATCTGATCAATAAATCTTTATCATTATATAATATTTTGTTGTATTATAACCAAGATAAGGCTACTGCCTTAACTAGTAATGTATTTTATTTATTTCACACACACTATTCAAGCGGAAAATGATGAGTATTGAATCCTATTGTAGGACAGAAAAATATTTTCGGTACTGGCTTTTTCAAAAAGCTTCTCTTGCGACGTATTTACTTTCTCTCAACATCCTTCCAATATGAAGAACTATTATCACTGAATGTACCATAGGTTATATACCTACATATAAATATTTTGGAAAACTTCTCGGGGACATCGACGGTATAGCTTTTGAATTACGAAAGAAAAGGAATACAAAATTTTTCCAAATTTATATATTTACATTCATTAAGGCTTACTATCAACAAAGAAACTTTATGCAGATCGGAATGTTTCTAGGAAAGAGACAAGTAACCTAAATTTTCCTAATCATCTCTATCTAAAAGTATTCAGGGCTTCCCCTTTATATTCTTAGTACGTATTTTATTCTCAAAAAAAGTAATAGTGTCTCAGAGCCTTTTGAATATTCAGAGGATGTTTTGTTTGCGAAATTGTTAGGTAAAACCTTTGTATTTTAACAACAATTTACGTAAGTACATGATAGTGTATTTGTGTGTGAAATTTTTTTGTTACCATTTATATTATTACAGAAGATAGAAATTATTTTCAGACTGTATTTAACTGACAGCTTTGCTTAACTTCAACTTTACAATGATATGAATCGTGTAATGGGTATATTTTTATTCTATCATTCGTATTAGGTAATATAGTAATTTAAACTTGTTGTTATTTAACGGCAATAGATATTATATTTAACAATCTTTATTTTTAACCGACTCAAAAAAGGAGGAGGTTCTCAATTCATAGGAATCTTTTTTTTATTTATGTTCAGCGATAATTCTTTAGCGGGTTGACAAATTTCGATGACTCTTTTTTTTGTTTAGGAGAGGGTCCGGAAATAAACAATGAAACTCTTTAACTGAAATGACAGTAAATCAACATCGTTTCAATGTATTTGCTACTAGTAGCTGTTAATTTTCAAAACAACGATACCATTTACCAGGCCAGGAACTGCTGATAAGTTTTGGAGATGAACAATAGAACTCCTTAACGGATTAGTCAACCGCGATTTAAGACATTTGCTAATAGTAGTCTTTGCAAAATAATTACGTCGTCGACAGGTTAGGGTCTGATGATGAGTTCTCAAGATAAACAATGGAACTCCTTAATGGATGGTAGTAAATTAAACGTGATTCAAGATATTTGCGACCGGTAGTTTTATGTTGCAAAATAACTACACCATCGACCAGATTAGGGTCAAGATTATTTAACGGCACTGATTATAATTAATGAGATTTTCGAAATTAAAAATAACGGATCGAAAATATTTTCTTAACGGCACATTTTAAAACAACAAGTAGATAATTTTGTCGGACCAGTATTTCATGCAATCGGAAATATATACTTTGACTGTATGTAATGACTAGCACATTCAAAAGTAATCATCTGATGCTAGATAATTTAGTGGCTATAATTTTTTTAAATTCTAACTAGATTCGATTCCACGCCAACTTTTTCTTGTACGTAAGATTGAAATTACATATATATTTTCATGAACTTAATGAGAAGATAACGCGGTTGTTGTAGTTAAAATTTTATTACGAGTATTTTAAAAAAATGTGTTATAACATTCAAAAGTATGTTCATTCTTACGAGAAGATATATAAAAAAAACATATATTTGATCAGGAAATCCCTCATCATGTCTATTCGAGATTATAACATTCGAAAAGAGTGTTCCTTTTGTATTTGAAGTCCACGATGAAAGGTTAAATTTAAAGCCTGTGAAGCATTTGCCGCTTAATTTAATTTTCTTTTCACCCATTGTTCGAAATTGACAGGAAACCGTAAAATGAATTTCTAAAAAGCACCTTCATCGTTCCGGAAGCGGACGTAAATTATGTTCAAGAATGAGAAAGTAAATATTATTTTCGATTAAATTCGAGTAAATTTGCATGTTTCAGTGGCATCGTATTTCGATCTGGAGAATCTTTTAATATCAGAAAGTCCGTGATGGACTTATAAAGATTTCACTCGCATTTTAAATGCATTGTACTGTACAGGATTGGGCTAGTTTCGATTAAACCATAATAATATGAATTTTGTATTACACTGTGGTTTCTTAAGTTTTTTAAAACTAATTGGTTAAAAAAAGTGTTTCCTCCTTCGTTAAAGTAATTTTAGCTCGAAACTTTTATGTTGTAATTAATACATATATTTTTTATATTTTCCCAATATTACCTAATTCTTTAAAAGAAATACGAATACAAATTTTGACAATAATGGAATAGCTAGTACAGCTATATATAATATTTAGTAAAAATTATGATTAAAAATAAACTTGAATAACGCCATCAAATATACCAATAATTCAGTAATACGTCACAATAATAATACAAAAAAGAAATTGTGAATAATTATCTTAACGTGAAATAATTATTATTGAATTATTCAATATTCACTACTATTTATTATTACAAAAGTCTTTCTACATTTTTATTTAAATAATCAGTTTTAATGTCGTAATTCCAATCGTCAATTCAAAATAAATCTTCTCCTCAAAACGAATTTAATAATAATCAGAACCAGTGAAATTAATTTGAAGCATTTTATATTAACAAATGAAAATAATATATCGTACACCACAACATATAAAAATGAGAGAAATAATTTCTGTTCTTTCATCGGGATGAAAAATCTCCACATTAATATTGCTCTTTTTACATAAATATAAAATATCAATAAACTATAGAAAACATCATACCCTAATACAATAATGCCCGTAGTTACATGGTAAGTGGAACTAGGAAACAAAATGTCAGTTGAATATTTCGTAAGTCTATATGTTACCAAATGAACTATAAGATAGAAATATGTAATAAATATATTTATAATACGTAACCAACAAATCTGAAAACAAAAGTTAAACATTAAACCAAAATTGTTTATTTGAACTGAATCGTGTGCATACATTTACATGAAGTGATTCATGAAATCAAGGAAAATTGTTTGCCTTTTCGAAGATTTTCTTGCTTAATATTCTATAAAAAAGCAATTTTGGCTTACAGTTGTTATGAGCTTTCCCCTAAAATCCGTTCACTTGAGGAAAAACCGTATCACCATTTAAATTTAAAAGATGCCATTTCAAGGCTGTTTGACTCTAGATTCGCAATTTGTAATTTTAATTAATTATAAGACATAATACCAGTTGTTTCCATGGCTATTTATGCGATCTACCGACGTGAGAGATTTTTTTTAGTTTAATACATTAAGACAAATATAAGAGATTTAAAAGTAAAGAAAAAAGTAGAACACCTCTTGTTAGACAGTGAACTCGCTTAGACGATGCCAAAGTGAGTCGAGTATATCAGTAAGAAGGGAACAGTAGGAGAAGGAAACTGAAATATGTTATACTTTACATTCATATTTACTTAAATATCTAAATAAAGTGGGCCTAGTGCAACTAAAACGTTGTTGACTTGATATTTAAAAATAATGCTCATTTTGCCCCTAAAAAAGTAGTTCATTTGGCCGATGCCGAACGGAGCCGAGTTTACCCTATTCAGTATGACTAGCCCGAGCGTGTCGGCTCGGTTTCGTTCACAGCTCACAAAAGCGCATATGGTGTGTGTAAAGAGGTTTTCACTTCCATAAGTCCAAATCTCTGAACAGAAGTGATGAAAATTTATTTTTAAAATTATGAAAAAACAGCGTTATTATAAGTTTACTGTAACACTGTTACAATTATTCTAAATCTCATATTTTTTTGGAAAAGTTACTCTGAATTTTTCGAAACAAACATGATGAAACCGTTCCCGGGAAACAATTTAATAACGAAGCAGAAACTTTTTGATTATCGTTTGTGATGGGCTCGACAAATAATCGAAAATGTGCTCAATATATTATCCAGTTGATATAAAATTTTCAAATATAAAATATGAAACGGTACTATGTAACACAGAATTGACGTGCTGTGAAAATAACTAAACACGTTGTGCTCTTTACAACTGGTTGAGAAAGACTTGCCAGGAAGACCTTGGTCCTGTATATCTTGGAACTTGTAGATTATGAAGTTATTAATATCTATACGATAATTGAAGGCTCCTGGAGAAAAAACCGTACTCAAGCATTAATTGATACTGATGTTTAAAAAAATGTGTTTATCGTAGAGGCATGGACAAGCTGAAATAGTTATGTCCAATATTTCATGAGTGAAGATGCAGTCTTAGGCAAAAAAGGTTTTCACTATTATTATTTAGTAAAAATTGTATAGTAATATTCATTTTAAAAAAATTACATCTGCAATAGCACTTCCATTGCCCCTGAATGTTTTTAAATATCCATATTCTGTTGTAAACCGTGAGACTATTTGACCTGTAAAAAGAATCCGAACTGACGCCTGACCGAATGGAATTTTCGATCATCTTTGTTTCTTGGTTGTATGAAGTTCTCAAATTTGTAATTTTTTTTGAACATATTTTTTTGAAAAATCGAAGATATTTAGTTTTTCCCCTATTTATTCCTAAACACTGTCTCTTGTATCTCTGTTTTATATAATGAATTTTGTTTTTATATAACGAACTTTTCTATAAATTTCTTCAAGTTCCTATAAATTTCTTCAAGTCGTACTAGTTTTGCTACGGAAAAACGTGTAGCCATTTTGTTTATTCCTCGTAACGTCGATACACATCAAATAAATTACGATGGCTGACACAAAGCTGACGAAACAATGACATAATACGATTCGTATGCGCACTTTGTCGAACATTTTCTTAAAGATAAATAAAATTATGCTGAACTTTTTTTGTAGTTATAGAAATCATATTCACTATTCGTTGGCGCTCGCATATCCTATCCATCAATGACATATCTGCATCTAGGAACATTTTAGAAATATAAATGTATTTCAAGAAAGTGAACATAATGAATATCTGTCATATTTTGATAAATTTTTATATTAAATTTGATAAATATATTGCCGTGACTTTGCATTCTTTGCCTCGACAAATTTCAATTCTAGCCAACACGGAAACACAAAGTACACTGAAGATTCGAGAGCCAATTGAGAACAGTCAGACTAATGACTAAGCCATACATCTAATATAGTATATATGGTATTTCTACATCTAACTCGAAAAGTGACACATGTATGAAAAACTGTTTTCAATTTATTGAAAATTGCTTTACAGTTACTCAAAATAAAAGCTAAATATTCATAGTGTCTTCTTCCGTAAATAAATTATGCTTACTATAAACAAAAAACCCATTATACGAGTGAAAGCGAATAATATTACTAGTGTTCTTTCAAAGTTAAAGATATTTCATAGTTGATAATTTATGCGGACGACAGTCGGTAAGTCGGAAGTAAACAAAAAAAAAGAAGTTGTCGGAAGTACAAATTTAACCAAAATTTTCTTTTTCTTTTTAAACGATGGTTGAAATATACAATTGGGATGAGGGTCGACCTCTTCCTCGAATAAGAGGGCGGAATCCCTTTACGTGAAAGGAATTGTAAAATGAACTTGAAAAAAACTAAAATTTGTTTGGTCGTAGCTAGTTGAAGGAGTTTATGTATAAATCGATAAGATCAAAGTTTAAAAGAAAAGTTTAAAATTAAATTGTTATAATTGTGTTTAAAATTGTCTGCATACAAATTGTATTTTTAATTTAAATGTATAAGCACACAATTTAATTGAATAATGAATTTAATAAAATATTAGTATGTGTATGGAGTATATTAATGCTTTGTGGGATGGTGCTCTATGCAGGAGTGGTATGGTAAGGTAAAATATTGATAAAATAGATAAAAATGTATTACGTACCTCATTGGGAGAAATACAGTACTTAAGTAAAAAAAATTAATCAGAGTAGTAAGTTCTACTTTAAAATAAAAAAAAAATAATTATGCTACATGTTTCCTGTACCTTGGAGCACCGAAAATACTTGAAAACAATGTCGCAGGTTATTTTAATATTGTCAATGAGGAAGCAATTAAAAAAAAAACATTTTGCAATACGACACATCAAAATATTTCTTTTAGCGTTACATTTTTCAATATTTTTTAATAATTTACTAAAATAATTTTTTTTGAAGAAAGTGTCTTCTTTTTTGGAAAGAACATTTCAAATCACTTTATTTTTCAAATTGAATTTACTGCCCTAATTAATAATTTTTCTTTTACTTAAGCTGTTGATGTACTTTTTATCATTGGATCATATTTATAGTAACATATTAAAAATATAAATATGTCGGCATTGCTGGTACTGATAATAACTTAGTCATTTATTTTAAATAAGTAGGTAGCTATTTTGAATTAATTATTTTGCGTGCCTACTTTTTCTTTGGAGTCGGTTTTTTGGAAATATTTCATTTTAGAATTTATAGTGATTATTAGTATCAATTATCACACCATCCGTCAAAGTCAATTTTTTTCGTAGAATACTTTATAATTATTAAAAGCCGCCAGCAAAAGCTAGTATATAGATAATTTCCTCTTTGTCTAAAGTTTATTATCAACAACACAAAGAGGCGAAATGATAACAAAATGTTAGCTGTTAGCCATTGAGTTCCGTTCTCCTTATAACAACTACAAGAGGCAAATATCTTGAATCAAGATTGACTTACATATATATATATATATATATATATATATATATATATATATATATATATACATACATATGTGTATGTGTAAAGATCTTTTAAAATGGAATTTCATTTGGGTTTATAAAATTTAAAAATATAATCGATAACAGCGTTTATTACATCTTTTGGATGAAATTATCCCGGTTGCCTTGCATCAACACTTTCAAAAAATATGGATAACTACATAACTTAAGTTAGTACCTGTGTACTCGTACTTTGTTGGTTTGACTGATAATACTTTAAGAAAAATTTCCTAAATCAAAAAACGTGGGGTGGAAGCAATAGATAATAAACAAGGAGTGTCGAGAATAGCTCTCGTTGAGAAAACTCACACAACAGGTCATATCGTTTATGGTGCAATAAAATTGTTGGTGAATTAGGTAAACTTGTGTCCCACGCTTTTAGTTTTAGATCTTACAAGTATTTTCATAGTTACAAAAAATTCACAATCACAAATTTTCAGGAAAATATGTGATTTTAAATCTGGATCGGTTTATAAATCTTTACCGGGCATGAAGAAATGATTTAAAATTTTTTAATCCGATTTAATAACGTGGTACATTTAATAAAAAATTACGTGAATAATTATTAGGACAGCGCTGCTGATTAAGTTGATAAAATGTAACTCGCGAATAAGAAAATGGAAACAGAATATTATCAGCTGGATAGAGGCTACCAATGAAAATGATAATGGATTCAGAGAGTGAATAAATTTAAACTTCTTCGCCTCATCCACAGTTACTCTCCATATGACTCGATTATTCGTCTCTCTTCTCCATTTTGTGACCTTTTCTACTCTTCTGAGGATTTCTTTCACATAATCGATCCATCTTTTTCTGGGCCTGCCTCTGGGCCCCTTTTGTTGCGGCATCCATTAGATTATAGTTTTTGCAGTCATGTTGTTTGATATTCTTTCCAGATGATCTGCCAATCTTAGACGTGGTGACTAACAGAACCTAGCATTGGTTCCTTGCCCTGTCAACACTTATAGTTGGCGATTTTTTCATATACATTATGTGTCATTCCTTCTCTCACTAGCCCAAAGATTTTAAGAAAGAAGTATATCTTGGTTAAAGCCCCGGCCTCGCACGACTAAATCTCAACATTATTAATACTCTAGAGCTGTGAAGAATTGGAACTGCTTTTTAATTTATGTTACTACATGTTTCATAATATGTTAAGCTTCGGATCATATAACGGTCATATAACTTTTTATTTTTTTTTAAATCTAATAAAATTTAACACCGACATCACAGATTTATACACAAACTTCATTTAATTTTTCTTGGAATTAAAAAAACATTATCTACCGCTTATTTCTAATCAAATGTCAGCTATCTGTGGATCAGTAGAACCCATATTTGTATCAAATTATTCAAAACCAAATTGATCAAAACTTTTGTAATACGAAAATTACGACTCAATGAAATGGAAATTAATTAAGTTTCCTATCAGCTTTCCCTTTTGTCCGAGATCATAAATATTATTATAAAGTTCCAAAATATTCCCAAATTTTAATTTTTTTAGACATTTACCGATAAATAATATAACGCTTAGAATGTAAAATTATATGCAACTCAATATGTCACCTGACACAACCTATAAAGGCAATTCGTATTTTTATTATCTTTATCACCTTTCTCTTCCCGAGTAGATGTCAAATAACAAACAACTTTTTTGTAATTTAGATTTAAAACTTGAAAGTTAGGTAAAATGTCTTCAAAATACTCGACATCGTATCAACATGTTATCGTATTTTGGCAGACGTAAGAGAGAAGTGGTAACAAATATAGTGGTGTCCAAAGATAGGCAAGATTATATAGTATAGCGAGAAATTTATTGAGAATTAATCAAGATGAATAAAATCAAATAAACCTCAAATTCAATAGCACTAGAACTCAAGCTCAAAGCCATTAAAAAGACGCATTCACTACATACATTCTACTACATGAGTGGAAGTCCGCATTCAATTTTCTCCCGTACTCTCTTCGACGAGTCGTGGCTAACAGATTCTACTGGAGTGTTAGTACAACATTCACAGATATTCACTCGGACGACCTTATCGACGTGCGTTTGCAAGTTTATTTCAAATTGCGTTATTTCATTGCGAATTAATAGAAAATTCGAAGACTTTGAGGCATAGTGTTTATTGATTTAAGTCAATGGTTTATTTGTAGTTGACGTGTCCTACTATGAGACAAATGTATTAATAATGAGGGTGGATTTATTTAAATATAATATTTTGTGAGCACTATCTAATTTCTTACTATATTTATTTCGAGAATATATTTTAATATTTGATAACTGAGATATGCTTCGAAAAATGGATTAAATGTTAACCCAAAGAGCCTAACTATTATTTTGAACCAAGGATAGATCATCGTAATTCGCATTTTTTTTTATTAAAAATGGGTGCCCATAAATCAGTACCGTAATTGTAATATAAATTTAAGATATTCTATGACTATATTAACGCATGAGTATTGATTTATGAGTAACATGCTTGAATTACATTACTATTTTTATATTTCCTTTACATATTTAAAAATCATTTTAAATGTGTAACAAATATTAGTTTCCTTTTTAGTCATTTGCATAATTTCTTTCCGTTTTCATAATTTTTATGTGTAGTTTTGGTAAAGTGGTAAGATCTGTGGAGCAAAGATGTGGACATTTACCTGCAACTATATTAACCAATTATAAACGACTCAAAGGGAAACTGATTGTAACATGTAAAGGATCACTCTTCGTGACAGAAACGGAATACCAAAGTTTAGAGACCTGCCAAACTACCTGACATGTTACACGTTATTACACAATGAAAGTGTTGTTGGATTTATTACACCAGCTGTATAATTATTGGTAGAAAAAGAAGTGGCGGAAATGTTTTAGATACTACGGGCCGTAAGCATGAGTGTTAATCGTCAGCTTGCCAGGTGGTTACACAAAAAAATTAAGATTTAAAAGGCTACCCAGTTCTATTATAATCTCAATTTAAAACACAGGTTTTCATATTATTAATATCAAGGTATAAAGAAAAGTATACCATTAATATCACGGTATAAAGAAAAGGTGAAGTGCAATGACAAAGTTTATAAATCCTCCACAGTAGACTATGTAGGAAGAGGCGATATTAACATAACCAAAAATATCCAACATTTCACACATGTTTATTTAAATAAATTATGAAGTTCAATAGGATGGTCGCCATAAGTGAACGTCTAAAATAAAATATTTTCGGAAGTCTAAACCCCGCCTAGCGTCCAAAGGTAGGATATCGGACCCGAACACAAATTTACTCAGATTGCCTGAGAGCCCGATATCGGCTCCGAAACTGACGATCGTACACGTCGAATCCTCGAACAAGAAAACAAAAGAATTATGATTGGTAGACGATGGCTAAAGTCAAAAAAGTGAAAATTGTACAGGGAAATATTTTGTCATTTTATCAATATAATTTAAATTCGAACTAATACTTGAAAACAAGTTAATCAAGTTATGGTGAGTAAAACTACTTTATAGAATACACAGCATATTTCACAGTATTTAAATTTTTTTTCCTTTTTCGATTGTGTCGAAAAAAATGACTTTTTTGTAATTTTGAAATCATATAAAATATTTAAAAAGAGGTAAGTAACACACTATTTTATTTCACTCATATTCAATATTTTAATTCACTCATAATCTTAATATCGATCATTCCATTTCATCATTTTCTTCCATGAATCATCTTTACATACATGTGTAAATCTATGGAAAGTGAGTTTTTCAACGTCCGCTCCTCATGATTCACATAATCCCTCCATGTAAATCAGGGCATCACACGGATTAAGAAGCAATATACATTCAGAAGGAATTAAGTGCAATGTGGTGGTTGAGCTCGTAAATACATTTAACATGGTCAGCTGATTTATATTTATTATTAAATAGTTCCGGCTAAATAGTATAATAAATTGGGATCTAATTACGAGTATTTTAAATTAGCAATTATTATTTAAAACCATGTTAATATTTTATAATTTTGAGTGTCTTTGAGACTTTCGGTTTTTTTTATGAACCTGTAATAAGCTTTCTTCTGATATGAAATTCGCATTACAATGTTTGATCATTTCGTTTAAATCATATTTCCTGCATCTAAATTTTATGAGCAAGTGAAAGGTAATGAACGATAATGTTTTACTACTAAAATCTTAATTTGTAAATTTACGAAAATAGAATAGAATTGATGTCTTTCGTTTCCTGTTTCATTTGGAAATTTTAGAGGTGAATTTCATAAAACTACTATATTAGTAATTAACGTCTTCATAGAGGGTCGAGTTTTGTGTGTGGCTCGTTCAACAATTTTTTAAATTTTTTCAAATCCATATGAGTTTGTTTGTAAATTTCCTTTTTACTGAAGTACAATTATATCCTGTATTTAGACTATACATAAAAAGGTTTTCAACAAAGCTTAATACTTAATTAAATATTGCACACTGTTCATGGATCAACTAACTATAAAAAATAGTGGAACGCAAGATGTTGATCATTTTTCGTTTTTACTAAAACTAAACGCATACCCTAAAATTGTTTATAACCTCTTTTTATTAACAGAGAAGTTCAGTTTTCTAAAAATTTTAACATTTTAAAAATGTTAACTTTGAAATGCTCTACATCATTTCATTTTAGAAAAATATATGTGTAATTTTGGCAAGAATGGCACTTTGCCACGTGAATGATAGAAACGGGCATTGAAAGGGAAAGTATTTTGTATTTAATATGTTCAATATATTTGAATAAAAAAAACGTTTTGAAATATTTTTCGGTAATAAAATATTTAACTAGCTAGATAACAAAAAAGCAACAAGGTACAAGCAAAAATTTATCATTCATTGTACATCGTAAAGTTGCAAAAAAGAACAAATATCTTCTATACCTGTGAATAAATTTATTGCTTTGGTATCATTCGTCTGCTTAATATTTTTTTGCACTGACAACGAACCTAAAACCTTTAGCAATAAATTAAAGACTTTATATTCAATCTGAGATTCAATGATAGAACAAATTACAACAAGGGTAAATATTAATGCACACAGTAGAAAGCGGCCGTACCAATCTTCAGTAAAATAAATCTCTGATCAAATGGATGCATCCAATTTATTGAATGAATCCACTATTATTGCATTAGATCAGATGCGAACAAAATTTTTTTAGTGGATATAATGATATTATATGCTGAAAAAATTATTTAAAAGGAATTTATATTAGAAGAACTTAAACGAATATTCCTCGTTGAAGCTGCAAACGAGTGGATGTGTATTTTGATAATTGTAGTTAAAACTGAAATTGAGATATTGACTAAAACCAAAACAGCAATATAAGGTTACGTTCAAAAAGATAATCAATTATGGTTGAAGCCCGAAAATAGTCTCGCTTGATATAACTCAAAAGGTCTAACAGTTTCTCGAATTTGTGGCATTAAGCTTCAGCCGTCTAGCCCTTGAATAGAGCCAAAAGCTGTCACCTTGAGAGATGAGACGGAGATGTTTCATTAAAAATAATAGCGAAATTTTTATCAGCTAGGTTAAATAAAGTATTTTGAACAATTACGAAGGAAATGTGATTGTTCACAAAAAATTACAAATTAAATACAAGTTAATTCTTTAAATCGACACATGAACGTAAATTAAATCAACAGCTATATTTTCACTGAATACAATCTTCCTCTTGCTTATATATAATATTAGTAGCCAACACTATTTATAAGCAAGAGGCTTATGTTTATATATTTTTGTATATTGGTTTAAAAGTTCATAAAACTAGAGTCAAGTGGAAATCAAGTGAAATTAAAAAGAAATATAAAATCCATTGTGTAAGCGGCAATCATTACTTGTCTATTTTAGTATCTTAAATATTCATAATAAATATGGTAATGAAAAGATGAATACCAATTTTGTAAAAATGTAGCCTTAATGGACAGAATCACTACAACATTTAAGGTAATTTGGTATAGTTTGCCATATTATCTATATTTATTTCTAACACAAATTAATTAATCTACGTAAAGGATTTTTTGCGTTGAGCCTTCCCGGATTATGAAAAATATATTCATGCCCCTTTTTAATTTTTTTCATCGTTACAATAAAAAAACACACGATTTCAAAATTTATTTTTCAATTACAAGCATAATCGAGTGAGTTAAAACTTTGGTGTTTTCTCCTAAATATAATTAAATAATCAAATTTTATTAATGAGTTGTTTCCACCTACATGTAATATTCGAATTCAGGTCCGGTTTTTGCCAGGGCTATCGCCAAATCGCTATTGACAGCGAGACGATATTGCCGCTTCGCTTTGACTTGAACCGATGCGGAAAAACTTATCTCCGATCGACATTCCCAAGACGAGGAAAACGGTGCAAACAATCGCAAAGTAAGAGATTCTAAAATGAAATATATATATTTATAAACGCGATTACATAATATAAAAGAAAATAAACAGAATAGTAGTTACTTCACATCAAAGTATTCACAGAATATACAATCGAAATCACGAAGCATTTCGACTAATTTCACTCTGTAATGTATCTGACCAAAGTTTGTCAATAATATTCGACAAGATCAAACACAAACCTGCCAAAAAGTTCATTCAATTTGCTAACAAGCCTCGTATTACTCAACATAAAGAAAAATCCAATCAAGCATAAAGCTTGATACATCAACAGCTCCGACCTTATTTTCTTAAAAGCCTTACTTTTGTTACACGGCTCTCGGCAATGGATGGAGCCAGCTGTGTATATGATCGAAATTCATGGATGAGGAACTCTGTGATTATGTTAATTTCAAAATATATAAAAGTAAATTAAAATTATATTTACGTGACTGCTTTAATGTACACGTAAAGGCGAAGGATATACGAAGCAAAGGTCAAGTATTTAAGAGGATATGACTAGAATTATGGAAATTTAATCCTATTCATAACAGTTAAAAGAGCGCGTGTAGGTTGTTACTTAGAGAAAATTTACCTAGTTATTTTTAAATACGTAAATTCTCGTTGATAAAAGTCAAACATTTAAAACTTAAGTTAGTTTTGATAATGCGTTAAAGTATTTTAAATAACAATGTCGTGGGATGGAAATCATAAACGAGTTTCGTATTATTGAAATAAGTTTGAAAATAAACTTGTACTTTTATGGTTTAGACGATAGTTGAAACTTAAAACGTATGTTCTTATCCGGATAGATACATATTTTTATCGACATAAAAATCATAAAAATAGACGTTCTAAATGTTAAAATTGATGTTTTTTACTTCTCGTAATTGTTCAGAAATTTCAATTAAATCATATATCGCATATCGTACTTATTCTGATCGACTGGTCATTCGGATTCTTCATCCGGATTTTAAGCTTCAGTCAATCGTCTTCGTAGATTCGGAAGTAATGAAACAAAATAGGCAATTCACTTCTAATTGGCTAACTTGATGCCCTCTCTGAGATCAAAGTTAATTTTCGACACCTATGTCATATTCCGATTGCGTCAAAAATTGTAGAATATTACAGCTTGAATAACGTGTCCGTTCATGTAAATTACAAATTCGGTGTTGGACACTTCCATTGTGTTTTGAACTTATGACCTGAAAGTTTCTAGAAACTGCTAGCTATTAAAAAGAAACACAATTATCCATGACAGTAGTGAATAAGAATCAGCCAATCCAATGATTACCATAAAAGATATAAAAATAGTTAACCGAAAAATTTAATAATAAATTTTGATGATTGGCCCGAAAAATGAAACGTAAAATTAAAATTGTGAATATACCTATGTTATAATTTCATCAATATTTATTTCCATTTTCACATAATTACAGGCAATATACGAGAGTTATATTTTTTCACAACAGCTAAGCTATTGCCCATACCGCCTATTACCCATAACACCATCAATAGTGCAAGGCTCTTGAAAAACGTAGAAATGCAATTTTGACATAAATAGGCAATACTATTTTCCATTGGAGCTGTTTACTCAATCGTGAAAATAGCAAGAAGATTTATATAGATGAACAGAACGCAAACAAATAGATAAAGTTATAAAATGTAATTGTCAGCTATAATAATTCATAAAGCTTTATGTACTTTCTGAAATAAGCAAATATATTTAGGAAATTTTCTTTAATTTTGGCAAAGAAAATATTCCTAGGTGAAATATCGTAAATCATTAATATTTTTAATAATTATGATAACGATTATGGTTTTTTACGTGACTGGTATATTTTCCACATAATATTTCATTATCAAATACAGTTATACAGCGGTGCAATAAACATGGATTCATTTAAAAGGCGTCTTTTAAATTTTAGCATGTTTATAAATGAGGGCAAACTTAACACAATTGATTGAAATTGTCAAGGTTTGAATTTTTATTCTATATATATTAAATGAGTACTGAATATCAAGCAGAGTTTATTGTGATTACTTTTTGAAATATTTTACCAAAATTATTTCGATTTTCCCACGTTAATTTCGAAATTCTAAGATACACATAATCTCCACATATAATGGTACATTTAATACTAGCTATTGCCAGCGGCTGGAAAAACTGGTTTATCCAAAAAAAAACAGGATGGACAGTCTGTCCCTAATAAATTTTCCACATTTATCTCAGTGACACATTCATTGTGTGTGGCAAATTTTATGATTTGTAGTGCCGGGCGATTATAAATTGTTATAATCCCTTGTGCCTTGAATGTAGAACAAAAAAATAAACAAATTATTTTTTGCATTTAGATCAGCACAAGTCAGAAAAGATCGATATAAAAAATACTGTATACAAAAATCCTATAAACTGAAGTTTGGGCAAGTTACCAGATTATGAAATATTGACGTGATCTGAATAGCACCACCACACTGGCTGGCACCTTTCCCTAAAGACTAACATATCTATGGTATTTTGGATTCCCTCACTTATGTATCCTGGTCCACTGAGGATGGCAACACTGCTATTTTTCCAAACTAATCGCTTCAGGGATTTGCTCGCAGCAACAGGTATATACAACACATGTTAAAGATTACCCATTTAGTGTGCCGTAGTGGCCACAACTTCTTTTTCACTAATAGCCTTTGCTATTTCTTGTGTGCTAAATATGACAAAAAGAAGATATTGAAATAGGCAAGCTACATCAACAATAAAATACATGACCATTTAGTTGTAAATATTCATTAAAAATTAAGTAATTATAATAATATTACAAACCAAATCGTTCCAAAAAAAATTAAAACAATTCGAAAGTGTGATAATGTTGTATCAAAATATGTAATTAGTGAATAGTAGCGCCATATCGTTTTGTAGAAACTGTTTGTCTGACTATGACAATTTGCTAAAATAAAAGACAGTCTATTGCGATAAAACGTGTTTTACTAGAGGTTATGGGCGTACTCTGTGCTAAATTATCAGTTATTTTCGTGAAAATAGATAATTTGTAAAAGTTGTATCGCGGAAACATGACTACGAACTATATTGCCAGTGTTCCTAAACTAAAAGGAAGAGAAAATTATGATGAGTGGAGCTTCGCGGCTGAAAATTTGTTGGTTCTTGAAGGAATGGACAAGTACATCAAGCCAACGGCAAGTTTTGAAGTTAAGCCAGCAGACAACGCAAAAACGAAGGCAAAGCTAATATTGACTGCGGACCCATCGTTGTATGTGCATATTAAGAATATCAAGAGCGCAGCAGAATTATGGACTACATTGAAGACCATGTTTGATGACTCCGGTTTCTGACGCAAAATAACATTGCTGCGACATTTGATTTCTATTCGGCTAGATAATTGTGATTCAATGGCTACATATGTGACTCAAATGGTCGAGACAGCTCAACGGTTGAACAGCACAGGTTTTACAATCACCGATGAATGGGTGGGTTCATTATTATTAGCAGGTTTGTCAGATCGTTATTCTCCCATGATAATGTCAATTGAACATTCGGGCATTTCGATAACTGCAGATGTCATAAAGTCGAAATTGCTCGACATGGAAGTGACCAGAGACAATGACGCAGGTGCTGCATTTGCAGCGTGAAATAATCATTCGTTCAATAAGTCAAAGAAAGGCAGTCCCGGTCCTTCAACATCAGTATCAAACAAGAAAATGACAGCAGCAATGACAGATCCATCGAAAATAATAACATGCTACAAATGTAAAGAAAATGGTCATTATCGAAATCAGTGCCCTTTATTGAAGAAAAACAATAGTAAATATGTTTTTAATGTCGTTTTCCTGAATGGAAAGTTTAATAAAACTGAATGGTACGTGGATTCAGGCGCCAGCGCTCATATGACGGTGAACGAATCTTGGGTAAAAAACATGAACCGATCACCGTGTTTACCAGAAATAGTGGTTGCAAATGAATCTACAGTGCCAGTAGTTTGTTCCGGAGACGTCGACATTGTTTCAGAACTGAAATTTGAAATTACAGTGAAGGATGTGCTGTGCGTTCCCAGTTTGACAACAAATTTATTATCCGTGAGTGAACTGATTAAAAACGGAAATAATGTGATATTTGATGAAAAACACTGCTACATTCGAGACAAGAATAATGTTTTGATTGCTACTGCCGACCTGTCAGATGGTGTTTACAAGTTGAGGTTAGAAACACAGACTTGTATGTTGGCCGCACCAGCAGTTAGTGGAAATCTGTGGCACAGAAGATTAGCACACCTAAATAGTCAAGACATGAACAAGATGAGAAATATTGTGAATGGTTTGTCATATGAACAAAATTTTGACATAACCAAATATCAGTGTACAACTTGTTGCGAGGGAAAGCAAACAAGATTACCCTTTTCGCATGTTGGTGAGAGAAGCACAGAATTATTACAAAGAGTTCACACAGATATTTGTGGACCAATGGAAACCACGTCATTGAATGGTGCTCGATATTTCATACTGTTTGTAGACGACTTCAGTCGGATGACTTTTATATACTTTATCAAGAATAAAAGTGAGGCGCTCAGCAAATTCAAAGACTTCCAAACACTGGTTGAGAATCAGTTGAATAAGAAAATAAAGATGATACGTTCAGATAATGGACTTGAATTTTGCAATAAGGAGTTTGATAATTATTTTAAACAAAAGGGTATAATTCATCAAAAATCAAATAATTACACGCCTGAACAGAACGGTTTATGTGAGCGAGCTAACCGTACAGTTGTGGAGAAGGCTAGATGTCTATTGTATGATGCAAAGCTGGATAAACGATTTTGGGCAGAGGCAGCTAACACTGCTGTCTATTTGAAGAATAGATCCGTTGCTTCAAGACTTCAGACAACTCCGTACGAATTGTGGTATGGGAAGAAACCAGATCTCAGTCACATCCGTTTATTTGGAAGTAAAGTCATGGCGCATATCCCCAAGGAACGTCGTTTGAAATGGGATAAGAAAGCCATGGAGCACATTTTAGTGGGATATAGTGAAGAAGTCAAGGGTTACCAGCTGTATAATCGTGCGAAGAAGAGTCTTGTTATAAGTAGAGATGTCATCGTGATGGAAAATGAATCAGACCTCAAAGAAACAGGCAACAAGTCAGCTATCTGTATTCCTAACGAAGAGACACTTGCAGATAACATAGAAAAAGAGAGCACAGTTACAGTGGGGGATAAAACGTCTCATATTTCAGAGACAGAAGACTGCCCATCAGATTATTCTTCAGTGTATGAGGAGAGTAATGAAACAATAACGGAAACTTCATCTCCAACCACAGACATATTAGACACAGAAGTCCAGACGACATCAACCCCAGAACAGACACCAGAATTACCTGAAAAGCGTTCCAGGAAAGCAACTGAACGATATGGTTTTACATGTCTTTCCAACACTGTTTCAGCATTAGAGGAGATAGTGTTCTCAGAGGCTCTTGCAGGGCCTGAGAGTGAACAGTGAAAGAATGCCATGGCCGACGGGCTGCAGTCTTTTGAGGACAGCGATGCATGGGAGCTTCGTGACAACCCCGGTGACGTGACAATTGTGAAGTGCAGGTGGGTGGTTAACAAAAAGTTTGATGTGAACAATAATGTGCGGTTTCGGGTTAGATTGGTGGCAAAAGGTTTCTCGCAGAAACCTGGAATTGACTATACGGACACGTTCTCTCCCGTGGTTAGACATTCAACGCTCAGATTATTGTTTGCTCTCAGTGTTAAGATGAATATGAGTATTGATCATTTGGATGTTACTACAGCATTCCTAAACGGTTTTCTGAGAGAAACTATTTACATGTCATTACCTGAAGGTTTTATGAACAAAAGTGGGGGAAAGGTTTTAAAATTGAAAAGAGCAATCTATGGGTTAAAACAGTCTTCCCTTGCGTGGTATGACAGAGTTAAAGATTTACTATGCAAATTAAATTTTAAAAACAGTCAGTATGAGCCTTGTTTGTTCACAAAAACTAAAGGTGAAGCTAAAATTATTGTGGCCTTACATGTGGATGACTTTTTAATTTTTTCGAATTGTCCTGTTGAAAGTAAAAAATTAAGAGATACTTTAGGATCAGAATTTAAGCTAAAAGATTTAGGACCTGTAAGGCAATACTTAGGCATGAGAATAAATGTTAGTAAAAATATAATTACTGTAGATCAGCAGCAGTATATTGATCAGTTATTAACTAGGTTCAATATGTTGGATTGTAAAATGCATAAAACACCAATAGAGTGTAAATTAAATTTAGAGAAACCTGATAAATATGTACCTGATGTTCCATATCAGAATTTAATTGGATCATTAATGTATTTGGCAGTATTAACCAGGCCTGACATTTTCTATTCTGTTAGCTATTTGAGCCAATTTAACAGTTGCTATGATCTTACACATTGGCATTATGCTAAACGCATTCACAACACAATTCACAGTACAAAAACTTACTGTTTAAAATATTTTAAGGGCGGTAGCAAGTTAGAGGGCTTTGTAGATAGCGATTGGGCCAGCGATGCCATAGATAGGAAGTCCTACACGGGCTTTGCTTTACTATGTCGGGATCTGCCATTTCATGGCAAAGCAGAAAGCAAAAGTCCGTATCGCTCTCTAGTACAGAGGCAGAATATACTGCTTTGTCTGAGGCAGCTCGCGAAGGAGTGTATATGAGAAACCTGTTACATGAAATAACTGGTAACTTATCTGTAATACAGATCTATTGTGACAATCAGAGTGCTTTAAAGTTGTCATTAAGTAACCAAAGTCACAACAGATTAAAACACATAGATGTGAGATTCCATTATGTAAGGGTGTTGTTAAAAATAAATATATTAAAGTTATGTACTTGTGTAGTGAGGAAATGCCTGCCGATTTACTTACCAAAGGACTGTGTACTATTAAGCATTATAAGTTTATGTGTAAATTGGGCATTGTAATTAAATAAAATTGTTGTTTATTTTGATAAGTGGGGGTGTGATAATGTATCAAAATATGTAATTAGTGAATAGTATCGCCATCCCTTATCGTTTTGTAGAAACTGTTTGTCTGTCTATGACAATTTGCTAAAATAAAAGACAGTCTATTGCGATAAAACGTGTTTTACTAGAAAAAGAATATTCGTAAACAGACGGTAAGTTGAAGGAAGTTCACTTATAAACTCAGTAAAGTAAAATAGAGCTCGGCTTAAAAAAGAGAGAGTGGCATTTAGCGATAATTTATTCAATACTTTAATTCAATACAATTTTTCGCTATCGTTTTACACTTTTTACTAGCAACTTTTTATACTTCGTATAAACTAAATTTTATCTTTTTAAGCTTAATTGATTATTAATTGGAATACTTTTAAAAAGTTTGAATCATTTGCCAATTTTACTTCGTCAAAGACTTAGGATTTTATTTCACCATTGGAGTAGATTTTTGAACAAATGTTCTTGAGAGAACGTGTCCTGGTCAGTAAATATTTTTTTATCACTGAATCAAGGAAGGAGGGTAGTTTAGGATGACATTATAATGAAAAGGTATGAACCGTACAGGAATAAGCGAGTACGTATGCAATAAGCGCCGCTTATTTTTTCCTTCACTTTTATAAAATTTTCATCACCAATATTTAACATCTAAAAAAATTAAGATAACGGCATTTAATAAGTACTGCAATGTGAAATAAGTTGGGTCAACTTCCTTTAATAAAAAAAGAGATATTGACAACCATCTTATTTCTATTCCGTTTGTGGAAGACATACAAGAAATTAATTCTTAACAGGGAATAATTTTTATTCCATTGTATGTATCCAGTATAATGTCAAAAACAAAAATACTACTGACCATGGAATTCATCGAAGAGTTCATCTTAAAATCAAGTATTGCATGTAATCATAAAATAAAATCCGTATTTGGAATCTATGTCGGAAAAAATCGTTATCAATTATTTTCATATCGTTATCAACAAGTCGCCAAAAATATATTTATTTTAAACGTGGAACTTGAAATATATTTCATAAAAATCAAATCTCTTTTAACCATGACATTAACTACGATATCTAATACCAATACGTTAAATGACGTTATGATGTCATATAAAATGTAGCCTCTTACATAATCAAGATACTAACTACAATATCGAATAAAAACACGCTTAAAGTACGGTGTCACATAAAATGTAACCTTTCACATAACCAAGATATTAACTACGATATTGAGTAACAACACGCTTAAAATATGGTGACATATAAAATATACGGTGTCATAGAACTTTTAACGTCCTACTACTTAATCGCACAAATAAAAAATTAAAAATATGCTAGACGGGATAAAGACTGATAAACTACACAATTACGTATATTTTAAAAAGCTACCCTAAAAGTAAAACTTTCAATTGTTTAATATTACAATTAAATAAACATTAAAAAGTTTAAACTGAATAAAATATAAACATTCAATCGTATTCGTTGTGACAATATCACTTTGCTGTCGACATGCAATTCTACATTTAATTACGCTTCATCAATATGACTAATATATATTTTATTATTAATATTAAATTAAAATATATTTATATTGATGATGGAAATGGTAATTAAATAAATGACATGAATACTATTTGCGACAATTATAGGCAAGGCAAATAGCGAACATAATTTGAATTATCATTTTTTATAATTTGATAAGTTATATTATTGTTGAATTGTGCACTGGAGTCTTGAGGAATTCTTCGTCTTGAGGAATTATGTTGGAAGAAAAAAAATGTAATATTTTAATAGTAAGAACGGCTATTAGGAGCTGCTAGAAACATTCGGGTTCATCGGTGCGAAACTAAGTAAGACTTAGTTTCGTAATTTTAGACATCTGTTAAAATGTTTATAATTTTGTTAAGATCTAAGCTTTTAAAGTTTACGCGGATTTAACATAGAAGAAAACACTTTTATATTGTAGAATATTGTGACTGAAAATTGTGACATTACGAGAATTCCATATTGTAGGATTTATAAAATAAAACATTTAAGGACACGTTGTATTTCAATTAAGCTATTCACAATTAATAATATTATATATATCAATAAAACATATTGCCTAATTAGATATTCCTCCGGTTTCCGCCTAAAACAAGCGCAAATATCTCAAAAAAACATAATATATATAGTGTACAAAAGGTTATCTCCTAAAACTAAAAGGTTACCTCCTCTTTTTCTCATAATTATAAGATACATAAATGTTATTATGTTTTGCCACTATATTAAATTTTAAATTTCTGTGTCAAACGTTTACTGAAAAGAAAATAGGATAAATATTTTCAACGAAATCTCTGCTTATACTCAGAATTCTCAGGAAATTATTTTGGGATCTTTATAATTAATTTTTTCTTAAATAATTTTGGTTATTCAATTTAAAATTCCTCACTCGAATATTAAATTGAAAGAAAATGTTGGCTACAAAATCTTTTACTACACTGTCATTAAATTTGGAAGAAAAAAGACGCAGAGGCACTACATTTCTTCTATACTTGCAAGGAAAGCGTGTAAACATATAATTCTGCTTTCAAATTTTTTTACATTAATTAATACAATGGAAGAACATTTAAACATCATGCTTAGTGCATGAATATAAATTGTTATTGGTAATACTTCAAGCCATTATAATTTCTTTGGAGGCGATCAAGTTTTAATATAATATTTTAATTTCATAAAAAGTACTCTAAGTAATGATTGTCACACTTTGGTAAGCTTCCTTAATACCTTGTATTTTTTATAATATAATCATCAAAATCATTAACTACTTCCTAAGTCGAAGATATGAAAGTATTCGCAAGAATATGTGTCGGCATATACCCGTGATGTAGAAAAGCAAGTGACAGCCTAGATAAGGTATACTACTCTCTATTCATTCCACACAACGAAGTGCACAGGGTAATACAAGGATCATTAATAATACGAAATGACTATTTACACCTCACCAACAAGAGGTTTGCAGAAATATTCAAATGGGGCTATAGAAATATTCCCTTTGAATATTGTGAATCACATATTGAATATATTTGGCGTTAATTTTGTAGAAATTCATTATTCACAATTAAATGAAACTACGTGATGTAGTATTATTTCTACTATCTTTAATTTCTTTACCACGACCTAGGTTTCGTTGTATTACAACATCTTCAGGTGGGATATTAGCAAAGATCTTTGCTAATATCCCACCTGAATATGTTGTAATACAACGAAACCTAGGTCGTGGTAAAGAAATTAAAGATAGTAGAAATAATACTACATCACGTAGTTTCATTTAATTGTGGATTGTGAATCACTGTGAGCGAGTACCTGTTCAATGTTTGCAAACATTCGTACATTTGAAACGACATACATTTCCCATCCCTTTGGTATTTTGACTTGATTTATGATGGATAAAAGTACATATTTGGTTCAAATAAATAAAAATCTTTTTTTTCAAACACAATGTTCCTTTAATATTATCAATGTACTGTACTCATTTGAAGATGTGTATAAAAGTATTTATTTCAAGATTTATTTTTTATCAATCTTTAATGGTTAAAGATTCATATATAAATTCACATAAGATAACGATACATACTCTTGCGTTAGTCCTTAAGGCAAACTTATGAGTATATAAAATCACTGCGATCTGTATTTGCCGAAAATACTCTTTAGCAAAGATTGTTTTCTAATAGCCCACCTGACGATGTTGTAATACAACGGAACCTAGGTCGTGGTAAAAAACTTAAAGAAAGTAGAAATAATACTACATCACGTAGTTTCATTTCATTGTGAACAATAATAACTTATTAATTACAGAAAGAGAATTGAGATAAGCAAAAATACTGAACAAAGGTAAAGTTTGTAAAAAAACCGGCCATTCATTCAATCGGTTCGATACTAGCACGGGGGATGAAAGGAGGGGGTACAATAGACACAAAAGCAAAGTGCGTGCGCCGACTGCAGAACTATATCCCAAAATGGCCGTGATACTTAAACAAATAATGTGCGTGAATTTCTGCGCGGATTGCGTACTTCGTGTGGAATTCCGCAGGTCAATAACGGCGCGAATGGGGGAACACAAACTCTAGTAACAACTTAATAAGTAACTAACTAAGAATTGTATTCTCTAAAATATTTCAAATTTACGACACGTACCTGCCACATATCTTCAATCTCTGTCGATAAACTGTATTTATAAAGAAATGGGTAAACCCTACTGCGTCTAATATCTGTATAGGCCGATTAATTTTTTCTGAGCTTTTAAATAAAATAAGTCGGTAGTCTTGTAACAGTCTAATAATAATGAGATAATGTTACTTCACCTATACGCTCAATAACACTACTTATGGTAAGCCATATTGGTACTATTAATTTTAAAAAATCGCAATCTTTATTATACATGTAAAAATATAGCTGAGTATTTATCTATAATTTAAAAAAAGTATGAATTAATTTCAATGATAATGGAAATTGATTAAATCTAAGTACATAATGTCTAGCTCTTACAGAATTAAAAATTTTAAATAATTCTTAAGAATGATATTAGTGATGTCTTGAGGAGGTAAAAATATTTTTTGACGCAATCATTGAAACTAAGCCACAAGTCGGTCACATATCTAAAAAAGTTCCAAAATTTGTGAGTTATAAGTGAAATATCCGTCTGTAATATGTAAATTTGAGTAAGATGTCCGTCTGCGACATGGTCGCAGAAAAGATTTATGGAACTTAATACTAATCAAAAACAATAAGACACCGCCCCCCATGCCAACAAAAACACGTCGTCTGAACTGATAAAACTTGTCACAAAATGTCAACGATAACCATTTAAGTTTTATGGATGATATCATCATTTATTAGTCCACTCTATTCAATGTACTTCAGTATATTTGGTGGTCGCTTTAACAAATTGGAATTATTTTTTCGTTTATCTTTTTTACGTATTAAAAACGATATTATCGCAGTTAAGCAAAAATTGTATCCAAATTGACATCCATCTTATTATCTAAATCGTACATACACATAATTCGATATGTTTCGGCATTTCGATCTCTTTTACACAAAAGAACATTTATCTAAATTCTCACACCTGGGTGGAAGACTTCACTCTGCAGAATTAAGGCTACTAAAATTACCGAATGAATAAATAAATATCCGTTTTAAAACGCTAAGTTATTTTTGCTGTGGATCTAAGTCTATGAAAATCAAGTTTGCTTGTACAGAAATACTATAATTTTTTTACAAACCAAACTATGTATCCTAAGTTGATCGACTATCACTCATAAACTAGTAGAGCCTACTTAGCTTTGATAATTTTGTTTTTAATTTTGTTATACATATATCATACCTAGAGTATGAATACTTGAAAGTATGAAAATTATGAATACTTTTCATATATTCAAAAATAGCGGTGTATGGTGAAGCGAGACACGTAACGCCAACAGAAATGACCATTTCAAAAAGTAATATTTCATAAATGGATTCATATATTGAAAAGTTCATGTTCATGGCATACATCTAATATTTTTGGAAGACTTTTTTGTACGTTTACTGCGACTCACAGGTGAACAGATATATGGACATGGCGAAATTATGAAGGTTTCTAGTTTGGATACGAAATCCTGAAAACTGAAAATCAAAGAAAGGAGGAAAAAAATATTTTGCATATCTGCAACTTTTTAAGATCACTTATGTGTTTGTCTGTCTGTCTATTTTCTCGTGTATCAAAGACGTTTTTCTCAGAAACGGTTGGAAGTAGAAAATTAACACTTGGCATGTGCTAAAGCATATTAACCCGCTTGTTTTCAGTAGATAAAAACCTAAAATATTTATAAGGAAATTTTAGAGGGTCAAATAAGGTACGCACAATTTTCTCTTTATAATTTCATGCACACTATTCTACAGTGCTTACGACACTATCCCTAAAGTGTTTAATTTAGTATTTTATATAAAATATTTTTAAAACTCATAGTGAAAATGTCTATAAAATTTTGTTTAGAAATACTTTGACACAGAAGTTTTTAATCTGACATAATGATAAAAGATATTAACCAGCATATATTTCAAAGTTTTAGGTTGAAAAAATATTAATAAATAATAAATAGTATTTCAAAACTATGTTATTAAGAAATTTATGGATGATAGTTTCAGAAAAATACTCTAGAAGAAAAATAGAAAATGTGTAAAAAAATATGTTTTCAACTATCTCCGAAACGATTAAATTAAAAATTGTGAAAAAATAGTTTAACTAAAGGGTTATCACAAAAATTCCTGAAAACACCATCAAAAGGGAATCTTTGAAGGAGTTTTAAATGCAATCAAAAAGGTTCATTAATATTTTTTCATAAGACGCAAAATCTGCTACCTCCGAGTAGACACAATCTTCAGCAATAAGGTCACAACTTAGAAACAAATGAAAATCTACTTGAGGAAATTAGTCACAAGTACAAATTCTTCACGAATTTGCGTGGTTTTTCGTCTACATAGTAAATCTATGCCGTACGCCCATTAGTCTAACAAACAAAAGCGTGTAGTGAAATTAAAACTTGAATTAAAAATGTAACAGAAGTATATATATATATATATATATATATACATATATATATATACATATATATATATATATATATATATATATATATATATATATATATATATAATATATTTCTATTACATTTCTGTGGTTTCCAGTCTTGTCTATTAAATATTCAGACAAATTTTGCATTTCTTACGAGCAGTGAATATTGTGAATACATATTTATGTAGCACGATGTGAGCACATCGCCCCTCAGCAGATGAATGACGGCAATCAACACTGTTGAGCTTCGTATCTGTCAGGCAGTACAGCCCGAATATTTTTGCGGCGGATGCGTTGGATTTTTTCTGCTCAAGAGTTTTGAGAAAAATTCAATTTCTGAATGCTGTGATTTGTTACATCAAGCTGGGGATGTCTGTGAAGCAGCTGTAATTAAAAATACACATTCCACAACCACAATTTTGCGTTGTTTTGTATGTAATAGCGAAGCAAACGGGTATAAAATAATTAATGTTGATAAATATCATCTCAGTAAGGTTTACAATTTAGTACATAATATTTAACACTAATGTTTAACTGCGATAATTAAGATCTTAACACTTATTTATTGCCAATTAGTAAAATAATTAATTCTAGCAGTTCATTGCATTATTCTGCTTGTCAAGTCATGCTGAGTTTAATAACATTTACCGATGTATTTGTAATGTTCATATAGTTGTATAAAAACGATATCGGGCATGGTGCTCATAATTTAATGAAGACTGATATTTGCGTTTGTTTGATGTGAAAGAAATAATTCCATGATTTTATTAACATGTGTATCATCGAACTAGATATAAGGTCTGCTCCATAGTATACTATAGTTGGTAACACTTAATTATTCTTAACATAATGTAGAAATGAATCTAACGAAAGGACATTTTTGCTGACTACGACCGGTACAATAATAATACAAATATAGTAGATTTATATATTTATATATTGATGTTTATTTTACAAACAATGAAACATGAAATTAATATTAAACAGAAATTATGTTTCTGCCTGTGTAGATATAAATGTCATTTAAGTGGATACGATATTGCGATATTCCTCAATATTTGTGTTTTTAAATATTTAAAATTATTTCCTCTAAATACTTTACTTATTTTTTCTTAATTTTCCAAAAAAAAAAATAAGTTTTGTTGATGTTGAAGCAGTAAGAACAGTATTAATTCGATACCTAGTTTTATCAACAGGCCGGTAGATATTACCTGCCGACAATCAGGGTACGAATTAGAGTTTAGAAATAAAAACAAAACATTTTTTTTCACATGAATGATCTAGTCTTCTCAATTAACCATAAAATCCATTAAATCCTGTTAAGAAACAATGTGATTTGTTTATTTTATTATACCAAGCCTTCGATCGCACCTCTTGCTTTCACATTTAAAACCTGAAATTTGCGACTGAATCTTCTAAATCCCCAAAAATTGTTGACAAGAAAAAATTACAGTAAAACAAAATATTTTGAATTGTTTTCCCATGTGGTGCGACAAATGACTAAAATCAAGATATAACGATAAAAATACAGACAACATTTTGAGGATGATTTTTAGATGTGTAAAGGCAGAGTAATTCGTTGTCACATTACCTGGTCTAATATTTCAATTCATCGACTCATTTATTTTTCCTCAATTTCAAAAAATACCAACCAAAACAATAACAAACGTTAGTTTTCTACCAGTCATATTGATATTTAAAAGAGGAAAAGTTTTACTTATTTATTTACATTGTTTAATACAAAACTGGTTTATCTGTTTAACGTGAAACTTTTACCGTCGTTTAGTTTATAATACCCAAAAGCACATAATCTACACGTGTAATAAAATTGCAACAGCGTGAGTTTTGTACATGTAAAATAGTTTTAGGAAGTGATTAATTTAGCGTATAGGTTGATAGTACAAGCTATTTTTATAATGTTGATCTGTCTATTTGTTAATTTTTTTTAATCATGCAAAATATAATACACGAATTTGGATAAAATATGGTATGGTAATAGTCTATACCCTCGAGCAATATTTTTGTCTGGAACAAATATGAAAAATAAAGTAACTTGGTGAATATGACGGTATTGGTACTATCAATGTCATCTATTAGCGTTTCTAGTATACTTTGTACTCAAAGTTATATTACGACATGATACTGACAAAGTCATCCATTAGTTTTTAATAAACTTTATGCTTTTAGAAATTTGAGGAAAAAAACACAAAAAATTCCTAATAAATTTTCTTTTACTGAATTCCACGCAAACGAAGTCGCTTCGGCACAGCTAGTAAATATGTAAAAAAGTACAAGATTATTTATAACACATTGTTTTTTTATAAATGTTTTCATGTTATAAGGTTGTACCATACTTTTTTGTGCTTTATTTTAATAAATGCAGAATAAATATTAAATCGCAGAGAACACCAATAATCGATTTACCGGTAATAATAAATATGTTAAAAGGTACAGGACTATTTATTATAAATTGTTTGTTTCATGGGTTTACATGTTATAAGATTGGGCCATACGTTTTTGTACTTGATTACAATTTTTATATTGGGTATTAAAAATAAAAAAAAGGTTTAATGATTTTACAAAGAGGATTCTTTAATAAATATGTTTATATATATATATGTATATATATATATATATATACATGTTATTCTCGTACCACATTTACTACATACTTAGTTTTCGTATCTCTTTGTTTTCATACTGTAAATAATTTAACGTACCTATTAAAGTTTTAAAGTTACAAACAATAAAATATAATACATTTTCTTACGTTAAAATTTAGGTAATACATTTAAAGATATTTTAATTTCTATCATTAAATTTCAGAGATTATGTAAAGTAAAATATTTATAGTTAATTACAACATAACTAGATCAGTAGTTATTTTATTAATTTTTTTAATCCAGAAAAGCTTCAACAACATAGGAGATAGCTTAGCTAAATCTTAATTATAGGCAAACAGTTTAAAAGGAAGCCATGGGAAGTGGGTCGTCATTGTACGTAATATGAGTTGGTAATATAACACTCACTTAACCACCAATGCGCCGTAGGAGAGAACAAATGTAAGATTGTAAACATCCATGATTTTTTCTATTGTAAAGAATTCCTAATTAAAACGTTTGTGTTAATTCATTCATTTATTATATTGCTAGTCGAAGTTATGTGAGATTATGTTCATATTATTAGTTGAAATGTTATTGAAAACTAGTGGTCGCCTAGTGGGTGAATGTATTTACCTACGTTCACTTTGTTAAAAATACTAATATGTAGGCAAGAGTAAGTCAATTCAGATTGCTACTACAATATTTCCTTTTTCAACATGCGTATATTAAGCAAGCTGTATTTCACTAATATATAAAACACAGGTATCTGTTACGAGAAATAGAAAATAAACGCTTTTTCACCCAGATATATATTGCACATATTATTGAAAAAGGAATATTCGAAATCTCACAAAATTCATTGCTTGAAACTGATTCAGTTAATCTGATATTTTTAAATTTTTAGCGACAATCTCTATTCTGTGCGTCTGTTCAACTACAGATTATTATGTGTTTGATATTGACAATGAGAATATAAAAAATGAATATTTTAATGTATTTCGTAACACATACGAAATTTAAATAAAAATTAAATAAAAATAATATAAATTATATTATTTCCAATTTATGCTAATAAAGAACTTCATGATTGAATTCTTGCTATAAATTTTACGCAATAAAGACAAATACGAAGCTTAAATCTCGTGCAATTAATTTAATTATTCTTTATAGTATCTGGAAAATAATTCGTTGTCCAGAGGAAATGCCAATAAATGGTCAGTAATTTAATATTTATTATGATTGTTGAACCTATATAAAATATACGGCGAATTTCCACTAATGTCGGCAATGTGATTATGTTGCTGTTGCACAAGAGGAGTCTTGACAAACATATTTATTATATAAAATTATCATGTGAATAGAGGACATAGCTTTTGATAAATAATAATAGAGAATTTTTACTGCGAAAAAATGTCCTATAACGAAACAGATTGGCATTTTTATAAAATGTTGTTTCCTATGAATGGCCTGTCTGACTTATATTTTTTAATAATAATTTTGTTTTTTTAAATATTCCACAGAAAACGTTAAAATCGCAATTACATTAGATACAACTTGATATTAATTAATTACATAAAACAATTTTTTTAACACAGAATCGTGAAACTTTTTTTAATGGAAATTTACGTTGTATGGAAATTTCACGTGATGCCCGATTTCATGTATTCTGTTTTAATGTTGTATGAATAATATATTAATTATTAATGGAAATACTGAATCTGAATTTGCATTACTGAATCTCAAAAATCTTATTTTTAAAAAGGATATAACGAATTTGTCCGCAAATACACAATACGTTTTTCCGTAACGTCCTAATATTGATCATGTGAGGGATACAATGCAAAAAAGACAAATATTTTTTCTGTTTACTTATCCCGACAGCCAAATAAATATTGATGAAACAAATATTTAAATTTGAGGAGAGAAATTATCTATTGGAGCATATTGTGTATTTTCATAAGTTAATCAAATACATGTTTTTTATATATTTACACGTATAATACACTTATAGCCATATTAAATAGGAAAAATGTTTCGTTACTATTCAATTTAAAATGACAAGAGGTGCAACAGATATAAAATTATTATTAAATTAAGTTTTGTGGTACTCTTTGATCATGCATTTCACGCTTTCTAACTCGGGCGATTTAAAAAGTTTAGAAACTAGCGATACTCACCGGTTTGCCACAGTGAAGAAGGAAGACGGTGCGAGCTTTTACGCATTAACAAGGAACACGTGAAGGCGTGAAAGCTCGTTCGTATAATTTTGTTCATGCGTATAACACTGTCGTAACAGATTTTAAGTTAGTCGTGACAAAACTAAAGTATAAAAGGAAAATTTGATTTATGTGAATGAGGAAGGTCAGTATAGAATATAATTTGAAAAGCTTTAAGAAATTTTCCAAAATAATCTCCCGAAATTTGAGTAGAGTTGTTATATATATATATATATATATATATATATATATATATATATATATATTGTGCATTTGTTTAACTAATAATATATTTATTTATACAAGTTTAAATGTCTACATTTAACATAAAATATAAGTAATATGTTTCAAAATATAATTTTATAAATGGATGATATTCTATGATAAAACATTTTACCTGGCGTGTATAATAGTGTAATAGTTATTTGAGATCGATATTAGTTTAAAGAAAAAGATCTTAAACTCTAACACATTACAACAATAAATTAAAACTTGTCGCTTTAGATCCGCACGAGCAGGAAGTATGTTTCATGAATAATTGTCCCAGTGCCTGCGTGTTTTCTTACACATATATGCAAAATTTGAGTCTTATGTTGACTATGTACACAGGAAATTATTTGTAGTGTTGGATAAGAAAATTTCACAAGAATTAATTCCAGTAAACACTCTAGTAGGTTCTACTAAGATAGTAGCGATTATTAAACCTTATTTTTTACTTTGAAATAGAGCGCGTAAGTGCTCGTTATTCTACCCACAGAGTAAGCTGTCAGTATCACGTCTCTCGACAGTTTTTCGCTTACATTGTCGTTTATATTTGCATAAGTCCATTTCCACTATTGTGACTCGTCGTATATCTGAAACGATTCTTACACTCCTCTTGAAATCTGTTTTATCAATTTCTTGATGCCCTATGCTGCTTGTGTGTCTGTGTGTGTGGCTGTATGCGTGTGAGTGTGCATGTAATGGCTAAAGTGTTTGCATGCCCTGTGTGGTATGTGTGTATGTGAATGTGTGTGTATGTATATGTTCAAATTATTGTTAAAGTGCGTATATAAACTGTGTTGTGTGTATGTGTGTGTGTAAGTAAAGGCTAACGTGATAATATACGCTGTATTCTGTGTGTGTATGTGTTAGTGCGTGTAATGGCTGAGTCTGTGTGTGTGTGTGTGTATGTGCATGTAAGTATTTATGCTTTTTTTTTTCTTTTTTACTTTTGCTAAATTGCACCATCTATTGCAGTCTACCACCAAACTATTTATTGTTTTGCCATTGTTTGGTTCAATATAAGACATTGTCCACGTACTATCAAGCCCGCTATATGTACCTGTCGGTAATGGTCCTTACAGTTACCAAATAGATAAATACCTGGCAATTTCTTATTAAGAGTTCTGTTAAGATAATTTATAAAGAAGAAAATTAATTTTGGTAAAGTTATTAATTTTTCACTTATTTGAAAACTTTTTCGAAATAATCCTAACGATTTTTTTCTCATACAAAATATATTTTTTACTTTAGACTGTTTCTTAACGTCGGTTAGATTCTTTTAACATATGTGTATTTTTATAACAGTTGAATAAACGAAATGTTATAAATAATATTTAATTGGATAAGTATGGAAAATAATAACTTTTTATAAAACCAATTATCTAAATTTAAGTAATAATCGATACAAATTAGCTTTATTTATTAAAATGTTATATTTGTAGCTTTATAAAACATATTAATGTCAGTGAAAGCAGTCATACCGTTTTAGTTCAAAATTGTTATCAAGATGTAGAAATGACATGTCATTATTCTACTCGGAAATTACTTTCAATATATATATATATAAATACACACATATATATATATATATATATATATACATATATATATATATATATATATATATATATATATATATATATATATAACATTATCTACATCATATAATATAATATTTTTTTAGTAAGTACTAATAATTTAAAATCTTAAAATATATCAAGAAGAGGGATAGTTGTAATTAACCTATGACCAACAAAATAAGTGATGTAAATAAAAACAATCCCAACTGTTTTAAAAACATCAATAAACTTTATAATTAATTAAAACAAATATAAGAGCAAAAGTAAATTTATTTTTTTGTTAGCTTAATACATATTTCAGTAAACGAACGACATACATTTGAAGGTTGTGACCTAATTTCGAAAAAAACAATTTGTTTCTGTGGAAAAGTGAAATTATTTTCCTTTCACCATATTATCAAAGCTTTCCCCAGAGATTGTCAAGCAATAAACAGGATACACACGAATTGTGGAACTACGAGTTTAAATGGAAAACTGGAAACAGTTCACTCAAGGGAATTTCCACGTACGTATTTATATACATAAAGTTTTCCATTTTCTCATATTATATTGTTGTCCTCTGCTTTATGCGGCTTTTCTTTAACTCAAGATAAATTTCAAATAAGAATATTGGTTGTTTTTAAGTTACTTTTTTTTGCAGTTCATGATATCCTGCTTATGTTTATTTTCGTTTATCTCAGTTACAACAAGTTATTATCCATTTTGAGTAGCATTTATGTCTGGCAACACGAGAAATACAATTTATATGAAAACGTCACGGGTTTAAGTCCCGTTCATATCAGATACAAAATATGGACTTATAATAATACGGATATAAAATATATATTTATATAATTGTTGTGCATCGCTGGAATTACACATTCCTTCCACGATTTCGTGTACAATGTTCTGTGTTCATGGCTGAATGGTTTCTCATTTATCTTTGCCCATATTTTTCCAGATATTTCAGGTTGGTGTATCTAATTTATTAGCAAATATTATTTCTTTTTGATATCCTTACTTTCCAGCATCAATTAAAATAGAATACACTTATCCTAAATATACGTTTCTTTACTTGAACAATCACATTTCTTTCAGTTTATTATTCATGTTAAATGTTTGCATTCAAATAAACAAGTTGCTTTCTAATTTTATTTTAACTACGAATTGAAAAGTATGAGCTCTACTAGATTATTAAGTCCGAGCCGCAAGTTTTTATCTTTAGTGAATGTTGGGCCAGTGTAAAAATGCCTTTAGTATGATACCATATCAAGAGTGCCTTTACAATAATAATATATACAAGAACTATGGAATAATGAAAATGGACCCAGCATTTTAACTTAATAATGTCAATTTGTGTATCTATGAATAATAGACACGTTTTTAAACGAAGATAAGGCGCCAGACGCTATGATTCTGGTCAGTTCCAATGTCATTAGCCACACTAGAATAAATTTAATGCATTTAGCAGTGTCTGTTGTTACCAGAGTGTTTACTACATATCTCACAAGCGGGCCGTGACTTTGAAGTTAGCTGATCGCTTTAAATGATCAGACATGAGTGCCCGGATCCTGCGCGTCTCCTTCCTTCAACCTAGTCGAGCCTACAATTGTGTTACGATCCCACGCAAATAAAATAAATTATTTCCTAATTAAAAAAATTGTTTTTAAACTATAACAAACATGTAATTTTTTTAATTAAAGAAATTTTAGCGTATATTATGTGGAATGACTTCGCGTGGCGGGACAATGCGTTCGGTTTCAACATCAGCTTTGACAAACTCCAAAAGTCCGATTGCAACGAAGATACAAATTTATTGAAATGAGAAAGTATCTAACGTAATCTTACTCCATTTGCATGGTTCTATTCCATCCAGTGTCTTATCTGTTCCAAATATCAATTACATTGTAGCAGAATAGAATTGCTATTTTCGGTCCTAAGATTTTCAATTAATCACGAACTGATAAAACTGCACAATTTTAAGCATATGGCAGCCCCGTCGGATTTTCTTGTGTTTGTAATAATATTAATAGGTTCTTACTTTCTTTTAATCGGGGAGTTCCAAATAAATTATTTAACCGTTTTATAGTTGCAGCGACCACAGCCGTCATGGGTTTTTTCAAAATTATTAATTTTGCATTGTATTTTTTATTTTTTTTGATTAAAACGTTTACGTCTGTCGTGGGCTTAATTCAAATTTTTTTTTTTTTAGTATTAGTCTTAATAAGTAAGATTCTAAAAAACATTCGCCATTCGTAAATGACAAGTTTATGCGGCGCTTAGAAGAGCACATTCTTTAGAGGGCATAGTAATAACTGATCTTAATCAAAGAAAACTCTTCAATAATCCAACCAATAGCATAACGTTGGAACAATTAGAGCGCTTGAAAAAATTTTTGCGTGGATCACACATGGACGAAGCCAAAGAAAGGCCACAAAGTAGTTACTCTAGATGAAACAGAAATGTTTCAGATCTCCCAGATGAGTTAAAACCATTAAACTTGACTAATAGCTTTCGCTGTTAAATCACAAAATTTTTACCGAAAAGCGTATCTACATCGGTCAAACGATTTTGTAGAAAAATGGGAGCAATCGTTTGCAAAAAAATTTTGCAGGGCCCCTTGGCGATTTAACACCATAACGCCTATTTAAGAACCGTCGCTGATTAGTACTGAATATTTTGCAGAAAACGGTGTCTAAATCGGTCAAATTATTTTGGAGATAAATGGGAGCATTCATTTGCAACAAAACGTTACAGCACCGCCTGGTGAACTCACATCATAACATCTATATAAAAATCATCGACGACTAGTTCTAAATACTTTGCAGAAAACCGTATCTAAATCGGTCAAAGAGTTTGGGAGATAAATGGGAACATTCGTATGCAATAAATGTTTATTGCGGCGCCCCCCTGGTCAATAATTACCGTAACAACTATTCAAGAACCATTGCCAAGTGAATCACAAATATTTTACAGGAAACCGTATCTAAGTAGGTAAAACTGTTTTGGAGATAAATGGAAACATTGGATTGCACCCATAAACAAACAACCTCTGACACTAAACATATATGCCTACTCCGTTATGTCGGGGGTAACAAACCAGAGTGCAGTCTAGTTTACCTTCGTCACAATTTACCTAATATCAATTTTATGTATTAATTTAGTATACCTGGTATGTTTTTTTCATTTAACACTGAAATTATTGTTCATTATTTTACTATGATATATGCCATTAATTATTTTAATTTACCTAACGTTGAACTAATGTTTGAGGTAAGCTCCTAGTTAATATTAAATTTATTATTTTGTGCCTATTGAAGCTACTATGACTTAAAATCAATAAGTGCCTGTGTCAATAATAGTACCTCAGCCAATAATGTCACCTATGAACCGTTAAATAATGAAATAGTGGAATTATGAAAAAAAATTACATTAGAGATCCATATACGTAACTAAGGGACGAAAATATCTGTGCACATAGGTTTGTGAAGTATCTTTACATAGGTCTTAAAAATGATACAGAGGTTCAAAAATATTTTTTCTTATTTAAGCCAATATTTGGTGAAATATGCGCTACTAAAGTAGACAAAAAACCAAACGTGTTATCCGTCCTTCCTTTCCAACATTGCACACTACTTGCTCCTGTTGTTTACATCATCAGTCGGAGAAATATTCAAATTTGTCTATGGTGTTTTGAAGACATCATAAATTGGAACAAAGACATTATGTTGTTTGGTAATCTTATCGGTTTCTTTTTCTTGTATGAAAAATAACTTCAAAACGCGTCTCCCTTCTCTGAATTCATTGTATCTCAAATAAAAAGTTATCTTATATTGAGCTTTGATTCTTCGTTTATAACGCAGGAGACAGTTATGTTTTGCTAACATATTCAATAAATATGTTTCGGTAAACTGATTTGTTAGATTTTTGGTGCAGGAGACCCGCCTTAATATATACTATTTGAACTGATAAAACACTGTTAATATTTTTTTGACGATAACTTGTAAGCCGAGTGAAGAAATTTAAGCATACGTTTTCTTGTGTATTGTCTCTTGTCCGACGGTTCTTGTATTTTCCTGAAGTTTCTATCTTATATAAATAAAATACAATAAAATAATGTCGAATGTTGTACTTATAATTTTATAATTCACACAAGTTTATTTTGTGAAATGTAAACCAAATAAAAAATTATATATAGCAAAGTTGTTTTTTTTTTGGTTTTGAGTCGGAAATTTCAATATGCATTTCGAGACGTTGTTTAATCCTCTTTAGGTTAATGCTTGACTTCACATATTATAAAGTACCGTATTACGAAGGAATATATAATGAGAGCCAAACGATAAACAAAAACTAGTAAATGAAAATTTACTCTCTTAGGAAATACCTATATTATATAAATCCATTATTATATAAATCCATTTTGTATGACTGGAGTTTCAAAAATCGCTAGGATATTAGCTAAGGACTATGGTTAAACGCAAGCTAGTACTAACAAATTATGAAGAGGTATGTTCAATATAGAGAACAAATGAGTTAGGTACATTTTAATATTTTTTTTTTTTACTGACATTTTTACAAATGAAATTATTAAATATGAGTAAACCTACATTCTTGTGTACCACGAATTAATGCTCTAGAATACGAACACAAATTGAACATACAGAAAACAAGTACGATAAGTGGAATCTCAGAATTTGTAAGGACTAAACATTTAAATTATTTTTATAAATTCGTTACATTCTTTTTAAAAACATAGCTCTTCACTTCCAAATATTTAAGTGTTAAGATGTCATTGCCATATAACAAATTACAAATTAATTCCAGTAATGCCTAAAATGTTATTCATATAGCTTTATAAGAGAATACACGAAATCGCGCATCACGGGAACTTTCCATAAAATGTATATTCCAATTAAACAAAAAGTTTCACCATTCTGTTTCAAAAAAAGTAGTTTTTTTGTAATTAAAGAATATCAAGATGTATCAAATGTATATATATATATATATATATATATATATATATATATATATATATATATATATATATATAAAGGTTCTAACGATTAATGAAATTTGGTATAAGTATTGTCTTGGTGATAACTTTCGACGAGTTTGAAGATGAGCCAATTCGGCTAACTAGTATGGAAATGGTAGCCATTTAAAATGTTGCAAATTGCGAAAAACGCTAATGTTATGACTCCACTGATCGACACCACTTCTTATATATGAAATATGATTACAATCGTATATTATTCATACATATTTTTCAATATATATGTAGCCTATCTATTGTAATCAAATCTAATGCCATTAAACGAGCAATTTCACGTTCCTACGGGAAACTCGGAGTACGCCGGGCAAAGCTCTGTCAATCCGATACTCTTGTTAATCCAAATAAATTTATAGTATTGAAAAAAACAGAATTATTTTAATTTTAGGTGGGATATCTAAAACATATACATAAAAAATCTCGAATTTATTAATGTAAAAATGTATGTCGGATAGGTCATTCCCAGGAGAAAATATTTTCTATAAAATGCCAAGATGTTTCACATTGTGATATTTTTTTGCAGTGAAAAACATTCTATTATTTGACAAAAGCTATGTCCTCTGTTCATATTATATTTTTATATAATAAATATGTTTTTAATGATTCCGCTAGTGCGAAAGAAACATAATCACGTTACGATTTTAGTGGAAATTCGCCGTATATTTTATACGCGTTCAACAGTTATAATAAATGTTAAATGAGTGACCATTTATTGGCATTAACTCTGGAAAATTAAATATTTCCAGGTTCTATACAGGACAATTAAATTAATTAAACTAAATGAATATTACGCACAGTATTTGCGTTGATTGTGTGACAATTTATCACATGAATGCACCCATGAAGTTCTCTTTATTAGCGCAAATTTGAAACAATAAAGTTTTCATTGTTTTCATTTAAGACCTGAGTATCTATATATTAATACGTGTACACCTTTTTAAGCATATTGTGCGAACGGAGGAGTGTGAGATTTGGTATAGTTAAATTTTATATGGAGAAGGAGTGCAGAAAGCTAAAATTTATGTATGTGTTAGAAATAAATTAAAATATACATTGTTTATGTTCATACTGTCAATAGCAAATATATAACAAAATGTGGTTGAATAGACGCACACAATAGAGATTGTAACCAAACATTTTTAAAATGTGAGATTGACCGAATCAGTTCTGAGCTGTGAATGTTGTGAGATTCCAAATATTTCTTTTTCAATGGTATGTCGAGTTTATATCAAGGCAAAATAGCGTTTATCTAGTTTTCAATATAATTTCTACTAATAATACACACAACCTCACATAACTTCAACTAGCAATGTAATTAATGAATGGATTAACACAAAGGATTTGATAAGGAACTTTTCAAAACAGAAAAACATCATGGATTGTACTATTTTTGCCTGTAATTAAAATTTCGCTAAGCTATTTTCTGTATTATCGACGCTTTTCTGGAATGAAAGAAAATGAAGGAAATAACTACTGATCTAGTTATACTGTAATGAACAGTGAATATTTTATTTTACAAAATCTCTAAAATTTAATGGTAAAAATTAATGTATTTTTAAATATATTACGTAAATTTTAACATAAGAAAAAATATTATATTTTATTGTTAATACCCATTTAGTAAATTTAAACAAACTTAAAAATCAATCGTTTGGTTATATTATTTCCTCAACTTTAATAGTTATGTTAAATATTTACAGTATTAAAACAAAGAACTACGAAAACTATTCGTAAATCAGATAAGTCGAATGTTGTATAGTAAATGTGATGTAAGGAAAATGTAAAACAATTGTAAATCTTTTTTTAATTTTTAATACCCAATCTTAAAATGAAACAAGTGTTATTCTAATTTATTTTTAGCTCTTGATAAATTATCCTCTAATCTTTGTTTAAATACGATTTGTTGTTTATAATTAGCAGCTATATATTGTTTATACCATTAATAACTTGTAGTGACGATGCCCGTTAGATCGGATGGGAATCGATATCGCAAGGTATCGAAGGCATATTTGATTTAAACTGTATGTGTTTTCCACAGAACCAATGAATATAGTAATTTTCCATACTTCTTGAATGTATTTCTTGCGTAATGCGCACTTTAATGCCAATTGCGTGACGTTATTGAAGGAAGTATTGGAAAAGGTAAAGTGATTTATGATAAAAAAATTCAATTATTGGACAACGTAAGGTAACAAATTACGTAAAATAGCTGGGGAAATAAGAATTTAAAATTCCATCTATTTTGTTTAAAATCAACCACGTAAAATTTGTTCCGAATTGGAATGGCTACCAAATATTTTGTGTAAGAAAGAAATTATTATGGAACTATCTGTTTGACGCATCTATGCCCTGGCAAGGAAATTATTATAACTGAATCTGGTTTTTATGATAAATTTATTTATTTGTATTCTCAACGGATTAGTTATTGTTTCTGCCCTTTAATCAAGTACACAGTAAAATCAAGTACAATGACATTTTTTAAGAATTTTTTTAATGTTTTTTTTTTCTCAAATTTCTAAGTGCATAGGGTTTACTGAAAAGCTAATGGATGGCTTTAGCAGTAGCATGTCGTAATATATTTATGAACATAAAATTTACTAAAAACGCTAATAAATAACATAGGGAGTACTAATAATGTAATAAGAGTTCTGTCAGCAAGTAAGGGTATTTTTCATATTTGTTCTAGACAAAAATGTTGCTTTTGATGAAATTTGGTATGGTATAAAATATTACCATATCAAATTTCATCAAAATCCTTGTAGCAGATTTTGCATGATTGAGAAAGAAAAGTTAATACACAGGCAGATCCATATTATAAAAGTAGCTTCTACTATCAACCTATGCGCTAAAATAATCGCTTCTTAAAAATATTTTACATCTTCAAAACTCACGCTGTTGCAATTTTGTTACATGCATAGATTATGTACATTTGGATATTAGAAATTAAACGACGGTAAAGGTTTCATGTTAAACAGGTAAACCAGTTTTGTGTCAAACAATGAAAATGAATAAATGGAACTTTTCTTCTTTCAAATATCAATGTGACTGGTAGAAAACTAACGTTTGTTATAATTTCATTGTTACTTTTTGAAATTGAGGAAAAATAAATGAATCGATCAATTTAAACATTAAACCAGATGATGTGACAACGAATTACTCTGTCTCTTACAACCCTAGAAATCATCCTCAAAATTTTGTCTTTATTTCCATCGTTTTATCTAGGTTTTAGTAATTTGTAGCGCCACATGGAAAAACAAGATAAAGTGTTTCCTTTTAAACAATGTTTTACTTTTAAATTTTTTTTGGCCAAATGTTGTTTGCAATTTAAAAGGTTCAGTCGCAAATTTCAGGTTTATGATATAAAAACAAGAGGTGAAATCGAAGGCGTGGTATAAAGACAAAATAATCACATCATATTGTCTTCTTAATAGAAGCAGATAGAAAAGAAGGAGATTAGATCATATCTGGGGAAAAAAATGTTTTGTATTAATTTCTGAACTCTAATACGTACCCTGATTGTCGGCGTGTAATATCTACCTGCCTGTTGATAAAACTAGATATCGAATGAATACTGTTCTTACTGTCTCAAAATCGACAAATCCTATTTTCAAATTTACTGGGAAAATTAGAACGAATTACTGGCAAAAAAATTATTTAAAGAAAATAATTTTAAATATTTAAAAACACTAATTTTGAGAAAAACTTGCAGTTTCGTAACCACTGCAGCTTAACTTATATTTATATCTACTTAGGCACAAAAATATTTTCTATTTAAATGTAATTGATTAATTCAGTGTGTGTAAAATGTGCATTAAAATATAAGTCAACTATATTTATATTATTATTGTACCGTTTGTAGCCAGCGTAAAACGTACTTTCTTTAAATTCATTTCTACACTATATCAAGGATAATTCAATGTTATAAACTATAATATACTATGGAATAAATGTTGTACCTCCTTCTTTCATACACTTGTTAATAAGGTCATGGAATGCATGATTTCTTTCACATCGAGCAAGCGCAAATATCAGTCTTCAGAAAATTATGAGCATGATACCCAATAACATTTTATACAACTATCTAAATATTACAAATACCTCGGTAAAGGTTATTAAAGTCAACATGACTTGACGTGACATGGCCCTGTTGGATGAATTTTATAGTTAATGCAAAATAATTCAATGAACTGCTGGAATTAATTATTTTACTAATTGACAATAAATAAGTGTTAAGATATTAAATATCGTAGTCAAACATTAGTGTTAAATATTATTTACTTAATTTTAAACCTTAATTTGATGATATTTATCAACATCAATAGCCTTGGTTTGTACTCGTTTGCTTCGCTATTACAAAGAAAACATCGCATAATAGTGAACTTGTTATGGTGGAATGTATGTTTTTAAATTACAACTGCTTCACAGACATCCTCAACTTGATGTAACAGATCACAGCGCTCGGAAATTGAATTCTTCACATAACTTTTGAGCAGGAAAAAATCCGCCGCAAAAGTATTCGGGCTGTACTGCCCGACAGATACGAAGCTCAACAGTGTTGATGGTAAATGTTCACGCTTCGATTTGATGGCCGTCATTCATTTGCGAAAGGGCGATGTGCCCACATCGTGCTCTATAATATGTATTCACAATATTTACTACTTGCAAGAAATGCAAAACTCGCCTGAATATTTAATAGACATGAGTGAAAATCATAGATTATTAAAATTTTGATATGTATTTTATTCTTCTTAAAAAATATAGTTAGTTTCATTAAAAGAATTATGTTCATTATGTTCATTATTTCGAATTGCCGCTTTAGTTATTATATTTATTTCGTGTTTATTTATTGCATTTTCTAAATAAAAGCATAATTATATATACATATATATATATATATATATATATATATATGTTTTGAAATCATATTTATTTTACATTTCGAATTCAAGTTTCATTTAAACTACACACTCTTGTTAATTTCATTCATTTTTCAGTCAAATATTGTAATTGATATATCTTAGCTAAGTTTAAAAAAAGGTTAGATCATACATGTGGTGTAGTGAATGGAAAGGAAATTCATTTCCGCACTCGACTCGTTTTTATTTATTTATTCTTAGTACAGCATATTTACATAAGCCAGATTAGTAAATTTTTTGTCTGTTGGAGTACCCAACTGACCCGATGTATTAATTTTTCAGATTTTGTACTCTTGAGAATATTTATATTTCAGAGTAAATGTTGAATAAAATAATAAGAACATGTAACTAAAAATAGCTTTTTCCCACGACTTCATCCACACAGTATCAGAAACATGTAAAAACATTTTATTTCCAATTAATTATTTCGTACCTAATTTGCTAGATTTGTTTCTTAAACCATGCTGTGCAATGCAGCGAACTGTGTAAGTTTGCGATTGCGATTGTAGACTGGATTTGAGATTGTAGACTGGTTTAAACTATCATGCAGTACTTAACCTATCAATTTGATACGTTAAATGGAACCTGTGATTTTAAAAATGAAATTATTAACAGCATATTAAGTTACTCATAGGCGGGCGTAATTTTTTAACTCTTGTATACATTGCTCTGCTCTGGATGTTTTTGTCCATATATAATATTTCATTGATATCTGTTCAACCCTTTAAAGTTGAAAGAAAGATAAATAAATAAAAGTCTTGATTAAATAAATTTAGAGGCAAAGTTTCAGTATTATTTTATACACATGAATAATTTTCTATAGCTTATTTTTACTTGGAATTTAGGTTACTTATATGGAGAATTTAGTTACAATTTCTTTACCTATTCAAGTGCGAAATAAAGACAAATATATACACGAATAACTAAATATGGTTTCCATTTTATTATGATAGAAGGGATAATATATATATATATATATATATATATATATATATATATATATATATATATATATATCATATGTCATGTCTTGACGTTCAATTTTATTTATCTCTATACCAATTTATGTTGAAAATCTGTAATATTATCATAAATGTTTGCTAATATATGAAAAATGAAAAAAATTAAATTAGTTCAATATGTGAGTTGTAAATAATATTAGCGCTACAACAAAAATAAACACTTCAAATTACTTTCGTCCAGATTCAACTCAACTTACCAGCATTTACATAGACCAAACGCTTTGACGATAAAAATAAATTGGAAACACAGGCCACAAGGTGTTACATGCAGATTACTTCCTCGAGTTTTTCTTTTCGAAAGTTGCACAGGTCCCAGACTGGAGAAACCTGTAGGCTAAGAAAGTTAATCTTCAGATATATTACTTTGCAAACTTTTCGGAAAGAATATAAGTTTGTTTTCTTTTTCAATTTGGTTGTAATAAGTGCATGTAAAATTTGTAATAAGAACCTGGAAACATAGATGGAAATTTCTAACAGTTGATCATGGTAAAACATTTAGTGTTATTGCTCTATTAGCGAAGTGTAATGATTTCTCTATATCCCCTAAGAACCAGTAATAACAGATATAAGTTTATGTAAGCTTGTTTCATCTATTTTCTTTTTATCTCAGTTTCTCTTAGAGTTAATTCATAATTTTATAAATAAATCATTCTAAAAAAGATCGCCATTTGTGCAATATTTGGCTCGTTATTCACATTCTTTTTATTTGGAAAAATAAGTTTGTAAGAGGAGATAATTATAGTTTTCTCAAAAACGCATTTTCGGTGAAAGAATCAAACATATAATTAAACATTATTTTCTTTTAAATTTTCAACTCTTATTAGTTATAAATTTTGGATACCTTCAATTATTTTAATTAGTAATAAAATGTTATAATGTATTTTATTTTCGAATACCAGGAGCAAAGGTTTCAGAGGTGATGCTCTACACAAAGCTCTCTATCATGCTTCCTCACTCAAATTTATTTTTACGTTTATAGGTTATATGCTATTACATATCGACGGAAAAGAAAAATTATTATAGGTAATTTATAACAAAACTGTGAAATTATCTGTAAATGAGATAAAAATATTTCAGTAATTTCTGTAAAATTTTCTTGTGAGAAACTGTTTGGAAACCACTTCTGTCATTTAAAGATTCTAATGAAACGAGTTTTACACGATGTTAAATATTTAAAAAAGAAAAAGATCCTATAAATCTATAAGTAGGATATTTTTCTACTTTTTTCTGCTCGAAAACCAGGGGAAATATTCCTGTTATGAAGTTTATTTTTTAATGTTTCTAAAGAGTGCTTTGTTGTCAATATTAAGATGAAATAAGTCACTCTGTATACTCATCATCTTTAAACAATATCATTAACTTACAAACAAATTTCCTTGATACTTTTCAATTTTCCACGACATTAAGCTGCTAAACTAGAGGTACAATATTATCACACGAACTATCATTTCGTCACAATAAAAGTGTTAAAGTTTCTCTTCCATATCTGTTACAAAATTCACATGAGTTTCAATTAAGTATTTATACAGTTTATTTTTTACATAACAGGTTATTAAATAAAAATAAAAAATAACACTGTAAACATTGTAAAGTTTTAAGACCACCCTCAAGATCTTTAGCTAATGAGTAACATTGTTCGACGTTTCATATCGATAAACCCACCGTTTTGCTTTAAATACACTTAATCTAATGAACGTGACTAGACTGAAATAAGAATATTAAGAAAACGAAAAATGAAGCAAGAAAATTTCATTAGTCTGCCTTTAAACTTTAACGAACAGGTTGGTGCTATTCACACGATACAATTTAAAAAGGTCATGACTGTATTTAATTTACTTATCTAGTGTTACAATCCACACAGAGCCATCATCATCATGACATTTTCCCAATATTAATGGTAGCATAAATAAACTATCTTCATTGATGAGTCTTGAATGTGAAGATACTTCGAAAAATTATTTTTGTCATATATTAACTATATACTTTCAGATTAAGCTTATTAATAAAATTAGCAGTCTACCGGCGATTTTGCTCATTTTTAAGCAATTACGTTTATAAACAGTTCTGTTCTACTTAATTATTTGCGAAAAAACATGAAAACGAGTAAAAATATCCAAATTTTTATTGATGATAAAAAAAATTTGGTTTTAAATGAGATACCGATAAGCGTGAGGAGATCATCTAAATTTCCTTATTGATTTTTAGAGAGCATATGGTCAAATAAATAAAACACCATAAAAACTGCCTCTTCAATACGTCTTATCCAAAACACTTATGACATGCTATCCTTTCTTAAACTCTATGGACTTCAAAAGTGAAATTCCATTAAAATCCCTCCAGTAGATTTTATGCAAGATGACGTTCTATTCTATAACTTATACCATCTATAACTATTCGTTCTAGCCTAAATATAACTATTAACTGTAGCACTTAAATTTGTTTTCTTTGAGAAAAATTATTATACAGAACATTTTTGCTGATACAATATTTTCCAGAAAATTTTGTTAATTTATCAACCGATTTTTTGATTAGTTTTTTAATACGATGTGCGGTTTGACGCAGGCTCTTAGACAAGTTTACCTGTATATTATTCACTACACCCATCTATTGCTTCACTGCCGCATCGCGCGATGGAAATGAGCAGCTTGCCGCACCGTTTGTTACTGGTAAAGAAAATAGGTGCTTTGTGATGTAATCTCGAGACGAGAACCGTGGGACCTTTTCAGAACAAAATATTTCATTTTATTTTGCGTGAAAAGAAGTTTGTTTTTAAGATTTTCGCCTTTGTAGGCAATTTTCTCCCTTAAGACATATTTGCCTTCGTGGATGATGATGTCTGATTACTGATAACAAGGAAACAAATTTAAATATGAACTTAAACATCAATTTTCTCCCTTGAGACATATTCGCCTTCGTGGATGATGATGTCTGATTACTGATAACAAGGAAACAAATTTAAATATGAACTTAAACATAAACTCATTCACGTGAATAATTTTTTTCAAATTGTGTATAAACTATTTTAAATGAACTGTGTTTTAAACATTTTTCTTCTTGTATTGATGATAATTAGGCAGGACGTATTTTTGTGTTCTTCAAAAAAATTTGTCTAGAATTTTATTTGTACAAGTTCTAACAGTGTATAATACCAACACAAAAATTAGAGAGAAAAATATCGAATTAGTAACAAATTTTTAAAACCTTTGTTGTATCTTTGTGTCTTTGTAAAGAATTCATTTTATTATTAATATTTTTATTCGACGTGAAACGTGATTTATATTTAGATTATAATAATCATAAACTTTCAGTTCTTGTGTTATAATTATTTATTTCTAATTGTTCTAAATCGGGTATAGTTATATCAGAAATAAGTAATCTAACCGACAACCCTCCCCCTTTCACAACCTTTGGTAGAACGGTAATAGAAACGGCAACGGTAACGTTTAAGACAATCACTGCAGAGTGATTTAAACTCTTAATATTAAGTAATATTAGGATTGGCGAAATTTTGTTATACATTTGGAAACCAAACTCGTACTTTATTTGTACTAGTTGATCACTTGTTATAGTCATAACTATACATGTAAGCATAATTTCCGTGAAAATTACGTGTTTTATTCCCACTTTTTCAAATATTACTTTAGACGGACGTAAATGTTTGTATAAGGCAAGCTTTTTTCTGCAATTTTTAAATTAGTTCTCCATTTTTAATAGAGTAGCAGAATAAGCAAGTGATAAAATTTTAAACAATGCTAATATTAATTAAATTTTTTTTTTTATATTAATGATATGTTGCATTTTGAGCATAAACAAATTTTCTTCACAAAGAAATCAAGAGGAAATCGAAAATTTTCCACTTCATTTGCTTTATGGTTTGATCCAAAACCAAAAAAACCATGAACAGCTTTTTTTCACAAGGAAATCAAGAGGAAACCGAAAATTTTCCACTTCATTTGCTTTATGGATTGATCCAAAACCAAAAATTTAGATCTAGTGTGTGTAAGTGTGTGTGTGCGTTCAACTGTGCGAGTGTATGTGCGTGAGCTCAAGTGTAAGTGCGCGAGTTCAAGCATATTCTCATTTCTTTCTACAAGACATTCCAAAATTACAGTGGCATAAGATGTTATCATATTTTTATGCTTCCTTCAAAAAAAAAACAAAAATATAACTTACTGCACAAAAATACTTTTGCCTAAAATCAAACAATTGTGGGACTAATTTAACTTGTGCATTTCCTGTGAACACAAGTCTTCGATCTTAAGTAAATGATAGTACACACAATTAAATGAAACTACGTGATGTAGTATTATTTCTACTTTCTTTAATTTCTTTACCACGAACTATGTTTCGTTGTATTACAACATCTTCAGGTAGGGTATTAACAAAGATTGAAGATCCACCTGAAGATGTTGTAATGCAACGAAACCTAGATCGTGGTAAAGAACTTAAAGAAAGTAGAAATGATACTACATCACGTAGTTTCATTTAATTGTGAATAATGCATTTTTACAAAATTAACGCCAAATATATTGAATAAATGATAGTATATATTATCAGGCAAGCTCGCATCTAAGTTTACAGATACATGAGCTATATTTGTGCAAATTATTAAAGTAATTTTATAATATTATTCTGTGATTCAGGTGAAGTTGCTTAATCAAAACTATCATTTCTCGAAGCTTTTTTGCTATAAACGTCGGGTGATATGTAATAAGTTTATTAAATATTTTGGTTATTAGTAGTAGAGTTACACAAATGACAATTCTGTTTGACATATTTTTAGTAAAAGCAGATAAGCAGTATCAATGTATATAGTAACGAGAATGGCAATATTCATTTCAGAAATATTTTGGATTTACGATCTATTAGATATTTTATACATCCACATATTATTACATATCATACCACAACCAAGGTAGCATAGTTTCTTAAAAATATAATGTAGAAAATGTTATTCAATATTATATAACAAAAATGACTTAATATCAACAGCGTATTTTAATAATGTGTAAAAATAGTAAATACTAGCCATATGTGTCATAAATACGGTTAAAACCGTATTATATATATTGCAATATTTCTGAAGTATTTATATGGGTATTTTCTTTAGAGCTCGGATGAGATACTCAAGGAATCATACATTACTTAAATTTGAAATTTCTCTCACAGGAATCTACATTAGTATTTATACGATTCAAATGAAATCATTGCCTATTATTAGTAATGGCAAGCAGACGGGTATAAGTGAAATGGTCAGGTGATCACTTAATTTTATCGCGAAGTAAACATTACATGTCTTTACATTACAGTGTCTATTGGGTAAGTAATAAGTAATTTTTTTATTCTGTGCGTGAATTTTTTAAAAATATAGGATAATATATTTATATCTCCATATATACTAGGCGTGAATTCTTTAAAAATATAGAGTAATATGTTTATGTCTCAATATATTCTAGACATGAATTATTTAAAAATATAGGATAATATGATTATGTCTCAATATATACTAAGTGTGAATTCTTTAAAAATATAGGATAAATGTTTATGTCTAAATATATACTAGGCGTGAATTCTTTAAAAATATAGGATAATAAGTTTATGTCTCAATATATACTTGGTGTGAATTCTTTAAAAATAATGAATAATATGTTTGTTTCAATATATACTAGACGTGAATTCTTTAAAAATAAAGGATAATATATTTATGTCTCATGACAATACGGATATGAACATTAGAATATGTGTGAATGAAAGAAGTGAATCACATAGAAAAATAAAATAAATATTTTTTTATCATTGGCTAACTTGCTTATCTAATACAAAAATATTGACAGTTAAATAAACTTTTAAAATAAGTAATTAGATCAACCAATTCCAAGCCAAAGTCACGGGAAGAGAAATGCGCAAATATATTAACAGATAAATGAGAGCGATGTAATTTTTAATTGAAAATTCAACAAGGAAAATTGAGTGCATGTTTAATCGGGCATGAGAGGGTTTTAAAATGGTTAGGTCAAATATTTGAACGATAGGCGATACAAATATTGACTGCGCAAATGTTTATTGTTGTAATTATGGAACATTGTGGTGTGAAAAATATTGAAGCATAATTCAGCTTTTAATCTCACGGCATTTATTACGTTTTATCATTTTAACGATTTTATCAAATAAATATTCTACTTTTCCTTATATTTTCATCTGCACTTTTAGCGTACTGGGCTTATCGTGTAATCTTGTTTAGCTCACGCCAACAAACTAATTACATAAAGTTCAACTTTTCCAGGAATGTGCCTATGCTATTACTAATTGAGGTAAGATTTTTGATGTTACATACTAAATATTCACAAATATATCTGTACACATTAAATATTCAAAAGAAATGAATAAATAAACAGCGTTAATATTTATTTTAAATTAAATATTTAAAAGAAATATAAACATTGCTTATACATTTTAGAAAATTTTTGTCAAAAAAAGTTAAAAAATATTTTAGGGAAAACGTTGCTAAATTTCATCCTAATTTCTTTTAAATTCGTTATCCTATTATTAGAGTTATTTAATTGAATAACTCTAATAATAGGACAATGAATTTAATTTTCATGAATAATATTGCGTTTATTTAAAATATATACTTCTATATAAACATTTTCTCGTGATCACACATAATCTATGGGAGCTACGAAGTATTCAAAGAAGCTATGAAATCATACAAACATCCCTATGAGACAGATGTCAATTATTAGAAAACAAATAAATAAAATAAAATATGAAACGTAAAATAAAAGGATCCCGAAACCTTTATGTTCCTACTGTCTGAATTCATTTTGACAATTTAAATAAAAATTTGTTCATTACTACGAGCAGATGAATTTAAAAAAAATATGAAACATTTTGAAATATGCAATTTTTAAAAATAATTAAAATTTCCTTGGAAATATTTTGACGTTAATTATTGAGACATGTACGGGATATATGCTATATTATTTTATCTAATTTCAAGTTTATATGTCAAGCACTTTCTGAAAAAAAAAACGATTTTGACGAACACGCGAGGAAGGAAGGAATCCTTCCATAAAAATGTTAAAAAAACGAAATCATATGACAGGATATATTCGATTATACGCGCCTACGATCATCAACAGATTGATAAATATTATTTTACATATCGTTTTCATTTCATAAGGTTCTCGGTTTATTATCTGTAAACACATTTTGTAATTCTTCGAAATTTTTCCAAACGACCAAATTTTTTTTTCCGTTTTTCCCCAAACGCTTATTTTTCGCTAATAATTAACACCTTTGGAATGACAGTAAATAAATAGGGAGAAGTTGCTGAAAGAGGCGTGAGCCGGAGAAATGAACGTATTTCTTATAATCAATCTTATTTAGCATATTCTTGAGTAATATGGTATAGCTATTTATTTATCTTAATAGAAAAGTATCGAACTGACAACCTAAGTTACAAGAAAATATTTTAGTAACTCGAAATTTCCAGCAAGCCTAAGTTTTTTCCATCAATAATTCCAAAAATTGCGTTTAATATACCTTTAAAGAAATAAATTCATTCGCGTGAATCTGCCGAGTAATTAATGGTACAAATTTTGCGATACTTTGTACATAAAAGATTGAAAACCAGAAATTAAACTAAAGTTAAGAGTATATAAGTTAAGAGTAAAGAAATTTTAAAATATATTTTGTATTTTCGCACATTTTAATTTTAAACTTCTAAACCTTAACGGTTTAGAAGTTTAAAATTAAAATGTGCGAAAATACAAAATATATTTTAAAATTTCTTTACTCTTAACTTATATACGATTAGAGGAATTGTGTAAAGCATATTTACGGTAATTCAGAAATTAAAAAAACCTCAGTGTTTTTTAAAACTACGGAACGGAATATTAGTTATTTTTAGAAAATCTTCCACAATAAAGTTTTCTTTACAAGTAGGAAAATTTTAAAACAGATGTTTTTTCCGCATTAAGTGAAATTATAATTTACTTTTATCTAACTGATAAAATGTGTCTATAATTTTGAATATTTTGCTATGAATGGTTAAATCCATACTGAGAATCAACACTGTTCTTCACTTATTTAGAAAAATTTGAAGATAGAATCAAATAAGGTCTACATAGAATTTACAGCCATCTCTACTTCTATGTATCGTTATGCGTAGAAATATAGATATAAAATATCGTTATGAGTAGAATAGAGAGATCCACATAATTAAAATAGAAACGATAAATATTGTACACAGTTTGTTACACAAACAATAATACAACACACAGTTTGTTACACGTCAATAAAATTTGAGTAGGATTATTCAAATAACACGTTTCTAATATATCTCTATTTACATAACCTCCATAAATTGACATTCGACTCGTCTAAATAAAGGAACCTTGGTTTTATGTGTAACGGGTATTATTGCGCTTGTCATTTCATGCATGACAATCGGAACGTTCAAATTATTCATAACTTTATGACTATATCGAGCTCACATTTTGATATTAACATTACGCGTTGTTGAAGGTTTAGATGCAAATAGGCTCGGCACGGGATAAATAGTTACTTTCAGTATCACGTTACATGTTCGTGCGCATTTTTAGAAGTATTTTGAATAAAAAATGGTCATAATATTCATAATTTTTTGTTGAAGTTATACTTCTTTATGTTATGAAAAAACGATGAGAGTGAAATTTTAAGATTCGTCACACAAAAGTTACAGTATGAAGTTGCAGCAGTTGCAGTCTCGAAAAAAAAGCTATTGGCACCATCGTCGCCTCTGTTCACTGTTTTCATATTCATAGTATTTATCCACATGTTTCTAGTGTCTACATTCACACACGTGTTTTAGTTTCATATAAGTGCGATTTATATATGTGCTGATAAATTATATTCAGTAGTGATTTAAATTCAATATTTTGATTAATATATTTACTATTCGTAAATATTAGTGAAAAAATAGTGTTTATAGACTTTTTCAAGTGCTCCAATATAATTGAGGTTATCTATCCGTATGTATTATTTAATGATGCCAAAGAAGTATAACTTCTCACGCGCGTACATAAGTACACGCACCCTTTCTTTTACAAGAATAGGATACGATAAACAATATCTTATTTGTAATTTTCTATAGGGACGTTTAAAATAATTTCAATATGACTATAATATTAATAAAAGGGTCTGACATAAGTCTTAGAATATGATTTAAACGGTATAGGTTTCACAGTATATACTGGTAAAAATAATAATATCCTAGTAATTAATAAGAGGTATATGGAAAGTGTAAACATTAAATAATAATTGAATTGTGTTTCATTAAAAATAATTGAAAATATTATGTTTAAAAAGTAAATACCGCGTGCAATGATAATGGTAAATTATTTAATTGACCACTATTAGAGCAATAATATAACATCCGTATAAATTATTGACTTAAATAATTATACTTTATTAACCAATTCATTAACTAAGGATAGTTAAATATTACTCTTAGTTTCATGGTTACCTATTAATAGCATTACAGAAAATACTAAAGGTTGTATATCGTATCTCTTCATTACATTTCTACGTAAGACTGAGGTTACTCCCTTAATTTACGACATATATTTATTAAGCACATCACTTCTTCAGTAACCAACATTGCCTTCTTTCAATCACATATTTCAAATTTTCCCCAAGTATCATTGAATTGAATTGGAATTTGTCTCACAGATTTAAAAGTCTGATACTTGATAAAAAACTAATAACATTGTAAGAAGCTTCCACGTTATAAAGATGATCGAAAAAGTGTGACTTCAACCAGTTTTACACGCCAGTGTTGATTACTTTCGAATAATCCTAAAGTCTTGTAAGCAGATTGAGGGAATAATTTGCTACCAAATTGCTTATGTTACAAATGAGCAGATTTCTGGCTAGGTTTTATCTATCCACGCATAATTTTATTTATACGTTTATGAAGTTTTATGTCAATAAAATTGTAAAACCATTTTAATCGGCTACAAACTTAAATAAACTTTTACTTCTTTACCTTTAATTTCAATTGGAAATTTACTGAATTTAAGAAATTTATTTAATTTCATTTTGATTATTTAATCTGTTCTGTCGATCAGTTCAGTATAATATATCAATCTCTATTTCTTTGGACTCTCAAAAATTTGTTACACTTTGATGAGCTTTATCTTGGTAAAAATTTTCTTGGACAAAATATTCCATACAGATAAAATCTGTACGGAATATTATAAGACTATATTTTACAGCGTTTTTCAAAATCCCTTTAAATCATTTCCACAGAGTGACTTCCTAGTGTTAAGATTTACTTGATTTCAAAGTCCTTACCTTGGATAGAGGAAGACTTTTCATAGAAGTTAGTTGAATATTTGGGGAAAGGTAGTCTAAACATATGTGGCGTTTATAGATTTTCATATATTCAATTTCAGTCTTTTTAAAGCAAAAATGTAACGATTGCGCATATTTTGAATGCGTTCTAATTTTTTAAAAGATCCCGTATAAGATCATTGCAACCTATGTCCCCATTGTCAAATAAGGATGTTGAACGAGATAAACCTTGTTCTTCACTGCTAAACAAATTTGAAGATAATTTCATGAAGATTTTAAAGATAAGTTTTCATTAAGAATATTTATAGCAATTGTTCTAGAATGTATATAAATAAAGGCGTACTTTTGCGGGATATCAGCGCAGAGATGATAATCACTTTGTATATTCCCAACACCATTGGTTTAAAGATAAATTTGGAAAAAGCAGCCATCCCCAGATTATTTCAGCTTATTGTTAGATCCATTCAGAATATCTAATTAAAAACTTAGCACATTTTTCATTCCCATACACATATTTGTTAAACCTCTCTGGTGAACGTTGAGATATATTTAAGATTTCAAACAAGCTTGTAGAATCTCAAAGTTAGCGGAGTTGAATATACTTCTAGCACCAAGATTTAGGAAGTCAAATTTTAAGTATAATTTATATATTAGTAATTTTAAGTATAATATACTTTGACTGAAACAAGTGAACTATTACGGTGTGAATTTTGAAATCAGATGGGTGTTTATTGTTTATAAGGATTAAAGTAACGAACAAGATTTGCACAGATAATATTTTGAAAGATTTTTGGTAGAAACAGTGAAAAGTAAATAGATTAAGTCTTTAGAATGTACAAACGACAATTTTCTGGTATTGGGATGACGTGCGCTTATTTTCATTCTGAATGATAATCAGCAGTTTTCAGAAATGTGTTAAAGATAGCAATAATTTGACATAGTGAGTATAATAGTAAGATTAACGCATTGTATGGAATTGTTTTTTTAATGTGAGGGGATTAGATTTAACTTCAGAATTACGGGTATTACTGTTAAGGAGACTTAATAAATTGACTTATTGATTTTATCGGGTTTGTTCCAAAGGGTATGAACAATTTTATTCTAAAAGTCAGTAGGCCAAAGTCTCTTATCTTGATGATTGAATATAAATTATAAGTGATTGTAACATGGATTATATTTTTTTCAGTTTAAATCGAATTTCTAGAACATTCTATTGACCAAGATAAAAGTATTAATAGCACTAGGTTTTAATAACAGTTTCCAGTGACAACAAAATGATGTAGCTAATTTTTTAATTTTTATTCATATATTACCAATTATATAAAACTACGTGATGTAGTATTATTTCTACTTTCTTTAATTTCTTTACCACGACCTAGGTCTCGTTGTATTACATCTTCAGGTGGGCTGTTAGCAAAGATAGTCATCTTTGCTAATATCCCACCTGAAGATGTTGTAATACGAGATCTAGGTCGTGGTAAAGAACTTAAAAAAATTAGAATTAATCACGTAGTTTCATTCAATTGTGAATAATGATTTTCAACAAAATTAACGCCAAATATATTAAATATTCATACATTAAAAAAAATGTTGAAGTTTGTAAATATAAAAGTGCGCCTAAAAAATTTCAAAAACATAGCTGTTTATACCAATGTAGGCCAATAGGTAGCTTGACGTGTATTTTAAAACGTGCATGGTCAGAATTGAAATGTGGAAGTATACTTATAATAAACGATATCTTTTAGGTTATTTGCAAATGTAAAGCCTTTATCTTAAACTTTTACCTACTGTTTTACGTTTCCTTGAAGTTATGAGTTGATGAAAGCAAACACATTTAAGCCCCTGATATTAATAGCGCGTTTTATGCAATTTTATTTAAAACACTATTTCAATATTTTTGTGGATTATTACCATTTTAAACAACTTAGCATTTATGTAATGTACCCTCATAATAAGTCGACCTACTGCTAATGACGGTATAAAATGTGGTCGAATAGCGAAGCTCCTTTTGACTTGCAAATTACTCACCAAGCTTATTATGGTGAACATTGGCAACTGAGAGCACTCGGCTCACCTGCGGCTGAAAAAACAAACTTTCAATTTAATAACTTTAAATAGCTTCGTATTTAAAAATATATCGTTGTTTTTTCAGTATGTTGCTGTTTGTGTTTATTATATTTCTGAACCGTGATTTTTTAACAGTCTGCAAAGGCAAATATTTAATAAAATAAAGACGATATGGAAAAAAACATTTTTACTCTACTCAAAGAGGGTTTGTTAACGACATCTCATACGCTTATGATTTTTCGACGGTTTTTGTTTTTGGGTCAAAGAGAATATAATATGTGTAAAATTTAGGTGTATGGCCTATTTTGTTTGGGGGTCAGAGGTTTATTATGTACGGATAAAAGGTCAGACAGCGTTATCATATCAACCCCATTCTGTCATCTTTGAGTACAAAACCCGAATATAAAAAGGACGTATTACTGAAATCTACAAACTAAATCATTCAGCGGGAGTTGAAATATTTATGTATATATATATATATATATATTTGTGTGTGTATGTGTGTGCGTGTGTGTGTGCGTGTATATACTCACTATATTTCAGAACATTAATACGTTTACTTATTAAATTTTCTCTGTGTATTTGTGTATAATCGTGTTATAAATATGTGTATGTGGTATTAAGTGTGAGGTGTAAGCAAAGCTTTATTATTGCAGCTACGTTTTTAATGAGGCATTATCACCAAACAACCCTCTTTGAACATGATCATATTATGCTAGTATTGTAGTCAATACTTTTTATAATATCGTAATAAATTAGTTACGTTAAAACGTTAATTTTGGTGTCTTAATTACATCACAAAAGAACATGATGAAGAAAACTCATATAAGCTTTGTTACATTAAGATTTCTTATTGAGACGATGCAGGTTTGCAGACTCGATTACACGTTTCTAACGTCAATTGTACGGCCTGGTTTATGTCATTGGATTATAAAGGAGTCTTAAAATAACAGTTAGAAATTAATGTTTAAATAACGGATTTACGTTATAATTTATTCCTTCAAGTCAACTTTTCTAAGAGTGATAGCAATATTTCATTTTTACTCTATTTTCAGAATATGCGTTTGGTTTCATTACTAGTCATGTTTAATTTCCCTAAGTTTTGCGTTATTTACTGATTCAATCCTCTCCGTTAATTAATTATAGACTGTTCTTAAATTGCACAAGCGTCGCCGTTAATGTTGGGATATTGAAATTGAAAAACCTTTTAAGTTGTTTATTTAACTAACTTAATGAAGTGTATATTAATATCCACACCATAAACACGCAATTCCACGAAGATTTTGTACGGTTTTTGGTTTCTGGTTATCGATCTATGTTTTCAATATCGTATCAATACTTAGGACAGCAGTGAAATATTCTAAAAGAGGTGAACTTGATGCATTTACGTAAATATAAATATGCAAAATGCATATTTTATGTGAATGTAGACTAAGCCTTGGTCAAGATAGCTTTTAACCTTTATGCTGATTCTTTTCTTTAATTTAAGAATACTATGAAAAATATCATGTTTTTGCGTCTTTTGGGATGCCTACACCCTACACCATGCAAACATTTTCCTGTTTGTGCATGTATGTGAAATTAAAGTTAGGTAACAACAATTTAAATAAAATAATAATTAATAAAGGCAAACCCCCGTAACGAGTGGTGCTGTCAAACTGGCAAGTATAATGGTCACATTCAATTTATATTATTTAATGTTAATAAACGTGTGAATGGCATACTTGACAATATATTTTTATCCCAAAAATAATATCAAAATATGTAATGAGCTTTTTTTATTATATCAAACTTAACAAATATTAAGTACTCTTACATACTTAAACTTTCATGTGTACCTAAATATGTACAAAACGTGCGTGGTGAAATTTCTAGTCGTACTTAAAAAACTGGTTTTGTGCACTTAATTAAGCAATCTAGCTGTTACGTATCGTAGATGATGACGGAATAAAACAAAAAAATATGCGTTATTAAACCAAGAGCCAAAACAGTAAGACTTTGAGACTGGATATGAATTCATCCATATTATTTCCAATCTCAGTCTAAAAAATTTTAAATAAAATTTCGTAACATTTTTCAAATATATAGACCATCACTGAACGTTATATCCGTTATGACTGCCCCACTCGATATCCGTTCCGACTGTTCAAATACGAATCTTTTCAAAACTTCAAACGGAAGCTCTGCATTTCGAAATGGAATAATTCTGCAACTGCATAAGCGCACTGGTTATATTTTCAATCACAACATTTACCATTCATCAGTAGCGTAAAATCTTGTCAAGTCATCATAAATGATCACTAATGTAAACTTTCTGGCACAAGATATATTGAATACAATTATATGAAACTACGTGATGTAGTATTATTTCTACTTTCTTTAAGTTCTTTACCGCGACCTAGGTTTCGTTGTATTACAACATCTTCAGGTGGGCTCTTAGCAACTCTTAGGAACATCCAACAGCATTTATATGTGTAGCGGAAGTCGGCTTTATGTGGGTTTTCCCACTGTTGTTAGTGAGTTTATTGTAGGGGAGCGGTAGAGGTTTTATTATATTTTCGAGAGTATACGATATACCAGTTTTATATCATATACGATATACTAGTATTTTAGTGAGGTTAATAAATTCAATTGTTGTTATTATATGAAGTTATACAATGCAAGTGTTCCGGTGTATATAATAAAATTTTAAAAAAAGAAAGTTATTCTCGGTAATATATTTATACAAAAGCAAGGGTCTTTGGGCTGAAACAATTTGAAGATAACTGTAGTATTAATGCTGTCTAATTATATTATGTCTAAAAGATATTAAGTATGGGTGATTACATTTAGTTGTTCATTTAATATATTAACCTTGGTGTCTTTTTTATGTCTGTTTATTTCGAATGTTTCGAGAATATTAGGTTTATTATCTTTTGTATTTATTTGTAACATATAGGTGGCATTATCAGTATGAGGATGATGGTTATGTTCAATGAAATGTTTAGCAAAGTGAGATATGTCTGGTTTGTTATATCGATATATCATTCGTGAACTTAAAGAAAGTAGAAATAATACTACATGACGTAGTTTTATTTAATTGTGAATAATGAATTTATACAAAATTAACGCCAAATATATTCAATAAATATTGAATAAATTAAATACGGAACCTATATATCGTATAGAAAATATTCCAGAAACTCGAATACTTAGAAATATACGCTACCATGGGGCGGGCTTCTCTTTTAAGTTTTCTACATAATTTTAATATTTTCTTCATAATTTCAGGTTCATTGCTTATGTAAATATGTTACTTATGAAAATTATATCTAGAACAATCTTGAAACAAAAAAAATGTGCGCTGAAAATATCAATTGCGTGGATGAATGGCGTTCAAATGTTATAATTTTGTACCTTAATGATGTGACTAATTATTTCACCACTATATTATAATTTTCTGACAGTTACCGAAGACAGGAAAAATAATTATAAAACTCAATAATATGTCAGAAGTAAAGTTTCGACCAAATAAGGATGACATACAATCAAATTTTGATTTCACTTGAAAATAAAATTGCAATTTAAACCATTAAGTTAAAATAATGTTTAATTAGCTCAATGAATCGAGTAGTCTCCTTTATTTGATTGCACATCTTAAATGCGTTCGATCCTTTTCGTAGCTTAATTATTTGATTCTATATAGCATCCTTAGCATTGTAACCTCTATTGTATAAAGAACAATACTGAAACCTACAAATTTTAAATATATAATCAAGATTTGATTATCATCAAGAATAGGATTAGATATATGTTAGGAACTTGCATTTTATTTCCATGAATTAAAATCATCACAAAGAAAAATTGGTAATAACGGCTTAAATAAGTAATATTTCAGAAAATGTGACGAAAAGAAAAAACCAAGAAATTTTAAAAGTTAATTATTTTTTTACGATGTTACATTATTTTGGTCTTCGTTTTTAATAAAATGAATCTCATTATCGCACATTCATTTCAATTTAATGACACACTTCAACTAATTAAGAATCTTTTTCTTCAGCATTATGTTTTGTAAATCTGTATTAAACGTTAATCAATCTATTTAATTAAATTGATTCTAAGCAAACCGTGTATAGATTATATGAAAATTTAACATGAATCGGTTAAATAGATCGTCCAAATCGATTTGACGATTGAGATGTGAAGGCATAATTAATTACAAATATGTAAAGTAAAAAGTGAAGTACATAGGATAATTCTATCTAAAACGCAGTTGTAATCAGTGGGGGCAGAAAGAGCCGAAATATAGAATTTTCGGGATTAATCTATTCTTTTCTACATAATGTGTGGGTGGAAGGAAGTTTGGAATTTGTTTAGCGCAAATTAGGGAATATTTGCAATAGCACATGACACAGTAGTAAGTTGTTCTTCCAGGTCATGTGTTGTAATTCATATCTGCTTCTTTATAAATTATTTCTCGAATTTCAACAATAATATTGATCACATATCTTTTTCTTTTCATTTTCTTTACAATTCCTTCTTTTTTTATTGTTTTTAACATCTTTCACTATAATATATTGAAACTTTACTCCGTGACCTTTACCATAGAGTTATAGGTTTGTTTTTGTAGTACAGTATTAATTTAAATACGAACAAAAGATTCTTCAATTGATTTGTAATTTGCGAGGGTGTTATTTACTAAAACTGGTATTGTTAGTAACAAATACATAAGTTTCTATCGATATTCATTATGCTTTTTTTTATAATAAAACAAGATTAATTTTACTTTAAGTGTACACTCAAACACCTAGGCAAAGAAAATTAACTATTACTACGTAAAGAAGTTACACTCACCTCCCCTCGCCAATGTCACCCGTAGACTATGGGTACGACCGAGTGTACGCATTCCTAGGTTGCCGCTTGCTACGTGCGCGTGTGATTTGTCCAATTGTGCTAAACTATTTATAGTAATTCAATATAAGAGTCCGTTATTGCACTGTGTATAAAATCACTAAGGATAGGAGATTGTTTGTCTTCATTTTTTTGTTTGCTGTAAATAATTTTATTTTGTATCACATTTATAAATAAACAAAATTTATTTTTATTTAAGATTTTAATTAATTTTAAATCCATACCGAGTGCATTTTTTTTTCAAACGCTATCTTAATATTATTATTATCAAATGACTTTCACACAATTAAATGTATAGTGTAAAATATTTATTCATATAATTACATTTTTACAATTAGATAATAATAAATTCGCATGTGCCAATACAAAGCTACTGCGCCAGCGTGCTATCGAGACAGTCATTCGATCGACGCTATTGATTAGAAAGAGAAACAGCTACGTTGCTGACGTATAGCATCAACTCGTTTGATCGGCGCCATTGCCGGCAACGATCGAGACCGATATGTAGTATTATTAATTAGTTTTACTCTGCACGCTGCTAACTACCCTACATTAATTTACGCACACACACATATACGGATACGAACAGGCGAGTACGTATGTGATAGTGTAGGCAATTAAATATTTTCGCTAGTATGGAGTGTCGGGGGTGTAACCTATGTATGTGCTTACATGGTGAGGTTTTAATTTTTTCATTCTGTTCCTTTCGTAACAAGTTTATAGTGTATTATTTTTCCTTAAACATAATCCAGGAGAGCTTTAGAATGAAAGCAGTTCATTAAAATAGTAAATTAATATCTCATAGTTTATGAACCATTTATCGACTACATCAAACACAAACTTTGGGTAATGCTCTTTTACATGTTAGACATGCAATTTCATTGCTATCCGCAATTGCACTTAAAAGTAATTTGGTCAATAAGTAATAAATATTTCATTTATTTTGCGGTGTCAGAATAGAGCTATTTGCGGTGCTTACCCACATTTAATAAAACTATGGGACATACCAGGAAATGCGGAACATCTAGTTCCACATTTCTTGGTATGTCCCGTATTTTTATCAAGTATGTAAGAACATTGGCAAAATACCATTGGTGCTAAACTGCATTTGCTCTAAGTAACTCTTACATAAGTGTTATCTCTATTCTGACACCCGATAATAATATTATGCATTACATTACTACGATAATAATATTGTGCATTACATTATTTAACACAAGAAAATGTGCTTGACAGTTAAAAAAATATTCCTTTTGTTTTATTTTTGCCGAGTATTGAATTACGAAGTGTTGTATTTATTTGGTTTTGCCAATGTCTGCCCCTTAAAGACTACATTAAATTTGTCATTTTTACCTATAAGTTTTGTAGTGACGTAAACACTTCACTGACCTAATGATATCGATATTCAAGTCGTTTGTAGATTACAATTTGAGAGATACGAATTTGCAGTTGAAAGTCAATTAAAAAAAATTTAAATATGTGATCAAATGCTATAGGTACCTAGGATTTTTGCAGATTTCTTAAATTTGTGTTTGAAAAATTAGAAGATGTAAAATATTTTATACACGTTTGAAGCTTAATATCCCTTTTAAACTTAAATTGAAAAGTTATAAATAAAAATTAAAACTAACCATAATCTTTTTTTAATAGGCATTCGTTATGTTTTGTAGGCAATTAAATATTTTCGCTAGTATCGAGTGTCGGGGGTGTAACCTATGTATGTGCTTACATGGTGAGGTTTTAATTTTTTTATTCTGTTCCTTTCGTAACAAGTTTATAGTGTATTATTTTTCCTTAAACATAATCCAGGAGAGCTTTAGAATTTATTTTATTTTACGACATTATAATTTACAATGATTTGAATTGCCTATTCGTATAATTTTAAGTACATACTTCTCAGTCTGTACAAACTGTGAAGCCATGGCAAACAGGCGGACAAACATAAAGAAATGTTAAAGTGATCATTGTTTCACTTTAGAATCATAAAAATCAAAATTGAACAAATATAAGTTCTGAAGGTTCATTTTCAAAAAAATATTTAATTCGTGTACAAATAAAAAAATTATTTTATTATTTTATGGAGAAAGTAACGATCAGAGGTGAATGAAATTAAAAAAGAATTGAAACCGAATTTTCAGTGCCCTTTTTAGGTATTAACTAATTGAACACGTCATTTGTACATTTATTTAGGCGCTGAAATAAAACAAAAACCTACATTAATCGCTGGCACGATTAGGTAGGATTTGCTTCTTTCAACTATGATGCGGTGGAGTCCATTAAAATATAATTTCATTTGTTCCAACTTTATTAATGATCGTTCCGAGCTTTTTATATACTAATAATTTCATTTAATGAAAGGCGGTGTAAATGCTAACATACAGACGTAACTTATATAAAAGGAAGTATTTTAAACTGATCATTGTTTTAATCTTCAAATGTGAAATTAGTTGTTTTCTTACAGGCATAGAGTATTCACTGCTGAGAAAGAAATTTGTTACAGTAAAATTTACGACAAGAAAACATTACTGGAAACCGGCAGCAAAACGTCCAAAAATTTAATAAGCAAGAAGATTCGGGTAAAAAGAAGTTACACACATTTATTAAAAAATGAAAGGTTAAAGAAACGCTAATGCCTGGTAATTTAATTTACTAATATTTTTATTAAAAATAATTAAAAAGTTTAAACTATATTTCTGAGCCAACAAAATCATCCAAGTATGAAACTGTATATTTTTTTTTGGAATAAATAACCACGAAATGCAATATATTCTCTGAATACGTCCTTTTGAATATATATTCTTTCATGTCATATCAAGAAAAATGGCAAAATATCATTGGCGCTAAACTGCATTTGCTCTAAGCAACTCTTACACGAGTGTTTCTTTAGTATTGTTGTAATATAGTGTAATATGTATTATAGTATAGATACATTTATGTGAGAGTACCCAATATTTACTAACTGATATTTTGTGCGCAGAGAAATGCACATAATTTTAATGGGCTTTTGAGAGCTATTGTTTTGTACATTGATAATAATCTATAGTTTCTATTCCATAATTAGTAAAGATCTTTGCTAATAGCCCACCTGAAGATGTTGTAATACAACGAAACCTAGATCGTGGTAAAGAACTGAAATAATACTACATCACGTAGTTTCATTTAATTGTGAGTAATGAATTTCCACAAAATTAACGCCAAATATATTCAATATCTAAAAGTAGTATTAAATATAATATAAATCAAGTTTAAAATTTTTTTTTTAATTTTCTCCTAATATAAGACTAAAAAGATAAAAGTAAATAAGTAGTTTAAAAATTAAAAAGAAACATGCTTTTATAAATACTGCATTAAAAAGCAAATCTATGATTATCGAACCTTTTTTCTCGTCTACTCGGTAAGGACTTATAAGCTACGTGAATGAAAATACTTAAGGTTTTAGTTAGATTAAAAACAAATGTTCCAGTTAGATTAAAAAAAATGTACCGATTTTACACTTAAATATTATACTCAACAATAAACATGACTTTTGTGAAAAACTTTAAAGGGGCACTTTATATTCCTTCGGGATGGAAGAAATTTGAAAGTTGTAGTGTTCCTTGTACATCTTGAGGAGTTTCGACCCATTTCAATTCTAATATTTCTATCGAAAGTATTAACGCTTAAAATATCCGATACATTAACGCTTTTAAATATCTAAGCCCAGTTCAATGTCGTTTTAGAAATGGTCCCGGGTACCTCAATAGCGTTGGTAAAAATAACCGATGATATATTTTTAGCCATGAACAATAATCAATTCAAAATATACTTCTTGATTACAGCAGTGTTTTCAACTCCATTGATTTTGGTATTTTGCTAACTCGTTTGAGGTCTTTGAAAATATCTCAATTTTCATTAGAATAATTTAGCTCGTATCGTTCATCAACAAACAGTGAAAATTCAGATAAATATCCTAAGTGGAGGGACTTAGAGCTGGCTTTTATAATCCTTTAGTCATGACATGAATTCCATTTTATTAGCCGTTTTTTCCTTAGCCATGCTGTATCAAGTTTGTTACTTAACTATTTAATTTTTTTTATTTATCGTTTGCGTTTAGTCTTATTTTCAATTTTTTAACATTTTTTTGCTCTTTATTAATATTTCGATGTGGTAATAGATTTCAATGTTGTAATAGATTAAATTTATAAATGTTTATACGATATAATTAAGTATTGTGGTTGACTGGAAGAGATTGCTCATGTCGCAATATGTCCAATCTATGTAATTATATGTGCACATTTAAGTTCAAAGTAAATAAATTAACAAGTTAATAAAAATGTCAGTTTATATTTTATTAAATGAACATTAGAATACTCATATTAATTACGAAAATAATACTAGTAAATATTAGATTAAGCGAAACTATTTTTATGAAAACAAAGATATGAAAACTATCAGAAACTAATGGGTGTAGTGTTACTCTTAAGGAGATACAAAGTCATTGGTAAAACCAAGGCGCACAATCCGCATGTTTCATTGTTTATTAAATGCTTTTTATTGTTTGTCAAAACTTTTTCTTATAATTGTAATGGTAAGAAAAAGCTAAGAATGTTGGAATTATAAAAAAGGCGTAGGCACAAAACATAGACCAGGAATAGTTGCTGACATTGTCAAATTGTTATAAAAATTAATTATTAAAAAAAGTCACGAAACTGGGGAAAAATTGCGATATGCAGCGACCAACTTATGTATGTACGCACTAAATGACTGAGTAACTGATAAATAGTTTAAAATATTATAAAATGTTTTTTTTACAGAAACAGTCCTCTTTACAATAAATCTGTTAAAAGTTATATAATGATGTATTTTAAATAATAATTGGTATAATTTTACAAGCGATTACTTGTTATTTACTACGTCTGTCATCAAAATTAGGGACTGGCGCTGGTCGCTGGTCGATAATGGCTACAACATATCGTACTACTTAGAACAAGTAGGTGGCTTTCAAGATGTTTTTAGATATTTTTTAATTATTAGCTTTCAAGACGTTTTTAGATATTGTTTAATTATTATAAACACTAGACTATTTCATATTTCTCTTAATTTGTCTAATAAAATAAACTGAGCTTAAAACTTTGAACATAAATTAAGCTGCAACAAAAAATAGAACTTGCGTTTTTAAAAAAAGAACTTGTATTTCCGTGACCATATTCAGCGGAAGAAATCATGTCCAATAAACACATAAATTTGTACAATTAGGTCACTGTAAAAGAAAAAATGTTTAATGCGTCAATAGACGTGCGTGTGGAAAAGAAATTCTGCAAAGTATTATTTTCAAACGGAGTGGGCCACTCGCCTCATAAATAGATATTTATCATTAACATCTTCTTGAATGAAACGTAATACTCAAGAGGAAGTTAGAAGTACGGATTATCTAACGTAGATTATCTTATCACAATGATATGAATATTAAGTTATTTTATTCATTATGTGAAAGGGAGAAATGGATCAGGTTCATTGTTCTACATCGCGTCTGGGAAAATGTAGGATACATTTGATTTTTAAAATTAATTTGATTTAAAGCAGCCTATAGCATGTTGCCTTCAATAGTCATACATACAAAATTTATGGAATACCCTGTCCTGCCAATATTAACTAGAAAATTAGAAGGAAATAGAAAAAAATACTTTTATATGTAACTGTCGGAAAGAAAGAAGAATTTAGGATATTAGTGAAGGCCAGTCTGAATCACTTATTGATGTGTGCTTCTCGCTGTTGTGGAGAATCTTTCAGTGCTGTAATTACGAAATCCAACTCTGTGGTGTATGAGTTTGTCTTTACTGTTATAGCAGTGAAGTTTGATTAATATGATGGAAATGCTAATACTTTTATTACGAACAATGTGGCGTGGAAAAAAAATTTACGTCGTGAATAACTACGTTTTTCCTATGATATGTTGGATGCGGTAAAGCTTAAGATAAATGAGCACATGGAAATACCAAATATCATCAAGTTTTATTTAAATACCATCACTTTCCATAAGCGTGATACACTTAAAATTTGTTATTTGACGTATAACTAAAAATAAAACAAAGGTATAGCAGAAATCGTGATAAGAACCTTTCAGTGAAATCTAAGTATTTGTGACTCAATCACCTGTATATTACAAATGCTTTCGTTGTTGTTATGAAATTTTATCATGATAAACCGAACAAACCCTAAAAATGTTAACGAACTGGTTATGTGTATTTACTTTGTATTTGTGTACACTGTATTCGTTTACAATTAGTTGGCAGGATCCATGAATATAATTTTTCTTGAATATCCAATACGCACGCTACAAAACTATTCCATTGTTAGGGTGAATGTTATATGTACGAAAAGCTCCAGTTATAAACAAATCATAGTTCAAGAAAATTTAGTCTATGATCTTTTACAACTTTTATATCTAGCGATAAGGATAATAGTGGAAGTAAATATTATAATATAAATATACATAGTCAGATTTTAATAGCAACAATAATTTATGGGCCCAAGTGGTGAAGTTTTGAACTTCGTAATATCATGTTTTTAGGAAAAGCATAAGAAAAGAATGAAAAATAGCGCAAAAGAAAAGAGAAATAATTAAAATAACTTGGAGAAATGAAATACAAAAAAAGGGTGAGAAAAGAACGAGATATGAAAGAAAGTGAAAGCTAAGAAAATGTGACTGGTCACTAGTCAAATCTGGTGACAGGTTTAGGGTCCAGGTTTTAAAGAGTTTAGAAATTATGTTACCAGTTTCATCTCAACGAACATATTTTTACCTTTACATATATTTGATATCTATCGTTTGACAGTCACTCGCTCCAATCCACTTCAACAAAGTTTCCTTTGCTTTTGTTTTGCACACCAGTTTAATTAATTTGTAGTTAGTTTCTGGAATCTTTAAAACTTAGAACAAATAAGGCACAATTAAATGAAACTACGTGATGTATTATTATTTCTACTTTCTTTAATTTCTTTACCACGACCTAGGTTTTGTTGTATTACAACATCTTTAGGTAGGATATTAGCATCTTTGCTAATATCCCACCTGAAGATGTTGTAATACAACGAAACCTAGGTCGTGGTAAAGAAATCAAAGAAAGTAGAAATAATACTACATCGCGTAGTTTCATTTAATTGTGAATAATGAATTTCTACAAAATTAACGCCAAATATATTCAACAAACAAATGTGGCTTTAACTAGTGTAATATCAATAATTTACTAAGGATGATTCTCGGATGAGGTTATTTATAAAGAACACAAGTAATTAAATAAAAAAAGGGTAACGCGCATTTTAAGGTGTGTTGACATGACAGTTATTTGATGGAATGTTTTAATGTTTATGTGCATGTGTTTCGAAAAACACTTACATTTCGGTCGAATTTTTTGCAGCCATTTAAAACTTAGTTATTGTCACTATCATCATTAAATTTCTGACGTTCACCACTGTACAGCGATTTAATTTATATTAATACTTTTACTTTTTCTCGTAGGTATGCTTACTGCTAGATACTGGGAGTTGGAACAGTTCATATATTTGATAGCCTGGAATGGAAAGCCTTTTAATATAATCAACTAATTTTATAACTTTTTTCTGAAAATTACGGACATTAATTTACTCATCAACATAGGGACTCGTAACTAGAACATCACAATATTTTTATAAAAAGATACAGAAAATACGTTAGTATATTTAAAAAATAAATAACATATGTCATCGTAATATTTGTCTATTTTCGTGTTATTAATAAATTCATAGACTGCGTTATTTTTGGAGTTCATTAAAGGGAAAATAGAATCCTTATATAGTACACTTACGTGTTAGTTTCTCTGTCTGTCGATAAAATTTCTCGGAACCTTTATGACGTAGAAACTTAAACTTGTTATAGTTATAAAATATATTAACTCTCATATATCTCAAAAGTGACATCCAAAAATATTTATACATAAATACTGATTATGATTATAACTTTGTTCGTGTGTGGACTATTAGATAATATTATTAAATTAACTGAAAGATTAACACACGTAAAGCCGTTGTAATATTTATCAAGGTAAACTTTTTTTAAGAAAGTACATATTATTTTGGGACGTTAAATTGTCATATGTTCTTTGTGATTAGTCGAATGTGGGAAAATGTAGAAATATTACCTCAGACCCAATAGAATCTAACAGCGAAAATGACATCGAAACACTTGTTGCTATTCTTGCGTGATTGGCCAAAAAATGAATAGGCTGATAGACAAATGGATAAAAATTGAAACAAATGATATTGCTATTAGTTTTGTTGTGCACCCCTAAATATTTTTTTCGTTAATTCTCTCAATATATCCATGCCCTAATTCAGTCGTTTTATTATATATATATATATATATATATATATATATATATATATATATATATATATATATATGTATATATACACATAGGCAATAAAATATAAAACAACCAAATTTATACAGCCTAATACCAAACGTTATAAATTAAAAACATTGACAAGAGATTTATATTTTAAACACATAGAGGGAAAAAATTAATTGATATAGAATACAAACCCAATCGTAAAATGTTATTTGCGAAAGACGACCAATAACGACGTCTACGCTCGTGCGTTTGCATTTTAGATTGTTTTTGAAGCACCGGACTGAATGTCCTGGTGTAAAATTTTACTGCGCGATTTAAATGACACTTACTGTCATCTATTCAACTTCAGCTGTATGTTTTTCACAACTCCATCTCAATTGAATCGGTAGATGTGACGTGATGCATGTTCAAACAAACACATAAACAGAAACAAATTCAAAAATCATGATTTTGTATTCTATGACTTTTATAATGTCTCCTTTAATAAATTGTTCGCAAAATCTTTAATGTATAAAAATGTTTTCTTATTTTTATTATACGTATACATTATAGGAGTCATTACAATTAAAATAAATAATTCTAATTTCTTACACTGAATGTAGGTAATGTGATGAGTGAGTGAAGATAAATATGTTAAGATAAGCAACATAAACCAGCAACATCTATTGCGCAGCAACAAGTCTTTTCATCTAATAACTTGGTGGATATCGAGATAACACATCGTTAATGATAACGATGTTCACTGGAAAATTATTTGATATTGTGTAAATTGTATGAGGTTTGTTTATATTGTCCATAAGATGAACAAAACTCTTAAAAAGATACAATGTTTTAAGTGCTAAATTCACCTCATAAAAGGTATCATTGATTTTAGAAATGTTGACTTAGGTTAACATATTTTATTATATTTGTTTAAAATTAATCAACGCTTGTTTCGGTTGGACGACTTATTTAAGTTGAGGAAAGTGCAAACCTTTCAGTTAGCTGTTTAATTATAAAAATTTTGTAACCTATAGCCTTAAGGTTAATTGCCAATTGTCTGGCTTATAGACAGACTACTGCTAGCATACTTTATTATTTACATAGGCTGATATCCATAAAATTCAACACTACTCACCCCAAAAATTCGTCCGAGTCACCTCTACGCCGAGATGACATTGTCTGCGATCACTGTGCTATAATTAATTTATTATTAAATGAATAACGCTGTTTGCCAGCTGTGTTGACAAATGCGTTCGCGAAAATTTCTCTCTTCATTAAACATTTATCTGCCGAATGAAACAGATCTTGATAGATTTATTTAATTATTAGACATTATATGTATATATATGTATATATATATATATATATATACATATATATAAATATATATATATATATATATATATATATACATATATATATATATACGTATATTTATATCGACATTTTTCATTTCGGTTTTTCTTAATTGCTCTATAAGTGAAATTTGGTCAACCTTTTGCAGCTAAAATTTATGTAAATTCTGAAAGTAAGTGAATCTAATTAATTCAAATATAATCTTTTGAAAAAAAAAATGAGGAATATTAAGAAATTAAAAAGTTACATACATTTCCGCATAACTGCTCTTACTTGATAAAATTCAGTTATAGAATTTTTGTTATTATTGACAGGATAGGCAGACCATGATATAGTCTAATCTCTCTGATGCATATATCTTTCATAAATCTGACGAAATGATGCACCTCTATTTAGTTCGTAACTTTTAGTCGCACGCCAAAGTAAAGTGATCGCAAAAATGGAACAAGCCAATATTTATTTAAGTGACGTTTTCCGTTTTTCCAATCGAACTCGCCGTTCAATATCGCTCTTGTGTCTTGCGTTCAGACTTGTAACAGCCATTGGTTAACTTTTAGGCTGTTGGTTAAAAATTAGTCATCTTATTTTTTTTTTAAATAATGACGTCAGACCAATGGCATTTTAGCGTAATAATACCGTGAATAAAATAGTTACGTATTAACAAACCATCCATAATTTTTATGAAAACTTGAATAAAAGCTTTTTATTATTTAGATACCCATAAGTCAACGATTACAACGTTTAATTGAGAAGGATCCTCGACTGATGACTCGTCAATTGGCAGATGAGCTACACTGCAGTCATGGCACATTTGAAACACATTTGCATGAATTGGGAAAAGTTTCAAAGTCGGTGTATGGATATCTCACGAGTTGTCATCGTAACACCTTCAGTGCTTGTCAACAGTTATTGATATTGAAACGTAACTTCGACTGGCTGAATCTGTTAGTAACTGGCGATGAAAAGTTGTTTACATACGTAAACCATACACACAAACGTCAATGGCTGAGTGTCGGAGTAACAAGAGTTTCAGTATTCCAACCTGAAGTAAATGCCAAAAAGGTGATGCTCAGCTGCTGTTGGAATGTCAAGGGCATTACTTAAGGAAGTTGCTTTCAGAGGTGCCTACAATTAATGCAAATATTTACTGTAAAAAATTGGACCGATTAGCTGAGAAATTGATTAGTCAACAGGATCGAGTTTATTTTCTACATGATAATGCTAGACCACATGTTGCAAAACGTATTCGTGGTAAATTAGAGGAGCTCAACTGGGTCCTATTCACTCATCTGCCTTATTCACTGACACTGCGCCCTTAGATTACCATTTATTCAGGGTTCTAAGTAATTCAGGGTTCTAACCAATTATGTGAAAAAAATTCAACGTTAAAGAAGATCTTCAAAACGACCTCGCCAGTTTTGTAGTAGTAGTAGGCCCACCAGTAGAAATACCTTTTTAATTATTAAAGTATCCATATATGGAAATTATATTTAAAAAAAAATGTCGTATAAATGTAATTTTTCACGCACATGGCTCTCTTCTAAACGAATATCAACATTTTTTGAAACGACTCGCACGTTGTCTCTATAAAGGCGGCCATTTCGAATCGGATATTTTCTTTTAACTGAAACTGAGAACACGATTTATTGGAGTATACTTTTCACTTCAGATATACCCAAAATTAAATGTCCATAGGAATCCAATAAGGACTACGTGAAGACATATTCACGTCGTCTATTGTTAAAATCAGCTTTTTAGGAAACATTCGAGAAATGTTGGAATTAGTGATGTTTCTCCTTCCTGCTAGAACCATGTTCTTTGGATATATTATGCAAATTATGATTGCTGAATTCGTCCGTATAACCGTCGTCGAATCATTGTTTTTATAAAAACTCTCGCACACGTAATGCACGGTTCACCATTAAGAAATGCTCCATAGCGACTAAAAACCGACGAAACGATTGATATATCCATGCACTCTGCAGATTTTTGTTTTCAAGCTATGAGGTTATCAAATCAAAAAAACTTCCTTTTCAGAAACATTGTGTTTTTCGATCTTGTATTAATCAATACAGATGCAATTGTTTTTAAAATGTACACTATTTGACTACATAGGCCAATAGCTGCGATTAAAATAAACTTAAAGTATATTTTTCGTCATTTATGTTAGGATAAAAGTCGCCAACACACAAGAATATCTTAAAGAACTAATGAAAAAAATATTTGTGACGAAATCTATTTTTGTTTCAATTCTAAAAATAAGCTCTTACGGTTTATTTAGTTATATTTGGGAATTGGTTTAAAAAACATAAATATGGTTTTCTTAGTTGTTTATGTGAATTTTAGCAATCTAGCGGTATTCTTTGAGAAATCAAATATTTCTACAGAAAATAATAAACATAAAACAAAGGTATAACTTTATTTTAAAACGCCTACTGGATTTAATTCTGCAACATTCACGTATTTAATATTTCGAAACGGTTTCCTTAAACTGACAAGTAAACGCAACGAAGCTCACGAGAGATTTCGCCTTATTTATTTGTCAGGTGTCTGTTTCAGGCTTTGATGAGGGTTTGAGAGGATTGTTGACTGAACATCGAGGGTCAGTTCATTATTTTTGAGGGGGTACGCTTTTGGTTCAAAAATTTGATAAATAATGTGATAAATCCTTGCGGAAAAATACATTTTAACCATTTTCGAGTTTTAGAAGGTTGTATTATTATCAAAAGGTAATTTTTGCAATTTTATTGAAAGTTAATTTAAGTACCATTATGATCATTTTCATTATAAGGTTATAGCAATTTTTAGGGGGCCTTTAATTTTGAAGTAAATTTAGGAAGATGGCTGGTTTTTTGCTTCTAGTCAGTTATATTATTTATAAATAAATATGTCTCATATTCAATATAAGTTTAGGAAAATGGATAAAAATTAATAAAGGCTAGAGATATTTTGGAAAATCGTGGCTTCTTTATACGTGATAATAGTTTGTATTTTCTTCGATGATATTTTAGCATCATAAATATACGTAATTTTAAAAAAAAATGGATTTAATCACATTATAGCCCATATATATGTCGTCTTAAGTTAAAGCATAAATTCGCCACGCACGCGCGGCCATGCATGCGCATTTGTTTTTGCACACACACATATACCCATATACGGACGTGTACATACAAGCATGTAAGCCCGCCTAAAAACCCGTCCACCGAATAAGGTATGCAAAGTAAATATTGCCTTATACTGGATATATATTCTTAAAACCCTTGTTTCGAACTGTGTTACGTTACATTTAAAAAAAAATGCCAAACATTTCAATTTTATTTTTTCTAAAACATATTCGATTTAATTATTGTTTGAAATTAGCTATTGTGATTTGATGGCGAATTTGTATCGATACGCATGCGCACTTGTTTTTGCACACACACATACTCACACATGGACGTACATACAGGCACGCCTGAGAAACCGTCCCCCGAAGAAACTATGTAAAATAAGTATTTCCTTATACTAGATTAATAGTCTAAAGACCCTTGTTTCAAACTGTACATCATGGAGTAAATCGACAATTTATGTATTAGTATGCAGAAAGTAAAATATCTGTAAAAACGTTTTAATATCTAGGCGCACACATATGTATATATACGTATGTAAAATGATGATCGAACAAAGTTTGGAATTGTTTGGGGGCTTCATAAGTTTCAGGTTACTAGTGAGAAAGGTACAGAGTGATTTCAAAACTGTAATATTACTGATATACATCATTTTTCATCACTGCTATGTATTGTCACTGTTATGTATTAAAAATTGTACAATTCAGGTATGGGTCTTGAAGATTATTTCAAAACGGGAAAAATTTATTTGCTGAACTAAAAATGTTTTTTTCTACTGCAATTTCTTTCACTGCATGCAATGAAAAACCCAATATATTCCATTGGTGATTTAATGAAAAACCTAATATATTCCATTGATGATTAAGAGAAAAATAATTTTCTCAAAATAGGTACCATTTTATTCGCAATAAATAGCAAAGTTACTTATTTTTGAAAGAGTGAGTGCTAGCACAGACTTCAAAAATAAGTAACTTTGTTATTTATTGCGAATAAAAAGGTACCTATTTCGAGAAAATTATTTTTTAACTTTTTAGTACCTTTTTTGTGAAGTAGGTTTTTAAAAAATATTTTTTTTTTTAAAAGAAAACATTTTAATTTTTTCTTGAAAATAATGTAGAAGAAATCACCAATGGACTAATGGTTATTTATTGCGAAAAAGTAGGTACCGATTTTTAGTTAATTTTTTTTTACTTTTTAGTACCTTCTTTTCTGAAGTTTTTTTAAAAGATATTTTATTTTAAAATTTTTATTGATTAATAATATTAATCATCACACTATATCTAACATTCAATTATTTTCTTTCTTAGAATATTGTACAATTGTTAAAAGTCATGAGAAGAATGAATAAATATGAATAATTTCCTCTTTGCTTAAAGAAGTCATGAGAAGAAATAGTACATGAATAATTTCGTCTTTGCTTAAAGTTGGTTATCAACAACACACAGAAATGAAGCGACAGTAGCAGCCGCTATTTTTCAGATGTTTGCCGTTGAGGAGTTACGTTTTCTACAATCGAAGCTCAGTATCAGATTTTGCAAAATATTAACTAAATAACAACTATCCAATAGCAAATATATTGAATAAAATCATTGCTACCACCCGTTAAGGATTGCATTATTCATCTTCTGAACTCATCATCCGACCCTGGCCGGATTGATTGTGCAGTTATTTTGCAAAGTAAAAACTACTAGTAGCAGATATCTTGAATTTCGTTTGATTTACTATCATTAGACAAGGATATCAATTGTTCATCTCTATAACGCATCATCAGGCTCGGACAATGGTGTAGTTATTTTGCAAAATAACAACTACCGATAGCAAATATCTTAAATCATGTTTAATTTACTATCATCAAATAAGAAATTCTATTGTTTATCTCCAGAACTCATCACCAGATCCTGACCTGCTCGACGGTACAATTATTTCGCAAAGTAACAACTACCAGTAGTAAAAATCTGTAATCACGCTTAATTTAATCCCGTTAAGGAGTTTCATTGTTCATCTCAAAACTTTTCATCACACCTTGACCTGGTAAGTGGCGTAGTTATTTTGCAAAATAACAACTACCCCTAGTAAAAATCTTGATACACAGTTGATTTACTGTCATCCTTTAAGGAGTCCCACCGTTTATTTCTGGAATTTATCATCAGATCATCATAATATTTATATGGGACCACCTTTAAAGTACCCTCTTTCAAATGTGACAGTAATCAAAATCAGTCCACTCAGCAAAGAATTATCGCTGAACATATATAAAAAAAAAGATTACGAAGAATTGAGAACTTCCTCCTTTTTTAAAGTCTTTTAGAAAAGTAAAGAATCCATCTAAATGACCGAGTAAAATATTGTCCTTGTTAGGAAATCCGACTACGTTAGCTAAGTGCTTTAATTCAAACTCGCGACACGTAAATTATACATATTTCATACTTTCGTGTAATTTAAAACGATAAAAAGACGTTTGAAGGTAAATTTGGTCACCGATGAGATCAAATCTAATCTACTCGTTGTGGAAAAGTGTACTCAGTACAGAAAATAACAATCCTCCTGTTTTGCCCATTTTACTCCCTGTTTTCTGTGTTATCTTAGGATAATAATAATGAAAAAGAGAATAAATTCAATATATTGTTGTACTCATTTTTAGCGCTTCGATTTTTATTTTTTGAACTTTGATTTATGGCAAAACGTTAAATATTTTAAAAACATCTTTATAATTAAGTAATACAATTTTTAAAAGAATATCGTTTTGTTAAGTTTTGGATAAAAATTCAAAGCATTTCAATAATCAAAAAAGATTCAACATCAAAATTTATAAAATATTATCGTGTAGAATATTTTCCTTAAAAAAAATTTAAATTTAATTGACAATGTATACACATTTTTTTTATATTCGATAAAATGTATTTTCCAAATTAGTTACAAATATGATTAAATTTTGATGACAGATAATTGAAAAATTTATAAATCCGGGGCAGTTAACTCAACGGTTACATCGACGGTCAAGCACCAATATAATCGTGACTTAATTCTGGAGAGTTGTATTAACTTTATCATTATGCTTATCCTCCAATTAGGAAGGAAACATAAATATATTTTAGAGATCAAGTGATATATTAGCTCAGAGTTCACGTCGCATTTGGAATATATGGATATGAAGTTTTAACAAGCTTTGGGATCTTTAAACGTTATAATAAATGGCTTAAACGTTATAATGAATGTTAAAAAATGTTTGATAATTCAAGTTTTAACTATTTTAAAACTGCCCATTAATAGGGAAATTACTTAAACAAATTGTTAATTTTCTTTCAGAGAATTATTAATTTCAAATGCGTATTAACACTATTTTAAAAATAAATTGTCTAAATAAAATAAAATTATCGAGGGCTCTATTTAAATAAAATTAAAAGAGCAACCTGTTTTAAACAACAGTCTCAATTTTTTTTGTTAAGATGAAATATTTGTTCATAGAGTACGTCGTATTATACTTAAAGCTTCGTTTCCTTACATCGGACTGAATTATTTTGGTTTGTATGTTCTTTCAATGTTAAATCTGCGACTAAATTTTTTTTTTAAATTTTATTTCATTTTATAAAATTGTTAAATTTTTGACGATTGGTATTTCGTAGTTTGCTAAAATATTAGGACGATTATATAATGTATCTTAACATAGTCAATTGACATGCAACATTGCATAAAATAATTAAGACAAAAAGATATACTTCATTCCACATATTATCGATGACTTACCTACCATGGTTTAACTTTCTCTTATTGAATGAGTGAATTTACCAAATTTTATTGGATTTAAAACGAGTGTATTGTTAATATATCAAAAAAAGCATTATTTTTTGCGTAGATAGCATACACACATATCAACAAAAAATAGTAACGAAATAACCGTTGTGCCATACAATATTCTACTATACAAGTAGAAAGATTGCATAACGTCACATTACATTACTACGTGAATATAATCATTCATTATTTGAAAGTGAAGTGCATTTGTGAAGATTTACAGCCTATAAATTCTATTAATGTAATAGCTTTTTAACAAAAAACGAATTTTTGTAATTGAACTTGTGGTTCCAGAAATTAACACGAAGAAACCAATAAAGAAACGTTTCCGCTTTATATATTCAGCGTAAATTTCCCGCTTAATACTTACAGCATAAATTTCCCGTTTTATACATTCAGCATATTTAAACTCAGCATAAATGCTTTTTTCATTCAAGGGCAGTAGTATTTTTAAAGGATCCGGAAAAGGGTATGCATTCAGCATAAATCACCCCGGTAAAGGCAATTGTTTTCAAACAAATTAACCAATACAGCTGGAAAATATAAAGTTACCACTGGTTTTCTTCCATGCAGAAACTCACAGGTCACTCCTCAAATTACCCGATGACAATACCGCTTGGAAATCTTATCTATCAAAAGAATCTTATAAATGTTATAAATCATATGTGACGCACAAAATTGTTTCTTATCTTGGAAGTTAACAATTTTGATAAGACAAAGGAGTGAAATTGATTGAAAACTATTAAGTTATTTTCACAATGAAATTCGCAATAGTTTCCAATATTTTTTTTTTCTTTCAATTGTCATCTATGGTGATGCTGTATTTCTATTTATTTCACTAATTGTCTGAGAGTTCAGAAAGACAACGGTGGGATATTTTAATAGTTGATAGCCTGATCATAACAATAAATTTAGTTTGTTGCAGGGTTTTGATATTAGCATTTACTTATTTTATACTTATGGTACCTTGCTACTTCGTCCACGTGAAAATCTGAAACGTACGTGCAGTGTTTTAATGGCTTTTATTTATGATTTTTTTCAAACACAAGTAATTAGATTTGTTTAAATCCCACGCGGGCCGGTTTGTGCCGCCTCTCTCCTTCCCTACCAGCCCTTTTTTATTTCTAAAGCCCGCAGCTGCTCCCTAATCGTATGGTGGAGATTTTGTTTAATTTTTTACATAATGTTTACAGCATAATTTTCATCATATATTGAAATCATTAAATTAACTCCAAGATTACTATCTATAGCCAGTGAAATATTAATGTTAATTGATTTAAGTTTGTTCGTATAAACATGTGGACAATTTTTTTTAACATTTGATTCATTTTCATAATCCGAAATTGAAGAAAAAGTATTTAAAAGTTACTATTTTAAAACGCCAACACAGATATCTCAGTTTCTTAATAAGAAGACAAAAGTTGACGTTGTTCAGACATTAGTGGCGATCGGACGTCGTGAATCGCGCACGCGTCGAATAAATTCATGATTTTTAGCTTTACGTATTTGACACGTGTATTATACGAGATTATCTCTCATAGACTAATTATCCAATCTGAGTATGCCATCTACTGTTTTGAAGAGGAGTGTTTATAACTTACTCTGCAAGTGTATATCTCAAACATTTAAAAGGTGCGGGGTTATAAAATAGAAAAAGTTTGATTATATTTCCCGGTTTCATTTAAATGTTCCTGTGCACGAGGGAAATTACACCGGCTTCTTTTAAATTTCACTATATACGAGGGAAGTCACACGAAATCACCGAGTTAGAAAAGTCGCAAGCATGATTGCGTAGACTATAAAATTCTAAAGTGAATGATACTGAAACTCAAGGTCCGGACCTAAAGAATGATCCATGAAATAAAAATAAACTATCACGGAAATTTCACTTTAGCAGTAATTGAATATATTTGGCATAAATTTTATAGAAATTAATTAGTCACAATTAAACGAGACTAAGTGATGTAGTATTATTTCTACTTTATTTAAATTCTTTACCACGACCTAGGTAATGCAAGGAAATGCGTGGTAAAGAAATTAAATAAAGTAGAAATAATACTACATCACGTTTTTTTCAGAATAGGTTATTCATTCAGTGATGCCGATCGATGTGTGAATTCATTAGAAATCTGAAATATACAATTTAATACTCAGACCAAATATTTGATACGAAAATAAAGCTAGTTTTCTTTATAATAAAGTATTTTTTTACGTATTTTAATTACAACCCTAACATCCGTTTTTACTCAGACGGATATATATATATTTAAATGAAAGTATTTTTACTTAACTCATTGATTTTTTTGTGCTGAAATTGAATTGAATACAAAAAATTTTTTTTATCGAAAATTATTTCATCCTTTTTATGCATGTCCACATAATAACTAAAGTTTCATCCCCATACACAGAAGTAAATTCAGTAATCAAAGCACAGCGTCAAGAACTTTTGATTTTCGTATTGATATTAAAAGCGTTTTAAAATTCTAATAATAAGAAATAAAATAACTATAAACTTATTTCATACAACATAATATAAAATTTAATTGGAGATTAAAATATATTTCAACGATTTATGTTAATTCACATTTCATTAAATCATAATTTAATTGCTAAAAATACTTCAAGAAATTAAATTATAATTTCTGAAAAATAAATTAAAAAATATAATCACGTAAATGCTTGCAGCATATCTTGACAATTAAAAATAATATTTAATCTGCCTCTTTAATCATTAATTAACTTAGCAAACGCAGCCGTCACCAAAAACAATTTGAAATGAACAAGTCAATACAGCAAAGTTCATGAAAATATTCGAATAATTTAACTGCGGGGTGTGGATTCAAGTTGTGATGAGGGTATGCGGGAATCACCAGCTGGCGGTTGGGGATCAACTCATTACCTTTGCAGAAATGCAAAGTGATCTGGGTACTAGGATGAAATAATTTGGTTGGAATATTCGCGCATTTTCGGAAATGTTATGGTTACAGCTTCTAATAATTCATTTCATTTGCAGTCTTCTGTAGCTTAATTATTCTCGTGAGCAGGCTTACGATGGAAAAAGAACCATCCTGTGTAAATTGTGTGTAAAATAAAGAGTCTAACCGATGAAGCCCATGAAAACTGTACCAGCGTCCGATGAAGGATATTATTCGGTATTGTATTTATTGTTCTTTATTTAAAATGTCTTTGCACTCAATCTAAGAACTAATGGGAAAAAATGGGAGTGATTATTCTGAAAATATTTACCTCCAGAAAGTATTTGGGATATCTTTATAAAATTAAAACTGTGAATATCTCATAAATTACATATTTAATGTTTTCTTTTTTAATTTTTGCCAAATTCCAGTCGAAAAAGTATATTTTTTTAAGGTTGGTATTTTATATTAACTTCTGAAGTGGCATCTAATAAAAAAATAGCCTTTTATAAATTTTGCGTGTAATAGCTAACTAATAAACAAGCAAAATATATATACATATATATATATATATATATATATATATATATATATATATATATATATTGGTTTGTGCCATTTCGGAAATTAGCAGAAAAACCACCTTCGAAATTATATATTTCGTTTTTAACAGTTTCAAAATTAACACAAATTCTGAAGTAATACATATAATGTGTAATTTAAGAGACATTAATAAAAAGGTTATATTTTATTAATGTGTCTTAAACAATCTCTGAAATAAACGATTTTAAAAGTAAGGTTTGTTGCTACAATTTATCCTTATTGTCAAGATTGGTATTGCCAACGTCTAAGATTGGAAGTAAACACACTTTATATAAGGAAAAATAATTACAAGCAAGCGCATTGGTTGTGTAAAAAATTTATTTTGCTGATCCGTACACATAATTTGTCATTATTCAATGGGTTAATGTTATATTAGAAGAAACATTTCATTTGATTTCGAAATACAGTATTTTTGACAATTCATGTAAACAATCATATAATAGTGTCATAATCTAATTTTGATCCAGGTAATGGGAATATATTGCTGTATTAAATTACTGTTTTATCGCATTGAAGAAAAAAGATATTTAATTTTTATTAAAGTCAAAAGTTTTAAATAAATTGGACTGCCTAACAGGAAATATGTGTTTCTATTCTTCAAATATATATACCAGATATTTAAATACTGCGTTTTATTATTAACCGACCGTTGAATATATTTTTTTCATTTACTGGAACGATAAAAAATACTTTACTGAACATACTTTCGATATTTTCATCAAAGAGATGAAAGTATTACATTAGCCCACGCCAGGGGGAATGGAATGGGTCAATGGAAGTAAAGGAAGAAGGATGTTTTCAAAAGAACCATATTAGCGAATAAACACGAATCACATAAGAACGTGCGGGTATATATGTGTGTGTACATACATACCTACGTACATAAAATTTAATTTGAAGGGAGCATCCGATTGAGTATGAATTATTTTAATTGATAGTGCTTGCCGGAATGAAGAAAACAGCAAGTTTCTGAGTTCCGACAACTCGTTCTGCCCTTGAGTAATGCCATCATAATTTTCCATCTATATCCTAAAAAACAAAAATGAAAACAATTGCAATTGACTTAGAGAAATTGCAAGCTATTATTATTGATCCATAGACATTCTTTTCAATTGTAATCCGGAAAGCATATCTGTAGGTAAACATAAAAAAATTAATTTTTTGCGTGCCACTTTTTCCCGACTCTTTTATTTCATAATCGTCCTAAGGAATTTAAATCGGCTATTTCCACCAAATCAGTCTACTTAATAAATTATTTAAGAAGATAGAATTTATTTTTAATTTTGATTTAATGCGTTATATGCGAATACCACTTTCACGAAAATTTTATCCGGCTTTGCACCAAATCGATCGCTTTTATTAGGTGAGCAAACTTTTCTATTGTGTATACCATAATGTTTAAAAACATAGTATTTTTTCGCATCTGTAAAAATTTTATGATTAAAACTAGATTGAAACTCTTTAGAAAATACAGTTATTTTATTGGTCGATGTTTATTATATTTGTTCTGTATAATTAGGAAGTTTTTTAAAAACAATTGATATTTGAAACCTTAATTTTTTATTTATTCGACGTAAGATAACTCGACCCTCGATGTATTGAGCCAAATATAACTTACCAAAGATAATGCAATAGCATGAAAGCTTATGGAACTATGAGCATTTTCTATACAATTAACAAAATGATTAAATATTAATTCTGAAAATTTAGGTTTTAAAAACAAGTTTCATCTGGATTAAATCCAAAACAAGGTAATTTTTTTTCCGAATTTACTGCGGTGGAAACGTAATTAACATTTAATAATCTAATTGTGCTATGTAATAGTATCGCGTAATTTTTTTATATACGTCGTTATTATATATCTATTTTAGAAGGCGTGCCAATTAACTTCACAAGAGAAAAAGCGAATTATAATTAACTAGTCAGATTTTCTCTAATGTTAAAAATAATCTTTATATATATAATTTAAGTCTGCGTATATTTGTGCTTGCAAAACTTGGAAAATATTCAGTCGATAGATTTAAAATTTTGACACAACCTTGCATTTGAATACGTGCTTGTTCTTGTTAAAAAAAATTATATTATCATTATTTTTTTATCTTAATTTTTCTACATCACCTTTGCATTTAATTTCTGCAACATTGTGAATTCAAAGAAGAATTAGTAGAAATGGTGGATGAAAATTATGATAATTTCGAATTATATATATATTTATTTACTGGTTGTTCAATGATTATGAATCGAAATATTAATAAATTTTCTTCAAAATTGTCATTTATAAATACCTCCATCTGTACGACCGATAGCATCTCAAAGACTTGCCAAATGATTACATAATTTGTAAAAGGATTTGGTTTATTATAATAAACACAACAAGACAAGGTGAAGAGAAGGTGTTTACTTTTAAGTTATAATTTGTTTTCATTTTTTTACTCGGCTTACAACGTTTAAGTGCCAGATATTGTTGCACTGATTTTTAAATTTAATAGGAAATAATTCGTAAGGTATAGAACTTTCTCGTAGGAATATTCTATTTTATTTGAAAAACTGTAAATTGTCATTTATTATTCGCCGTCTTATTTCTCCCGTAAAACTTTTCACTAGTCTTTTGTAATCTTATCACAAGAACACATGTAATTCCTATTAGACTCTAGCAAGGATATCAAGTTTACATCTTTGCTGTCGCAAGATTCAAATGTGAACGCTTATCGAAAAAAGTTTTGTTGAATAATTGATAACCAGAATATCAATTTTAGTCGAAAAGTGCTGATAATAATTACAGGTAATCGCAAAAGCTTTTCTACCTGATTCTTGCGACAAGTAAATAGGAATAGAACACTTTGAGAAAGGTTGAAGAACAATTATATGATCAATTTTTTTTTAACAACTCGACAAGGATTATTAAACCGATCACTGGTTCTACTCGTTTTCTTTATTTGATTGTGCCGATGAGTTTAAAATTAAGACTAAAATAATTGGACGTGTATTGTTCTTGTGGGCGACGACTAATTGTCGTATTGATCGTCTTCTTCATAAGGCAACTTACTACTGTAACAAGAGCCTTTACTTATAGAGGATATTTCCAGTAACCATCTGGAGAAGGCGCTGAAGTTCATGAGATTCATTTGATGTTACCAGATTAGTAAATGTAAACTGATTTATACAGATAGCAAAATATTGTTAGTCGCGAGAGTAATTGTAAAATTTTGATGATCTACGTTCATACTGTTACCTAGTTACTTGAATTGAATATCCCATAATTTATTTAATCAGATAAATATTGTATGTTAGAAGTTAAATTTATTTCAAAGTTATTATATCCGAGTTATCCGTGTGCTATTTTACATGCCTACGCCATAACATAAGGTTTTCTAAAACATCAAAACATATCGAAATCCCGCATGATTGAGCAGATAGTTATTCTAGTGGTTAAAAATGTCTATATACGCAATATAAATAACCTTATTCTAAACAGAAACAAAAGTGAAAACGTGACACACGAGTCCATTGACTCCTTGACGAACTGAAGTGAAGTAGTGAGTAGTGTGTTACCAACACAATTTCTTAATTATCTTGATATTCCTAAATTATCGTCACACATTTTGAATTCAAAATATGAGTGTCAATTACATTAACTCGAAACATCCATCAGCCAAAGTTAAGCAATTGTGCACAATTAGTAGTTAAAAAAATGTTCAACATTCTAATTGAAGCAACAATTGTGATTGGAACTAATAAATGCAAAGATGTACTACTTCCACGAATACAACTCATTCTGACCGACATGGCGTTCAAGTTCAAACAAATTCAGTTTTCTATCGACTATCAATAAAGCACACTTCAATAAACTATTAATAAAGCGCAAGGGAAATATTTACAAGTTTACGGGTTGAACCAGAAAACGATTGCTTCTCTCGTGGCAATTATACGTGTGATTACATTTTCGTAATTCTGAATTAAATGTAAAATGAAAATTAATGGGCTAAAACTGCGCATCTATTCTCTATTGTCAATGACAGTGTTTGGTTTAAAAAAAAATAAAATAAAATTCAACTAAATAATAAGGCTTTTCTCATTATTGTTTATTGATATATTATATTAATTGTTTCTGAAGTATTCTTGTAAGTTTTTCATGACTACTTTTATTTCAGAAAAAATTGAGATTTTTATCGTGTCCTTAAAACCTAATAAATATAATGTTTTATCCAAACTTAAAATCTCGTTTCAAATATTTTCTAGCGATTTCTATACTAAATCCTAAAACATTTTCATTTATGAGATTATCATAATTTAAAACAAATAAAGAAATTCGATTTATGTGCCGCAAGTTCGCGGTCGATGAAATATTTGTCTGGTAATATATAAATAGGATATATATATATATGTATAAGGAAACATATTCTAAGGCGTATTGCAGTATTAAATAACGTATATCCAATTTTCATCCTTTTATGTAAGAAACGGTAAGAAGAACTGTATAAACCCTCTTAAGTAATAATAGAGTTCACATTAGAACGGTTCCGTATATACTTATGTGTATAAATAAATTTTTAAATATGTACAGTATTTTTATTAAGCTATTGGTATATATTGATATTACATTTCATATGCATTGCCAAGCATATCATAATAACAATCGCTATAGTTTTCTGTTTTTAAGTAAACTTTTAACTGCGTGGTTTATATATAATTTTTATTTTAGCAGTTTTCGAAATAAAAGTGCAGGAACATATTTTCTGTGGGATTTCCGTAAAATTTTAAAGTACTCAAAGTTTATATTATTTAATTAGCGCAATGCACTGAATTAAAAATATAAACTTCGAGTACTTTATTTGACCCCTCTAAGTAAAAACGACTTACGTTACTATTGAGATATATGTGGTCAATAGGCTTTCTTATTGTGAAAAAGTCCAGATATATGTGGTCTATAGGCTTTCTTATTGTGAAAAAGTCTAACTGTTTCTAAGTCAAGTGGTTCCTATTTTTCTAATTTAAAATGCGCAGTTTTGTAATATTCGTGATGCACTCTTTATATTTATATTCGACAGGATACACGAAACTAAAAAAAAATCGAACACATACGCCCCCCAAAAATTTCCATATAAATATTTTTTAAAGTTAACTATAGAGGTTTATGAGGTTAAATAAATTTCAGCGACATGCTTAATACCAAACGTTTGTATCAAATATTTCTCAAGAAAAACGACTATGATAGACGGACAAACGGACGGATCCACGGGTGATTTTATAAAGATTCCGATGCTTTCTTTTGAGGTATCTTTAAAAAAATCTCCCAGCGCAAGTTAAGACTATTACATTTACAACAAACACAAATAAATATAATAAATCATAAGTAAATACCAATTAAATTATATGTAACATAAAAAATGCTTACTTTTCACATTACATTATCGAAATCCCGAGACGCTTCCAAGGAGAAAAATGGTTGCTTACCCGGGAGAGTGCCACGGCTTAAAAATTTACAAGATTTTTGCTTTACTTGGCAAATAGTAAATAAGGAAGGTTGATTCGTATGTGTCATTACTTTGAAGCTGTTGGTTAACCTTTATGAGTTCACTGGATTAAATTTACTGTGTCCTTTAATTATTTTTTAGATAATTTTTGATGGGTAAGTTTCCTTTTCTTAACATAAATGGTGGAATTTAGCTTATTGTATTACATTTCCGTTTTATTTTTTACATTAAAAGTTTGTATTCATTTGTTGACAAAAATTTGCTTTTGGTTTTTTTAAAAACAAGTTTTAACATTAGAATGTTTATAATTACAACGAAAAGTAGAATATAATTAAACAATAAATTAAATTAAAGTATAAATTGAATGAAAGATCGGTAAGTGTTTTTAAGGTCACAAAATTTACCTTTATTATTAACACAAATATGCTTATCACGTGACACACATTTCTTATCACAATAAAATTCTTTAAAAATAATCACTTCCAGGCTCTACTTTCACTTTCTTCTTATTTCATTCCCGAAAATTCAAGCGATAATTATAAGAAACAAGTTAATCCGCATGACTTCCAAATATTTTTACAATATTTGCAATAATTTCCTCGCTATCTCGTAATGAAATTATGAAGAAAGTAATTTCCTTTGGTAGTGTGAAATAAAATATGTTAGGCGAATGCCGAATATTTTAGTGTAGCGTAATAAATACTTAAATATAAAGCGTTTGGTTTAGTGCACCAGTTGATTATTCGAATTTTTCCACTAAATGTCGAATATGTCAAATATTTATGAAAACTACGAAGGACGAACAGGATATTTTCATATAAACTTCCCATAATTCAAAGAAATGCTATATTTAGCCTGCGGTGTCAACCATGTATATTTTCAAGTAAAGTGCGGGGATTTGGCTTTGATCTTATGCTAGCCTACCATTTTTTAATAACTACTACATAATCAAGTAGAAACCTAAGAACACCACAAAAGAAGGTACTGTCCTTCAGAAACTACTTCAGATTTCAGAATAAATGTAGCGCATCCCCTTCCTAAGATTTGTGTGGATCTGTTTTGAAATTATGGAGTTATAAAGTAACGATCATGTATCCATGTATATATACATCCATCCGCCCATTTAAACTTTTGTATTTATGATATGGGTTGGGATTTTAAACTTACTGAGTTTGTTTCTTTATTTTCTTTATTTTACTTAAGAAAGAGTGACTTTAAAAATTATTTTGTACCAAATTTGTTTTAGCTCTTGCTTACAATGAAATTAAAAGATATCGGAAGTTTTTTCGAATAAAAAATGAAATCACTTTGTAAATCTGACATGTAACGTCTGCGAAAAAAGGCTTTTTTTTATAAAATTGATAATTTTCATGGAAACATTTTACTTAACAAAGAGTGGTAAAAACAATTCCTCTAGAAACCATTTGTTTATGCTTTGATAATATTATTTCACTTTCTTAGTCATCAGTAGAAGAGATACAAATAAAAAAAAATGTGCTGCAGGCAATCTTAATCAAAATTGTATGACAAACGCTTTCACAAAAAATTATGCTGTCAATTAATGCATTGATTCGCAAGGCATTTTTGCGTCCATTTTTTTTCTTTTCGTTTCTTCTTTTATTGCAGTTTAAAAATTGTTTTATCTTGTAAGTGAGGAAAAAAAGATTTGAAAATATTTTTGATAAATTATGAAAAATTTAACAAGAAAATCAAATTTGAAATAACGGTTCATAAATTTGCCTAACCAAGAAAAAATTGTTAAATACGAATAGAATTCACCCTACGGGGTTTCTACAAATAATTAGCTTTTTTAAAAAATAATTCTTTGCTTTTCATCAGCTTTAAAATAGGATTAAAATCGTAATCGGCGATAGCAAATCATAAGTAACAGTAATTTTCATAGCGACCATAGTAATATTCACGACTCAACTTTCGACCTAGATATGACTCGTACCTTGATATGAAAGTTGCAATCGTGTTTTATTGCCAAATAAACAGAAATCGAAAAGGTTTTTTTACATCCTTTTGAGACTGAGGAGTATTCATTGTTTTTATTTCAGTGCTCAAGTTATCAATTTATAATTTTTCGTGCAAAAGCCGAGATTTAATTCGCAATAAAAATCATCTTCCAAATGGTATACGGCTTTCATGAAATTATTCTTCATTTGTTATTGAAACATTTAATTCAGACTTAATTGATAGAAACTTGCGACATATTTAATTAGTTATTTCCTGAAAATTATATAAAATTACAGAACAATAATTTTATTTTCTATATATTGGGCGCGAGTACATGCATATAAATAAAAAAAGAACACACCACGTAGGTATGGAATCAGGAAGAAAATAATTCCATTAGGTTCTTGGGTAAATTGTTATAATCCGTGGTATGTAATTTTAAAATACTATTTCCTTTAATAAGCATCTTATCATCATCTAATCCTGAATTATAATTTCGCAATTTTAATCTTTTATAAATTGACGTATTGTTCAACAATAAAGATGTTTAATTATACCTTAGTGACGTCGAGGTAGAGAGAATATATTTTTCTCTCATCAAAGAAACATATTTTTCTTTTTCATAAAATATTCTGTTAACCAAATATGTAACGGAAATTAGATTGGCGTTGAACATTAATGATAGCGCAGACCGCAAACTGAATCTTTTAATTAATATGAAAATTGTATAACCTTTAAATATGTTGCGAGTACGTCGTGCGACAATTCCATTTCCTGTGTAACAATAAATTAATACCTGCAATAAAACTGATTTTAAATTATTTTAATATAAATAATATTTAAATATTATTATATCGTTAAACATTTTGAACCTAATGTGTTTGAAAAAGTTTTTTAAGAGGGAAATAAACAATTTAACGTTAAATTTCTCCTGAGGCTTTCTGAGATCTACTTATTTGGTATTTACATTACTTATTATTTAATATATTAATAAAGTTGAATTGTTTTTAGATAATTATCAAAATATTTTGACTATGGTATTATCACCTCTGTCTGTATAATTTTTGGAGTCTATGGCAAAGTGTGTAAACCGAACTCGAACACCGAACTTCTTCTTTACTTTTTCTGCTGGACGACATTAACATTTGTACTGGCTATTTGTTCGGTTTCCTCATCAAAGAATATTTCAATAATCATCCACATGTTTCCACCAAGTCAAAACTAATTCAACAATAATTATTATTAACATGTTAATTTTTTTTCATTTAAGTTTAATATCGTCTAATTTAAAAATTCCAAAAGCATTAAAAATAAAATTGCAATTTTTTACAGCAAAAAAAGAACATAAAATTCATAACACCATTAGCGTTAACACATAAATCATTTTATGTTGCATAACATTCTTTAGATGCATAATCGTTAAAATTTCTCTAGAAGATTATCCTTTGTGCCTCAGAAATATACGTTAAAATGTTAATGTTTACGACCAAACATTAAATATTTAAACGGAAATGGCTTTCAACTGACTCTTAATATTACCATGTCAACACCGGAACTCGATTACAGTTTTCATCTTACGACGTTGGGAAGTTCCGTAATCAAAGGGCGCCGCCATAAAAAGTTAAGCTTGGATTAACCCGAGATAGCTTGACGAGTTTTTTCCATATATAAATTAATGAGGGTAAAATTGAAAATTCAGAGGTTCTCAAAAGAATTAACCAAGTAAAATAAACATTTTACGGTCATTATTGTTAAAGCTTTACTTAAGAAGGCTCGCTGCCTTCTGTTTTCAAGACATAATAACTAAAGATAAATGACCATAAACTTTCCACAATTGTCATATTAACTTTAAAATATTCTATTATTATCTTAATATTATGATGTTAACCATTGTAATCGAAACGTGCCATTGAAAACTGATACTTGATTCTATATACTCATGTTTATGAGATGAGCTCACTTTTCAATAATTTATCATTTTATGTTTACACTTGTTTCTTTTTTTGTTTATTTGATCACAATAGTACGTAATACACAGTTTAAATGGAATAATAATTTTATTTTTCATTGCAGGGCATTCAGTAATTAGATAGTAAAATAAAAGTAGCATTCAAGTAAAATAGTCATAAATTGTAATACAATTTTATATTGCCGTTCATGAATTCAAGGATTCATTTTAAATTGCCTTCGTAAAACTATGTTTTTTTTAATATAAGCGGGTGATTACCATTTATTTACTGCTTATTTCTTAGTCTATTTAGTTTCTAAACTAAATTTAAAAGGCTACTTATATACTATAAGAACTTAATCAGCGCAATAAATTTTACTTATTTTTTTATATTAGGTTCTAAGGAGTAGTATGTTTGATATAATATATGCAATTGTTTTTTTTCAGGAAACTAGTTTCCACTTGAAAAAATGATTTAGTCAGCCTCACTGAAAAACTCCACAACTTAAAAATTGTTAGAAAATTAACAGGTAATGATTAAAATAATGTAAAATTGAATATTATAAACTGATATATAATTTTGGAATATTTAGTGAGGAATGTACAAATCTTTAGTTCAAGTAATTCGGAAATTACGAGTATGTTATTTGGCGTATGTTGAAACAAGTGCAATCATTAAAATAAATTGATGTATTAAAAATATTTACATGTAAAGAAGACCTGGCAATATCAAATAAACCAATAAAAATTTGATGTGATATAAATATTTGAGTTATTAATTACTATTGGTTGAAAGTAATACTTATAGTTTCGATAACCTTAACATATTTCCTAAATTAGGACATAAAGTAAACAAAAAATTTTGTAATTAATCTAAAGTATTTCAAATGCAACGGATTCACTTATATCACAATTATCTGTGCAAACAGAAAGCCAAATATTTATTCTAACAATTTTCCTCCAGACGGAAAGTTTTCCCTTTGTTTGACAAACACAGTCAAAGTTTTCCCTATAACTAAATAATTTTTATTCGTAACTTCTTATTTATTCCTATTCCAACCATCGATTTACGATTACTGACGGTGTTCAAATAAAACTAATTTAAATTAAAGTTATTAAGAAAGTTGAACCAGAGACAGATTCATCAGTTATTAGAATTTATAGCATTGTGAAATTAAAAAGTGATATAATTTTTTTTTGTAGCCACATAAGTTATAAATGAATCAATTTCATTTATATTAGGATAAAATTTTGATATTTTTAATCAAAAGGAACCTCTGAAGTAACTAAAACTATTCTTTCGGACAATAGTTAAAATTCGTAATTTTCAATTATACTAAATCTATTACTTTGGATGTAATAGATTTAATAGTACCTATTTAATAGTACCTCCAGCTGCTTTAATTAACCCTTGATATGTGACATAAATATGTTTGTAATTAAGTTAAATTAACCAAATTCTAGTCCGAAATCATATTATCTTAATAACCCGATACCATTGCATAACAATTCATCCACGCGACAATTCCACGAATAGCAGAGTTAGCTTTTATCGCATCACTGTGAAGTCAGTTTATTAGAGTAACGAATAACGAAGACGCAAAATCCGAACTGTGATTTATAAATAATCTCGTAATATTAAAAAGTTCTCCTACCCTTGCGGTATTGCTTGTTGCTCACAAGGGAGAAACATAAAAAACGGATAAGCAGAAAAAAGAATTCATTGTAAAAGATGTGGTTTAACGAGACATCGTTCACTATATGAAATATATAACAATGTCGTGGTCGGTTTGGGCAAGAATTTTTTTAAGTCAACTTTACCAATGTTTGTCAAATATAGAATTGATACATTGTCAACTATGTAAAGCAGCACATATTGATCTTCAAAACTTAAAGTATAAAATCCCATTAATAGTTAATATATAATTCTTTATAATAATTCGAATAAAATACTAATCTCTGGGCATACATTTTTCATTAATTTTCCCTGTCAGGTAAAAACAAATTATTTGCTTTAATAATATAATTTTGATGTGAAATTGAATTTGCTGTTAAAATTTAAAAAAATGTTAGATTTAACCTAAATATATTTCACGGACTCTTATTTTTGCAATCCAGTGACAGGATATTAGAATATGTTTAAAGTTATCGAAACTGTAAGTATTACTTTCAACTAATAGTTATCAATAGCTCAAATATTTATATCGCATGAAATTCACATCGTCTTATTTAATATTGCCAGGTCTTCTTTGCACTTTAATATTTTTAATGCATTAATTTATTTTAATTTAAAACTTTCTATTACACCGTATTAGGTCCCAAAAATAAAATTTGTACTTGCTTTAACATATTCAAAATAACAGTAATTATTCCTGAATTACTTGAACTAAAGATTTGTATATTTGTATCCTTTACTAAAGATTTCAAGACCATTTATCAGTTTACAATATTAAATTTTACGTTATTTTATTCATTATCCGTCAATGTTCCAAAATTTTTAAATCTAGTGAATTTTTCAATGAGGCTGACAAAATAATTTTTCAAGTGAAAATTAGTTTCCTAAAAAATCGAGAAATTTTAAAAATACCTTTAGATGAATTTACAGTACAATTTTTCCTTTAATAAGTAAATTCACAAAACGAACAAAGAGCGGTATGATATTTTGTCATAATATATTTTTGGAATAGTAATAAATTTCCAAATTAACATATCCTACATTTTCGGTCCTTTATGCTGACAGTCCTCTTAGTAGTAATATTTGAATAGCCTTTGAATATTTTTATGGAAAAGTAAAGTAAAAACTGTTGTTTTTAAAAAATTTTAACTTTTTTGATTTTTCGTCCTTCATATCTTTTATTTCTCATTCTAAAACAGAAACTCGACCACGCACTTTATATAATGATGCTCAGTTTTTCAAACTAAGTATTAAACTTTGCAATTAAATACACAATACCGCTCTTCCATCGCTTATATTTTTTATGAAGATTTTAAAGCACAAGCATAAAGTTTAGGTTTCGATAAGAACTTTCATTTAAAATCATTCAAAACTAATTTCAAGAAATGCAGAGAATTACTAAAACTTACTAAATTAATTTAAATATACTTTATGCGTATTTCCATTGATCATCGGATATTAATGTAAATACTTGTTAATGTAAAACTAAGATACAAAGAAGAACTTTACGTTTATGTCATATCATTTCCACTCGTTAAAGAACCCTCTTTATTTCGGCTTTATATAAAACTTTTTTATGTTTAAATATTTATCTTTATGCACTTTCCTTATAAACTCATTTTTTCCACTAACTCTTTCATCAGTGTTGGTAAAAAAATACTTAAAAACTAATATTTATATTTTCATATGCAACTGTCAAAATTTTGAATAAATTATAACTTTAATTAGAAACATTATAAACATGTAATTTCTTTCTTATTTAATAATAATAATAATAAACCAGTTATCGCCAAAATTGTTTTATAGAAACATACACATTAATAATTATTTAATATTATTCATTACAATGAATAAAATAATCTAAAGATGTTTCTCCGATAAAGTTTTAGCTATTTAATTTCGGTTAGTAGGTGTTGCAATATTTTATTTTTAAATTCTGTCCAACAATTTAGTTGCTAGTTTCGTGAAATTATCCTAGATTCTACATACCAAATGATAAGATTTCTACATACTAAGTGATGAATTATATATATATTTATTTACTTATTTAGCTAATATTTCAGTTTGCAACTTTGATTCAAACAGCTTTACGTAAATATCAGTGACATACATTCTGTATAGTTGGTGAGGGTAGGCAAATACCTAAGTTATGGAACTGCCACAATTTATTCGAAAATTAAACTTGAAAAAATCGTGTGTATTGTATTTATCGGAACTATTGATATTTCAATTAACCAACCAACCTAATAAATTAAATGCTATATCATTTTAATCAGATGCATACTTCAAATAATCTTTGAAAGGATAAGCGATATGGATGGATAAATCAATTCGAATGGACAAATCAATTCCGTTTAAAAATGTTCAGTGTGAATTTTTGTAATTTGAAATTGATCTAATATCTAATATAATTAATGTTATATCAACGATATCAAATATGGCAATAAAATATACATCGTAATCTATTACTATACACACACACATGCACACGCATATGCGCACGCTCGCGCGCTCGCACTTAGGCACGGATGCACTCAAGCACGCATGCACTCACTCACGTAAACTCGCACGCACCCACGAATGCACACACATATACATATACATCCCGTTTAAGCAGGAGTAATACTTCGAATTAAGGTTTCCTATCCCTTTTGGTATTATTTTTTTGTTTACACGTAACTTTTCCAAGTAGCTCATTTTCAATTTGTATTGTGTGTCAAAATTTGTTTTATTTAATCCAGTAAATATATATATATATATATATATATATATATATATATATATATATTCATAAGAATTTTCATCTACGCTCGATGTAACTGAAGCATGAAAATAAAAAGTAAATCCATTCAACGAATTCCCGTAAACCACATCAAAGCGAATGACTGCGAAATAAATCTGCAAGTCGCAGAAGCGCTTCTTTCGGAGACGTATTTGCATTTTATTTCATGCGAAAATATGTGAGGCAGAGCGCAATCGACACCGACAAATCCTATATTGTAATTTATCCCTCGTCGGGGGATCCGCAACCCGTAATGATTCCTTGCAAATAACGACGTTTAGAATCAATGTGTAATCGAACCGATGGTGTTTCTTGCTCTTTCAGTTTATCCCTAAAAATTCATCCATATTATTATATGACATTTGTTTTCGTTGAAAAGTAAATAGGAAACTAAACTATTTAGGTAAAAAAAAATACGTTATACAATATATTAGTGGTTGGGTCTAATTCAACAGGTACAGACTAAGAATGTATAATCTAAAAATAAATAATTTCGTCTTTTTAAAGAAGGCAAATAAAATATAATATATCTCAACTAATATCGCAAAAGGAAAATTTTAAAAAAAAGCATAACTTCAAGGTTCGGTTCGTCACTTCAGCTCATCACTCAATCATTTAAAGCCTAAGTACACTCTATTATTTTATCAAATCCAATAAAATCTTTCATACCTTTTCATGAAAGTGTTTTATATTTCTATTATCTACATATTTTTTCTGTGCATTCTTAGTATTCTTTCTTGGCAACATCGAAAGTTCATATTTTAAGTATCAGATATAAATATTATTTATCCTTGATATATTTCATAATTCTTTCTCATCTAAATATTCACTTTTAATCAAATTGAATTACTCGCGCCGATGGTGAAAAAATGTAAGAATATTTATTTTGAGATAAAAAGAAAATTAATCGTTACTATTTGATGACCTAACTGTAAACGTTATGTTCGATTATATTTTTGTAATGATTTTTTTTGTAAGTGAACACTTACATACGTAGTTATTAATCAGAAATATAACGTCTATTAAAATATGTTACTTTATATATATATATATATATATATATGTATATATATATATATATATATACATACGTATATATATATATATATATGTATATATATATATATATATATATATATATATATATATATATATATATATCTAAATTTTAAACACAGTGAAACAAAAAAAATAATTTGGTCCTAGTATAGTAAAAATATGCAGGTAGTTAAATTTCATAAAACAATGCAAAGAATATTTAAAAGTATTTTTGGAATCATATTGAGCACATATATTTTTGCTCCAAAAATATGAAGATATACTCATTTGACAATTAATGTTTGGTCTTTTGTGTTATCCACACTTTTATTTTTGGTTAGTGTATATGTTAGTTACGAATAACAAAATACTCAAAACGAATTATTAGATAAAACAATTTCTATGTTATATAGGGTTCAATGTTACTACCTAGTTGGCTGTAAACTTGCTTAAGGTTCTCACAGAGAATATAATACCTTACGTTTTGTTTTTTATACAAAACAATAAAAGAAGAAATCTAGAATAAATAAATATGACACAGCTATGAAAAAACATATATATATGTATATATATATATATATATATATATATATATATATATATATATATATATATATATATATATATATTCTTCGATTACATTTTGAAAGGTTTCTCTAATGAGACCTTCTTTGAAAAAAAACTCTCCTGCTCCACTATTAATATGTACCAAAATATTACAAAAAATATAATATTTTGATACATATCAATTAGAAATCTCGTATGTAGTATTTATTTCATTCGTGTGAATCACAAGTAAAGATATTTCACGATTGTCACAGACAAACGGGCGGATGTGCTGAAATTATAAATATTTTTCGCTACGGTATCCTAAAAATGCGCTGATGTATAATGTTCCTGTTTAAGAGACATATAAATTTAATTATTTTACATCGAATTAAAAGACTAGGATTGACGAGGAAACGTAGGAAAATTGCCAATACTATCATAATAGTTGTATTTATTATGTAAATGCATTTTATATGAATGTATTTATTATGTACATGCATTTCAAAAAAAGAACGTAAATTTAATACAGGCAGAAAATTAACAATATTAAATAAATATTTTAAAAATAGCAAAGGGGAGGATTTTTTTTCTTAAGTAATTAGTTTCTTCTCTTTGTGTTAATAAAAATATTGGAAAGAAAAAAAATTTTTCTACATATTGATGTACCGATTTAGAAAATTTTAAATATTTCTCAAAATCAGAAATTAATTTTTATTACGTTTTTGTCGAAAAAAAAATCGTAAATATTTTTCTCACAAGTCTAGAAATATTCAAATTATTCTTTAAAACAGCGGCATGCATGCGTACGTAAGTGTTTGTATCACATTGATTACAATGATTACATTCAGAAATGCCCACAGGGGCTGTTAAACTATTGTTAACGTGTTTAAAATTACAACGTAACTTAAATTAATTGCATTTCTGATAGAATTTAATGACGGAAAGATAGTTAAATATTACATATATTTAATGACTAAAAAAATTATGTTTGTGATTTACGATATTCACAATACAGTTACTAAACTAGTTCTATTCACATTAAATTCCAAATGAATTTTAATCTAAAGCTACTGTTGTCCTCTTATGAACTTCGATAAATAACTTATCCGAATAATATTGTTATTTCTAAGTATTTAACTCTCACACTTGATTCAGGTCTTGGCGCGAATAAATGAGCTACTTACTCTACTAGTGAAACGTAAATAAATTATTTTCACCAATCTTTCATGTATCTTTGACGTTTGTGTATTTGGCGGAATACCTTGGGATTTTCATTATTTCATTTACAAACTCATTCATCTTTATTAAAAGTAGACTAGCCGTTAATCAAATTTATTAAATGAAAGTAATTAATCTTTGACATCCGCAAAATTTTGATAACGAGAATAAAAAAAATCTTGGTGTATTAAGACATGTACCATACGCTTTGGATTTGTTTGCCTGAGCTTGCATTTATATATTGGAAAAAGAAACAATTTCTACCGTAATTAATTTTCAGAAATATTTCATATTTTTTTCGTGGTTAAAGATAGAGAGAAAGAATTGAATGAAAGAAAACTTTAAATCTTACCGATATTACAGTTTTGATTGATTAAATATCCAAGAATATTATAATAGCAATTTGATTTTTAAATAATCAATGTATACATATATATATATATATATATATATATATATATATACATATATATATATATATATATATATATATATATGTATATATATATATATATATATATGAGAAAATGGGTGCTCATCATTTAATATTTTTATGTTTTCTGTTGCTTACAGGACATTATATATCCTCTGTCGCTCACACATACACGCACGCATGCACGCACGCACGCACACAAACACATACACCCACACACCCACAACACACACACACACACACACACACACACATGCACACACACACACACACACACACACACACACACACATGCACACACACACACACACACACACACACATAACACACACACACACACACACGTGTGTGTGTGTGTGTGTGTGTGTGCGTGCGCGTGTGTGTGTGTGTGTGTGCATGTGTGTGTGTGTGTGTGTGTGTGTGTGAGCGACAGAGGATATATAGTGTCCTGTAAGCAACAGAAAACATAAAAATATTAAATAACGCGTACCCATTTCCTCAAGAAAAATTAAAGAAAATTATTATTGTATGCTCTTTGAAGCATACAATAATTTCATAGTATTTCCACGAATATATTTCTAATGAACTACTAAAGTATTTAAAAATATTATGTTTCGCTACGAAAATAAATTGCTTTGTTTATTTTTGTCCGACGTAATAACATCGTGAATTTCTCAAAAATTGCAAAATTTGCAATCATTCCTATGTTCATCGGGTAACTTTTAAGAAAACTTCCACAAACGCCATTTTTCTTGATTTTACTTCAATAGATTCACAGGGAGGTGTGGTTTTAAAATTTTTTGTTAAAATTTTCAACAATATCTTTACAATTATTTTTTTAAAAATTCTAGAAATCTTGTTTTGGAATCTTTGTTTTGAATTTTAGAAAGTAATAGTTTTAACTTACTCTCTGAATTGGTCTCCACAAGGTATGAAATTTAAAAAATATTTATCCCTAATCAAAAGTACTATTATAAATGTATTTTAAAAATAAATTAATACAGTTTAATACGCTTGTTCCTATATTAGTTTAAACCTCAAATGATTTTTGTTGAAAACCGTGCGGTTTTCATTAGAAATTATTTGAGGTATATGTTCGAAATTAAATTATAAAAAAAATATTACAACTTTACCAAACTTATTACTATGCCAAATTTTAGGCTGCTAGATGAATAGATTTTATAAAATTATGTCTTGTAGATTATCTTATAATCAAAAAACGACCGTACTATTTAATAAAAAAACGACCGTACTTTCTTCGTCATATTATTTAGATTCATGTATGTGTCGCAATTGTAACATTATTTTGTTATGATTTTAATATTCAATATAGTAATAAGATAAAATATTACAACCTTCACAAACGATAGACATTTAGAAGTGTACTGAAAATAAAACCGAAGAATTTTTTTTTTGTCATAAGTTTAATTGAATTATTTATTTTGTATATAAGTTTAATTGAGTCATTTACTTGAATATAACCAAATTTTAAATATCAAGCACCCCTTAAAAACTTTGTCTATCATATTAAGTCCGAAATCCACTTAATAACACTAACATTTCATATCGTTATCATTATCAATTTCTTGTGAACTGAATGTTTTGTTGATGAAAACAGACATTTTGAATTTTTTAACATTAACAATACATTCAGAAACTATCTGACTCATTCAGAATAGAATTTTCATTTGAAGAAAATCGACTATATATTTTACTGCAAAGTTTTTTATTTTTATTCCAAAAAATTCAACTGATCTAAAGAAAACCTGAGACATTATATGGTTTAACATTGATAACAAATTCAAAGACTATCTCTAACCCATCCTAAAACAAAATTTTAATTTAAAGAAAACCGACTGTATATTTTACTACAACGTTTTTTATTTTTATTCCAAAAATTTCAACTGTTCTGAAGAAAACCTGAGACATTACATTGTTTAACATTGATGATAAATTCAAAAACTCTCTCTAACCCATCCTAGAATAAAATTTTAATTTAAAGAAAATCGACTGTATATTTTACTACAACGTTTTTTATTTTTGTTTCAAAAATTTCAAGCCATAAATTATTTCAAAGCAAATGCAAGAGAAGTCTCTTTTAGATATAAATTGATATAGACCGTACCGCTTCCTAAACAATATTTTATTTGCCTCCAAAATAAATATGAGGCAGGGTGTAATCGATATCGACAAATTACAAACTAATTTGTGCCCCGTTAAGGAACCCGTCACTTTTAACGATTTCTGGCCACTAACGATATTTTCAATTATCTTGTGAGCGATTTTACGGTCATGATAGTGTTTCGTTATATTTTAGTACAGTCTACCAGAAGTCGGTTGCATTTTGTGTATTTTTTCTTGAACACTGCGTAACCAAAATGGTGATCTTTGTTCTCGTATAACATATCGCATTCCACAATGTCCGTTAAATAATTTTGTACGACGTCGGTTAATTTAAATAAATAATCCAGTGAAGAATTCTATGCGACATCAGCCACATCAGCTAGCAATATTATATTATTCGGAGTGAAAAAAGAGTACGACTTTTTCAAATTATTTTGCATTTTAGTTCCAGCAATAATTACTTAACCATCCTACAGCAAACAAAAATGGTATTATTTGCAAAAAAATAATAACAAAGTTCCATGTTTAAAACATCGCAAATAAAAAAAGAGTTTTAACCACTTTTGACCATAAATTAATCTTAGTGAAAAGTGATGACATTAATTTCTAATTAACGTAGGTGTTCTACAAATTATTTATTACATTAAATACCTCTTTGCAGTTGCCCTCGAATAAATATTGCTTAAAAAAATAAACGCTTTAATCGATTCAAAGTGTCAAATTATAGTGATACCTGAATTTATAGGATTTTTTTGCAGCTTGATATCTATACTTTTTATTAGCAAAAAAAGTCTTGGTATTAAGCAGCAGAGATACTGCGGTATCAAGCTACTACATTTTAGTTTGAAGGTTCATCTGTTACAGCTTTGACCTCCTCAAAACAATTCGTTTGCAAATTAGCGTAACATATTTTTTGGATAATGATCGATGTATTTAATTTTATATTATCACCCACTTTTCTCTTAAATTGGTAGGGTAATAAATTTGGAATATTGAAATTTAATTATCCTTCTTCAGCTAAAACTGCAAAAAGGCACAAATTATATAAAAAATACGTATTGAAGTATTAGTGGAAGTAACTATTATCATGTAATATTCGAATAAAGTGGAGTTTTAACAAAATGCTGTACGTCATTTCATTAAATGAGAATACTCTAGCATTACAATGTTTCAAAATGATATTTATAAATGCCAATGAAATCTTTACGATCTTTACGAACTATCTTGATCGATCCCAAGATAGTACGTAAACCACTACCTATAATTAATTAGTAAACGTTCTAATAGATTTATCCTCGTCGTCATCTCAATAGATTAATCTCGTTGAGTTGACACAAGATTAATTTTAGTCCAACTTAGAAAAAAATTGATCAATAACATTAATTAAAAAATAATTTAAAAAATCAATCGAAAAATATTAAGTGTGACAGGCAACAAAAAAAAATTTTTTTCTAAATTACATCCTTCAAATACTATTTCAAGTTTAGTTGATTATTTGGCTAGATTACTCTAATTTATTTTAGTATCATAAAGTATAACAACGAACATATTTGTAGTGAAAATAAATTTTCCTTAAAAAATGTATTAAAAAATGTCTCTAGAAAATATATTTTACTATCAAAATTATAATCCAATCTTATGATGTGAACTGTAAATTATTATGACGTTATTCGAACAACATAGACTACACGAATTAATAATATAAATTTCTTCCATTCTTGTTTCATATTCCAAAATCAAGAATTTTAAAGCCCTGCTTAGTAAACTTGCTTAATGGCTGGTATGTTCCAAATAAATTTAATAACAGAGTAAATTCAACTAGTGGTCGTCAAGTGGACGAAATTGGATCGTATTTGATTAAATTTTAAGTTTGAACGTTATTCCTTTGCCAAATAATATATCTCCAATATCATTGCATATATTTTTTGTGTTTTATTCTTTTTCGACAGCTGAGAGCGTGCAAAATACGTCATTAGTTTGTTTGCCGTGATTCCCTGCAATACCTATGAAATTTAAAATTTAATGTTAGTAACACCGATATTTGTTACACAAAATATAAAATAAATTCTTTTTTGCCTTGACATACACTCCATAGACAATTGAAAAAGAATAATTTGAAATTACACAAAATTCACAGCTGGAAACTAATTCAGTTCATCTGACATTTTTAAATTTTTTAGCTACAATCTCTACTCTGGGCGACTGTTTGATTGCAGACTCTGCCTTTGACATTGACAGTACGAACGTAACCAATGAATCTTTTATCGTAGAACGTAAGCATTGAATCTTTTAATGCATTTGTAAGGTATAATTTAATGTATTTGTAATTTGTTTAACTATGTTAAATCTTTAACTCCAATTTCTATTTGCTTAACTATGCCAAATCAATGCATTTTACTTAACTACGCCAAATCTCATACTGCTCCTTGCACGCATGTGCTTAAAAAGGTAGTATCAATTTTTCTCTTCACGTATTAATATATAGATATAGAATATATTAAGAAACATAACGCACAATGAAGCATTAAATTTTATTACTTAATTTAAATTACCACTAATTCAATATTTCCCATTATCAAAACGAGAAAACTTTTATATTTTATGCCAAGTTCGTACACTACGTTTTCTTAAAGAATTACAGAGTTTGTTTTTCGATTTACTAGTACAGTTTGATGTACTGTAATTATTGTCTTCTAGAAATTTAAAGTATTTGGAAGGAAGATATTTATATTGAATTATTGAAAGAAAAAAAACCAGTATTAAACTTCAATTTCGGTTAAACCCGAAGAAAAGAGTTACGGATTAGGGAAAATCGATGCATCGATTAAATCCCAGTCATAATTTTATCGATACAAGTGAATGATTCAATATATGTATAACATATTTCATATAAAGTTTTATTGTATGAATTAAAATATAGAAAATTATTCAAGGATAGTATATTTTGTTGTTATTCTGGACCGAGATCTTGGAATTGTAGGTCTGTGAATGTTAGTTATTCTTGGTACCTAGATTCTTCTTGTATACGAATTGAGGTAACATGTTTCATTTTTTCGCTCATATAATACGTATAAGTGAATTATGTTTCTTTTCTCAAATAACATTTACTCTTTAATCGTTTCCCTAGAATTAGCTACCATTCATAATGTAAGTGCAGATTAAATTTTTCGTCAAGTTTACAATGTCTTAATTGTTCTTGGATAAAATTAAAACCTTCGAAATATATGAAAATAGTTAGATGGATTTATTTTTTTAATATAAAAGAAAAAAAAACGGCCCGCATGTTACATCCCTTAGTGTCGTATTGGAGTTAATGAGAAAGAAATGGAAAAAAATAAATCAACACTTCTTCATGTTCTTTTTGAAGTGGATCAATTACAACAAACCTAATAATGTACCAATCGTTAGACAATTTATTCCGGATTATACATTAAATTTTCTTTTATTTGAGAAATTTCTTTCATTATATTGATAATTAATTTGATTAAGTACCGGAAATGATGTTTTTCCTATTTCAGCGAAAGACAATATAGTTTGTCGATATTTTGCGGTCGCCTAAATTTAATAGCGCAATCCATTTACGAAATTTATTAAAAAACATTTTTTAAGTAATTTCAATACTTCATTTGGTTTTAAAGAAAACAATCTATAAAGTATGAGCAGAACTGGCACTACGAGGGATATTATATAATTAGTATATACATAAGTAGTTATATGTAAAAAATAGATAAATTTTAACATGCAAAATATTTCCTTCCTTCCTCTTCGTCTTTATTACTGAAAACATATGTATTACTTTGAACATAATGGCAATTTTGAGCTACACCTGGTAACGTAATTCAAAGTCTACATTTGTTGTTTTTCAGTGAAAAATAAGTTAAAAGCTGTTTTCCTCAAAACCTTTGAACATGAAGGAGAATGCCATAATGACCTGCACGAATAAAGATGAATGTTTTATCAAAAAATAGACCTAATTTGTAAGAATTTAATAGTAAAGTCACTTTTAAACGAAAAATTTACCAAAAAAAGATACAGTTTGCTTTGCACCACAAGTTTTGCTCCATTTATTTATTTTTCTATAAAAAAGTTATGATTTATCCTTTGAAAAAAATGTTTTAAATAACTACCTTAAGATATTTTTCCACCTACCTATTATAAATATTGTCCATCTAAATGTTTAGTATTACTACATTAAAAACAGGACTGGAAATAGAGTGTTTATACTTTTCATATGAAACTGTCTTCCTCCTATATAACATGGATCCTTTATAATACTAGTACTAACAGTAATAGTAGTCATTTTGATAGTTATTGGCATTCTAATTGACACAACAATTTAAAAAGTATTGGTATTGATAATTATCATTATAGGATGGTAAAATAAAAAAAAAAGATTTATATGCTTTACAATTTATTATTCATCAATAATATTATCATATTTAATTAACAAATAATTAAGAAATTGAGCAGGAGGTTTTGTACTATTTTGATGTTTTGCTCAAACTAAATACCACATAACGGTCACTGTATATGCACAACAATCTACAGTTCTTCGCCCAACTATAGTACTGTTAAATTGTCTGTCATCGCTATATGTTAGCTTGAACCATAATATAAAATATACACATAATATATTTTTAGAGTTATATGTCGATTTTAGATTATGACTCTGAGCAACCATGTGTTTTCTGAGACACACAATTGTTCATGTAGGCTGACGAGATGAGCTTCACTGCACATTGTAGGAACCGGTGAACCGTATGTACTCTCCATAATAGGAACGTGCCTGTTTTAATTTATAGATACCACAGGCAACCAAAATGAGCTCGTCATAGTTTAGGTGGGAAAATTGAACTACTCGTACATTGTGGGTACCTTCAATTATATTCCTAAAGTGAGCGTTTCTTCCATTGTAATTTTTACTTAGTATATATACTGCTAAAGTATTAGTTTCAAATATCCTTTTATTAATGATTTCTACAATCTGTGCTGCGTCAGATCTGTTTGCAATTCTAGTATGAAAACAGTTAATTGAGGCAGCAGCAATCTATAAATTTATCACAAGATGACTGGAAGTCCTACTGATAAATTCTTAGCGATTTATCTGAAATTTTTCTTTAAAATTTTCGTCAACAACTTCTACTATCTGCCGGCAAATATTTAGAGCTCGTATTTTGTTTTCTGCTAATGTGGATAGCTGTGTTTCTCCCTCTTGTTAAGATAATGGTATAGGGATACTGTAATTAGATACTTCTAGTAATAGTACAGAGTCCTTTAAACCCCCCATTTACGATAAAAACATCGCCATATTTAAAATTATTCCTTATTGGCTCAGTTTCTACATTACATTTATTTTTATTATATCAGTATGTAAAGCTGTGGCTAGATAGGGACCTAAAGCTTCTAAGATATATCCGTCGCAGTACATAAACAAAAAGGGTTTTACTAAGTTACTATATTCGCGTAGAGAGTATATGTTCTTTTAGTACGTATAATTTGAACTTTTTTGGCAGTACACATACAATGGTAATTGGGATTGTTTCACCTTATACATTAGTACCACCAAAGAGGGCACTAGGAATCATATGATTTCTTTGGGCTATCCCTTCTCTTGTAAATGTATTCCTAAGTGTGCTGGAATAAACTTTTGATGTAGTATTTCTATATATATATATATATATATATATATATATATATATATATATATATACATACATGTGATAGTCGAGGCATTTCTGTCAACAATGCATAAAATTCTTCTTTGGTTATACCAAACCAAAAGTACCTTAAATGTTGCATAATGTCAATATTTTCAAAATCAATCATTCGGTCTTTCTTCAAAAACTTCTTTCTTCTTCGGTCTCAGTAAGCTGATTCCACGAATTGCTACTTAAATGGTAATGATCGATTCGACAATTAACTGGAACATCGAGAACTTCGGAAATGAAAAGATTTGGAGACGTTCACTTGCAACGATAACGATAAAGCACCCTTACGTGGTCACACACGTAAGGGTGCCTTATCAGTTTTCGTTCAGCCTTATCGTTCAGCTTACTCACTCACTGATGTGCCATTCCCCTCATCGCATACGCGGCCCATCGTACGATGGATTTATGTGGCCTCGGCTATATGTACTTATTGGCGAACGCCTGTCATTTATTATACGATTCGCAATGAGAAACAATTTCATTAGATTATATTTGTAGGTTTCTGGAAAATTTCTCACTTCAAATGCATGTTTTTCAATTTTATATTAATAATTGAGATACACATGGAATTAAATCATTGCCATAAAATGTAGGAGACAGAATAATTCTAGCAAGCAAAAATATTTTTTGGTGAGAAATTGCAACCTGCTAACTGCTAGTAAATAATCGATTGTGCGTTGCAATTAATTGGCTTAAATTATGGCAAAACATTTTTTGGGTCATTGGAATGAAATAAAATAAAAATTTTCCTTTGTTTGACATTGTTGTTATAATTATGTATAGCAATTAAAAATTAGGTTTTTGGAAATAGTCTTTAGCGGAAATACTTTTAGTTTTGCCTTCGTACTCGTATGACATTATATTAAGCTCAGTTTTTACTATGACTGCGGCGTTAAAATTATAACGTCGTTTATTTTAAACTAAGTATATAGTACATTGAAGTTTGTATCTTAAGTTTTCAGAAATATTGGTTAATTGTCTGTGGTTGATGAACTAAAGCAAATTCTAAAACATGAATGATACGATTAATATCAACGTTTCATGGTTGCGGCCTACGGCTTTGAAATCATTATTTTTTCTCAAAGAGTCACTAACATATTATAAAAATAACCTGAATAGTCACGGAGTGAATGTGAAGCGACTGTGCGAAAAAGAGAAGTTGTGCCCAAACAGAATGGGTGAAAAACTCTGGGATAAACTTAGCTCGATTAGTGGATTGATATAAGCTGAAGAAGATTAATTTTAATATTTAAAGATTTTAGTAGAACAATACCTATTTAGTATATTATTTCCGTGAAACATCGTAGATTTGGAGTTTAAAGCACACATTGTAGTAAACTTTCTACGTCGCTAGAGACTTCAACTAAAACATTGCACTCATCTCTGTGTGTAAGTGTGCATGTGTATGTAAGAAAAAGAAAAGACGCCCCGACTTGGCACCAATCCTAAGAATTTCTAAGAATAGCAGTATTTTTCACATTTATTTATGTTTGTTGACGGCATTGTACCGCAAAAATATCTAATAAGTTATTGCAAAAATGCCTAATAAGTAAAATGTCTAACAAGAATTGATTATTTTATTCCTTTTTTTTAAAGTCGGCTCCATTTTTTGTTTCCAAGTTTCATGGAAATAAAAAAATATATATCATTTTCAAAAAATTGGTTGATTGTTATCCATAACTTCCATAAAAACTTAAACATAATAACGAATTAGCCGCTCGTGAACAATATGTGTATCATGACATTGAGCGCCATTTCAAATTTATAGTAGCAAAAACATAGGTTGGAAGAACAAGATTTAGAAAATCATAATCCTTAATAGCAAAGATTACAGACTTGTTGTTTATGATAGAGATATAAGAGAAATGTTATTCGTTTTGCTCTGGGATCGATTAAAAAAATGTGAAAACGGCTCGATCGAAGTGCTACTGAAAAATACATCAATAAATAAAATTAATATAATTAAATTAGGTATAACTCTATATAAAAGTTTGATTGAGGCATGCATAGTTCAGAGGTAGCTAAAAATTAAATGCCGCCACATTCGGCGGCACATCAAAAAGGTAATGGAATCGTGCGGAGTGGACCCGCAAGGATGGTTTATTTTGCTTGTTTCCTTAGCGCCATAACTTATTGCTCAATTTCTGCCATATATGTCGTAGACATATTCAAGTAGAATATTTATTCCTCAGAAATACACAAGTCGATATTTAGCAGTTTTAAATTCTATAGACTCGTTGAAGGAGGCGTATCCAAATTCCGCCTTGGAGGTATGACTATGCATAGCCCATACTGTATGCAAATATTAGTTATAAAAAAAATATTACCCAAATTTCAATAAATTTTGCGAGCACAAATATAGTACCAGTTACAGGTTTAACATTGGAAATATTAAGCACAGACTGTTCAGGTTCTTAAAAAGTGGATTGCGAGGGTGCCAAATATATATATATATATATATATATATATATATACATATATATATATATATACATATTATATATATATATATATATATATATATATATATATATATATATATGAATTGCCTGCAACAATGAAAGTTTTGAAAGGCCTTAATTTTCAGAGTAGAGTGAAAAACATAGTTATGGGTAAAATTTATTATAAACTGAAAAGTATACTAGCTGACATATAAAAAGTTTACTATTATTATTATTTTGTAATATATATTTTTTAGTTGTAATATAGATTTTAAAAAGGATTGATTTTATTGATTGTTCTGTTTGGCTGGCATTATACTTTAACGTCACTTTTGTGAATATCTTTTGTTTATATGACAATGGCCTTTACGTGGTAATTATATTTTTACATGTATCTAACTTTTGTTTAATTTATCAGGCTTATTTCTGATTCATAGGTTGATAGTGTGTTTAATTATTTATAATGTTGCTCCTTATTTTTACCTTCGGATATATTTTTAGATTTATTGTGTACAAATTGACGCGTGTGTGATTTACGAGTGTGGTTTATGTACCAATATCGAATAAAACTTTAACTACGAGATAAAAAAATTAAATGTGAAGTGTAAATTAGTATTAAAACAAATGTAATATTAATATAGTATGTAGTTTCAATATATATGCACTTTGCATATTTAAAAAAATGTTTGCAAAAAATATGCACACTGCAAAAAATAAGCACTTTGCATATTTTTTTTTAATAAATGGTGAATTTGGGAATAACAATACAAAATTGTAAAATATTACACAAATATCAATAATTTCTACACAGCTTTGTAGTCAAAGAGGATATTGGATTAAAAGAGAAAATGCTTTTAAAAAAACAGATTTTGGAAGATTTTTTAAATAAGTAACCATTATAATTCAATCAAAATACTAAGGACAAGTTACTCTAGAATAGGGTCAACTTCACATTTAGTGGTATACACAACTAATTATCACAAACGATCAATTGTGTCATTTAGTGTTATAGACAGTAATTTTGATAAGTTAATTTTATTTATAAATATTTACCCACAAGTTGGTTCTACTATTTAGATTAATAAATTTTTGAACAGGATGCCTGATCAAATGGAATAAAATTTTAGCGGGTCTTAAAGGTAATTAATAATTGAAATATCTGACGAAAAACTATTATATTAGATGTGAAATCATTAAAATGCAAAGAAGTATATGAAAAATTACTTTGATTCCCAGTCCTTCGAATGTAATATTTGTAATCATGTACTCGTAGCTCGAATGCCACAGAGCAGTGACAACCGGCAGCGTCACTGGTACGATACGAAATTATGTTAAAATCACGTTAAACTATATTACGTTGGCTATTAAAATTCTTTACCGGAATTACAATTATTTTTTGTTTATTATCAGATGCCTTACAGAATTATTGAAATGTTGTCAAAATTGTTTAAATAAAATTTCCAAATACATCTCAATAAACAAGTTGACCGCTAACCAAACTTTGCATTTTATATACAAGTATGTGAATTTTCTAACCTATAATTCTAAATCTTAGGTTAGAAAATCGAGCAATCACTTGTAATTATTTCAGTAGCTTTGTCATAAATTTAAACAGACTGTTGGATAGATTTTGGGATTAACGTATGCAGGAAAGATCAGATTGAATTTTGAAAATTTAAAAATATTGTATAGAAATAAATTTCATAATTTCGATTGATTCTTCATTGAAATGAGATCTGAATTTTTGTATTCCCTTGCTTGGAAATTTGCTCTTTCGATGTCACTATATTTCATTTATGTGTCATGATGGCAATTTTACTTACCACTAAAATATATGACGTTGTCGGTGGTCTCTACAAGCTGGGATAAGTTGTAACTGTATTGGCGTTTTATTCATGAATATGATACTTATTTTTGTAGTGTTGAACTTCATTCACATCTATCTTAAGTTTTGGTAACTCTGTAGATTAGTTGTTGACGTTCTTCGTAACTGCACACTGCTAATACGATGACGTCCAAGTATCATAAATTAATGTAGACGGCATTAAATTTTATGCCAACATTTATGACCGATGTATTCTAAGCGTCAGTGTAGTCCATTTGATATTATTGATGCAAATTTATGCCAGATGTATTCTGATTACAGACATGCGTTTGCTGCGTTGGTGGTAGTAAAGTTTTTGAACATTTGCAGGTCTATATCATAAATATCCACTAGTTGAATGGACTAGGAGAACGCATCATTTCACTATGTTACTTTTAGTGCTTTACTTTTCAGGACAATAACGAACACAAATATTATAGCCAATATGGTGCCCGACACACGTTAACCGGTTATGGCACACAAAAAAAAACTACCTTATTTGCTAAAGAAGGATTTTTTATATTTATAAATAAGTAAATATATCGATAAAAGTTTAAATGAATACTTTTCAAACATTTTCTGGTATGACTGATTTATTTCTGGTTTTGGTTGATTTAATTTAAACGCAGTTTTAGTCAAAAATTAAAAATTTCCTGAAAAAATTCAAGATAATGTTTAGTGGAAATAAATAAATTTGATTATAAATATTTAAATCTTTTTAGAATATATTAGGTGTTTTGAATATAAAACCAAATGAACAAAAATATTGATAAAAGCGTTATTTAAAGAATAGTATGGAGACATTTTTCTTATTCTTCAATCCTGTATGATATATATATATATATATATATATATATATATATATATATATATATATATATATATATATATGTATATATATATCACTTGAAAACCATACTCAATGAAAATTTCATTAAATCTACTTTTACAAAGAAATTCATTAAAATTTTCATTCTGTATTTTTGTCATTGAGTGACACTCGCTCGTAAAGTAGAGTAGAATACATTTTAAATACAGGTACCTTAACACAACAGTCTCGTTTCGTCGTTTTGTCACTTACGTGCCAATGACAAGGAAAATGAAGTGCGCGGGTATCGATGCGGCAAATTGGTTTTACCCCTACCGCAACCCCCTTTCCATCTCATCGTATTGCTCTCCTCGTTGCTAATATTTCATCTTCTGCAATTTAGTCCTTACTCACCAAATTTGCGTCCTTTTGTGGTATTTGGAAAAGCAAGCTATCTTATGCTTGTAGTGGAACCCATGTTATGGAAAATTCAATCTTTAATATGAAATTCTTTGTTTACTGCAATTTTGTTACAAAATTGTTTAATTGGTCACTGAATATTTCCTTTTCTTTTTCATTCGTTCGTATAGCGCTTTCGTTGAATAAAATGTTAACTAGCAATCGCATGTAAAAATATTTTATATGTAAAATTTCTAATGATATATTTTTACAAACTTGATTTGACCCCTTTTTGTGAATAATAAATAAATATTTTAAATTTGTTTTGATAAACAAATTAATTAATTTAAATAAACAAATAAATTAATTTAAATTTGTGAATTCATAATAATGTGACGAGTTACATATGGAATGAAAATTATGGAAAATATACCATGTAAATACTTTTCGAATCTTGAGCCAGTGTTATTTAATTTTGGAAGTCTTTCCTAATGGTTCCTAAAGTTTAATTTTCTTGGAGTGCGCTTGATATAATAAAGGTATTGGCTAAAGGTTATAAATTTGTTTTAATGTTAAAATGTAGTACTATTAATAGTACTGCTAATACTAGCTATGCTTGAGACTTTGTCTGCATGGGCCTTTAGAAAATATTATTAAATTATAATTATAGGGATTACAAAAGTAAACTTTTTCCAAATAAGTGAGTTTTTCATTGAAACGTGATATTACTACACATTCTTTCCTTTTAGTTAGTCGATTATTATAAATCCTAGTCTGATTCTTATCTCAGAACCAAGATAATCCAATAGTTAAAATTTCATGGAAATCCCTTTAATTGGTTTTACGTGATGACAATTCAAATAAAGAGGCTCACAAGGAAACAGGTAAACAGATGAAAATTAAAAAAAAACAATATTTTGTTATTCTATCAATTGTATTATAATCCCCTAAATTATTTTTTTACAAGTCTTCAACGTAGTGACAGGTAATTTTTTATACACAACAACGTAACAGGAAAATGTATACAGCCTAACATTAGACCTACTAAAGTAATTAAATTATAAATATTGGAATAGATTCAAAATTTAAAAAACAACAATATAAGCTTATATCGAATACGGACAACATCAAAAAATATATGTGGAAATTAATCAACAGGGAAGTCTGCCCTAATAGGTTTGCCCGCATTTGAGTTACTTAAGTACCTACCGCTCCCCACTAATTCACACTTAAAATTCTACTAGGTACTATACCCTCGTTTCGCCAACGTATAGCCAAATAGAGATCTTAATTAATTTATTTACACTTATCTTGTGGTTTTTAAAACTAATAAACAAATAAAAACTCCAGTACTCATATATTCATGTAAAATGCGCGCTTCATCTACTGAGTGTTTATTTGAAAATAAAATGTATATTAGTAAGTTTTCCAAAATAGTTTATTAGGGGTGGTGAAAAATGTAAAAGTTTTTCTCTCATTAAGTTTTTTATATACATATTCCAATGTTGTTGTTGCCTTAAATAAGAAATTAATTGCAAACAAAATTTCTTGAACTTATGTATTTTTCATAATCACATAATAATTAAGAGAATTTTATGCAATGTTGGTGCATTAAAAGTACTTACAATATGTTTCGCATTTGAGTACAACGTTTTATTTGCAAGATAATTAGAAGTGATAAGATTAAAGATGAATTATAAAAGTATAATATAGGGGAGTTGTGCACAAAATTTTTGACATTAGAATTTATTTGCACAAGGAATAAACGTTTTGTTACTATTTGGGCAGATAACTTTACCCTATTTTACAGCTGTAATATAAATTACATAAGTACAATGTTTCTAAAGAGTTGATATAGATTAACGTGTCCAGGAAAAATCAGCATAGCACGGAAACCTAAAAAGCGTATACTTAGGAAAGTTCAGAATAAGTACGATTGAAATAGATTTCAAATTAGCCAAGTTTAATTGGAGAAACCTGTTAGTAGTTTTCAGTATTATTTTTAACCAGCAATAAGTTTCATATTATAATATGAGATATTTCATTATCGTCACCGTGGTATGTTGGGTTGAACGCAGGACATACGGTCGTCGAGTGCGTGGCACGCCACGTGGACCCCGGTTTGATTCCTGGCCGCTCATCAAGCGGAACCGGAGAAATTCAACTTTTCGAGGTTCTGGCAACAATTTTTCCATATAAGATCTTTTTCATCTTATTTGGACACGACAACGACAACAAAAACAACAAATATTTCACATATTAAGAAATGCCAGAAAGTAAAACAAATCACATCAGTTTAAAGTTTTCAGTGTATGTACCGATTAAAGTATTTGCAACTGGGTCACAAAATGTTAAACTATCGCATGAAATTCTGTAATAAGCACCATAATTAAACTTTTTGGGAATTTATGTGTCATTATAATGATGCACTGATAAAACTTTCTGATTTTCATGTACTTTATCCGCAGTCAGGTCGAAATTATGTTTGTCACATTTCATTAAGGAATGAAGCGATCTAAATACTTCGCAGTAACTAACAAATTTTAACATGCACTCCGTTTCACCAACACAGGAATCATTCACTATTTTTAATGAAATCACTATCCAACTTATAATTTACCAATTGTCTGAGTGAGTTACCGTAAAATATTTAGAAATATAAAACCAAAGACAATAACAAACAATAAACAGAAAGAGTGCTAGAATCAAATGTCTGCGTTAATTTTCGATTGATTGCGTAATAAACGAGGGCGTTAAATAAATCATTAAAATTGATTTTGTGACTTTTCCGGAAAAATCCCATAACAATCTTAAGTATATGAAATCATGTCTAGTAAGATCTGTAATATAAATGCAGATAGAAAACAATTGTACATTACCACATTGAGGTTTGGAATGTCAGAAACACGTACAAAACTACCAAGGGCAGGTAATTTATCATTAAGAAAAAATAGAACTAAAATTCCATACTGACTAGCTTCAAGTTACCAAAAAAAATTCTGATGTGGAACTTACTGGATAAACTGTTTTTAAGATCAAAAACAATTGTCCATTTACCATACTGAACTAAGCTACGTCTATCTGCCATTTATCATCTATTTCAGTAAATAATTAGTCGATACAAAAATAAAAGAATCTTTAAAACGTAATCCATAACAATAAAACATTTGGAAAATAATCTAAACCCTTGGCAATTTCAGAAAATAATAACTGCGGTTAACAAATAAATTTTACACCTATTGTGACTTGCACCTTGTTAGAATAATATTTTCATAATATTGAAGAAAGTTTTTACCTAAACCCTAACAATCCTTAAAGTTAGGGGATTTTGGTAAATCAAATTCCCATTCGATATTTCCCTTAACAAAATATCGCAAATTCGATGACGCTGGAAAAGTTAAGCTGTTAATGCCCACGAAGTTGAAATGCAGGGTCGCAAAGGTGGAAATCGATAACAAGGATAGCGATAGCAATAATGTACATGAGGCGCAATATTTTACCTGAAGGCGATTAAACTTTTGTTTGCAATAATAATAATATCACATAATTTTTTTTACACATCCTCTTGTACTTTTTAATTTTCTTCATACTCGCTAAAAATGTAATGGTAAAAAAAATTTAATTTTCTTAATAAATTCTTCAAAAACGTAGTTCTATTAAAGTTATTAAACGTAGTTATATTTATTTTTCTCCAGTAAATGACATTCGTAATAAACGCTTGATTGTAGCGCTTGTTTCGAAAAAAATGCTTGAAGCTGTGAATTGAAGGGCATAAGTTTCAAGATCGTAGATCATTAATAGTCATTGGTGTGAATCTCCAGCAAAGCTAAAATTTGTAATGTTCGTGATATGTTAAACTAAACGACTTAATACATGAATATATTAAGAAGTATTATTAGGTTCATAACACCAAAACATAATGCGATGTATAAGCAGACGCGTTCATTACGGTGTTTTCGCGGGCAAACAGGGAGCAAGGAATATTCAAAATTATTTTGAGATTAGATTAGATATAAAAAAGGACTATGTCTTATAAGAATTTTAGCTTCTAGTATAATGAAATATTTTGGGGATGTCATTTTTTAAAAAAATCTGACGACTTATGAAGTAACGTACGACTTATAAAGTAAGTACCTTTGTAAATAATTTCCGTATGATGTATATAGAATATATATATACATATATATATATATATATATATATACATATATATATAAATATATATGTATATATATATATATATATATATATATATATATATATGTATATGTATATATATATATATATATATATATATATATATATATATATATATCATCAATCACATCACAACAATCAATACAATCAATCATTTTTGAGTTTCCCAGCCATCCAGTATCAATCTACTCCATAAAAACAAAATACAATTTCATAACCATTTGTCACAAATGAACTTTTTTCTTTATTTTGTTCCTTGACGTAGGGTTCTGTGTTAATCTAAATAAGCTATTGGTGTTTTCCTAATCTTTGATCTATTGCTGTTGCATCTGATCATTAGTCGGGAATATTTTGTTGCTTGATCCTATGATACTGTAAACTCCCTGTGTCTTCAAGCTGTACCACTAACACGTTAAAGTGTTTCAGCCGCCTCATTTGGTAATTCTTGGTATATTTGGTGATCTCCTATTTGACAGTTCTGATGTTGAGGTTTTTGTACATATCTATCTTGTTTATGCAGAAGGGGATGTTTTATATGACTCATCATTTCAATCTGATATTTTTCAAGTATCTCAATATCACTTGAGCTGGAGGATCTCCGAAGCTAGATGCTATACATCTTTATTAGTTTCAGAATGATTTTGTAAATAGCCATTTTACTTATTGGAGAAAGTGTAGATTTCCACCCTTTTAATCAATTAAATTCTTTAGTTTAAAGTCGAACTAATCCCGTTTATGTAAGATATATTCACGACAAGTGAGTAGACGATTGAGGTGTAATCCCAGATATATTGCATATTCGTTTTATGACATTTGTTCGTTATATAATTTAAGTGATGTACAAGTCTGCCTTCTGAGGGTTACTGGAACATGTAATAATTTAGGTAGATTGGCATTTATTCGTCATTTAGTGACCCACTCCTCGTAATCTCTAAGGGGCGTCTGTAAATTAGCTGAAGCTGAGATAGGATATTTGTGAATCGATAAGAGAGCGGTATCATCCTCGTAATTAGCGGTAGAGTTGACGTAAGAGTTAAAAGATTGGCGGTGAATGTTAGGTATGGTACCCGACTGATGCTACCCTATTGGACTCCTTATAAGTTTATTACATTGTACACATTTCTTCATTACATTTCACTTCGTAATACATTTTACTTAAATAAAAGATAATTTGACGACGTGGACGTGGTAGGGTTTTCTTTATTTTGCGGCGTAAACTTTTTTGCAATACTTTATCGAATGCCCGACTTATGCCAAGAAATACTGCGGGGCAATATTTTCTACTATTTTACGTTCGGTTGATGATATAAAGAAGTCAATATACTTGTTTTACGGTTCTATGTTTCTCAAAAAAGCCAAGCTATTGTGCTTAAAATATTTTTTGTAAATAGTGTTGAATTTTGTTCGGCAGTATTTTTCAAGGCGTTTTTCTATAACATGCGGGAGACTAATTCTAGTACCATAAACACTTGTGCGATTTTCCATTTATAAAGACTGATAAATTGTCCAGTGCACGCACTTAAAATTAACACCAGCACCGTAAGATGGAAATAAAATACCTTGCGTGTATTAAACAGATTGTATCAAATCCTTCTGCGCTGTTTTATCTAAAATACTCAAAATAAAGGCAGATTAGGATTAAATTGCTTGTACTTGAGCATAAAGTAAAACTGACGGCGAATTCTCATTGGTGACCGGCAGAATTTTATACTTATAATAAGTCTACAGCTTTGATATTGGCAGGATAAAAACCTGTGCTAAATCATACAATTCGTAATTTGGTGAGCAGTTTTCCGTGGCCTTAGTTAAATAACCTGGATCATAAAGTAGAAAACTCTATAAAAACTCACACAAATCCTGTAGCGGAAACACAATAAAGGGATGCATGACTGATCAGTCTCGGGTATTAATCTCAATGTATTTGGTAAACGTCATTGAATGTAACCTTCTTCTAGAATAGGCGTTACCCTGTACGTGATTTTTTTATAGATATAAATCGTGGAAATAAATTATTAAACAAAGAAAACCCTAATAAAATACCAAATCTGTATTGAATGCTTAACAAAAGTACAAAAATCATACAGAAAATATTTTACAAAAGCATATTTTCAAGAAACAGAAAAAACGTGATTTGTACTTTATCTTAGGTGCAGTGAATAAAACTGTAACGAATTAAATACATAACCTAAATCATAAACATTTCAAGAGTGATTAGATACCCTTAATAAAAGACAAAGAAATGAAATCAGTCTCAAAGGAAATGGGGGAAACAAAGACGTGCCAAAAACGACATTAATCTAATATATACCTGAACCAAATCGTTCCTAATCATTGGAAATTAAGAAATAAATAATGATCCACCTATTCCTTTAAAACTAAGACCGGAGCCAATATTTGTCACTAGCGTTATAAACGTTGCATTATTAAAAAGAATTCTTCATATTTTCACACACTATACTACAAACATCCCATTTGCAATGCAATCGGGCTATACACTCAAAGTAAAACCTATTGATGTAGAAACTTTCAAGAAAATCACAGAAGACTTCATTGCTAATACTATTAATCATAACATATATAAACCCAGAAGTAAAATGTCATATCGGTCAATACTACGTCAGCTACAAGAATCTAAAAACACAAATGATATCACACAACAACTGAGAAGATAGAGTCATGAAGTCAGAAACAACTTCAATGTACAACACAAAGCAACAGAAGAACCTTTAAAAATGTTTAAGTTGAACTTAAACCCAAAGATAACAACAAGAACTTAATTAAAATAAACTAATTCAGCTTCAAATGAGACTATATTGAGGCTTCGTATAAAAAATGAAAACACTTAGATTTCAAATATTCCAAAGATCTGACGATTCCAAAAACAATTCCTTTAGGCTATATATATGTATGAATTGTTGAAATGAATTCTTTACAACAGTATACATGAAGAAACCATACACTGTAGCAACTCGTGCAAAGTTCCAAGGAAAAACCCAGCCAGTGCAAAGGGTATATAAATATTTGTTACTGCGAGATATACACATAATTATTATAATTTTGGAATTCCGTATACGGAATTCCAAAATCCTGACTATAAACAGAAAGAATTCTAAAATTAAGATACATAATCAGAAAACAAAAACTCTTGTGATAAGGTCGTCAAAAATGTTATTTAATCTCTAATAACTTACATCTCTAATTCCAATAATCACATTACCATAATCTGTGAAAAGATCAATAAAATTCACGCAATTATCACCGATGTTATGGACCGTATGCTCTAATTAATTTCCCAAATAATTCCACAATGATTAATAATTTATAAATCATTACCTGCAATGCGAATTGATCAGATGGTAATACTCGAACTGTTTATGAAAGTTGAAAATTGAATATTAGACATCTTAGTCTTTAAAAAAATATATCGAAGGTTCCTTTTTCATACTGGGAAGTAAATTTGTTTGTGGTGATGATAAGAATTAAAAATTATTAGTAATTTGTTTGTGGTGATGATAAGAATTACTTGCTCCGGGGCCAACAAGTGATTTTTTCTCGAGGTAAGCATTTGTATCAATCTAGAACTCCAGCCGAACTTCTTGTCTCAGAGCAAATGAATTTACTGACCCACAAATAAAAACAAAGATTTCTATATAACAAAGAACATTCCAGGTAGCCACACCAGAATCGAACTAGCATAGATTTTTCATCATTTCATATCAGAATTACATGAATCCTGCCAGTGGGTACTAAAGCCATAATTGGAAAACCACTTTTTAAATTATGTAACCGAGATACAAATAACTTTAAAAATATTTTTACCCGCTTTATAAATCTACATACGTCTCTTAAAAATAAGTCCTTAAAAGTTGAAAATGCGATAGAATAACTTAATATGCTGGTCCACTAAACCGCTATTGCACTAAATCTTGATACTTTTTCGGTTCCATTGACCTCTTTAGGAGTATGATTATGGAGTTGCTTGGTAGTTCAAAAATAATAATGAATTACTTTTGTGTTTAATTTGAATTAATGTGATCTTTTTTTGTTTTATTAATTGAGATTTATGTTATTATGCATAATGTATATTGTTGTACATTTAGTGTTTGTACATATCTAGCGCTTTGAAGTGACCTATAATTTGGACACGGGTTTTTTTGATAAATAAAAAAAAATAAATAAATAATGCTCTAAACCGTCATGTAGCTATCATTAATTAAAAACAATTCATTAGACATATTTATAATGGAAGAAAACCTTTAAGAATGTAAAAATAACAATTAAAGAATTTGGCAGCAAAACCAAGCTGACAGAAAACAAGAATGAAAGTTAGTGGTGTTTACTTAAAAAATACAATAAGGTTTAGACGTTTTAAAAAAATACCTTATCTACGTATACTTCATATAATATGAAAATGCAGTACAGCAAGTATGCATCTTGTTATGAATCGTAATGAATTACTGAACGCTATATGCGCAAAAATTATCGTCATACAAATATAATTCATTGTACACCATTACGTAATCTATTATCAATTTAAAATACAAAAATTTAAATAGTTTGAACATTAGTTGATAGGTTTAATCAATCATTTAAATAATATAAACAGACCCGATTATATAGAACCAGGCAAGTATCTTGAGAATATGTGACACACAGCACGTAGATACGACCTACTACTTTCACCTGTAATATTGTTTACTATTACAGGCACAGTGAAGCAGTGACGCATCTGACAGTAAGATGTCTATTATTCTTTAAAATGACTGTATATATACATAGAAGTAAGTTTTAGATTAGCAAACCAATTTTACATACTCATTGGTAAAATTAATTCAATGAATAATTGCAAACTAAAACGTACGCAATTGTATCAATTAATTATTACTATATAAACTTTAACTTATAGACTTCTAACGGATGCAGAGTGGATACACCCGAACGCATAGTGACGTCCAACATGACAATAATTTGATAACATAATGATTTGAAAATATCTAGAAAAAGATAATTTTTTAAAAGAAAATATTTTTAACACGAAGCGTGTTGTGAGTTATAAGATTCCATGGTGAAAATACGGTCGGTCCAAATGATTTAATTTTTTTATTTTGTTGGAATTTTCTATCTGATATAAGACACATATTTTAGCAGATGATATTTCCTTTAATAAAAAAATCACTTGGTGATCTTTTTATTACTTTAGGTGAAATATAGATAGTAAAATTGAGGTAAAAAAGAATTTTTGAATTTTTCAGAATTTTTAGAGGTATTTTATTAACTTCATTACCGTTGATAATAAAACGATAAAAATGTTAATGACTTCTTCGTTAACCCTAGATTACTAACCTTCGTCGATTCGACGACGCGTCACTAAAAAAATCGCGAAAACTTTTGCGCGCGCGACCGTGCGGTTTTCTAATTTAAGCTAATCTCAGTCGACCCGTTGCCCTCGCGACGGACGGTAGTGTTTTGTGCGTAGGGGGGCCGTACGCGCAGTTCCAGCAACCATGGCTCGTCGCATCGACGAAGGTTAGTAGTAACGTAACTTTGTTTACTTAAGTAAAAATTACGTTCTTTTATCTTTTCTTTAGTAATAATATGTCTATTATTATTGTTTTTTAGATACAATTCGTGCAATTAGAAGGCCAAAGCGAGGAGGAAAATTCATCAGGGAGTGAGCCTGAAGGCCATATTGAGGCTGATCCCGCGTATGAAACGGAGGGTGATGATGAAGTTTCTACTGTGAATGAAGAGCAACTTCCAGATCAAAATTATCAGGCAAGTAGTGATACATCTTCAGCACGTTCCATTGAAGACGCGACACCTAGCACTTCAGCAGATCCTAGCGATTTGATTATAAGACCATCGCGTAACGTTCTTCGTGGGAAAGATAAACACAAATGGTCATCACGAAAGCCAAGGTCACAAAGCAGAAGACCTTCAAGGAACATAGTTCATATAAGACCTGGACCTGTACGTTCTTGCAAAAATCTTTTAAATCCACTTCAATGCTTTCATGTTTCATTACTGATAATATGATTGATTTAATTGTAACCCACACCAATGCAGAGATAGCAATAACATCTCAAAAATATAAAACATTGAAATCCACTCAGAGACCAACCGATGCTAATGAAATTATAGCTCTCATTTGCATTCTCACATTATCTGCAGCAATGAAAGATAATCATTTACCATCTAGAGAGTTGTTTAATATAACATTTTGTGGAAATCGATATCGCAGTACAATGTCTTGTGAAAGGTTTGATTTGCTAATAAAGTGCCTAAGATTTGACGATAAATCTAAGCGTCAAGAACGGAGGTTAACCGATGTGTTCGCTCCCTTTCGAGATATTTGGGATCTTTTCATAGCTAAGTGGGCGAGAGAACTATAAACCTGGATGCTACCTTTCCATTGATGAACAGTTGTTAGGTTTCAGAGGCAGATGTCCCTTTCGTATATATATATACCGAATAAACCAAATAAATATGGTATCAAAATTGTGATGATTGTAGATAATTCTACAAAGTATATGATGAATGCAGAGCCTTATCTAGGTTCTTTTAATAAAACAGATGGAGTACCACTTGGTGAATATTTTGTAAAAAAATTGACACGTACTGTTCATGGTACGAATAGAAATATCACAATGGATAATTGGTTAATTTCGGTGCCACTAGCCAAAGGTTTAGTAAAAGAACCATATAAGCTGACATTGGTTGGAACCCTACGAGCTAACAAAAGGGAGATACCGGTAGAATTTGAAAATGAACGCACTAGAAGAACTGGAACAGATATGTTCTGTTATGATAACGAACTAACATTACTTTCCTACAAAGCAAAACCCCAAAAAGTTGTATTCCTACTATCAACATGTGACGAAGAGGGAACCATTAAGGTAAATACTAAAAAGCCCACAATGGTTGAATTTTACAATCAAACCAAAGGAGGGGTAGATACTTTGGACCAAATGTGTTCCATTGCCTCTTGCAATCGAAAAACACGACGCTGGCCGTTGTGCAACTTTTATGATATGCTCAATATTGCATTTATAAATAGTTACCTCATTTATGTAACAAACACTATAGAGGCTAAGAAAAAACCTTTATCGAAGCGTGAATATCTAAAAACACTCTGTAACACAAGCCGATCGAACCACACATCCAAAAAATATTGCTTATACCAACTCTACAAACTAGTCTGCGGGACTCAATTACACAAATTTTAAACATGCCAGGAAGTAGTAATGAGGGTGTCATAAATGAGACTGAGCAAAGTAATGCAGCTGATGTCCCCCCACAGCAAAATAAAAGAAAAATATGTGTCATATGTCCCTCCAAAAAGTGAAGGATGACTAAAAGTAGGTGCACTAAGTGCAATAAATCGTTTTGTGGGGAACACAAACTTGATGTGTGTCACAGATGTATTAGTTCCTAAACCATTACCAAAATTTTATTTTTAATTCATTTTTTAGATATTATTTCTGTTTTTATAGTTTATTTCGAATAATTTAACGCTATATATAATATGTACGATTTTTTTTAAAAATTATCAAAAGTTGATTATGCATGTAAACTATGATCTCATCATTATGATGACTGTTTGAATAAAAAATATGTTAAAGTATATATTATAATCTCTAAATATGTAGGTTAATACTTATTATTTCAAATAAAAACATAAATATAAATATATAAATAATTTTTATATATATATAAATAATTTTAATAATTTTTTTAATTAAACTCCTAAAACCCCCTCCATTATACAGCGTAGTCGAAACGACGAAGGTTAGTATTAAACATCGAAAATTAAGGTTAGTAATCTAGGGTTAAAAACCAAACTAAACTCTGAGCGAAGACTGAATTCTGAGCAGAAACTTTCATGAAAAAATAAGCCAAATCTAATGTGTGCAAACTGTAAATAATTCATTATACAAACTAACCAGGTGCTGCCGGCAGCTTCGATTTCATGGAATTGATACATTCTTAGAAGACATGTATCCTTTATCTATTCCGTGATAGAAAATCTAAATGTTTGAGCTATGTGTAAAGAAACTCGTTTCAAGATTTATTTCGTTAGTTGGGACACGTTGCGAATGATTGGCATATAAAAATAGTTTGATACATACCTGCTAGTTGTACGAAAACTTTTAACAATATTCTTGAAACTGAACTTACTACAATACTATTTAATAATGAGAATATATTTGTTTCTACCTTCGGACAAATGCGTTTGTTTCTACTAGAGACAACGCTTGGGTTACAAATTGGTAAACAGTTATAGACAAATAAAACTTCATTTTAAATTTGGCCACGTGTGTTGGTAGTGATGACTGTTGAAAAGTGGTGACAGTGACTCCATTATTAGTCGCTTTGAATTGATTGATATAAATTCTGGAAACAAACTTTTATATCGTTTTTGAGAGTAGCGTTAAAAAAACAGTTTGCGGGGTGAGCTCGCACGCAGGCACACCATATAAAACCGAGCGTGGGAAATATGGTCTTAACTGAAATTTACTTCTGAGAAGTTGAGTGTTTGTAATTGCGACTTATTTAGCATTATCACAAAATCTCATTTGAGGCGAAATAGCAGCCTCTTCAACATTTTTTCTTAGAGTTGTAAAAGTTTTGACTTGCAGTCTTTAGTGCTTTTCTGGAGTTTCGACTTCTTAAAATTGCTGAGCGATATCATAAATAGGTAGTGTAGGTATAGTGTGTGACCTATTATTAGAAAACTTCTTTTCTATAATTTAAAGCAACTTTTGAATTGGGAATTCAATTTATGATTCAACAAATTGAAAACCAATCTAAATCTTCACTCATTTGAAATTAAACCTTCGGATATTTTAAATGTCTTCTCGCCTCGTGTAATGTTATTAATAAAGCGTGACTTCGTCCAACATTGGAGAAGGTAGCACATCCTACTAATTTGGTGTTGCATGTATATAGTGCACATATCATGGCTTATGCACACATTTTGATACTTGGCTGTTCATCGACATCCATTGATTTCCCTTTTTCCTCTTTTCTTCTTTTTGTTCTTGGTAGAACCCAAGAACCCCAAGTTGCAGAAGGCCGGCAGCTTGGTATACTCGATACTTGGTATACTCGATTAGTTCGATATTAAAAAAAGTATCGTTGTCGGTGGACGGATCAGCTAAGTGACGATATTTTTCAGATTAGTGTATCTTTTGGATCGTTTTCTATATGAGCTGCTAGATTAAATGAATTGAAAAGCGCTTCTGAATCGGAAACCCGATTCTTCCGCCATTTACATTTATATAGTGTTCTTAACTTTGAACTCTCATTTGACGCCTATAAGGCTTAAATTGATTTTTTTTACATTCATTGCTGCCTATATATCGTCAGACATATTTTGTTCAAAAGAAAAGAATAATTTAATAATTTTTTTTCATAACAAATATTGAACCTCCATATGACCCCCTAGGGGTTAATTTCCAAAAGAAACTGGAAATTAGATATATGTTTAATTTTTCATTTATTTTTAAGGTGATCTTATAAACTTTTGAGTTAATTATTCAATATTCTTTTCATATAAACTTTAAACCCCCATTTCAGTCCCTTGGAAACTGATTTCCAAAAGCTGTAAATTATGTGTTCAATAGTTTATTTTCCCAAATGCTTTTAAATAGGTTGCTCTTATTACAATCATCTAACATTTTTTAACCGTATAAAGTCCCAACCAAAAATAGTTCTTAGCATGTTTCTTTATCATTTTAAGGAAAGTTCGAGCGAAATTTCAACTTTCTTAATCTAACAGTTATATTTTTGTCCTTTTAAAAGTCTAACTCTTATTTTTATTGTATTACAATTGTAAAAAACTAAACCATTTTCCTCATTTGTTGAGTATGTAATTTTAAACAGTTAAAAGGCTGATAAAAATATGTTTTATTTGTATGAAAAAATAAACGATGAAACAAATAATTTCAATTTTAAAATAATATTTGGTGCTAGGTACGTAAATGGTCACTATCATTGTAGAAATTGCTGATTGAGTCACATTAAATAAGGACAAACTTAACAGGTAAACTGTTATTCAGGTACGAGGTTAGGATATGTTGGGGTCATCGGGTTATCCTTGTTAAGTTCGGTGATATTGTAGCCCGTATTTAATTGAACAAGTAGTTGTAAAAATTTAAATTTTTAAATTTGTATTTCATTTCTTACTCGCAATCTGTAGGTGCGCTTTTTAGCAGTTGAAGCAATTCACAATAGTTTTGAAAGTTAAGGCAAATGAAATATAATAGAACAAATACACTTAACCAAAAAGTGTTTTTATGAAGAAATAAAAATAAAAATATACATGTATAAATAAAAAATGCAAGGATATTCAATGATATTATATACAAAATTTCCATAAAAAGACATATTAATTCACCGTTGTGTTAAAATATCAGTAGATAATTATTAAGAAATGTTTTAAAAAATAAGTTCCTTGTAATTTATTAGCAGGTTAAACTTCGAAAGGTATCAAATATAGTTCTAAATGCTTAGAAGTTATATACAAATTAAAAATAATTAAAATTTGAATTACTGCAATCATTTATCACTTAAAATAAAAAAAAGCTATAAAATTTATATAAATTAAGTTCTTTAATAGGGAAGTATAGAAATTATATTAAACATAAACTTAATGAAAGTTTGCCATCTATGTAAGGATTACATTTCGTTTGAACTTAATTAATGTTTTCTTCATGTTACATATCTATTGCCTGTTCTTCAGTGTAAATATCGCTAGGTAAGTGACTATTATGTTGGTATTTTATATGTTTATTTATTCATGGGCTACAAAATATGAATAAAATTGAATTACTGAATGAAAAAGTACGAATAAAATTAGCATAAATCAATTCGAACTCCAAATATGGCAATTAAATGGTGAAAAAATAAATCTTCGTTATTAACAATGAAGTAAAGGTCATGAGAGAAAATGGAAGTAATCAACGACAAGGGTGCAGCTGATTTTCTTATTGGATATTTGTTTATCAGCCGCAAGCCGCCACGGTGGAACCGCCCAATTTTTGGGCGTAAATTTACATTTATTATCTACCGTAAATAATGCTCTGGAGGACACATTATTTTGGTCTCTCTTTCTTATATGATTAATATATATATATATATATATATATATATATATATATATATATACCCATTCTTTTATTCGTTTATATTTATTGGTCTATTTATTTTTCATTTATCAACAATGGGCTCTGAAACTTTAAACTGACAATACGCAGGATATATTCATTCAGGCTCATATTTTTCTTTATTCGACATTTACTTTCTGTACCTTTAACTTTCATTAGATTACTCTTAATTATACGATTATTAAAAATTATTTTAGAGAACTGTCTTATTCATCTGATTCTTTTTTCTGTATCCCAATAAAATTATAACTGTCTCATAAAGAACAGAAAGGACGTTGGCAAGATTATTAATAAATTAGTTTAATTTGCCTCAAAAAATAATTTGGCTATTAAAACCTTGCTGTTTGTGGTTTGACAAATATTTTTGATATTTTAATCAGTTTGAAGGCTGGTACTCTTCGAATTCAGCACTTTTAATGTTACGTACCTCATAACGCAAATGGAATCCTTATATGATCACTCACTTGTCTGTAAGTGCGTCTGTCAAAGTTAGTTTTCAATTTATTGCGCTATGCATTTCATATTAGTGATTACTCATAATAAAAAAAAACAATTTCGCTTCAACCGAGTACGCAACCCCCGTATTAGAACTAAATGCATAATTAGCCGGTTTTATGCTTCAAAAGTCTCCTACGGTAAATTTTTTCATTATATAAATGTTAGTTGACTTATATTGTGGATAAACGTAATAAATAGGCAAGTGTAGATGGAAAGATTTTTATTGTAAACTATATTGACGAGTAAACTTTTAAAAAATGTCAGTTATCGTGATGTTAAAATTATCTAGTAACTGGAAAACAAATTTGCATATGTATGTGAATAAAAGTTATAATTTTTTGGAATAATACAAGAATAAATTTATTTAGCAAGCAAACAATTAATGGAAATGCAATAAATATTAAAATCTACTTATTTTTATTAAGATTATTTTAATGTTACATTTAAAATTAAATTTAATTATTTGAAAAATTTTGATTCTATACTCAGCACTCAATTTAATATGAACACTATTATATACACGTGTTCATAAATTGTTAAATTTGCTAAAACAATCTAAATATAGTTCAATTAATAATGAAAGTAATTGAATATGCCGATTTTTTTGGAATTTATTAATTTATATATTTAATAAATGATTTAGTAATAATCTATTATTTATAATGCATGTAAATACCTACCACAATCTCACCTCATTTAGAGAAACATACTTCAAATATAATTTAAAAAGCTTATAAGTAATATTTTATCAGAAATGTTCATAATAAGTAAATTATTTTTTATTATCTAGGCCACAATTAACTTTTAATTACTAAAAATAATATTTAAAAGAACAAATGTAACTTAAATTTTTATGTATATAAAACGCGTATTGGTATTTATAAAAACCTTAATAACTATTATAAATATAGTATCATCACATGTAAACATATGTCTAGTGAGCAACTTCATTCTGTTGATTTTTGTGGCTTCGTACTTGCGCTTCGTAAAATTTAGATCTCATCATTTTTCTTATAACGAGTCTAAAGAAGTATAACTTCAAAAATTATTTCTTAACTTTCGAATATACAATTTTGTAATATGGAAGAAACATTTACTATTATATGTTCCAAGCCCTTTTCTCTTCTCAACAGTTTTAACAATGTAATTCCAAATTCTATCTAGAGGATGTGAACGTGTGCTTTACAAACTTCTGAACCGATAATTGGTCTGATGGAACTGACGTATATATAGGAACGTAAACAAATTAAATACTAACGTATCAGTAGGAATTATTTTACGGCCGTAATCAAATAATAAAACATTAAGATTTTGGTAAAGTAAATAATTTTACTACCTATTAAGTTCATGCATGTTGTTAATTAAATTATTACTTATAATTACGTATTTGAAAAAATATACCTTACGGATTCTAACTTTATACTTATTTCGTAAAATGTAATTCTGATATATTATTTTTGCGACGTAAGTTTTTCATAGGATACTTCGCAAGGAGGAAAACAAAAAGTTTGGTGTTATCGAAACTCATAGTTCTAAAGAATACTGCGGTAAATGTAATTACATATACCTTGTTTTAACAATACTATCATTGTTGCCTAGTTATGATAAACCTTTTCTGGAAAAACAAACGGAGTAAAAGGAATTTTTTTAAATAAATGTCATATATATGAATATTGGAACTGACACAAGTATGATGAATTCAGTCCAGAATACGTGTTGCGTGTTTATATACTACTAGACCGAACAGCAGTAATTGCGACTTTAATTCAAATACGGTACTGACAATATTAAACTCCATGAAAATTCAAATGCTGAAACCGTATAACATAATGTGACTAAAATATAAATGAAAGCAAAAAAATTAAAGTGGCCAGATATTCTGAATAAATTTCTAAATGTGTAAGGTAAAGTACTTTGTAATTTTTATATTTATTATTCGCTAAATGGTTTATAAATTTGCAATTAATATTTTAAAAATCTAAACTAGGATAGCGATATTACGAGATACTCGTATATGCACAGACGTAAATATTTCCTCAGCAGAAATCAATTTCTATGGAAACAGTTCTTCTGCAATTAAGAATATTAATATTATAATTAGAATTATATAATTGCGTTTGCTTTCTATCCTAAAATATCAATAGAACGATTAAATTAATATCAGCGCATTCAAACTTACGACATCAATCTCCAGTTACCGTCCACCCTCTTTACATCCCCCGATATATAAGTTAAACATTTTACCTGTTTTATTATTATTTGGAAAGGGAGCAAATATTTACGTTTAATTAATACTTATTTTAACAGCTCTTATTTATATGGCACACCGTAATTTTATCAGCGGTGTGTTACGTAAATATTCAGGTTTGAATAACAAACACACAGATGAAAAATACGCCGGTAATTAGATTTCGTTGTAACATAAAAGCTTTGCAATTACGAATAAAAGCTTTTATAAATTATCTTTTTAGGATGAATATTTAATTTTTTTCTTACTTTGACATTATTTTAATTTATAATCTTTTACTATATTAATTGCTTAACTCTGCACGCTGCATTACTTGAAAGCTAGTTATTATAAGTTATTTACTAATATCATGTAATATATATTTATAATGACATAATTATGTAAAAATAATTAAAAGCAAGGACAGGAAATGAATAAATATGAAAACAATTATCACATTATAGGTATCGGCAAGGTATTAAAATTACTACCAAATCAATATACAAAGTGAGATTCAGATTCAGAAATATATGTAACAAGAAAACCTGTGTAATTCAAAAAATATGATTATGATAACTGAAGTACGAATATGCTCATAATATCAAAAACAAATATAAAAAATAGCGTAATTTATGTTTACAGTTAAGACTGGATTTAAATAGGTTTAATTTATTATGTATTCTTGTACAAATAAAATGTATATTCACATATTTTCACGATTCCATACATCAAAAGGAAAAAATTAAAACTTTACAAGATCATTCACATTTTTCCGCCGGTCTTTTACTATCGTGTTTCTCAGAAAGATGTTTAACATAAAACATTGGCACAGTGATAATTTATACCAATTAGTAAATTATGTTTAACATATTTATATAAAATTTTAGTGCTTAAGGTGAGAAGCAAATGAGGTGCTTGGCGTTTGGTCGGTTCATGCATTCGATAGTAATTGAAAGAGCAAGTAAAAGTAAAGGAGCTTAAGGATTCTAAACTCATTTTTTTAGAATTTTGTGTGAGATAATTTTCTAGATCAATATCTACATTCACAATGTTTACAAAAATATGTTTCGTTTCCAAAACTGCTGATGTTAAAATGATGAAAAAGACAATGTTAACAAAAGTTTACCACAAGGATACCGGAAAAATAAAACTATGATTCTAAACCCAGGTTGCGGTAAAGAATTTAAATAAAGTAGAAATTATACTGCATCACGTAGTTTCATTTAATTGTGGAATTAGTAATACTTTTATATCTGTAAAAATATTTTTAATAATATATTTGCATAGAAAAAATAATGTTGGCATTTGTAATAGTTTAATAAAAATTATAAAATACATATAAATATTCAAACGTTCCTAAGGTATACAATAACTTTGTTTTGCAGTTCTACTTATATTTTACTAGTTACCCTATATTTATATGTGTACTGAACAAATAATAATACAGACAGATATAGTGGCATTAATTCATTGAACAAAAAACTGTGGATCTTACTGATTGAAGAATAAAGCATTGAATAAGATTGAACTTGACTAAACTTCCATTTTCCATAAATACATAACATTTAAGTATTCTCGTCAATTATTATTCATGACATGTCATTTTAAAATGTGATTGACTTTTCATTTAACATTTTAAATTTTAGTTTTTAAAATATTAAGCTTCAAAATGAGATACAATTGGTTTCTCTACTCTGATTTATCAAGCATGTGTTTGAAAAATTGGAAAATATTTTGGATAACAAAGTTGGATTAGAATCTTCGTTTCAAATTGTTTCTTTTAACTTGTATTAATAATTTCAAAAGGTATTGACTAAGAGTATAAACAAAAATATGAAGCGGAGGGTACATTTTTATTGGTTTAAAAATATGTTTAATTGTTAATAGTCATATATTATCGAATTTCATATGATATATTTATTAGAAAGGTTACTTTTTTGCTCAAGTACTTTATTTTTAAAAAAATTGGTAGAAAAGCAGTATTTTCAAACAATTACAATTTACCTAACGAAAAAGTAATAAAAATCGCCACGATCGTACGATCTATTCGTTCCTATCGATTGCAATCCGGCATAACAAAACACGATTTAGTTAAAAATAATTAAGTTACATTAAATAATTACCCAATACGAAGACTATACCTACATGATGCAACCCCAGAGAGGCTATGGTTAACTTCTTTGAATGTAATCGAAATCTTGCTAATTATCAGTAATATATGTTTTCATTATCTAACAAACGGTTTTAAATCAACTCTATTACACGCTGTCAATTATTTAGTAATTAATAACATAAGCGAATAGCTATATTTCATAAAAAGGACCTTTTTTATTAAATGTTACATTTAATAAAAAAGGTCCTTTTTTTATTCGCTTATGTTATCAATTATTAAATAATTGACGGTGTATAATAGAGTGGATTTAAACTATTTGTTAGATGATGAAAACTTTCTAATTTAACTTTTAACGGAATGTGTGTTGTATTCTTAACTTTCAAATTTATTTATGGCTTTACATACTCTATATTTTTATTAATTCCAAACTGGTGTGTTAGTAATATTGGCATTTGAAAATGAGTTTAGTTTTTAATTATATTGTTTTTCATTATTATTGTTTACTGTTAGTGAAAGAACTGTTCTAGCGGTAAAATTCTTCATTTTGATGAAGTATTTTTTTATTTTATTACTTTGCATTTTTGTCGGGTTTTCACCCTCATGTTTCACGGTCTTCTAGCTACGTCCACTATACGAAGGCCCACCATTTCATTTAGGATCTTTCTTTTATGCTTATTTTGTGTAAATGATGCCAGATTGTTAGTATCGTAGATCTTCTTTCATCAGTAGTTCTTTATATATGACTAACCATTCCTATATTATTTCAAGTGTTTGTTTCACTATAGTTCTTGCTTTGATTTTTTTCTTAGCACTATATTTTCATGTATGAATCTGCAGTTTTAGACCAATACACCTCCTTTTCGTATCTCTCGCAAACTAACATTTTGTGGAGTGTTTTCATTGCCCACTTAGGGAAAGTTTTTGTTTATGTTAAGCACGTCATTAAACATGATTACATTGTTGTTGCTTTTAAGTTCAACCATAATATAGTTTTTGATTCTTCCTTCACTTGCCAGTATTTGAATTATGAATTTGTTTACTGCTCTGTCTCTTTAAAAGCGACGACCGATATGTCATGTCCAAGAAAGATGCGGCCTCCGTTACATTCTCAAATTGCAAGATCTTAAATTTATTTTTCGATTATTCACTATGACTTTGGTTTTCGCTTGGTGTATTTCTAATTTCAATATTTTACTTTGTCGATTGAATGAGTATCACACATTGCAATTTTTGTGGGTCTATTGAGAGTAATACGATGTTTTCCGTAACTATTAAATATGACAGATATTTTCTGTACATTCTTGAATTTCCGTTTTCTCAAAGTAGCTTTTTGAATATTTAGTACTAAACAGATACGATTTTGGTGAGAGTGGATCCTCTTATTATATCTCACGCTCTGTGTGAAATGCTGATTGATTTCCTAGCTTGACATTTGAAGTGCGGCTTTTTTGTATTTCTTGGAACATGTCAGTATGCTCAATATTTATGTATTGCTTCATTGTTACCTTGAAAAGTTTAATATGATTATTTGACTAACCGCATTAAGAGTACGTAACGGAACCATATCACTGCTTTCTCTTTATCTTGACTATAATTTTCTTAATCGTGTGCTATTTTGGCCACAAATGTGTTTCATTGGACACTTTGTAAGTAGAAAAGCAAAATTCTTAAAATTACCAAATCCTATAATTCTATTGAACATTGCGCTAGTAAATATGTTATTTATATACATATTATTTATTAGTACTAACTTTGTTGCCAAGTTATGATAAACTCTTGCTGGAAAAACAAATGGAATAAAATGCATCTTTTAGAAATAAACATATCGTATATACGAATTTCGAGGTAGACACAAATATGAGAAATTCAACCGAGAATAGACCTAGTTGTATGTTTATATTCTAATAAACAGAACAACAGTAATTACGACTACAGTCTAAACATTGCACTCATAATTGTCTTTTTTTTAATTAAATAAATATAAAGAAATTATTAAAACACAAAAATGGGTCGATAAGTTATTATGATTACGAATAATTTCTACAAAAAAAAATAATTCCAAGCTATGCGCAGCTGAAAGTTTCAGTAAAATTATAAGCTTTTAGGTATATTCTTCTGTTAGTACTTTTTAAAAATTTGAAATTCATTTTTTAAATTTGAAACATTATTTCGGAAACACTTTTACGTGCTTCAGTTTTATTGCTACACATACTTTATAAATTGCAACTGTTTTCCTCTGAATATTTGTCACCATTTTTGTTTCGAATTACAATATAATTAAAAAAAAAGCTCACTTTATGGCGTCGTACATTTGAATACATACGATGCCTTCATTTAAGGCCATTATTTAGAGAAAAATTTCTTGTAAAATTTATTTCATTCGTTAACTCATTTTCAATTTTCTATTCAAATTCATTGCCACAGAATGCCACAGAATGCCACAGAATGTAAATTCATTGCCACAGAATGTAAATTATAGCTGGCAAACTCGACTCTCACATCATTCTTTAGTAGCCACAGCTTAGTATAATAGCTATAGCTTAAGCCATAGCTTAGTACTATAAACAAATGACGTCGTACGGAAATATTTTCAAACCAGTTCTCTTTCAAAGATCCTGTAGTACAACTGAGAATAATTTTTTTTATATCACGTAATCTATGTAGACATTTATTGTCCATATTCATACAACCAACAGACGAAGTGAACAAGTTTTCTTTTCAATGTTTTTTTCGTTTAATAATCAGAGACTTTCTGATTCACAAACTAATATCATTCAATTACCTTTCTGACGAAAAACCGAAATATTTACTCCAACGTTGTGTATAATATGTTAAGTAACTTTTATTATAGATTAAGTTTTTCCTCATATTTTCTCGAATTAATTTTAAAATCTTTAAGTTTAAAATTAATTGGCTATTGGAATACGATTAAATTTAAAACTAATCTTTGAATGTATATTTTTATTTTAACATACTGTTTTCAAATATTGAATATATTTGGTGTTAATTTTGTAGAAATTAATTTTTTTAAATTTATTATTATTATTTATTTATTATTATTTTTTCAAATAAATTAGTGGTAAAGAAATTAAAGAAAGTAGAAATAATATTACATCACGTATTTTCATTTAATTGTGAATACTGTTTTCAAATAAGCATGAAACAAATATTTCTTATTTACGCATTACCATGAATAATTTAGTTTGACATCGCATTTATTTAAATTAATTACATGTAACGTCATATTAGTCATAAGTTATGTCATAATGCGCAAAAAATAAAACATTTATCGGGATTATTTATTTGTCTATATTTTCAATATTCGTACGAACAAGACAAATACGCAAATAAATACGCGTATTTGCCTGCTTGTTGGTTTTTCTTCACAAATTTTTGAACAAATATCAAATATTTTCGTTTACCGTCCACACATGGCTAGCTCTGTATTAGAGCTATGTCAAATGTATTTTTGTTGTAACTGGATTATTTGAATGTGGATGATTTAAATGTTTCAGAACAGTAGTATGTTTCATATGGAACATTTGGAACTTGACTCTTGGATTTCTGAACGTTCCAAACGAAAAATAAGCGAAATAAATGTTTGCGTATTGTTATAATGTATCCTACAACATATATGCAGTGGGCCTAAATAATCTTCTTTGTGATTTGAACGTTGAAATATTTAATTTTAAATTTGACACTCCTAATAAAAGTTTTTAAAATTAAAATGTTTTATTACTTCTTTAATATTGTATAAATCAATATTCGTTTTGGATGCATTTTAAAGCGTTTATATATTATTTTAAGTGAAATGAGACTTTTTCATTTATTTCGATACACAATTTTTCGATGTTCTTTTTTAACTTACGTGGTATTGTTAAATTAATTTTAAATATACAAACACTTTAACATAACAAAATTATACAATACACTACATATTAAATTGCGTAATTTAAACATGTTTAAATATAAACCGAGAAATATTTAATCTTACCGCTTTCGTACGCGGAAAGTACAAATAAGCTTACTAAGTAGTTAATAATTTATCTCATAACGAATAAACTGCGTATATTGTTTACATAAACATTCCGTTGTTTGCAGTTTGCAGTGCCGTTCATATATCCATGGCACACCGAAATAAATCAGCGGAATAGTATTCGCTTCGTTTCTTATCGTCCGTCCAGAACACGAGGTACTATGTTCCAAATGAAACGTTTGACAAAACAAAAATGTTTCAGATCATTTGGAACACAGCGATGTTCTGGAATACTGGGTCGTTTCTTTAAAGAGATACACACGTCTCCTAAGTTGTGCGCGAGACGGTGACGTATCCGGCGTATCCGGCGATATCAAATGCATCCCTGCATTAAACGCCATACCTTAAAAATGCCTCCTATAAAAAGAAAAACCAAACCAATCACGCATAACACGCGATAAAGATAGTTTTGGAAATTCGAGGCAAAATAAAAGAACTTAAAAAACGAGAATCTTTGATTTCTTCGTGTCGGAGACAGAATTAACAGGAACAGGAGAGACAGATTCTGAATAAAAAAGCAGAACATATTTCCTGCTATTCATCCATATGTGAATAGCGTGATTGTGATTTTCTATTTTTCAATAGTTGGCCTAATAAGGCAAATACATTACGCGAACACGCAACTTCAAGTTTAGTGAGAGCATAAGGTATAGTTTCTTATATTGACCTGTTTCCTGTTCAATTTTGGTAATTTCTCGAAACTGACACTCGCATAGGTAAAAGTGAAAGACTAATTAGGTTATATTAAATACATTGTGAAATACAACCTTAGTAATGTCATATTTCTAAGACTTTTTGGATTTTGCTCCTTAAGAATGAATTTACATACATAGCGCTACGTATATAAATTCATTCTTAAGGATATGAAGTTTTATGAGGAGTAAAATAAGAAGTTCGGTTCAGAGTCTGAAAAAATTGTAACCGTTAGGTGACCTCTCTGCGCAACATTTCTGTGCATATTTAGAGTTAGATATAAATATGTTTATTAGGTATTTTCTTATGGCCTAATCGCAATGACCTAGTGTGGCACACATATTGGAATTTTCCTATGGAATCGCAATGATGGATTGTGACAAACATAGTTTACTATCGTTCGCTTATATCAAGATGTAATCATTAAATGTCATTATGTGTGAATATTTGGTGTGTTCTATTCTACAAAATTAAGGTCTCTTTTAACTTTAACCTCTTAGCCTGACTTTACTAAATGTTTTTAATTTGTTATATACATTTGATTTTGTTCACTTGTGTTTTACTTGAAAACAAATATATTGTGAGCATTCTTTTATTAAAGAATTATCCATTTACGTTTAATGATGAAGATATTTATACTTATATACAGTCTTATTTATTTGATACATTTCAAGACAATCGTCCTTAAGGAATAAACTTCAGTCAACATCGTAACTGACACGCACAATTTTTTTAAGTTTACTTTTGAGTAATGTTTTTTTACAAAGCACAACTTTAGCCAACCAGTTTGAGTGCTATAGTTAAGAGCCTAAATATTTAAATAAACCTACTCATAGTGTGAAATTTTGCAGTAAAGTTATAATTACGAAAATTTATTACATTCTTGCATAAAAACATGTTTAATTAACGTTTGATGAAAATATTTACACATATAGGATGAAAACAGTGGCGCCGCCGCCATCACAGTTCTGTGACATTTTAGCTATACTTTTTAAATACCACCCCAACCCCGCTCGACGACTAACCGGGTATTGTATTCGGGTCGCGGTGGTGTGCCGCGCCGTCAAAACCCATTTGCCTTGTGGGTAACCAAACATATCATGGCGACGACTATATAAATTTTAAAAAAAATTAATATTTATTATAAATATGATTAAATAATGTCCTAAGATTGAAAAATAGCTTTTAATTAACTAGATCATTTATTTGTTTTCATAGTAAACAAATTGCAACGCGTCGTAATTCACGATACACGGAGAATAAATTCATGCAAATGGTACGTTGATTAAATTACATAACTTGGTTATAGCGAAATACATTTTTTTTTTTTAATAAAAAGGTTAATTGAACTATTTAATGAAATTCATGAGACTAATGCAAACATCTCAGCTAAACATTAGTTCCTCCAATTTTGTTATATCTACATTCGCGATATTTACTTGCCATACTTTTAAATATTATTGATATGGTACTTTCTCGTTATTTTTAAGTAGAGTTTCTATTTCGTAATTATTATCCATTTATAAACACACTTCTAACTATTATTGCACTAATCCGTTTCGTTGTTTGGTGGTTCATAATAATTTAAAAATAACAAAAATTGCTGAGAAAATACCTGTAGAAAATTTTTTCCTGAAGTTTACCTATTGGAACATATTTAATAATAACTATAGGTAAAAATGAAAATCCGCAAGGTTTCTTCTAGAACCTATTTAATATAATTGTTTCTCTTAAACCTCAGCAAGAAATTTATAAAAAAGAATTCACGTTATCATATAAAAAAATTACATAATCTACAGGCAAGTACGTTGCTTGTATTAAAAAAAAATTCTGTCTGTCATGAAAATTATTAATCAGAAGCAGGCTATTTGTCAGTCAGTACGAAAAATATTACGCATGACGTTGCCATTTTGGTAAAGCAAATTTTAACAGACGTCATCTTTCTTCAAAAGGGTTGAAAAACCTTACTCAAAACGTAAATCACATCCCCTATTTTGCAAAAAATATATCGGCTCTTATTATATACGTAGTATGTACATTGTAAAGAGGTCTTCTGTGTGCCCCATCGTTACCTGTTAAATTCAGTCTCATAATTAACAAACATTTCATGATTATAGGTTTGTTTTGACAAAATGACAAAATTTAAGTGAACTAAGTAGTTTAATATTAAAAAATATAAATGTAATTATAACAGCACTGTAAATTTGATGTAAGCTTTTAGAGCTTTTATTAGTTTGTAATTTAATCGTATTCAAATAGCCAGCAAATTAATTTTAAGTTTAAAGATTCTAAAAATAATTCGGGAAAGTATGAGTAAAAACTTAAGCTGTAGTAAAAGTTACTTAATAACATATTATATATTACGTTGAAGTAAATATGTCGGCTCTTCATTAGAAAATATATATTTCAGCTTATTTCTTTATTTATAATGAACACAATTTTCATTAAGGGTATATTCTAATGATATTATTAGATCGTGAACATGAAAGTCTCTAATTACTAAATAAAAAAACAGTGTAAAGAAAACTTGTTCACTTCGTTAGTAGATTGTATGTATATGGATAGTAGCTTTTTACATTGATTACATGATATAAAAAAATATTCGCAGTTTTACTACAAGATATTAGAAAAAGAGCTCCCTGGTTTGAAAATATTTCCATCTAAGTCATTTGTTCACAGCACTGAGTTATAGTGGTTATTAAAGGATGATGTAGGAGTTGAGTTTGCCCGCAATAATTTACACGAAAGATACACTCGGTAATTTCTGTTTCAATGAATTTCAATAAAGAATTGGAAATCTGTTAACGGATCAAATTAATTTGACAAGAAAATTTTATCTAAATAATAACTTTAAAAGAATCGTCATAATTATTCAAATGTACGACGCCATAAAGTAAGTTTTTTAAAAATTATATTGTAATTTAGAACAAAAATTGTGACAAACATTCGAAAAAAAATAGTCGCAATTTATAAAGTACGAGTAGAAATAAAACTGAAGCACGTAAAAGTGCTGTCCAAATAAGATTTAAAGTTTTAAAAAAGTAGTAGTAAGTAGTAAACAGAATAAAAGATCTATAAATTTTATATTTTACCAACAAATATCGTTGTACTGTATTAAGTTTTCATCTCTTAATAATTGTATCTTATTTGCAGAAAGGCCAATAAAATTCATATTTCATCCAGATACGTTACAAATAATACTTTTGTAAAATATTTTCGACTAACTAAAGAAATAATAAAATTTATGATGAGAAATTTTAGATCGATTTTGAAGGTAAGACGCGGAAAAAACTTGATGTGTAACAATACACAATAGGAGATAACATAGGTTTGTCTCCTGTTATCCACAGAAGAGCCCAGGTAAAGGTTTTCTGGTTCTTCAAGAGCATAGGTTTGTCTGCCCGACTGTTTTTTTTCTGAAAGCGTTTGATGTAGAACTTGGAAATTTGGCATCGTATTAGAAATATTAACTCGCATATATTACAAAAGTTAGTACTAAATAATTATGCCGGAAATTTATAGAAATTTACGGTGCATGAAAATTAAATGATAATTAATTTCTACAAAATTAACGGGAAATAACATATTTGTTTTTAAAAAATACTCTTTGTAAAAAAACTACAAAAGGCTCTAAATTAGTTTCAAAATTCTCTACAGTTCCAAATAGTTATGCAATAAATATTCACGTGTGGATAAGTTATTTAAAATTAAAAAACATATAACCCACAAAAAACATAAGATAAAATGCGATATTTTCTCGTATCTCTCACATGTGCGATGTCTTGTCCAACTCCTAAAACAAGGGTAATTTTCATTAATCTGTGTTAAAAATCAGTGCGATGAAAATTAAAAATGTTTACTTAAAATTATATTTATCTCCGTAAATTTCAATACTTCTTAGGTATTATTTTTGTAATAAATGTTAAAAACTTCTACTTAAATCTGTATTTATCATTATGTTCATATCAAATTTTCACGAAAATGTAGTAAATACAACAATTTAATTTCTGTTTTAATATCTTAACTTACCCGTAAATACCGTATCAATTATTTCTTTTGATTTTCAATTTTCTCTCGGCAATACGATTAGGTACAGAACGTTTAAAATAGAATACACGCGCTACATAATTTATTTAAATAGTGATAAACTTAAGTAAGCAACAGAGTGGAAAATGTTAATATTAATTGCTGAAACTCTAACAGCTTTCTAAACCGCGCTCTTCTAAGAAATAATTTTAATTAAGCAGAAACTATCGTTGAAATTGTAGGAGGCTCAAATTGTTTTCAAATTAACCGCAATCTAATGAAGACTTCGTTGAATAAATTATGAGCTTTTGTTAAAATTTGCACAATTTATCTTGATATATTCGATTTGCTTCGCAGATCTTTGCTTTGAATATTTAAAATGATAAGAATGGCGGTGAAGGTAACGATTTAATTTTATTAGGATTTAAATAAAATAAAAAAATGTTTATTGTTTGTAGTCACTTTACTGGACCAGAATATTTGGAAGGATATTTAATTTGCCACTTCAGCTTGATTTTCTCATGTATAAAATTAGAATCAACTCTAGTTAAATACACAACTCCACGGTGCACATTAGTCATGTGAGAAGGAATTTAATTTCGCTCTTAAAAATTTTGTAACGAATTTCTTAATATCCAAGTTTAATAATTTCTTCTTTGTACAAAACAAAAATATTTACATGAACGACAGAAAGTTTAAGTAAGTAATATTAGAAAGCATAATCAGTTTTTACGTAAATTTAACAGGTTTATTGTAGCAGCAAACTTAATGATTAGAATTATTGAGCTGACAGAGATTAGGATTAAAGTAACATAATTGTTTTTGTTTGAATCATAATTTTTTAATGATTATCACAAGGAAATATGTAGAACTTTAGCGAGTATTAAAGTGTATAATTATGTTTATGGAAATTCCAATTTATCACAAGTAACAAAAGCGAAGCTGGAAAACTATGTATCATATTGACATGTAAATGTTATAGCGATACATTAACATAATAGTATTGACATGTATTTCTAGGGTGAAGCATCGGGTCAACTAAACAATCAACCAACCAATCAATTGTTTGGTTCCAGCTCGCAATACTTGTCTTCCAGATTTCGAAACGTTAAATACCAATACACGTTAAGCACGATCCAAGGGCTGATTGAGCTTTACAATTGATAATAACAATTCATTGGAGCAATGGTTTACTATAACCACTTCATACTTAATATTTTATCATTATAATTCCATAATTTAACTAGTTGTATGAATCATGGGTGATAAGAGAACTTGGAAATTTATATTATATTCATAATATGTATTATACTGAGATGAGACATTTGTTGTTGATGTTAATGACCCAGAAGAAAATTGAAGAGATGAGAATAAAATCTAATTAAAATGAGCATTATGGTTAACACCACTTTTTCTCCACTCCATACAGATGAGGTCAGTGGTAGAAGTTAACAAATGATGGGTATACATCACAAAAATGATGAAAATAATTGTTATACACGTCGACGTTCACGGATACTTATTACTGAGGTATCTTCGAACTTGTCGTTTTGTATATATTCAATATCGGTCGAATATATATAAGTAGTTGGCTTTAATGTTGTGTTCTCTTGCTCTGAATTTAAAGTATTTTGCATATCGTGAAGATATCAGGCGACATCGAATATCCGATAAATGGTACTAATGGAACTTTACTTCAGTTACGATATTTATTGCATTAAAAATGATGTTATAACCCTATTTACCAGTCTATAGAATCTTGCATAAGAGGTCGTTACATTGACATTTCTGTAAAAATTCTTTAAAGTAAAAGTTTTTCAGATCAATTCTTTATTAATTTTTCTCATGAGCAAGGTGGTGTGCTTACTAATTAAATAAATGTGACAAAATCATAATTGAAACAGTCATAATAAAAAATTATACATTTTCATTAAAAATCCGATTATTTTTACGTACAATCAGGAATCATAAACAGTGGTTAAGTACACAATATCAGGCTTTTTGAAAACGTTTAATAAATTTTCAACCTTAACTTGATATCTGATCGCTGTATGACCGCGTTGTAGTGATGCGTGATTAAAACATTTAAGATGTGATTTTTGGACTGAGACTTTTATTTGTTGATGTCATTTACAAATTTTTTTTAATTATATTGTCTGAAAAAATATAAAATTAGACTTACATCAAAGGAAAACTAGCTTGGAATCAAGTTCGATTTGCGTGGTTATTATAAAGTCTATGAGGCAGGTAATTTAAGAATTCATCACTTGAGTTTAGTTGTTACTGTAAGTGTTATTTTTTTATATTGTAGACAATATAAAATTAATTACTTGCCTGATACTTTATTTTATAGGTGCCGTTTCAAAATAATACATGATTCGTTTTATTTTCGTGTAGCTAAAGCATAAATAAAGAGTAATTATGAAAAAATAGATATAATTACATGTCAACAAATTATTCCACGCGATTGAAGAGAGTTGAATTAGGTTATAAAGTTGCAAAATATATAAATATTGCAGATCACATGAAAATTGAGAAATTATGGTGGGTTAATGAAAGGCATGTGGTTGATTCTTGAGGAGGATTTGATATTCCTTGATGAGGATAAGTAGCCACTGCGAATCTTGATTTTTATACAATCCATCATATAGTAGGAAGGGGTGATATTACCATAGTCTAATTTTTTTACACTCCCACTTTATTAAAATCTCCTTGACATGCGCAGGTTGTATATTCAAAAGCACGTATTGCAGTGACCTGATTCATCTAAGCTGGTTTAGATATATAAACACAAAGCAAAACACCCGGCAATTAAAGTGTTTCCTAAATTTGAATTTGCTAAATTTTATTCCACTAACAAGACACCATTTCAAAGATTAAGAACACTAGAAAATTTTAATTTAACATTAGGTAACATATACACAAGAATATAAACGTATTAATATAACATTTACAGATTAGGAATCGGCGGTTTGAGAACAGTATTGGCTGTTATATGTATAAATGTTAACATCAGCATTAATCAGTACAGATATGAATATATTTGGCGTTAATTTTGTAGAAATTCATTATTCACAATTAAATAAAACTAAGTGATGTAGTATTATTTCAATTTTCCATAAGTTTTTTACCACAACCTAGGTTTCATCGTATTACAACAACGTTTTCGTCGTATTACAGTATCATTCTGTTAGCAAAGATCTTTGCTAACAGCCCACCTGAAGATGTTGTAATACAACTAAACCTAGGTCGTGGTAAAGAATTTAAAGAAAGTAGAAATAATACTACATCACGTTGTTTCATTTAATTGTGAGTACAGATATGAAAATAATGGCTGAAGGGCATCGATCCAAATTAATAAATATTAATATAGCATTGATAAATCAAGAATTGAAAGCTGACTCTACACTATACAATTTACTTTAATATTAAATAATACATATTTTATAATACAGACTAAATAACTTTGGCTTCATTAAAACAATTAGTACCGTATTAACGGATTATTAGGTTTACAACATGTTGATCATTGTAGCTTGAGATTAGGAAATTTTACTTAATATAATATTCCAATATCTCCTTCGTGAGTTAATTTTTTTTATTGCGCAAAAATTGATTATTTGTACATACGGGGTTCATATTTAATATTTTCATAAAAAATTCATCTAAAATACACTAACATTTTTTGTAAAACTTTTTGTAAACACTTATGGCACTTTCATTATCAATATTCAAATAAAAAGTTGTTTGATTAAATTCACTTAGATCATTTAGTTGTAGACTGTTTTAACTATATAACCTCTTTGATGCTGCACAGGCTTGTATGCATTCTGATTTGGTCGAAGACTGGGCCCTTTGTTGGCACTGGCTGAACCGGATTTCAGCGACTCAGTCCTTGAGGCACATGTATCAAGTTATTGAGCATTTGATTTTAACGCTGCTAGCGTGGTCTGCATTATTATCTCCAATGAATTAGCGGTATCATAATCACACGGACAGCATAATCTCAAGCACTTAATTTCCTCATGCCTTTACATTTCCATATGTAATTTTATTTATCTCATATGACGTGGTACATTATTAAAACTATATCATCCATGTTCTCACCATTTTCTTTCCCTAGTTACTTTTATTAATATACATGTTTTGCCACTTTGCCCATTTGTACGTTTAACAATATTGGTCATTTCTTCATGATCAGATATTAAGCCTGAATTCTTTAACTTTCTTCAGAAATTCATCGTTCTAGGCAGGTTTGATATAATTTCGGAAAATTTTTATTCAGATAATGGGTATAAATATATTTGTTCTATGGCAGTCTTACTATTGTTCTCTTGTTTCAAAAGAAAGTAAGAATAAAAATTACTATAGGTTTCTGTCGTCTTCCATAGTTATATTCATTGGTAACAAACTTTTATTAAGTAATCATATTTATTTTCCACATGACCAAACTAATTCTAATCTGTATAATGATCTATTCTATTTACTTTTAAATTCTGGTTTGTATTGGGATCGCAAAGTAGCAGATGAATATAAATTTCAAAATTTTTGACTTTCCTGTAAAATATGTCATATTTGATTTTATAATTTAAAATAATGGAATAGAGATTAAGAATATATTGGTGTATTCCAATAAAATAATATATTAATATTATAAACATGAAAATATTTTTGTTTGTAGCTCATTTCATTAATGAACTGGTCCTTACTAAATCTTTAATATGTCATGAATTATTGAAAAAAGTTTTTATACTGAAAATCTAGCCATAGTTTAAATGAAATGCCAGAAAACATTTCTCAGCATTATAAATAACAATGGCGATGCTTACCTTGAATAAACAATTTTCACAAAATCATCAACCCTACGTGATATATGTAATTTTAATAAAATTGAGGTAAACATTTTTTTCAAATAAAAAAATGTAATAATACAATGGATGATGTACTAAAAGCTCGAAAAAGTTAGTATTTATGTATAATCGGGCTCTTTTTTAGACGCTTTGTGTACAAAATTTGAATAAATTAGTGTTATTGTTATATGTTATCTTGCTTTGAAATGTTTATAAAAAAACGGTACTCGTCATAGCGTAGTGGTTAAAATAATACAATACTTAAATAGTAGTAATAAAAACACTGAGAGATGAGTAATTTGATTATCTGTGTATGGAATATAACGGAGAAACTTTAAAATAGTAACATTTACATAAAATATATAAGACGGTAGAATACGTAACTTATAATTTTTCCTATTTTGCATTTTTTGAACCAAGCGGAAAATTTCCTTTAAATATCCGAATTTACGGGAATCTGAAATAACTAGGAATAATATTTAATACTTAAGTCGACTATAGATTCGTGGACATAAATCCCATCTAATCTTAATTTATCAAATAACCATATATGTGTCTGTATTTACACACACACACACACACATATGTATATATATATATATATATATAAATATATATTTATATATATATATATATATATATATATATATATATATATATATATATATATATATGTGTGTGTATTTAATACTTCACTTGAACTGTTGTGTACAAAATTAAAGTATTAGATACGTTGAACTGAAATATTTCAATTATGTAAATATATAAAAACCATAAAAATTAATCGGTCTAAATTATAAATGCGCATTTGATCTATTTTTTTCATATTAAAATGATTATCTTACATATTCCTAGAGTTTACAAAAATAGGTGTTTTTCGTAAAAAAATGTAAATAAGCCTTTACGTAACGTTCAAAATCCATATTAACGTTAAAATGATCATAAGTCACAAATAGTCATCGACGCGGCTATATAGTGAATTATTGAAGCAGTTAATTTAGTTTCTGAATATGACACGCGTTTGGTGTGGCATTAGTTTATCGAAAAGAAAAAGGAGTGAAGCTTGGGACGAAGCTTGAAAATAAGATTGGCTAAGGTCATCAGCTATACTGAGCACCTTAAGCAGATAAAATATACTAAATTTATGGTTAGGAAAAAAAAATGTTATTCTTGACAATATTCCTAAGGTCTTGTTTGTTTTCAAAACACAACTAAAATAACTTTTATAACTGAAAAAAAACCAAAAACATCTCGTAACATAAGGTTTAAACCAAATTAACTCCGTTATTTATAAACCAATATGAATTGAATTAAAAAGACTAACTGTTCACGTCGTGTTTAAAATATTGGTTGATTTTCATATTCAATAAAATAAATAGGCTTCCAATAAAAAAAATAAAACACATTATTTCTCTCAGATACTAACACGGGTTTTGACGATGTCTATTGCTTCTCTTTTACTCGCATGCAAACCGACAGTGTGCGCTGAGGTGCGGTGCTAGTCGGACATATGTCGCTTGTTTTCCCACCTGCTCAAAAAGTAATAAAAATTAAAAGTGATATAATTAAATTAATTTTAATCGTAGGTTTAGATCGGTTTTTTAATATCAAGTCGTATTCAGTTTAGCGCCAATGAATACATGACATGATAAATACATGACAAAAACAATTTTTCATCGATTAAAAAAATATTTACGTTTAATATCTCTCTCCTATAAAGAAGAGTTGTTTCCCTGTTGTATCACTGAAATTAAACCGTAAGATTAGAAAAACTAAACAATAAGTTGAATGTCAAGTACACCGTTTAATTTAAGCTCAGAACTTAATGCAATATTCAAACGAGTTAATATTACTTCATTTTATAAAACGAAATCTGTAAGGAATAAAATTGTATTAGTACCTATATCATACTTATGCCATTATATTATTTAAAAAATACTAACTTTTATCTACGACATCACTTGAATACGAACATTCAATACAATATTATGAACTAGCACTCTCCAGAGACGTCGCGTTGTTTGCGTTGAATTTGTGAGATGTGATATTGTATAGTTGTGCCCGCTCCTCACTCCATCGCCACGCATACCTGCTGCCGATCACCGCCTCGTGACCGCGCATTTAAAAAAAAAGTTATATCTTTTGGTTTAATTACAATTATTCAAATGTCGTTAAGTTAAAATAATTTTTCATGTACATGAAATAATAATGTTGTGTGTTTAGTTTATCATGGTAAAGACCAATTTTCAAATGACGTAATAGAGCCGTAAATTATGATTTAAATTTAATACGATTCTTTAATTTGATAACAATAATTGGAAAATTTCCATAAAGATATACATAGTCGAATATAAAACTTTTTTGATCTCATTGAGATATATAACAGCACTTGTATTATTTCCATAACGGTGTATCAACAAAAACTAAGAAGTAAATAAATATGTTTCCTCTTATTTCATTTCCAAATATGGCTATAGTTTATAGAGTTCTTTATAATTTGAAGTGAAATATCCTCGATTTCCATCTACAAACTACTCTATAGTTTTTTAATAATTTAAGAATGTTTGCAAACAAAATAAAAAACTATATATTTTTACATATTGGTATTGATAAATGTTTTTTCGTGGTTTTTAAATAATTTTTCAATTTTAAAAGTATTAGAAACAATAAAAAACCAACATATAAACAAAACAAAATAAACTTAATTCATATATTTAACTGTAAGTTTTTAAATTCTTTTAGTTTTTCTTCGAGTTCTTAAATTTCTTGCACTCGGTTTTTACTGTGTAATATATAATATAATAGCAATAGAAGTATTTAACTTAGTTTCTATTTAAAACCTCAAGTATTTCCTTAGTAAAAATTCAATTGTAAACCATAAACATTATCACAATGAAAATCCCATTCTAATCGACCAATTTATTTTAATTTGCTGTTTTGATAAAAGACACAACCTATTGCAAAATTTTCTAAAGTTATAAAGTAGAACGATGTTTAATAATTCATACATATTCATATGCTGAAATATCAGTTTCATTTTTTGAAACTTATAGTAGCCTTTCATTGAATTTCACATTTTCATTTGTATCACAAATATTTATATTCCTTATTACCTCATAAACGTTTATCGCTTTACTATATCTCCATTTCTGTTCTCACGTATACGCGTATATAAATATTGGATTGATTTTTTGTTCTGCGATTAAATAAACCGTCCCGCGGCAACGTTTTATTACATGTTCGTACATGTAATCGCCCATGTAATCGAGTTCGTACGTGTAATCGCGCGTCGCCCAATGAGTTATTTCATACACAGAACCTTCATCTGTATTGGTTTACATGTATACGCAGAATAATTTAATCATTTGCTCTTTCGTACCACTGCCATGAAATATTTGAAGTACAAGCTAGCTTTAAATATTTAAACGATAAGTTTAACTTTACCATCAATTTGTTAATTACACCAAGTAAAATGGTCATATTGTTAAAGTTATTTGTCTTGACATGATATTCTTCGGATCGTAACATTTTGTATCAGTTTTCGAAATTGACCTTATTAAGGGTTTGATCGGGAACAGATAATGTTGGTAATATAACTGAATTTATTGATCCTGCAGATGGGGATTATGTACAGATGATCAGAAATATATAGTTGTCGCGCAGTTCTATTACAGATTCTATTGACGAAAATCTAATAGAAAATAGTTGTTGCTGTAGAAGATTTAGAAAATCGAATAAAATAAAAAAAATTGATCTAGCCTCTCTCGTTTCTTTATGATCCCAAAAAATTTAATTAAATGGAATAGATGAGGTGAAACAAATGACGTACTTGTCAAGTATATAAAAACAAAGAATATTTTATTTTTGTGATACTTACAAGAAACTTTTTTGGAAAATTGTATAAAATATATAAAAAAAACATTATTTCGCTAAATGTGTCTCTGACTAAAATAAATTTAGCTAGTAATCTAGTATTTTCATTTACTAATTATATCATAAATTTGACGATGAATAAAGGAACATGACGCTTTCTGCGTAAGTTTGCATCAGATTGCATTAAGAGTTAATCTGGCGTATTCCTGCTGTTCCGAAACGCATGGCCCGAATTATGTTCCGTTCCTACCGTAGTAAGCATAACGAGGTGTGTAAAGTCTTGTTTGAGAGCATGCGACTGTATAATAGTAGAATAGAATCACGCGATACTTTAAGTCGCGGATTTTTTAGTCGCCGGGACTTGGTTGAATGTGAACCGATCTTTGAGGTATTCTGAATCTTGGCACAAAGCGTTCTAGAAAAAATTGGGGTATTGAATGGTTCATTGAGTAGATAAATTAAACCTGTTGGGAGGAAACGTTGAGACTGTATATACAGGATATTAAAGGGGACCTTCAAAGTCAACTACTAGGATTAGTTAGTAATATTAATACCCTTGTCTTGAGATTGGAAATTGAAATTAAATTTTGATATATTTAATGTCAATCTCATGTCTATATGTCTATCCCATGGCGTTGATATTCACAACTTAAATCTTCATATTTTATAAATCTGGCACATTTTAAGAAATTATTTTTAAGAAATTATTTTACCAAAGCTTCATTTTTACTAGAAAATTACTGGCTTATTATAAGGAATAACATTCAAGCAAATACACCATTGTTGCTATAGTATCATTCTGTATAAGCAAATATTGAATTTTATTCAAGAAGCCTAGCCTGGAAGAGACTTCTCCGGACAGACACTTTAATTTTGAAAACGGAATATTTTAGTTTAATATACGTTCAAAGGTTATCATTGGCCTTCAAATGTCGGTAGCAATTTTATAATTGTGTTTTTGCGACAACATGAAATGTACGATTCATTTTGGTGATTACATCACATAAAAAATATTATATTAGTAATATTTTGATGATGAAGTTTGCATTTTGATGACAACATTAGCATTTTAATGAAGAATTTCTGAGTCGTTATTTACTTATGACTTATACCGAGGCTATTTTCATCTTAGAGGTATTATTTCAAAAGTACAGTGTTCAAAGTGCCGTAGTAAGAAGGTTATATTTCATTACATTTGACATTTCATAAACGTCTACATTTACACCATTAAATGAAACTACGTGATGTAGTATTATTTCTACTTTCTTTAAGTTCTTTACCACGACAGGTCAGGTCAGGTTTTGTTGTATTACAATATCTTCAGGTGGGGTATTAGCAAAGATCCTTTGCTAATAACCCACATGAAGATGTTGTAATACAACGAAACATAGGTCATGGTAAAGAACTTAAAGAAAGTAGAAATAATACTACATCACCTAGTTTCATTTAATTGTGAATAATTAATTTCTACAAAATTAACGCCCAAACATATTCAATATTCAATGTCTACATTTACGTTGTAAAAATGAATGAAAACCATTTCAATGAGTCTAGTAATCTAGCACGACGCAGATAACAACTAAGCTTCTGAATATGAATTTTCCTGTAAATATATGAAATCACAAATAATTGGAAGCGATCTTATTAATATTCTACAAATGATACACGCTAGACACACGCAGGCTCTTTGCTTTAACGAGATGAGCTGAATATAAATGTATGACCCAGAAGTTAATATAGATATCGCCTCAATATTGGTACAATGGGGTTTATTTTCGATCAATATTAAATAGATATCAAATATATATATATATATATATATTATATTATATATATATATATAATATATATATATATATATATATATATATATATATATATATATATATATATATATATATATATATATATATATATATATATATATATATATATATATATATATATATATATATATATATATATATTTATATATATATATATATATATATATATATATATATACTATATAGCACTGCTATGGTCATATCGTAGTATACATAATTATTATTTAATGAAACACTGGGTTTCATTCTAGGTGAATTAACTAACTTATTTATGATCTTAGATTATTAGACGATGTTAGTTTTAAGACATAATTGAACAATAGAAAATTAAATACATGTAGTCTGTCAGTTCAGATTATCCAGTATTTATTAACTATAAATAAGCTCAAGTATAATTTAATTTAACAGCTCAATGTTCCAATTACCTTAATTTCTCTCACGATTATATTTTTCATTGTTATTTATATAAATAAAATCTGAATTTACGTGTTTATATTATTTCTGATTTTACCTTTTTTTTATTATTCTAAAGTTTAATTTAATCGTGTTTTATTATTTTATTCTTATCGATAAATGTTATTTGCCAATAGCTAGGACATTTTTTAATTTAATATGTCACAACTAATAAATCTGCTTTTTAATTTTGTCATTCCTAGATCGTAACGTTGGCTACCTCACCTCATAATATTTTTACTTCTATGGTAGTTTTTCTATCGTAGCATAAGAATATAAAATAACACGAATCTGGGATCAGCTCATTTTTTAAAAATTTAATATGTGAGATCGCTATTGATGCAGACTATCGGAAAGATCAAAATTGTTATTAAAATAACGAGATAAAACATTTTTAGATTGTTACGTACATAATTTATTTAGAAAAAGAATGTAACAAAACCATTTATATTATTTTGTACAGTAGGTTAAGCCATTTTTTACTTTGACTTATAGCAAGACTAGAGAGTGTTGCCAATGTAAAAGACTAATAACTAACAGTCTTGCCTAAATCTTTGGGAACAATGCTTGGCTGTATTTCAGCCATTCTTGCGCGTCTATTGCGTATTATTTCGATCGCTTATCGCTATAAATGGAACTAACAATTTGAAGTTCTTTCCTTGAATTTCTCATATTGCATTTGTTCTTAACTTGTCGAAACTCAGTTTTTTACTAAATATACACATTTCTTATATTTTGTTGCTTTCTGTAATGTTTCAGTTTCATGTTAATTGTGCCGGTCGCATGTTGCCGTCCAGTTGAGACGTGATCCTTTATAATTTTTATGTTCATTATTATATAGCAATTATAAGTGACACTATTTACTCTTCAGTACACTTAATTTTAGTACCATAGACTAAAACAATATTTCTATCCATAATCAGATTACACAGAATATGTTAATGGGGCAGTGCAATATTTACGGTTAGCTTAATGTTTGCGAATAGTTACTTGGATCTCCATAAGTTTAATTTTTCTTAATTTTGCTTGTGTGAAATTTGGTGTTTTGGTATTAAAGTTGCTAAAAAACGTTTAGATTAAAATGGTATGTTATCTTCATATAAATTCAAAGTTTAAAAAAAAATTTTAACAAAACTGTGGAAACGTCTAAAAATCTTATAGAAATTCGTTAGAATTATAAATATTTTTTAAAATTTTCCTTTAAGATATTTAGAAGTAATTGACTATTTAGTTAAAAAAGTTACTTTTGTCGTCATTCATTAATTCTTGTTATTTAGATAGGAAAGTAGACAGCAAACAATAATTTCCTTTTTAGGCAATTTGTACGATGTTATATATTGTTGTAAGTAAGGTGCATCTCAAGTTTTTTAATTCAAAACCTCCTTGTCCTTTGTACTAATTTTCGATATTTCTTCACGTTTAAATTTTCGGCGGGTTTCAACACATTTTGTATGATTATTTTGTAATACCATATTAAATTTATATACGGCACGAAATTTTCCTACATTAATGTTATTAAAATAGCTTGATTACGTTTGAATGTATGTTTACTTGCGCGAGTTAATACCAGAATATTGACTTTTAAAGTAGCATATTAAAATGTAATCAGAGATGAGGTTTACGAGTTTGCATATCAACTAGATTTGAATGAAAAGAGGGTTGGGTTTGGGTTGAAAAGAGGATAGGGGTTGAAAGCGACTTAATATAGTTCGTTTAATATATTGGAAATAAGATTTATATTATTATCATTCAGAGACGAATGTATTGTCATAGACTGTAAAACAACGAGATTGAATCGTGATCATTTGATCTCTCTTAGTTTATAGTTGCTAAAAGCTTATTAATTTAAATACAGATTATTTTCAATATTATCAATAAAATTATTTTATTTATTTCAGTGTTTAAAAACATTTGACATTTCACTAAAATCTACATTTACATTATCAAAAAGAATGAAAAGTCATTTAATCTGTCTAATGATTTGGCACACTGCAGATAAACACTTAGCTTCTGAACGTCACTTCCTTTTCCGAACTAGGTTAACCCACTCCTAGGTACATACATTAAATTGTTCAAGGTATGTCCAAATTCAAACCGCAAACTGATACTCGCAGATGACGTTTACTGAAGAAAACTTTATGTCAAACCGATGTATAGTAGATTAGCACTTCGTTCTCTTGTGGATGAAGATACAAAAGTCCCAAAATGCGCTGTAACATTAGTATCGACTCGCAACCCCATGTATTACTACTATAAGATCATTAAATATACTTATTTTGGTTCACTATGATACTTTTATTATTGTGTACAATTTCTGAGAACTAGATGAGAGTCGTGCCTATTTAAATCTTTGGCTACAAAATAAAAAAAAATAAAAAGTATTTGAACGTCAAATTAACAATGTACTATTCTGCGTGAAAAAAATTACTTATCTTTAATAATTTTTTTCACGCAGAATAGTACTTACTAGTAGTCACTCCTTACTTAGTAGTCACTCCTCCTCCTTAAAAATATTTCCCATTTTTATACCTAAACACAGATCAAAGGAATTGTAACAATATTTCAGCGACTACAACATTATCTATCTAAATCTATAGACCGTTTCTTTAGTATTTCACATATAAGTGATGTAAGTGGCTTGTTTTTATTCTCGCGAGCTCATTACAAAACCGTATTAAAACAGTTTTCCCTGATAAGTGCATCGTTTAGTCTTTGTACCTTAATTGGAATATTTAAAACAAACAAAACGACCTAGGGTAATTTCAATATTGACGAAAACTTAAATTTGTTCCTTTTGAGAGTGAGGATTCAGTGATAGGCTTCAAAAACACATTCGCGGTTTCACAATAATTTTCTATAACATGCGTGTTTATGAACTCAAAATGACTTAAAATCCTGTTTATAACGTTCAATAAAAAAGCAGACAAAAATTATCATCAATTATAATGAACACGTATCACAGCATTTTATTATACAATATTACACGTCATCCGTTCCAGAGATGGATTGTTTACGAACTGTACTTTTATATCGTTTTGGCAAATTCAGATTACTTTGCAGAAGAGTTTTGTAAAGAAATAAAAAGATCGGTATCGATGATATTGTATCCATACGTCAACTTGTGAACTTATTGCGCAACGTAAGCGCTTATAAGGTTGTGGTCAATGGTTAATGGTATTAATTTCACAGGTTCTAGAGAGAGCTAATTTAACATCTTATTTAAAAAACAGAACGGATAACAAATATTATGAAACAAAAATTTGTTATTTTGCCTAAATCTGTAAAGGTTGCTACTTAGAAGAATCTAATTCGTTTATATATTTCTCGTAAGAAATAAAAACATGAAAGGATACAATAATTTTTTCTCACTTGACATTAGTTTGAGCGCATTTTTTTATCAGATGGAATTGAAAGAAAACGTTTTTTATAATCATTTTAACTATAATATTAGAAACTTATTGATTTTAAGCTTAAAATCTTATCGATTATAATCTTATAAGCTTATTGATTACAATTTTTTTATCTTATTGATTATAATGGTATTATCTAATTGATTATAGTCTTAAAAGAAATTGATTAATAATTGCCTCAAAAAATGAAAAGGCCTTCATTATTTGCACATCTATTAAATTCTAATTTGCAGAACATATGAATATATTTCTCAAGTGAAAAAAACAACTTAAATTGTTGGAATAGTTTGAACAATTCAAATTATGCAACAAATCTTAGAAGCTGTTTATTTACTTCTATGTACGCGGTATGAAAAACCGACCCGTTTTTCCCGAAAACAATCGCTTCTTATAGAAAGACCTTCTTTTTCCGAGCAGAAAATATTGGAATAAACTGATTCTGACCAATATTCAGTTTATTCTAAAAATTGGAATAAGTTGAATTCTGCCATTCGTTCGTTGTGGGAAAAACAAAACATGAAAATAATGACTTTTAACCATTTCTAGGTAAATATATATATATATATATATATTTATATATATATATATATATATATTTATATGTATATATACATATATATATATATATATATATATATATACATATATATATATATATATATATATATATATATATATATATATATATATATATATATCTAAATCAATCTTGATTTAATATATTTGCTTCTGGTCAGTTGTTACTTTAGTTATTACTTTGCAAAATCTGATATTGGATTTCGGTCATGTAGAACAGAACTCCTCAAATGGTAGTTTTTACTTTACAAAATCTGATATTGCTAACAGCTGACCACTGGCGGCTACTACTGCCGCTTCATTTCTGTGTGTTGTTGACAACCAATTCAGACAAAGGGAAAATTATCCATACAATAGCGAGACGATTAATATTATTAATCACTAAAAATTCTAAAATAAAATATCTTTTAAAAAACCAACTTCAAAAAAGATACTAAAAAGTAAAAAATTGTTAACTCAAAATAGGTACAATCTTATTCGCAATAATGTAAATGGTTAATCAGATCTAATTCCATAGAAAACATTCACATATACAAACAAGCGTGCATATATATATATATATATATATATATATATATATATATATGTGTGCATACAACGTACATTATGCATATTTTGCTTCACTGTAATCGGATAATCGGACAATATACTATTAATCACACTTAGTGATAGAGAGAAGTTAAGTAGACCTCTAAGCCACTTACACTTACGCAGCGTCGGACGCGCTACAGACGGATAGTCAACAGTAGCCACCAAAATAGTATACCATTTATGAGAAAGTTAAACGACGCCAGATAAGGAGTCACCTACAGGAAGTCTAGTAATTACAGAAGCGGAGCCGATGAGTCAAAGTCAAGCAGAGGAGAGAGTTTGCGTATAGCCATTGCTTAATTATAATTTTGTAATTAAATATTGTATTAATTAAATATGTTTTTGAACTTTCACGATGCGCACCATATAACTCAGCGCTTATCATCTTCTGAAAGGCGCTAAGGTTGCGTTTATTAGGAGCTATATAAGCAGCGATCTAAAATACTAAAGATTTTTAAAAATTGTATTACTGTTAATTTTAGTTAAATAATTAAATGATGTATTGAAGGTAGGGTACATTAGAAACTACTTTCAATTGAAAAGATATTATTTAATATATTCCTTGTATTTTATGGATTAAAGTATTGTACGTAACAGCATTAACATTTTTCTTTCTCTTTTTACATTACTTGTTCAGTTTTCTTTTTCTAATTTTTTGCGTAAGTTTTATACATATTTTTTATCTACCGACCTCTCGGCTAATATTTTAGTTGCTTCATTCCTTTTGTTAGTGCATATGCATACCTACGTATTTACTTTGTTGCTTTCTTGCTTATGTCACGATAAGTCGAACGACTTTAAATTCCATGTGTTTACCCCTCACCTTCGATGAGTTTACTTCATAGGTTTATCTCTTTTTATAGGTTTTCTCGTCTTTCGGCTTCATTGTCGGTCGCTTGTTCTACTATTTGTGACAATGATCTCATTAAGACAAGTCAAGTGAGCCTAAATTCGAGAAATCTACTTCTTATTTCTGAAGTTTATTCACCGTCTCCTAACTACATCATCTGACCTTGAACACCATGTTATATTAAAGAGCGTGTAATCGTGTCTAATGCGTTCAAATTTTATATTAATTTTTTTTAAGATACTTTATATTTTCCGCCGTTGTAGAGTCCCTTAGGATTTCTCCGGCATCCATTATCAGGTTCTGACTACATTTTTATGAGTCCCCTCTGAAAACATTTTCTTTCAAACATTTTATATAAAAAGCAACATGCATATATAATCTAGCAGTACACATATAAAACATGCATGGGCATCAAATTGAGAACATCCTCCTTTTCGAGTTTTAGAAGATGCATGAAGTGATGATTTGTAGACAAGCCGAAACAGAAATACTTTTAATCGAAAATTGAAATCTATGTTCTCAGACACACGCATAAATACAAACACGCATGCACACACACCCACACACACACACACACAACATGCGCACACTACGCGTGCATGCACACACATACGCGGGTACACACTTCCACCTACACATGCAAGTTACACCTACACTGCAATACACGCACGCACGCAAATTTAATTTAATCAATATAAGCATAAATAAAAGTGCGTGTACTTATAGTGGAGTAAAATTTTTCTCGTCATGACCCTTTGTTCTCTTTTATGTTGGTCGATATTTCATATAAACCTTAATGCAAAGTCATTCACCTTAATGCAAAGTCATTCATCATTCATTGTCATCAGTCATTCATGCTGGTTTGCAGATTATTCACTGTATCAAGGTGGTTCAGCAATCAAAAGTTTGGGAAAATTCGGTGAAAACGAATTTGCTGAAATGTCTTATAAATAACCCTAAAGTTATATACCTAAATCACTTAGGTCGCAAATTACTGTAAAGCAGGCGCGATCTACCGCTTTAATAAAGAAACAGTGATGTTGGTACGTCCTCAAAATCTTCGGGTCTTAGATACTCAAATATTACAAAAGTCTTCGTTAAGAGAGAAGAGCGACGATGAAGATAATGAATGACTTCCTTAACTAAAAGCACGTAATTACGTGTTTACAAAAGTGATCTCGGCCCATAAAAAGAAAAAGATTATATTTTGGGAAAAGCAGGCACTAAACTTTACATGTTCGGAATACAGCCCATGGCTAGCATCAGAAGAAAGTTAGTATTGTAGAGACTCTTTAGTTTTTCAAGCTGTATTTCCACAAAAATTTACTGAAACAAATTGTAAACTAAACAAATGTTTATGCTGAACAGAAAAATAAGCCTTTTATGGGTACTGAACATGAAATATACATTGTTACGTGTACCATGTTGTTATAATGCTATATCAAGTTACTAAATAAACAGTGTATTTTTCTAGGGATAACGATGCGCCAAAAATACTTGTAAATAGTATTAAGTGTAACAATACTTCAAAATATAGATCTGAATGACAATAAGATGCAATTTATACAACCTGTCTGAAGAATATTCTATTAGACAATAGGGTCTTATTTAGACAGATTGAATAAAATGTTTCTCTGCTTGTCAATGCAAGCGAATCTTTCCAAAAACATTAGAAGTAGACAAAAATTACAGTGTCGATGAAATTATGGAAACATTTTGCTAAGCAATTTATCAGAGGGAAGCCAATAAGGTTTGGATTCAAAATTGAGCTATGTGTAAAAAGTATAAAAAAAAGTTATTCAGCTACAATCTGAAAAAATTGTGTTTATATCTTGAGATACATAATTAGTCTTTATGTAAGTTATTTTGTACAAAAGCCATAAATATTCTCGAATTTGAGGAGTATACTGTAATGATATGGGGTTACTTTTTTCGGTCCAATCTTACTAAGAGATATATAGTAATCTAGAAAGAAAGAATAATCCCGGTCTCATAAGTGAAAAAGTACGAAAATTGTGTTATAAACTTAATAACATTGTTATTTTATGTTTTATTAAAAGGAAATGGAATTCAATTAAAGCAACTTTAGTTAAAGCACCTGTTTTCGTTCAAATAACCAAATTTAAAATAATTTTTTAATTTATATTATTTGGTAATTTATTTAACGAAATAAATGCAAAATGAGCTAGGTTAACATGCTTAAGGAAATAAGTTAAATTAAAATTTATTATTTTTTGTTACTGCTTTTCACCAACATTTAACCTAGAGAATAAAGTAATGTAAAATAATTTGTTTTATATTTATATCTATTTCTTTTTCACTTGCTTTTCTAAATAACAATTTTCTAAGTATGAAGGAATATAAATTTATCTTTAAAAATATGCCACATCCTAAAAAGGCGTGGCCATCTTTAATAGAATTTTGCCTTAAGAACATTCAAAGTTTTGGTCTATGTCATGTTTTTAATTAGTTTCGATGAACTAAAATCAAATTGATATATGTGATTATAAATGATAATGTAAGATTTATACATAAAGAACTAAACGTTTCATGCTTCACTATGCAAAGAAGTGCGATAAATTGGTTCTCGGAAAAGTTAAATTGCTTTTAGATCGTAACATTAAAGTCAGTTTCTCACGAGTGAGAACTGCGTTGTACATAGGGTACACACGCGACATTGACCGATGAACTTAAATGGAAAAGAGAAATAACCTTCCCTGGGGAACGCCCAAGTCAAGTATTAGTGTTCCATTCGCATTTGCAACCTAAGTGAGTGTAAATGGTTCGAACTAAAGATTTTCGACATTTCCGAATTCTTGCTTCTAAGGTACTTGCTTTGCAAAACGGTGAAATTAATGCTTTACGTTAATTTATAAAATTTATTCGAAAATTTATTACTAAGTACTACTGTACGTAGTTTAAGTAATACTGTACGTAGTTTGTGCCTTAAATAAACGCGAAAAGTTATTTATCTTCCAATCTGTGCCTTTATTTAGGTATTGATACAAAAAAAATAGCTAGGAACATTATTCCTTACTGACAACTTCTATTTTACTTGTCATTACCACTTTCTTTTTTATTTACTTGTCATTGTCATCCCCATTATACTAAATATATAATGATACCCATATTTGTGTCCTTATATTTTAGAGTTGTGTAGCCAAATGGCAAAAACATAACCCTTATAATTTCGTCCTGTCTGTCAGTCTGGCCATCTCACTATCCGTATGTCATAGCCATTTTACTCGAAGAATATTGCTACTACACAGATGAAATTTATCTTAGGTAAGTATCTTCTATGAACCGTTATACTATAAAGAAGTAAAATTATGAAAAAAAAAATTAGTGAAGGGATTCCATACTTGTAATTGAGGAAAGAAGAAAAATCTAGTGCACATAGGCGTGTGATGTATCGTTAGATCTTAAAAATGATATAAAGGTTTCAAAACAACTTTTCCATTTTAAAAAATAGTTGATGAGATATGCGCTTCTAAAATCTTAAAAAGTGTGCCACTCCCTCCTCTCACTTTTCAAACAACGTGTGAAATTTTGAAAAAGATACGTTTGTGAAACTTAAAATAAACTTTCAAAGAAAATTGGTTTGAATTAGATATGTTGAGTAGCTTCTGAGATATCTGGTATTGTCGGTACCTACCGACCGCAGCAATAATTTGATTTTTCACAGTGTATTTGAGAAATACAAACTTAATTTTGCTGCGAATACAATAAATATTGTTCATGCTTAAATATTTTATTCCGCTCTCAGTGCAAAATGTTGACAAGTAGAATAGACCTAATTACGTATTAAAGTTCAACATAGCATTATTTCATTTTTAAAAAAGCGACTAATATATTAATTAATATATATAACTTATTATGCCTACATTAATTTTCGGAGATTTGAATGAATATTTTCTTAATGAGAATCTCATACTTAAATTTATGCAAAATGGCAGATACACATCTTGACTACAAATTTTAATTGTGAAGCTAGAATATGTTATTCTTTATTCAGCTATCGCAAATCTATATGGCACGCAAATAGTTAAATACCACGACAGTACACATTGATAAACCCATTATTGATTCAGAAATGTTTACTTCATATTTCTTGCATTAAAAAAATATATTAAACTTAAAATAAAAGAATATAAATTATTATTAAATTAACTAATAAATGATATAATTATTACTTTTATTTAAATAAAATTTGATATTAATATAAGACATGTATTTCTAAGTTCTTCGTCATCAATCGATCAAACTGTGCCCACAAAAGTCAAAATATACAAACAAATGCAAACAAAATAAGTTTAACATTGTTTGGTGCTACGGACCCTTCGTGTTCGTGTCCGATTCGTACTTGCCTAGTATTTTTAAATTTAATTTATTTTCCAACTCTGCGGGCGCATTAGGGTAAAGTTTTTTTGGTCGTATGCATATGTGACCTTTTAAACTACCCTGAATTCTAAATGGATTTTGATGATTGAGGCATCATTGGATTCGTTATAATTTCCTGAGTGAAATGGACACGTAATTTTACTGAAATTTCCATATGATGCTACAGGTAAGTACATAACATAACAAATTAAGTGATTTTCTTTCATTATTATATCTGCCGTTGGCGACGTTGGCTGGAAGGACCCTCCTGAGGGCTTTTTCCTCGAGAGAAACCTTCCAGTCAACGCCTCGCTTTTATTAAAAAAATCTTTATATTGATACCTGTAAAAATATTGGGTGTAATAAATAATTTAATTCCGTTAATTTTCATAACCCAATGAAGCTAAAGAAATTTTACCATAAAAATTTAAAAAAACATGGCAATGATGAATTAAAATATAGTTGGTTGTATGACAATTCGTTTTTTTTAAGTGCAATTCCTATTAATCGGAACAACGCATACTGATTAGTACATAAATTTAAAAATCAAATAACTGTCTTGGAATGCGGCGTGACCCACAAACGCATAGGTACGTAGGTACTTGTAGGTACGTCTGCCCGTACTCACCCACGTACATGAGCGTCCATACACACACACGCACACATACATGCACATGAGATATAACTTGTTTAATTATATACACGCTGGAAACCAATTTTGTTCGTTTGGCATGAAAACTTGGTATAAAAATAAGCCATCAGTTATCTGGAATAATTGTCAAAATGATGAGAATTAACAAGAAAATTTATGTGTTAAAAGTTTATAGTGAAGCGTAAAATGTCAGATAAAAGAAATTATTGCTGAAGATTAAAAGAAACATTTTCAAAACTAGATATGTATAAAATAATTTAAGTAATTCAATTAATTAAACCGTTAAAAATTAATTTTTGTACAACACACGCATCCGATTGACGTCTAATATCGGTGTTGCTCCTTGTCATCCTTCAGAGTCTAATTCTGTTTATTTTTCCTTCTTTCACATGTGTTTAATCACTTACCGCGATCGTCGCAGGGAATGATATTTATAAGATAATTTACAATAAATTTAGTGCTAGTGTACTTGCTATCTGGTGTTTTATTTTATATTCTACAATATTTATGTAATTTTATGTTAAGGAATAATTTTCACATGCATAATTTAAGATAAAATAAAATGAATCAGATGAATATTAATGGGAATTAATAATATTAATATTAATAGGAATAAACAGGGTATGTGTATATAGGTAAGGGTAAGGGTTTATTTCATTCCATTGAAATAAAATGGAAGCTACAAAATAATAAAATAAATGGAAGCTATAAAATAATAAAATAAATGGAAGCTATAAAATAATAAAATAAAAAATATGCCTTAATTTATTTTGATACAAACATATAAAATTTTGAAATCAGTAATGTTCTAAATAAATTCATGCTCCTATTCGGTTAGTCTTGGTAATATTATTATTTAATTTACCTTGATGGAAGTTCGGCGGCTGGGTTTCGTTAAAAATTAATTATTTTGCCACAGACCATTGGAAGAAATATGAAAAAAAAAGATTGAAAATCAATTTTTTTTTAATTCTTAATTAAACATAAACATAGGGTAAACATTATGTCTAAAATTATATTGAAATCCATTGTTTCTGAGATACTTCAATAGTTAGAGCCACTTTACCAGATTTTTGTGGAATGTTCGAACTATGAGATATTTTAACGAAATTGTTCATATTTCAGTACATTGCATAGGTAATGTTGCAACTAAAATATAATTAAAGAGCGTCATAACAAAATTGTTTGCCAATTCAACAAGAATATATTTAATTGGTTATGGAGAAGAGTGAACGTAAAACTCAAATGTATTCAATGAAATTAAATTAGTCCAAGTAAAAGGTTTATTCTTGTATAATATTAAATATATGCCGGTAACTATGAGCTGGCATAATCAGAAGTAAAGTTTCCCGAGATAAAAACCAATTTGAAAAGAAAAATAAAGCAATTTAAGTAACGACGAAGCAAAGAACATGAATACAGTGGAACGAACATGAATACAAGAGAGCCGCCAAATTATCGAACGTTTAATTATAAACCTCAGGCTATCAGGATATAAGGTTGGACGTGAATTTATGTCACTGAATATGTCAGTTGTTATAAATTATGTTTTCAAAGTTCAAAGTATGCTTAACCTGTTTATATGCAATACATTTTTGGTCAAATATCTAGTGAAATTGTAATATCTAAATATAATATCAATACGTTTATTTTATATAATTTTTTCATGCCATTGTTATGTTATTTAATAATTAAACTATTTTTGAATCTACAACTTTTTTATATGATGTATATATTTGGGATAAACTTTGAAATGCCAAATCTGTCATCTTTTCAGTCTTAATTTAATCCCAATATTTACGATATTTCGAAAAGCGAGAGAGTTCGTACTCTCAGTATGATGGCTGATGGAATATGGAAAAACGTAAACAATAAGAAAGACTATATACTAAGGGTGGTGCTCATATTTGCGGCATTTTATCTTATATTTACTGCAGCCTAAACCTTCGCAAATCACTTCTGCGATTTGCAAGGGTTTAGTTTACGTTTAGTTGACTTCGTTTTCATGATATTCACTACAGAAAAGATCAAATGCGAATAAATATTAACTATTATTGTAATATTTTCGTACAAAGCTGTCTACATTTCTATTTCTGAATTTCATGCTTGTTATGAACTTTTTAAGCTTTTATTGGCTTTTCTGTTATTTGATACGTAATTAGAAATATTTTTCCTATAATGTAATTAATATTTTGTTGCAAACATATTTAAAGTATTAAATATTGCTTAAATAATATATACGATAAATGGAATCGACTCATTGAAAATAACATATATACATATATATATATATATATATATATATATATATATAACTTCCAACTATCCATTTTCGGAACTACCCATTTTCAAATGTGTTTAGTGGCATTCTTTTCAAGGCACCAGACTTAAAATAAACAAATAAAATTCAAAATACTTTTATTCATAATTCATGTGGGAGTGTAATAAAAGGTATTGTAGAAAAATAAAGATATCGTTTATTATATGCAAGTTGTTTCAAGTAATAAGGGTTTTCTTAAATTTCCTATATTTTTAGAAAAAAATATGGTGAAATTTTTAAAAATTTATGACCAAGTTCCAAATATATAACCGTTAGCTAAGCTTGTATGATAAATCTGGAAATTTTTATGTCAAAATATTCTAATTTATTATCTGGATTGAACACACCACTAGATCATGATATTTACCTTTCTTCCGCGTCGACTTGAAACTGATGAGTTCTCAAATTTATTTTTAGAGAACAGCCAAGTAGTCGGCTTCTTGGCTGTTAAAAAGTGGAAATTAATTTCAAACTAACGAGAGGTGTGAAGGGTAAAGAAATATGGTAGAGCTTAAATTTTCCAGAATATAGGGAATAAAATATCTTGCCACAAATTACATTAGAAAGTGAAAAAATATTGATCTTTTCTCTTCTTAAAAAATAGTTTGTTATTTATGTTTCCTGAAGCACAGAAGATGCAAGCGACGCGTTGTCGCTGTCTATTTTAGCCAATAAAAATGAATAATTAAATGTATACCTTCGGCAAATTGATATTAATTTTACTATAGCGTATTATATTATTGTTTTATAAGACAGTTACCTATATTCTTATTACAATACTCATTGATTTTCCGAGCATCGGATCGTTTTGCTCTGCTTAATATATTTTTATCAATACCAAGTTCACTTTAAGTTTGGCCCTAAGCTTTTAGTGGATCTTTAAAATAAATTCATGTATCCGTTTCATCTAACCCGGTGTCACAAACAAAGAAAAAGAACAGTCATAGATTCCAACTTAGTTTCTGAATTAGGAGATTTTCGATTTGTCGATATTAAATATGTTTTTATAACCTTTATGAAACAGTGATGGGGTTTCTCCGTATAAGGAAAATATTTTTGAAAAGTTATTTGAAATCGACTAAGTGAAAATAAATATTTAAAATATTAGGATATTATAAATATTTAGGATTTTCATATGATATATTTTTGGTGTTTTTGAATAAGTATGCATAGGATTTGAAATAAATATAATTAAAATTTTATTACCTAGAAAATATGTTTAAGGTTATGACTTCAAAATTTTTAAATAAATTAAAATTGGAAATTTCAGTACGTTCTGAAATACCCTTAACATTAGCTTTGCGTTATTTACACACCTTGCTGAAATATTTAAACGGTATACTTAAAAAAAACCATTCCATTTTAAATTTTATCCCTGTTTGAACATGTAATATAATTACTATCGAAATAGTAACTAATATTCAAAATTTTGAGACAATATTACCCAGTAAAAACCAAAGCAGAACCGTTACATTGTATCCATTTTCTTATATGTCACATTAAAATTTCAGAGTTTCGCGGAAAAATATATTCGCCATAAATAAGTTATTAAGCATACTTATTGATGAAAGACGTACCAATTTACATAACATAAATCTATACGTAAAATTGAATTTATTTAAATATAACAACAAACAAAAACTCGATAAAAGATACGTGACCGGAAACGCAATAACTGACTTTTTCGACAGAAAACTCAATCGTATATAATTTCTTTCTGCAAAGAAATTTTTTCAGGCTATATATTGATCGAGTATTTGAAGTTGTGGTCATTTGGTTTTCATATTTCTGTTATATTATTTCCTGCGTATGTATAACAAGAAACTAAGAGAATGTATTTTTATAGTTATGGAATTAATATAAAACTTATTTCCAAATAAATAATGAAAAAAAAATCACCTTAACTTCTTTCTATACAATTCAATTAAAACTTTCAATCGTTTCATCATTCTATCCAACTTTGCACGTATGCTGAAGAGAGAGCTAAAGCAAGGAAAATATCCACAAAGACAAACCGCAAAGAAAAAGTCTGTCTTTAACGAATAAATAACTTTTGATGTGTGTTGAAATATTAGAATAGTGAAAGTAATATAAATATTTCAATGTAACTGTCAGACATGGGAAAACTTTATTCGTATAATAAAAACATTAAGTTTTTCTTTATAATACTAGTGCCAATCCATAAAAAGACAGTTACTTTTATTTATTCAATTCAAAGACATTACATAAGGACTGCTCTGAAATTTTTGTTTTCTGAAATATTAATTTTTCACACTTGTTTACTAACTATTTACAAAATGAATATTAATATTTTCCATGTAAATATAAACCTTAATATACCTTTCTTAGGTTTAATAGCTTTCATAAGCTTATCATGATTTTTGGAAAACAACAAAGTTTAGTCATTGCATTAGTTTATTGATAGACCACAAGTCACGTTGTTTTTTTTATAACTTTAACCCAAATAGTTCAGAAGATGGAGCGCGTCGGGAGATATAATTTTTACAGGTATTTTTCAACAATACCTGGGATTATGTTACAAAAAATTATAAAGATAATTATGTCAGAATCTCCGTAACTCATTTTTAATTGATACGATGAAGACGATGACATATAGAACTTAAAAATAAATCGTTTCAATATTTCAATTACCTCCTCAATAATTTCTACATCGATACTTTTGAATACAACTTTTGAAGTATAAGCCTGTTACTTGGTTTCTCATTGTGCTAAATTTTTGCACGTACTTAATTTTATTTTAATTTTTCTCGGTTATCTTTTGTTTATTAATCGACAATTTGTGTTTCTATTTGCATAATATTTAAAAAAAAAAGAAAAAACAAAAACTACAAGACATGACTTCTTTCAAAATGTAACATACTAGAAATAATCTGATAAGTCGACTTTCTTTATAAAAGAAAACTATGGGCGATATTTGTGACCATTCATAACAAGTTTTTTTATAATTTTGATCTCATCTGAATAAATAAAATTGAAAAATGTACATTTCACCAAATGCAGTTGATATTTACTTTGCAATATCTAACACACATTTATTTCTACATTGCAGACTACATATGTTACAAAAGTTGGAAAAAGTAAGTAACAATTCGTATCATTAATACATTATTAGCACCACGGCTCCCGATTAATCTACATGCGCTACAATTCTTGTTCCAATTCTGTTAATAGATTTCCAACTGAATACATAATCGATAAATGTCGAGCGCCAAAGTCACGTCCATTATTTCATTTTCCTATTGAAAATAAATCAGTAGACATTATCATTAATGAAAAAAAAATAACTAGTCATTTCTTATTCTTGATCTACTTTTGTTTTTTGTTATCAGAATGATTCGCTTAATTTTCGTGTAATTTCCGCGATTATTGTGTTCACTTTTCTAAAAGGAATTATTATTAAACATAAAAGAAGACGAAGTGAATATAAAAATGTAAATGAACGGTAGTGCAGCATAAAGTTTCCAGCCGTTGTAGAGGAAATTGCGTTCTTTACTCGTAGCGTTCCGCAGCTACTTTGAAGCGAAATGTGACTTTTCACAAAATAAGAGCAGCATATTTAATTACGTCGTATTACAAATTTGAAGTTCGTATCTATAGTGTTACTTTCCGAGTTAGCGATGAACTAAAAAATCATCGATTTTGTAGAAATTTGGTAATAATTTATCTTTAGGTATGATGAAGAAAAACTCTGAAATCAGGAAATGGTCAGCTAGAAACGAGGATGAAGTTTGTCTCAGAGAATTTATGATGTTTCATGCATGCGACATCAACTAAATTAATTTAGGATGATGGATCCGCTTAAAACTTATATTTGGTAGAGGTGGCACTGATTTCTTCTTTAAACTCATTATCGTGTTGTTTTGTATTATAAAATATAGGAAGTTGGTTTTTGTATGTAAAATTTCCTTGTTACTTGCGAGATTTTATAAAGGCGATAGTAATTTCATTTTAATAGCTAATTTTCTGACACAGTAATTATTGTTTTGCGAGTAATTGGAAAAAATGTGACACTATATATTTTATTTTTTTAAGAAACCAATTAATTCAAGTTTATACTTTGTAAATACGTATGTATGGCAAAAATACCTAATTTTATGAAGCATTCTATCAAGAAACGAAGCTTGCTTTAGATGTAAGTGGTAATTTAAATATCAAGCCACGGGTCTTGATAATTTTATGCTATTCTTTACTTTGTGGTCGTAAGTACTGAGTATAATGGCAGTCACATCATAATTATGCAGCTACAAGCTTTTTACGAATACATGCAACCAATCAACTATTGCTTAAATTCAATATGCTGAAAGTAATGAGAAAAAAAAGGTCGCGATCAATGCTGAATTTGGCGGCAACAAATTTTAAATTTTTCATTGCTTTGCTGTACGTCAACTTATACAAATCACTCGGCTCACCTAAATCTGACTCAGAGTTTTGTTATTACGTTTGTGTTGTTTGTATAAAGACCATCCTTCAGTACGGCAATGAATTCGACATTTTAAAGTTAATTTTGAAGTTAATGTTAATATTCCCCATGTAAATATGTAGCCTCATTTACCCTTCATAGGCTTAAAATATCATGATTTTTCTAAAACAATAAGGTTCAGTCATTGCAGTAGTTTTTTGATGAACTACTAATAACTTTTTTTTTCATATCTTTTACTCAAATACTTCAAGCGATGGAGCGGGTCGGGAGATATCATTTTTACATATCGTATTATCTCTTTCACTTAACCCATTAACCAGTTTTTTTGTTTTTTTCTCTTTTGAGATAAGAAGAAACTGCTATTTATTACGTCGAAATTATAGAATATTACTGAGAATAATATCCATTTAATTTTATTACATACACCGGAACATTTGCATTGTATAATCTTATAGAATAAAATCAATTTAATTTATAACCCTCACTTAAATACTTTTATAACTTTCGAAAATATAATGTAAACTACACCGCTCCCCTACAATAAACTTACTAACGTAAGCAGTGGGAAAACCCGCACAAACCCGGCTTCCGCTATTGTGTTGTGTAATATATAAATGCTGTTAGATGTTCCTAATCCTTAATCTTTGCTAATGGCCTACCTAAAGTTTTTATAATATAACGAAACCTAGGTCATGGTAAAGAACTTAAAGAAAGTAGAAAGAATACTACATCACGTAGTTTCATCTAATTGTTAATAATGAATTTCTATAAAATAACGCCAAATATATTCAAGATTTGAAATGAATAAAAATATTTATTCATACCCAATTATATGAGTTCTGTTTAGGAAGTCTAAAATATTTTTTATGCAAAATAATTCTATTACCAGATTGATAATGTGGTAATCATGGTATAATCATAACATATAAAAACTTACGAATCGTTTCGAGAATTCATTAATACGTTTTCGTAAAATTCACACTACGAGTGTCCTATTCATATTTAGGTACATATTTTAAACGTTTAAGTAATTTTAGTAACTCATTATCTTTTGTTGTTACCGAGAAAAAGTTTATTCATAATATAAATTATGAAACTGTTTTGCAGTTTTTTTTAAATAGTTCGAAAAACTTCACATATTTTCTACTGTTATTTCATAATCGTATGCTAGTTTTATAAATAAACTCCTAAACCGCCGTTCATTATTACGTAAATATAAAAAAAAAAGTGTATGTAAACAACAATGTAAAAGACACGATCTTCAAAAAATAATTTCTACTGAATATGCTTGCTTAAATTAAAATTGCCAATGCCATTAAATATTTTTAAATAAATATTTTTATTTCAGAAACAATGAAATGCAAAAATTATGCTAACTTAATTTTGCTTGAAAATATTTTTATCTAAGAAAGCATATTTTCTACTCATTACACATTCAGACAATAAAACTTAACGCCGTTTTGTATTAACATTTTGAACAGTTAAACAACTAGTTTGTACTTCGTCTGCAAATACACGACGCTAGTTACAAAACTTCAAGCGAATCTGGAATCTAACTTTAAACGAAAACAACTACGTGAAACTCTAGCGTAATAAATTCAAAGCTTTCAGCCAATTTAAAGCTTGGCTAATAAGGAACTTTACCAAAGAAACTATTCTAGCAAAAAACATTCAACGATTCTCTTTCAAATTTAGGTTTCTTTTTACGTTTTTGGCCAGCATATGGACAAGTTCAATAATAACATTTTTCATTATTTAAATCACTATACCGAATGATAGCTTTAACAGCACCAGATAATATATGTGGACTGATATATTGAGGTATTTCAATAAGATTTTTACAATCACACATACGTATGTTGAAACTTATAAAAGGCTACGGTACATGAGTTGGGTAAAATAGGTATTTCTTGACTTTCACTGTTTACCGGGAACGATAGATTTAATATATATCTGTTAATCTAAAATCCAGAGATTTATTGTAAGGAACAATGCTCTTTCTGGGGTAAAAAATGTAGCTTATAAGTTAATTTAAATTACATTTTTATAATGCTTGCACTATATTTCATGAAAATCTCTGCAACCGATAGTGCGTTGACTAGATATAGAAATTGTTTAAATTTGCCAAAATAGAAATTGCCCAAATATCTGAACAGTGCTTCGGTTTACGGTTCCTTTTTATAGTATAGATATACATATTGTTAGATGAAAGAAAAAGAATCGGAATCAAGATTTGTCTAATCTATTCAAATCTTTAACTGTAGTCCTGCAGAACATTCGGGTTTCGAATGAAAGTGTTAAAGGTAGGTTAGCTTTTATCTAATTTTCAAAAGCAAAAAAGAAAAATATGTTTTTAAAGTATATATTTGTATAATTAAGTTTTCATTCCCTACTGTAATGGAATGTTTTGATGGTTATTACTGTGCTAGACTCAAGTATACCCTAGGCAGATAACAGGCAGTACGGTCAAGTGGCATAGTCAGTTCACCTGTAAATAAAATAAAAAATTGTGTCTATTTATAAGCATAAAATTTGTTCAGATATTTCATAAGGAATATTCTCCGATATTCGTTATTTTCAGATATTTCAGATATGCATAAAGGTATTTATTATGTATACTTGACGAGAAATTAAAAAGACGCACTTTCATGAAAAACAAATTGGTTAAACAGTGAATGTTTTTTATTAAATATTCAACGTATTATGAATTTTTAATGAAAATATGTGAAAATAACGTTTTATTATGTATAGTTCAAGGGAAATTAATTGGCACACTTTCAAGTAAACACTTTTGGGTGTGTGCGTGGGTGTGTGTGCGTGCGTGTCTGTGTGTTTGTGTACATGAAGAGTCCTGGAAATATTAATTCTTAAATGTCTTAGTGATATAGAAACATTTTGTTTCTGAGATCTGTATATTGTCCCTGGCTAAGTTATATTAAATAGTTGCTTCGACAATAACTGAAAAGTTACTAAGCATTTTGAATGTCCCTTAAGTATATGTTGGAATAACTGCTGTGACTGCAACCTAATATTTTAATCAACTGAAATACACATACCGCGGAGAAACGATGTAGTATGTGGGAAATTATTCAAATCGTTATTAATAATTATTATTTTATTGTTGGTTATAAAGAAATAGTTGAACATTTTAAATGAAATTAAAATGACACGTTCGGTTTAGGGAATCGACAAGGAGGTAGAAAAGAAGAACGTAAAGAGACGAGTGTATTACACAAGCTTCTATAAGACATTATATGTGTATACCCGATTAGTAATATTTGCACTTTTCGTACACCATTATTTAACACTGGATTTAACTAGACTTGCGGTAGACTTTTTTTACATTTTTTTACATGTACTTTTTGCAGTTTACATATATGACGATTGAAATTTTAGCATTTATTTCGTTCATAGTAACTTATAAGCCAAATATAATACAATGTTATGATATATTAATACCTAAAGGTAAATCTCTTCAATTTTAAATGTGTTTTTAATTTATCTTTTAGTACCATAAATGAAACGATACATTAAAATTGAAATACGAAATATTCGCCACCTGTACTTATTAAAATAAATGTCCGTTATATACGTAGGCGTCTTCATTAAGGCGGAAATAATTTCAAACAAGAGAGACGACTGATTTGTTATTCAAACGAGTGCCGGTGTCTGCAATTTCCTTTGATAGAGACGTAGGTGGGAGTTCCTGAGTAAGTTTAATCGCAATATGCAAATGCAAACTGCAAGTGTTTGGTTTTTTGAACCAAAACAGAACACAAAACTGCATATCACACGCTTACTATTAAACCATTTTTATTATTATAAAACAATTTAAAAATTAATTTCTGTATACCTTCAAAGGTTATATTAAAAATTCTCTTATCCTTTCGTAACTTTCATACGCATCTCACTATCCTGTCCTCCTTGGCTTGTCCCTTCCTTTATTCTTCGTAATATATTTCAATTAATTTCTTGTTATTTGTTACTTTTAGGAGTTTACTATTTTATTTGTTATTATTTTAATTGTTTCTTTTTTTAATTTGTATTTTTAATACGCCACAGCCTACCACAATCCGTAACATATTTTTACTCGGTGCTTTGGTTGACTAGAAAAGACATTTTCTGTTAGAATAAATGTGCCTTAGGTGTTTATTTATTTATTAAAGGTAAATAACTAAATAATAAAATTGCGCAACTTTCGTTTGAGAACTGTAATACGTTTTTTCCAATGAAGGGAATTATAATGTGTAGATTGACTATTGGGAAGAAATTTATTAAGCCGTATTGAATGTCGTTTTTGGTTTGTAACCAAAATATTGAAAAATAAAGTAAAAAACTCTTTGGACATTTATTAAGAACTCCTAAATACTAAATTTCATTGAAATTGTTTAGTGTCTGAGACGTTGGACCGTTCAAGACTTATGTCTTAGACCGTAGATATGCGTGCTTTTCCACTATTTATTTTTAAGTTTCCATAACTAAACCTTATAAGACCACTTACGTATCCGTGTGTATGTCTATCAGAGTCATTTTTTCCGGAAACCACTCAAAAAAAGTTACCCACTTTACATTTAACATAGCAATAAAGCATATTTGCATAGCTAATGATAAAAAAAATATTAACATGGAAATTTTAGGAGCAGCAAACTCGAAAAGTTCTTGAAATATTTTTTAAATATTTTAATTCTAAATATTTAAAACTGCCGTTTGGCTTAGCAAAGATATGCTGAAACAATCGGAAACAAATACACACCCTTCTTTCCAGAACTACTGGAACTAAAATTATGAAATAGGACGGAATTAGGCTAAACCAAATTGTGTACAATAATAACTCAATTTTTATATAATCAACTACGAGTAAAAAGTTCATACATTGTACTAAATTTATAAGGTGATTTTAATACTGTACGTTCAGAAAAATTAATAAAATGTCATTCCAGATCCACGGAAATATCTAAAAAAATTTTCACATAAATTCACATAGACAAATGTCTATTAAAGGACAGCCGCAATGCCATTACCAGAACACAGTTAAATGCGGCTCAAAGAAGTCGGGATGTGTTGTTGCTGTTGGAAATTATATTTACGACGACTGTTTATGCTGAACCCGCATGCCGATGAACCCGTTGCTGATTTATAAACAAATATAGAACTTGCGTTGTAGATCTTGTAATGGAAGAAGTACACGAAAAGTTAGTCAAAAATCAATCATAAACATATAAACAAAACTTTCGACACACATACGGTACAAAACAGAACTAGTCAGTACCTTTTTTATTGTCGTGCATGCGTACAGTTGTAAGTTAAATACCGCTTTTCCGTCTTTCTTGCAATAGATTCAGATGTTACAACTAAACGTTGTATGAAAACGTTGCATGAAAACGTTATGCGTACTCTCATGATCTAAGAAGTTTCCCTTCAAAAAATTAAAAACATAAATGCTATTTTGTTTTCGTTTCTTTACGTAAATGTATTATAAGATATTTTATTTATATTTAAATACTTCCTTCCCCTTTGGCTTTTGAAAATCCTAATTTAAAATAAATTAACACTTATCTTGTAACCAAATAAAACAAAATTGTGATAATCTTTACAAAAATCGTTTGAAAAATCTAATTAAACATACAAAAAAGACCAAAAGTATTAAATTATGGTACCATCTATTTCAGTTTATAAATGCAAAATCATTATAAAATAATTGAATGGAACTGTTGTTCGCTGAAAGAATTTAACTGACATTAACCAAATATTACATTTAGTAGCAAACGCTAGAAGCACGCATACAAACCATTAATATTGAAGCCGGTTTAAATTTGTATATTTGTTACTGAACTTTGCTACTTAAGACGCTAAAACGAAGATAATTAGAGTGTCGACCACAATGGCAACTAGTGAGTCATTTAAATGTTATTGTTCATTAATGACTATGTACGGAAATACGAACATCATTATAAAAATTAAATATACAAGAAAATGCGCCTGGAATTTTTTTGTTGAGAATGTATTGAATTCGTTTCCGACTTCCCGAATCCGACAGAAATACATTTTAATGTGAACATAAAATTTGTTTTCCCTCCTCTAAGTTTGCCTCCACTCATTATTTACATGAATGCGCAGCCCAAACTTTCACATCCCGTCTATATTCAGACAACGTTGTTTATAGTCGAGCCCGTTACTTCACTGTTGCCGTTAATCCACTAGCGACATCTCGTTTGCAATTCAAAGGAACCGTCGTTCTACATCAATGTTGGATATATTCATACCATCGCTTAAAAATCGCTGTTCATTAATGTAGTCATTCTGTCTGCTGAAGTAGGATTAATGTAATATTTGCAAAAATTTTTTATATGTTACTTTATATTTGTTGTTCTGAATAAAATTATGAATATATTATCCATCTTGAGCACATAGTTGAATATTATTTTAAAGGTTTGCTTTTAATTGCTTCCTAATATTGGTAATTTCCCCAGACTAATTTTTTATTTGTAGAAGATTCTAGTTCAACCGAAAAAAATTTCCAAGTTAATTTAAAATAATTTAAAACCATTTAAAGTTAGGAATTTTTTTCTACTTTTATTTTGTCTTAAAATCTGAAAACCAATTTTCTTTTTGTCTTTTTGTGAATTGCCGTATTTGTAATAATTTTTAACCGCAGTACCTTCTATTCTCTTCATTTTAGCTATATGACACCAAATTTTACACCAATTTATGTTAACATTGAAGCATACCAGTGTAAATTGTTTTTTATGTGATATAATTCGAATTAAAATTTAAATATTTCAATATATAATGTGTCAGAGCCTGAAACAAGCCCATTTTGAACAGGTAAAGTAAATAAAATACGAAAGAGCTTTTTATAAGTCTTAAATATCAAAACTATATAGATATAAGAGATAAACTATCGAACTATGGCTACTTTAGTACTTTCGTAAAAATTTTGACTATCTTTATATTCTTAATAATTTATTTAAATTTGTGAAATATGGTGAATTAAGACATATTAAAAAATTTTACGTATTTGTGAAATATGTAAAATTTTTTAATATGGCTTATTGGAAAAATTGGATTGTTGGCGGTCTTTGTTCAAAATCCCCTGCTTGATTATGTATATATATATATATATATATATATATATATATATATATATTTTTATTTTTTTTAAATTTTATTTATTCATAGAATTCAAATAAAACTCCATCTTGCTCGTGTTCTATGTATGCTCAATAGGCAAAATTCCACGTTTATAAAAAAGACGTGTATATTTTCATGAAAACCATGTATTTATTTTTTATATGATATATAATTACATAAATTACTTCAGTATAGTTTTACAAAATAATAAATCGCATTTTTTGAGATATTATTTTAAATTATTTATGTTCGTTTTCTCAATTTTCATATCCAAAATTTTTCATATATACAGTAGAATTATATTCGTAGGCAAAGTTTTCATATGTCCTGCGTGGCTTTAAGCTCATATTTTTTATGCATTCGCTATGTATATTGTATATTATGTCATTCATGTTGTTTAAATTATTTTAATTTTTTTTATGTTGAACCATATGTTTATATGTTTCTATATCTTATTTGAGGCTAATTTAAGCTTACGGATAAGGAAAGTCATGAAAAAACAAATTAATTATTTATAAAGTATAGAACAAAGAAAGGAACTCAGCCAAAACGGACATAAATTATGATCATTGGTTGGATAAGTGCGAGCTAGTAATTTGGCGAAAAACAAAAAAAAATGACTGGTTGTCGAATCTTTTGCGTTGTAATATTACAGATATTAATACGAGTCAACTTAATGAACTTCCCTTGTATAACTGAAAGGAAAATAAAATCTATAGGAATATTATTTGGCCTTTTACATTAGTAACGATTGGTCAAATTAAATGAGCGAACTTTTAATCTTGAGCGTAACACTTTTAATTGATTTTGGAAAAAAGTGTGCACTATTCATCCCAAGATACAATATCTCAAAAGAATTCGTTATGATTACGTACACTTCAATATCAATGTCTTAAGTGATTATATTAGCGCTCGCGAACTTTTATTCCGCCGAAACAAAATTCATGTCTTCTTCTGTAATTCATGTCGGCGATTGCCAGCAAAAGTTCAATGTTCGTCAATAGGTTTATTGCGACTGACAACGTCATTATGACCTACGAACGGAAATACTTTGTGCGCTCTCTAGAATAGGGAGAAAACGTATGGTGAGAGTACAGGTTTGTATATTTTTATCAAAATTAGAACATTTGATTTAAAGTTACAGAGAAAATGAGACTAGAGCTTGAAATGACACACATATTACAATTTTTAGATCGATTTTTCTTCCGCTAATAAGGTTTTCGTCTCGAAGTTACCCTAGGTTGACATACAAATAACGGTAAAATTTAGAAACGTGCCCGAATTTAGTGAGGGGAGTGGGGAGAGAAAAAGAAGAAGGAGAGTATTACTTCTGGCAAAAACTCCACCCCACGAAATTGAATAAATATTTTTTCTTAGATTACGAAAAAAATTATATGTTTGATAATAATAGAACATAACTTAACCCAACCTTATCTATCCAGCTTTATCCAACCCAAGACTTAACCCAAAATAATTCAACTTAACTCTATAAACCCTATTGAAGTCGACCTAACCTAGCTCAGATTGACTTAGGATAGATTAGGTTTGTTTAGGTAAGGTTCCCCAAACTTAACTTAAACAAACTGACCCAAAATAACCCAACGTGACCTTTGCTTGCCCAGCTTAATTTACTTTAATCTAACGTCACCCGATCTGACTTATTAAAAAACAATTTACTTAAGAGATGTACCCCTGAACCGTTCTCACCATGTTACTTTTATTTTCCATTAGGTATCAAAAGCATTTTAAGTATTATTTACGAGCACGGTGTAGAAATTATCATATATATATATAATATATATATATATATATATATATATATATATATATATATATATATATATATATATATATATAAATACTTTCGCGCCTGCGGAGATACATAATTTATGTTTAATATATAATATGTATTTCCGCTGGGGAAAGTGGTCTTTATGGGATGGTTCCTCCCTCCTTCTCCCTAAACTCAGGTTTATTCAACGAAAATAACTTATATTTTAGGTTGAATATCGTTTTCATCTCAAAAGCATGGAATGAGGTAAAAATATATTATGTATTAGCTAGAACATTAAGCCGAATCGCTGTAAGAGTTTGAGTAATTTCTAATCGTTAATTTTAAAGTCGTGCACTCGTTCAAAACGTTTCATTAAAAAATTGTATATTTTACTCTGCACTTAAGTATTTATTCATTTGTACCTTAGTGTGATATAGAATTCTAGCACTGTGAGCTTTATTTGTATTGTTGTTTATTACTTATTTAAGTGAAACAAATATACCAAAAATTTTAAATTAAATTGTCCCACCAATATTCTGCAATTCAAACCTTCACATTAATTTTTGAATTCAACGTAAACCTGAAAGGTTAAATCATGAATTTCATCTCACAAAATTATATACATCATAAGAGGCGTCTACAAATTTAGATGTTAGATTTTTTTTACACCGGTGGACCTGAGCATACACAGCATCTTGTAAGTTGGAAATGTAAGTGTTTTTTTATAAATAAATAACTAAAAACAAGCCGTGTGATAAAAATAAGAGCAATATGTGAAAGACACTAATGAAAAATCTATCAGGCACGAGTAAAATTTCTTCTACTGGGATTCCATAGTTTAGCCATTATCAACATTTAAGGGCTCATAGTGTTTTTAACTTTCACAGGCGTTAAAACATTGTTCATCTTTAAAAACTATAAGATATAGGATATTCGCTACAGTTTTCCTACAAAATTTGCTTAAGGTACTAGAAACCCTGGTTTTCTTAATAACAGGTTTTAGAATTAAGAAAGGTGAACACGTTTTTCAGTATATTTTTGAAGATATACTGTCTAAAATTATGAAAAAAATGTTTTTAAGAGCTTTATTATTCCTCGCCTCACAATGAGGTGAGAAATATTAAAGCTCTAAAAACATTTCTTAAGAAGCCCCTATAAGCCCCCCCCCATAGTCCTAACAATATGTGGAACTAAAAAATCTATATCTTAATTTGCTACATCCCTACTATACAGACACACACACACACACACATATATATATATATGTATATATATATATATATACATTTATATATATATATATATATATATATATATATATATATATATATATATATATATACTTGTATGTACATTTTTGTTACTTAGCTATTTAGATAAGTTCGGCTTAATATGTTAAATATCATATCATATAATATATATATCAAATTACAAGTTTCCACGTCTAACAATTTCTAGAAAAACGGTCATGAGAGACAGATTGACACTTAAGTCATCTATAAGGGTTGCGTTTTTCCTCTAATTTACAGAAGGTTAAAAATATTATATAATCACCATTTAATACTAAATTAAATAATCTGGCATTATGCCGAATATGGTTGAATCATTTCGAAAGTAAGCAGATTTATCCAAGGCAAAACAAAAAGAATGATCTTACACTCCGAGTAATTAAAGAAGGTGACCATGGCAACGGCAATAACAGCCATCTTTCTCTGTTTCATGCGTAGCATGACAACAGCTTTCTACTATAGCTTTCTGTGTACGAATTAGTTTTTATTATATCACTGTTATATATTTAGTTAAACGTGACCATTTGAATAGCAATAAATTATATAAGAACCAGAGAACGCTCCGATATCGGTTTACGCAATTAGACACAATTATTTTTTCGATTCTCCATGTTCCACGATCATATATTATTTATCCTATCTGAAAGTGTTTCACTAAATAAACATAATTGTTTTCAGATGTTTATGATCATAGTTACACTGTATTTAAAATGTTATTTGAACAAAATTGAAAGATAATTCCTTTCATTTTCGTCCTAGAATCACAGTAAAAGTTCTTTAAATCATGATGTTTACAAATTGATCTAGAAAAACATTATATTGCTCTGAATGAAGCTCAAATGTGTTTACCTGTAATTAATTTCCGCACAAAGCATGAGTCAGATGACCATTTTAAATGTATTTACGAGCTAGATAGCCACATGACCCTTAATTCCGTCTAAATGTGTGCCACCGCTTCAATCTGTGGAGCGCACCGCCCTGATTTACATAAAGAGATTACATGAATTATGGGGAGCCGAAGTCCAGAGAAAGATTTTATTCCCATTTATACATGTACGTAACGATGATTTAAAGGAGAACATCACAAAATATATTAATCTAGATTACGAAGTGGTGATTAATCGAATAATTATATCGAAGATTAGTGTATAGAAATAATGTAGATGTTTTAGTTGGTATTTTTTGGAATATTCTACATAACCAAACTTCAAAAATAAATTTGAGGTGACCCAGTGATTCACAAAAAGGTGAATTTTGATTTAGGGGTTAATTCTTTCAAGGTTACCTTGTAAAGTACCAAATAAAAGGTTACCAAAATACAAATTCTATTCTTCCAGTCGGCGGCGGGTAACGCAGTAGATGAGCCATTTTTAAGCACAGAGTCATTACTATTAATATTTAAGAGAGGGGTTGATGGTACGCCACACTAATTTTACATGTAAGCTTGCACTATTTTATAAATGACAAAGGAAAAAAAAATAATAACTATGAAACTAAAAGCTACTAACTATGTTTCACGCAGTAGTTATAGTTAGCCTAACATTACTCGTTAAGCTAACTAAAACTAAGATTCGTCTAATATTAACTATAAAGTGAAAGGACAAACTATTTGGAGTTGTCTACGTGTACGTACAATTTAATTCAAGTCATATTCCCCACATTCTAATTTTTTTCTCCATCAATTTAAGAAACTCAATTTATTTTTGTTTACAATAAAATTTTCTTTTTAATTTTTTCCGCTTTTACCTTCAGGCATTTAAAGATATCACCTCCAAAAATATCTTATTTTAGAAACTCAGATGTCAAAACTTAGAAGGAATTTCCCCTCGAGTTAGCAATATTTTAATCTTCGGCAATATACATAAGTAGGAAATGTAAAAAAAGACCCAGTAAATAAAATAAAGGGCTAGTAAATTTAATATTATTAACTAAATAGAATCAAAGCCTTAATATGTGCGATATTTAAGGTATAGAGTATGAAATGCTTACTTTGGATTAAAAATAAAAAACCTTTATAGAATTAAAATTTTTATTGAAAGGAGAGTGGAAAGTAGCAACCTCTTTAGTTAAAAATAATAAATAGACTGTGAACCAGAAAAATCCATTGCCTTCCAAGCTCTCAATTTACAAAGGTGCAAATCGAGACGGGCAATGCCTGCTATACCAAAATACGTAAATTAAGGAATCAGACAACACATTGCGTAGAGAATTATTAAGTTCAGTTTGTAAGGTGTAGCAAATCGTAAACTATAACTGAGATGTGGCAAACAATTTGAATAAGTTTAAATAATATATAAAGTTGTGTAAATAAAAAAAAATCACTTAAGGTAATATATCCACATATATATTAAAAGAAAATTAAAGACAACGTTGAAAATAAATAAGTTGTTAAATTTTAAATGAAAAGAGCGCGTTTGCATATAGGGTGTGAGACATAACGGCATATGGGAAGGGACGGTGATATAGTTGAACGTGATTTTAATATTTTTTGTTTACGGCTTTTAAATATTGACCAGAAGTTCTAATTTGCTAAGGTACTTGCTAAGGTTATTATGATATAACTTATACGAAAATTATTCTAAAAATTATTTTAAACTTATCTGAATAAAGCATTGACTTTTTAATTTTTTTTAAAATGTATTTCTATCCTTTTTAAAAATCTTTTTACGATAATCCGCATGCATCAAGAAAAAAAAACACATTTATTTTCCTGCCCCTGTCTATTTATTTAAAAACATTAATTCTATTAATTTTTGCTTTTAGGAGCCGGAAACCCGAACAGACGGATCGACGCTCAGCGTAGAAGCAATAATAAGATTCCGGTGGAAGTCTTTGGATACAGAACTGTAAAAATGGACATTTTATTATACTTTATCCATATCAAAATATTATACTTTAAGCACAAAATTAAATTAGAAAAAACCGCTCGTAAAAAATATAAATATAGATAATTACGTTAATTAAGGTATGAATTTTAGTTACTGATTCAAGTTGACAGATAAATTTTAACCATGTAATTCATTTTTGCTGTTTATTAAAGATGTGAGAGCTTCAAGACTAGTTCTTCATATATTAAACTCAAATATGAATGCTGATGTGTACGCCAGTTCAGACGCCAAATATGGTGTCATCTAACAGGGAAAATGTCTAATAACTTGTAACAAGGAAATGGTCTGTACTAAATTATTTATTTTTTATCTTTTTATCATTACACACACGCACACACGCGCTCACACGAACATACACAGATATATATGTATATATATATATATATATATATACATATATATATATATATATATGTATATATATATATATATATATATATATATATATATATATGCATATATATATTTATAAATATTATTAATAAAATAAAAAAACTTAAACCTAATAAAAATAAAATTAGTTGACATAATTTCTATATTATAAAATAGTGTTTTAATAATTATATTTATTGTGATGAGCCATATTAATCTGCTTTTCGTTGCAGCTTCACTTATTAATTTGGTGTAACTGAGAAATACGGCTAATGATTGAAATTATTTAACTTGTCAGTAAAATAATTTACTCTAGTACAGAATGTTTCTCATGGTGAAAGAAATAATTCAGTCGTCTTATATTTAAATTTTATCCATATGTTCATTTTCATCATGGTGGGGTAAATTAATTTGAAGTTAATGTTAAATGAGTAATCTTGGCAAATTATAAATAATGCTTGTCATATATCTGTAGAAACTCTTCACATTAATTTGTAACAAGTAAATAATTAACGCCTTACAAGTTTAGAAATCTAGTGTGCTTAGTTTTTTTTTTTTTAATTTCGTTTTATAATATTTTGCCCGCATTATAAATTGATTTTATTTTTAATTTATGTATGATTAGAAACCCTCTAATTTTCAATGGATATGGTATCCTGTGAACACGGGAAATTAAAATTTCCTCTAGGGGTAATCCCTAATAATCATATGTCTCTAGTAGAGAATGAATTCGGCGGGCACAGTTGGAAAAAAGCTGTTAATGTTGTGTTCTTAGGTAGTTCGCTTACAATTTTTCTGGCGGTGTCTTTTGTGAAGTAAACTCTCTGTCCATTCTCCAAATGTGCTGCTAGATGTTGTTCAGTTGGTTCATGTTCGTGCATAGGAAAACCGAAAATCTGCCACGCTGCTTCGTTACTGATGATATATCTTCCCATTTGATACATGAGGATCTCGCTATTTCTGTTTCATTGTTCGCTGTCTTTGGCTATTTGAAATACTGCCATGTCACTGACTTCGTTCACATACTTACAGACATATTTAATGGATTTTACTGAATTGCAGTACTATCCATTGATTATCTAGTTCCAGTTTGTCTAGAATCGTTTGAATTTTCGGATGTGAGGCCACCTTTTCTGGGCGATCGTCTTCTATATTATTTAGGATAGCCATCATCTGTGATTTAGGTGTCGTCCAAGTATGGTTTTGGGTATTATTTGTACATTTTCCATTACTCATAGATTGTGAATTGAGGTTTATGGCCGCATGGTCCGTCAATAATGTTTTTTATAACTATATCGTACAGCTCTGGATCTTCCCGTGGATTGGAAAATTCAGCTTGGATGATTTTGTTGATATCCGTGGAATAAATTCTGTCGTGTATCCATATCCGATTGTGTGAGTGAGGCAGTCCTCGTTTTTACCATTTGATTGTGCATTCATCATCTAACGGTTTCAAAGATGTGGCACCCAAAAATTATACTGATGTACATCAAAATTGTCTTTTATATAAAATGTTGCTCTACCTGTATTTTTTAACACATTAAATTCGACATGGAACATAAAAATAATAAGTAGAAAATATGCGGGTCGCTCCAATAGTCAATAAATATTTTGGCGTGTAAAAGTATTTAGAATTTCACTCGTCTTTTTTCTTTTATTTTGCTCAACGCCGTCTGTGTTAAGTTTACGATTTGTAACCTGAGGTTTGAATAGTTTTTTTTACTATTTTTTAAATTTTCATAACTGTAAAAGTGCATAAATTGTTTTCTACGTTTGTGGTAATATGACATAAAGTAATCAAAAACGCCCATTAACCCAGTGTTAAGGAAGTGCCTACTTCCATTATTTCGAAAAAATAAAATTGCAAAAGAAGGAACCTTGGGCACTAAATTTTACTTGCAATAATTTTTCTGCCAGTTTTCTCAAGTGTGTTAAAACAAAAGGCATTCAATACTTTTTGGTAGAATCGATAATGTGATCAGTACCACAAGAAGCCGATCTGCCTGTTTCCGTATCAACTGAAAACTACCTACAATGTAGTAATAAACAAATCAGTGTAGGGAAAGTTGATTATATAAGCCTTCAACGTCAGAAAATTTTGAGTGAAAATATTAACTTCGATAAACCAAATAAACCTTGTAGTTACTTTAAATTTGTCAAAAGGAGAAGCATAATTACTGGAATCAAGACATAAACAAAAAAAATTATTGCAACAGAATATTAAAATTAGTTTATACTGAAATCGCTGAACACTTGATGATATACTTTGAATGGGAAAACTTGTTTGTTGTTTGTTTTAATATAAAGGACTTAATGAACGCTTTGAAATATGAATTAAATTTGCAGGAATGGAAATTATTTAGTCACTCTTCATACAAAACCTTCGATTCCATTATTATATATATGTACACTGCAGAAAAGTAAAAACAAAAATTCACTTTAGTCGCGATATCTTAATCAGAGTACTATTAATATATTTGTGGAGATCTGAATTTCATTGCTTTACTCTTCGGTTTGCAAATTGCTTATACAAAGTACTGATTATTATGCAAATAAGACAGTCGAGCTAGATCTTTATTACTTAAGAAAAGATTGGATTCCAATACGGGGGAAAGAATGTAAGATACCAGACATCCTATCTCCTAGCCATACCTTAAAAAATATTTCTATCGCCATTACATATTAAATTGAAATTAACTAAAAACTTTGTGAAAGCCCTTAATAAAGATGGACTGGTTTTCGAGTTTCGGACATGGGAAGTAAATTTTTCTACTAAGCGAGGCCAAATTGGATGAAAAAAATCTTCCTTGGTCCTAAAATTCGAGAGATTCTGAGGGACGAAAAATTAAATTTAGTTCTAAAGTGCTTCAAAAAAGAATTATTTGAATCTTTTAGAACGTTCGTTTAGAACTTTTTGAACCAGCAGATTTGTCCACTTATTCCACTATCATCTCGATTTTTGGAAATTGGAAACTGGAAATTGTAATGCTTTGTTCTGTAAACAGTGGCGTGAATTTTTGATTAATGTTAAGATTAATGTAATGATATAGCTCATAAATCCTTAGTGTCGTGTAAAAAAAGAAGGGAAACTAAATAATTTTAATGGTTTTTTTTAAATACATTATTCAAATACTTTGATATTTCTCATTAACTGAATATTCACACAAACCAAATTTAAACAAAGAGCTATATATATATATATATATATATATATATATATATATATATATATATATATATATGTGTGTATATATATGCGTTTTTAGAGGTCTTAAACTAGTATAAAAATGGAGAATTTATTAAAAAAGCGAATAATAAGTTTCATTTTCTAGAGCAATGTTATTACTTTTTCATTTTAGGAGGTAAAGAAAAGTAAACATTTTTCTTGGTCAATGCTGTCTAATCCAGTACAGATGGAAAAAAAACCGTAAAAAGATAATCTGCTTGTTTCCAAAAATATGTTTTATGTTTCGTATATAACATGTTATTTATATATAAAAATAATATTAAAATCGCTACTTCAAGGGATTTTTCAAGTAATGTTACGAGTTAATTTATCACCCTCTGAAGATCATCATATAATGTTTGAATTTAATATCAAAGTAATGGTCAAGATTTATAAGTACCCATTTTTAAAAATAAAATATATATAAATTACGATTATCTACATTTTGTTTCAGATATTAGTTAAGAAGCATCCGTTCGATTAAACATAGCATCTTTTTTAACCAAAAATAAAAAAAAAGAAATGAAATTTAAAAATCATAAATTCTTCAGTTATCACATACTAAAACGACTTGTTCTCGAAAAAATTAAACTCACAGATGAAATAAGTCTTATACAAATAATAAATCATAATGCCCCGATATTCACAATTATTATATTTGCCCCACAACGTGGCGCCCCAACTACCAACCTACAACAAACCATTCACTATGATAATTCAAATCTAATCTTTAACCCTTAGGGGAATTAACTGGGGAGAAAACAACTTTATTCGTTTTGGGGGAAAATAATGCATACTTGGGGGAAAACAACGTAACTTGAAATAAACTTGCGTCCGCACATCCTTAATGATTATCTACGAGTGTTGTCTTAATATTCTAATAAGATCGGTCAGCCAGAATACGTTGGAGAGAGTGCGCGTTGGATTAAATGTGGTCTTCGATTCGTGTCGCAATATGGATGTTGCGGACCTGTGTTTTTCATAACCTAGGACTTGCAGTTCAAGTGAGGTTGAATTTATATTAATTTGGTTTTCCTCAACTTTAATGATTCTAAATAAATATTACGTTGTTTTATATAGATTCATTGTTAAAAAATTTAAACTTAATTTTGCAATTGTATTTTTTTTAATATTGTGCATTTTTTTAACATTTAGTGACCCATCGCCTAAGTCAATGGACAAGCTACAGGAATTTTGGTAATTTGTAACTTTTCATAAATATCTCTAATATTTTTAGTACATTAGATTTTTAATTTGAATAAAAAGTAAAACATTAGATTATTGCAAAAACAAGTCAATTTTTTTTAAATTTTCGTATTTATTAGTATCCAACATACTTAATAGTAAAATACATTTCGTTCTTTTGTTAAAAATTGGTTCAAAGTTACTTGTGTCCATATAATTTATTTGTTTCCTCTATACAAAATTATGTTCGGTATTTCTAGAAAAGTAACCAAAAACCATAACGGAAATGAGAACCGCCGTACTTCATTCTTGGCGCTATCTTATCCTATAACAACTTTTGTTAAGCGATTTTTTGGAACCAAATGGGTCGTTTTTACAAAATAATTGGAACTATTATTCTTTAATCAAACGAACTTGAATAAAATGTTTTTCTGGCCAGTCGCTATGCTTACAAATCCATTTGTGTATTTTCTTTAAATTTCATGACCGAAGTAGTTTTTGAACCGCAAGAGTTCCAGTTTAGGTAGCTATAACTGTTTTTATGGTTAATTATAACTGTTTTTATGGTCGCCACTTTACTTTTATTCATTTCTTGATCAGTTCTTACCTAATTTTGCATCGTATTTTGATACGCCTTAAGACATTTATTTCAATTAATAATAATTTTTATAATAGGGCTTTATTTCTAATCATTGGCTTAGACTTTTGTGCATCCAAAAAACTGTGGTGGCTATGTAAAGCAACCGAGTAGTTTAAATATTGTTAATTTTTTTTAACATGATATCCTATATTTTTATTTACTATAAAATGTAACTATGAATGTGAATGTAATAATAATTTAGTGAAATTTTTCATCTGCTTGCAAAATAATTCATGTTTCCTCTGGAGATATATAATCGTAAAGAAAAGTAGTAATTTTATCTTAAAATAATTTATATGAAAACTATATTTCGAACTTTCTTATATTTGTTTAGTGCATAAATATGTTAGTTATTATTCAGCAATATATCAGCCGTTATGACACCAATGTCGTACTGATATTGAGATAGTGGAATGGCTAATTTGAATTTCCTTCGGTTACATCCTTTCTTAAAATTTTGCTTGTGGTTAATTTTTACTAACATAACTTTTTTCTAGAGCAATAAGAGTATTATTTGTTTCAATGACATGCATCGTGGGTGTCATTTTTAAGAATGATAGAGACGTGGATGGGCTACAGCAAGTGCTCGACCCCTTAGGTCTTTATCATTTCATCACTTCACGATGCAAATTATTTTTCTTTGCAAGCAAAAGACATACAGAGCAAAAATGCCTGTGACCATAACGTGCGTGTCGATAACGATGCCTTTTTATGGTTAACTGTTTTCAAGGTCAGCATCATATAAAAAAGTAAATGAATTATCTGTCAATTTTCAATTGCAAAGACACGGTGTGGATTTTTTTAAATTCTGGGCAGTTAATTCATAGCTTGCTTATTATTTGCATAATTTTTTGAACACGATTTCCTAGCAAATTTTAATTTTCTAACTTGATCAGTCATCACAATTTTGGTTCCACGCCTGTTTCTGGACATATTAATTTCAAGGGTAATAACTTAAATCTTTATACAACGTTTTGATTTTCATAGGTGAGTTTGAATTAAAAAGAATTGAGACGTAGTTTGTACAATTAAAATTGAGGATTTTATTCGATATCCATGTTAGCGTGAAGCCGAAATTAAAAGGCTAAAATAAATCTACAGGGCTAAAATTATTAAAAAAAAAGCGCTAAAATAAATCTACAGGGCCCAAGCAGATTCACTGTCTAATGACTGATTTTAAATGACCATACCAAATGTTTTCGGTGTGAATAAAAAACAATATATTAATTTGGCAAAAAAAGGAAATCTATTTTTCTGGAAGTCATGATGCTTCAATATGTTGGTAAGATCAAAGTACAGAGCATTATAAGTTGGTAAGATCAAGGTACAGAGCATAAATAATACCCCTCAGATCAGTAATGAAAATACAAAAATGGTAATTTTATTTAAGAAAATATTGACCGTTTTCACACATTTATTTTATGAGAATAAGGAGAATCTATTTTAATGGAAAAACTCTAATTTTTATTTTTAATTGAATGTAAAGCAAGAAAATATAAAATTTTTAAATAATTCACTTAATTTCTTTAAGTCATATTTCCAGATATAAATATCGATTCATGTTTAAAATAAAGCAATAATTCTTTCATTTCTTTTCACGATCATTTCTTTCTATTCTTATATTATCATACACTAATTAAATATTACACTTTATGACTTTTAAAGTATTATTAAATATTTAATACCTTAATTTTTTGCCTTAGGAAACCGAAAATTAAAAAAGATTTAAGATATTCATGAGAAAAATAAAAAAAATCATCCAAATCAGCCTAATGATTTTTGTGTTAAACCAAAGAAAATACTTTGGTGACTTTTTTAATATTTAATTTTTATCTTTGGTCGTTAGGAACATATATTATTTTGGCCTAACATGACTAGCAAATATTGCCTAAATAGAAGACTAATAGTCGACATCGCAATGCTAAAAACGGGACATAGTGTTAAAGTCAGTACGCTTCGTTAAAGTCATTGTACGCTTGTTTATTTGACTACTGCTCACTTAGAGTTAAAGAGTTTTACACATTAAAGCATTAATGGTTCGTTATAAACGTCTATTCCTGCGAGTTGTGTTTGGGTTCCTGTAAAAATACGACGAAATATTTAAAAAGAATGAAGTGGAAACAAAAGAAATAAATCTGTTACAACGATGTTCAAGTTTCATAATTATTTAATATCTTCTATATTTAAAATCACTTAATTCAAATTTTAGTTGTTACGATGGTGAGCAAAATTTACTTTAATTCTGTAGTAAGTAAAAATAAGAACTGAACATTGAAAACCATAATCATAATCAAACTCAGTTTCAAATGGTTATATTCTAGTTAAGTTAATGTTTGAAAATCTTCTTAGTTTAAAAATTAGTTATATATCCTGATAACCTGTTTGCTTCAGAGAGTAATACATTGCTATTATTTTGTAAAATACATGTTTTTCTTTTATAATTTTTCAGTATTTTCCTGCTGACCTCATGACCTTTCATAAAATGCAAAACTGAAAATTATTCACAGCCTAAACCATTTTTCGTTTTAATTTCCAACCTCCATCCAACCGACAATATTATCTTTTCATTTTCATCGTGAATTTCATTTCGTTAACTTAACCAGGAGCGCTGTTATAAAAACAATGTACTTCCTAGGCGGAAATGCTTTTTATTGCTAAAAAACAAGCACGCTGGGTGTAAAGCAATTATACTCTTTTATTAAACTTTCTTTTCGTTACATAAAGAAAATTTAAAATTTTTCGTTTGATAATATATTCTATTTAATATAAGACGCAGGTAAATTTAATATACGGTGGCCAAAATTAATTGAAAGACGCTTTGTATACTGTATTTCAAATATTTAAATTATTTGGCTAGAATTTTTTAAAATAAGTATTTGGAATCGTGATCAATTTGAATAACAACACTACTAAATAGAAACGCGCAAAAATATTTTTCAGCGTCAGTGTTCAGAAATCACATTAAGTCATGTAACCTTGCAAAATTCCATTTTCCACCAAACATTTCTTTCTAATTGTGCAAGGGTAAACCGTACAACATACCTAATTTTTTATTGCTTATAAATAAATTGCAATTTACTCTAATAATAATATTGAGTTTGCTTTCGTAGCATATGACCAGGTAGTTTTGTGAGTTAGTTGTAAATGTTTACTAGTAAACATGTGTATTTATTTATTTATCACCTATGGAGAAAAAACAGATACAAGTCATAGTGAAATAAAAAGCAAGAGATTTTTGACAATAAGGTTAACTTATATCCTAACATTCCCACATGAAATTAATATTCTACATACATATATCCTCAGTCTTTTCTAGATATTTCCATGATACATTAAATATTGAGAAATTTTATAAAATATCAAATTAAATTATGATAAAGTAATATTGTTAACAATCAAGCAATAACTATTGAAATTATTGAAATCAGCCTTTCATTTACAGTTCACTGTAACAGTTATCAATAATAGCATTAATACTAATCACTATCCCACTTGTAATAATATCGATTAAATAAAAAGAAAAAAAAACAGAATATCACGTCGATTTGAATAAATGAAAATGTAGTGTCAATGCTTTCAAAGGACTAATGGTTGTATAGTATCCGTTTAACTGACTGTTTGTATTGAAGTACTGAGCTGGCAAATATATCTAGAGAATTAAACTTTCCGTCGCAATCATCACAAAGCCTGCGTAGTGGTACACGAGCACCAGCATTAGTGCGAGCACGAGGTAGATGGAACAGTGCGATGCTACGGGTCGCTCTCCCTGGCAAACGAAACTGCAACTGATTCACTATATCGGTGCAATTATAACGACTATGGCAAATATTACGAAATACAATTGCTCCGAGTTCGATACGCCTTTCGTGGAGAGTACGGTATTTGAATGTGTACAATGCATTATAATAGTCTATTTTGGGTGTATTGAAGCGATATTGCAATGTACGTATAAATCGTTTTTGGACTCTTTCGATCATATCAGAATATGTACGATAGTAAGGATTCCAGACGGCAACAGCATATTCAAGTTGAGATCGCACAAAACTTGTGTAGAGGATGCGATACGTTCTCATTTGCTTAAAGGGTTTGGTAGTTCGTAAGACAAAGCCTAGCAAAGCATAAGCTTGCGATGTGTTCTGCTTTACGTGAACATCGAAATGTAGCTTTTGATCAAACATTACACCAAGATCACGTATGCAATTAACAGTAGTTATATATACATATATATATATATATATATATATATATATATATATATATATATATATATATGCGCACTAGCTACTATTCGCGGCTTCCTTGGTGTGAAATCAGTTTTCTGAGATAAAAACTTTATTATATGGATTTTTTCGCAACAAAATGCATATACGCCATAAATATATAAACGTATATGATCGCACTATATTTATACAAATTTTAAGAAGATTGCTTGAAAAATTAAGCTATGAAACTGGAGCAAACCAATCAATAAATAAATAAACTCCCTTTCGCGTTTCTAATATCAGTTAGGGTAAGTTAAAAAGTATTAAATTATAGGACAGTCTGTTATTTCTTCTCCATGTATACTTCGAACCTCGAATATTGAAAAATGAAAAGCAAGTCATAAATAAAACTTAATATTTTGCAAACGAGATTTAAAGAATGGTAACTGTTTATGTACAATTTTCAACGGAATGCGCATAAAAAATTTTGCCTCCAATTTTCATGAATTGAGATATCAGTATAAAACATGTACTTGCAAAATTTCGGTTCATTTACTCATCCTATTCTTGACAGAGTGGTCATTATCTCGGTGATGACGTGCATGGTTGGTCTTCATCCATGTACGTCATCGCCGGGATAATAATCGCTCTGTAAATAATGAGATCAGTAAATGAACCGGAATTTTGCAAGTACGTGTTTCGTCTTAGACGACTGATTTAAAAAACCAACCGAGTGCAAATTTCAGATAAATGGGTCTGAAACTATGAGTTATATAGCCTCACATATTTAGATTTATTTAACTGAATGAACCGACGAAACGATGGACTTAAATAAGGAAATTATAGGTCTTTTATATATTATTTTACCATACAATGGGGTTGTTTTCTTCGAGTGTAAGAATATAGAGAAAACATTGTTTGTGTATATAATTTTTTTTTCGTTTTGATATACTCATAGAATTAATGGTAATCAATGAATTTTCCCTTGTAAATTTTAATGGATATATAACAAAATTAGAAAATAAAATTGCAAGCTTTAGACACAAAATTAAAAAGGTAATCAAATAAACAATTTTTAATTACCGTAAGTGATTATTTTTTGATAAAAGTGAATTCCAGTACCTGATTACAATTTAAGAATTCATAAAAACGACTTGTGAATATTTTCTTAAATGGTCAATATAATTAAAAAGAAATAGAGAATTTTAAACATATGCATGTGTATGTGTGTATGCGTGAGATGTGGGTGAGTGTATGAGAGTACGTTTATGTGTGTGTATGTGTATATATAAAAAACACGACAGTAGGATTAGAATATGATAGCAAAAATTACTTAGTTTTTTAGTAATTTAGACGTAGTTTAGGGGGTAAAATTTGTCAGTACTCATGAAATTAAATTTTTTATTTATTTTGATATGTATATATATATATATATACATACATATATACATATATATATATATATATATATATATATATATATATATATATATAAAATGTTAAGAAATGTATGAATAAAATGTGACACGTATTTTCCTATAAAGAAAAAAACATTTAGATACCATAAAACATCATTTCAGTAAGTTAATCAAATAAAATAATATTGAATGATAATACCAGTTACCAGTGAAATATACTAAAACAAATATTTCAGAGAAATAAAAATATCTGGTTTCTTTTTGGGTACAAAATAAAAAAATTTAAATTCAAAAATATTTGCTCATCATTTATCTAATAATTACAATAGAAGCAGATTATCCTTACTCCTTTTAAGCTTTTCATTCAATATTTAAAACAAGCACGATCTGATTTATTTATTCATGTAAAAACTCATCCAGATACCCACGTCCTAACAAATTACTTTCTCCAAGTTGGTTACACAATTCTATTATATTGCAACGTTCGGGCTTGTTATATAAGAATGAGCAACCAGTTTTGGTGAAGAAAACAAGGGTCAACATGTTTCAGATTATCCAGAAACGAAGAAAGATGGGCTATTAAGTAGAGTTTTCACCTTCCATCCAAGCAATGCTTAGTTCTATTTATCTACATCTGCTCTTGTATAAGATTCGTGACCCTACAATATTCACCGCTATCAAAATTGTATAGGTGTAGTTCAACTGACATTCCATGTAGCGTGCAAATCACTTGGCTTGTTGGACAAAGATCTACACTGGAACCACATTCTGGAAAAAGCCCCATTATCTCACTCTCATAATAGAATTCTTCAGCTATCCGCTATTATTAATTGATTTTCTTTAAGTTAGAGAAACGCACAAACAGTGGAAAAAGTATCGAAATATGTCTTGCAAAGACTTTAAGTAAGAAATAGAGAGGGACAAATATGTTTAACTGCTACGAGACTTTGCTTGTTACTAATGTTTTATTTTATTAAGGACATTGTCACGTCATTATCGGGTAAAACACCCTTACAGTTTGACTTGCGTTACTGCTATATCTTATGCTTGTAATATATGTCAAACGAAACCTATTGATAGCAACCGTCAATACCTTAGGAAAATGCCTGATTGTCATCAGGCCGTTCAGCTAGTCAAAGAAGTTGCTTTAAACGTTTGAAATCATGAAAAGAGGAAAGTTTGGTATTAAATCGTGAAAAATGTTTTGTATGATTTTGTGCATTGTTCTTTATTGACGCTTCTGGTAGCACTGGTAAAACGTTTTTGAAAAATCTGTTCCTGGCCATCATCAAAAGCAGGAGGAATATTGCCATTACTGTTACTTCGCTTCGAGAGATCGCTCGATATAATATGTGTAAATAAAGCCACATAGCCTAAGTGCTTTGACAAGTCAAAGTTATCATCTAGTATTGACCCAAAAAAGCATTGAGACTCTAGATAGGATGCGTCAGGATGATGCTCCAATTATTTTTCGCGTAATCTAAGTTCTCCGAAAATTTTAAATGGCACCAAACTTCAGATGAAGGCTTTGCATAACCATTAAAATTAAGCCACCATTTTAATTAGTGTCAACCAAGGAACAACTCTCTTTACCTCTTGGATTCCCTTGATACCATCGGATTCACAATTGATATCTTAACGCCTACTATTAAACGTCCGGTCAAGGCATGTTATGACATGACTACTGAAAAAGCATGGTCCCAAATTTAAGAGTGGTTAGTTTCAATCCCAGGAATGATTGTTTGTCGTGCTCTAGAAATAATTCTTTTAACAACTAGGTTAACTTTTAGCTCGAAAGAAAAAGAAGAAATGTTGTTCACAGGCAGGTTTGTAAAAAATAAAAACCATCTACTCTTTTGAAACCAAAATGTTATCGAGGAACTAATGATGTATTTTTGAACATATGAAAAAAAAAGAATGCAATTTACAAATTCTACGCATACGAAATTGCGGGTAACAACTCGTCTAACATTAAAGAACCTAGTAGGCTTGGTTTAGAATCTCACCGGAGGTAAAAATACCTGTAATCAGATAAATGTAAGTAAAGTTGTACATTCATGAGTTGAGTACTTATTATTTATTCTGTACTGTTAAGAAAATATATCGAGTGTTTTATTTTGGATTCTTAAAATTAGCGTCGTTAAATAATCTTAACGCCTTTTCATAGATATCGATCTTGCAAATTTTTTTTTCGTTCAATAAACGATGAAAGTGTGTCCATGCCTTATTTCAGAAATCGCACATATTTGAAACTCGCTACATTCAATAGTTCAATTTTAGCTGAAAGTGTTCAAGGTATTTTATTATAATCTGTTATTAGAAATCATTATTATTTATTACATTAGGTCGAACATACATATCGTAGAACACCATTCAATTTTAAGGTTTGGTTCAACGGAACAACGTCAAGACATTTAGAGTCTTGCTGGAATTATTTGCATTAAATTTAGAACAGTAATCACTTTCTAACTACCTAAGCTGGTCGTTGTCTATAAAATACAGTACTTCCTGTTTTGAATCTATCCTCTTAAGTGTGATGATTCTGATTTACGTGCAAGTATTTTTACATAATATATTCTATTTTTAGCTGGGTTCATTCGAATTATCTATGCATAGACAAAAACAACGTTACATATTCAATTTTAAAATAATTAATAATCTCTGCAGACTATGGATAAGCGTATAACTAGAAAACTATTCTCATTGTGACCTTAACATATTTTCCATAATATAAACTCCACACGTAATTCAAATTTTTAATTAGTATTACAAATTAAAACTTAATTAAAAATAAATATATTTTATGTGAGTACCTATGTAAAATAATACGAACACATTAAAAAATGCCTGTATAGATAATTTACCATCGAAAAAGTGTGATGCAGATACAGGGTAGGCAATAGAAATGATTGCTTACTCTATAAAATATTTAATTTTTTAAATTTATTTATTGCCTGCACAAACGTTGACTATGGTGGTCATGTAATACTGCGGTGAACAAATTGCTAATTGGCTATTGTGATCATGTACTATTGCGGTGGAATATTCGCAAATTTATATTAAATTCACGTTGATTTATCTTTTTTGCAAAATTTAGAATCTCTATAGTTCTGTCATATCCAGTCATTCGTCAGTCTAATTACCTGTCATGATACTACAATAATCACATTTTGGAAGTATATCCTTGAAGTAAGCGTAATGATATATATGGATATAAAAATTAAAAAGAAAATTTGATTTATTTATTTTTATGATAATTATCAAAAAAGGTTATGGAGGTATAAGTCTCATAATTCTTTTAGTAGTATTCTAAAATAATTTATTTGACAGTAGAATTTAGGTCAATAATTATGTTGCAAACAAACATTGATTTTATTACATTTTCAATGAAGTTGAAAATGTTACATTTGCTTTTGAGATTTTGTACCCCAAAAGAAGAAAAAAATTAAACTCTTATACTCACTCGCCCCTTTGCCATTTTTTTCAGAAAGCGTTTGATATAAAAACAAATAATTTGGCGTAGCGATAAAGCTTATTGATCAACATATAGTTCAAAAAATATATGGGAAAAAATTAATATACGGAAAGATTTATATAACATTTTTGGAGGAGCTAATAAAGCATCCATTTTTTTTTAAAAATAGACATTTATGAAAAATAGTTCCACAGATATTATTGAAAATATTCACATTAATTTTTGCAGCAATAATTTAATGTATATTGCAATATATACTAATCAACAATTTTTATACACAAATTTTGGAGAGAAATATTAAATAACAGAATTTTTTTTAGAATTTAAATACGACTCACCAATATTTTTTAATGTTATGTAATCGAGATAAAGAGGTATTTTTAAAAGGTCAAAAAACTATGTTTTCTTTTCCCCTTTTTCCAAAATTACGAAAAATCCGCTTCACTGTAAACAGCATTATTAAATTTATTGAAAGTTTACTCATAAACTGTAGCAATGGTTCTAAATCTCATAGTTTAAACAAATACGTAATTTAACGCCTGTAAATAATTTATTAAATAATATATTTGCGAGATGAAAAATAACATATATTTGATAGAGGTACTCTACAACTTTTAAACTCTATTTCTTTAAATGCCTACGTGTATACGGAAACTTCGTAGTGCGGACTCTACTCGCATTTAAAAAGTTTCATATAGCATGTAACGTATAAACATAATAAAAAAATAATGTTATTTTGCAATTTTAACATACAATTATTTCAGACGTAAAACAAAAAAATAATAAAAAGGTCTTCAAATTTATTGAGGAAAGAAATGTTACTAAAATATAATGTTCAGTAACTTTGTACTTATATATGTCATTAATAATGTTGCTGTAAAAGGTTATTATTTTATGTGATCGGTGGGCCTATAAAATACTTGAATTGTTGGGCTCATGTAGTACTTATCATTCATCCTCTTTCACCACCCGACACTCAAACCTCTGTCCTCGATCTACCTACGTACACATTTTGCTTCAGTTTTCAATAAGACATATCCTAGTTTGAAATTGCTTCGAAGCAGACAATACGTCTTTCAAATAGAAGCAAATTGTTTGGTTTATATAGTACTGACAAAAAGTAATAATGTTTTATGGCAGGTACCCAAAATTTGGAAGTGGGAAAAAAGTAAAACGTATTTATATACTTATGAATCCACTTATAATTATTTAATTTCATCGAAATCCATCATGCGGCTTATGCATCAGACCGACTAACACACGCGCATACATTCACTTTTTCATGAAGGCAACTTTATGTAATAAAGGCATAGAACCAATATTAAATTTATTTCTACAAAATCGCAAAAAACTTGAATATCTACAATTTTTTAAATATATATTTATATGTGTCGAAAATTTAGGGCATTTCTAAACCAAAATTGATTGAATCGTGTTGAACAGTGTATTTACAATCAGATCCTTGCACAAAACCTAACCTCAACTTTGCGGTCTAGCGGTCGCATTTTGGGCGAATTAATGGGTTAACTTGCTCAAAGCGATCGAATGAGTGTATTTTATGGAAGGTGTCAAATCGAAAAGGCACTTACTTTAACAAAATCCGTAAACTTTTGAGGTTTATCTCTATGTCCAATGTCTCCATTATGTAATTGCGTGTTTGGCAAGGAGTTTTGGGCCAGTTCAAGTTTATCGTATATGTGGGTTACATGTTTATTGTTCTGGAACCTCCTTGTACAGAATAGTTTGTGTGTAGTGTTGTTACTGTAATGTTTAATGAATGGGGCGGTTGTAATGTAATTTTATGAAATTATGTTTATTGCTCGTGAATGGCAATTTAATTTAAATTTGCATTGGAGCTTAGTTAGCTGATCATAGTTAAAAAGTAATTTATGTACCATTATGTACCGTGTAAATACATAAATGTGCAAAAAAAAATATGAACAAATTTGGAAGTTTCGAACTGCGTCGCAATTTATTCAGAGAGCCTAATACTCTTTTACTTTATTTAATTACGTTATAGTTACGGGATACTGTGTTACATGTAAGAAATATTCACAGAAACCACAGACACAGGTGTTATTATTTTTAAGTTATTTGGAGCAGTTTGAAGCATTGTTGCGACTTACTGACTCACAGTTAATAATTTTTATTTTTAATTTGTACCGTTGATATTATTGGAGTAAAATGTGTAATTAACTAAATTTCATATGAAAAATTTATTGATATGAATTGTTTCTACTAAAACTATTATTAGAATAACTTCTAAGTAATCTTTTTAGGTATTGGTGTATTCTTGAGGTACTCTTCGAAAGTTATAGGTCTGACAATATTATTATTTTATTGCCCATCTCGAATACTTTAGAAACTAACGCTTTTTATTAACCAAGTTATATTGAATGGATATTTCTATCTACCGTTAAAAGAAAGTAATTTCAGTATTTATTTCCTGAATGGAACGAATAAAGCACAGTTTATTCAATCACTCTTAATCTGATATCAAAAATACTATGTGCTACTTGCTTAATCGACATATGTATTACAATTAATAATCCCTATTTATGCATAACATAGAAATATTGTTTCATTTTGTTTCTTTTCATGTACTAATATTATTCGGAACCCAAGTATTGATGAATTGCCATTTCGCATTTCATTACAGTTTAGAATTCATGTTGCTTATTTCCTTATTCTATTGAAAATTTATTTTCCATTGTAATTAAATAAATTATTTTACAACCACGTTTTTGTTTTGTGTTTCACTCGCATGTATTTAATTACACCCGGATATAAATTTTTTGTCGCAATTATCCTCACTTTCTCATAACCAGACGACTTGATATTTAGCATGCGTAAATGTTAGGTATAACAACAGAATAAGAAAATTATAATTGAATAGAATGGAGGCTTTTGGGATGTATATAATACATGAACGACAATAACAAAATGAGTTCATATAATAAATATAAAAAAAAACAAAAAACAAATATTAGAGAGACAAATAAGCATAGAGAAAAAGAGTCATTAACCGTGTCTGTTTTCTATGGAAATGAAAGTGCAGGCAAAAACTAGTGAAAAACATAATTTAATTAAATGTATTTGTATGTTACTACAAGAGGGAAAAAATATATTTTTATTTTTCCTGAATATTTCTATATAGGATAAATAAATTCAAACATTTACTTAGCCCTAAGCGGGAAATGTGTTAATGAAATCAGTTCCTTTTCAAACGAAGGGGAAATGAAATTTATCTAATACCAAATGATTGTTTGCAAACTGACGAGCTAAGCCTCATTATTTACAGTCTTTGATAATGCCTAAATTTAATTGCAGATATATACGAAGATATATAATATTTACTTAAACGCGGTAAAATTATATCAATGTGTATAAATATATATATATATATATATATATATATATATATATATATATTTATATATGTATATATATATATATATATATATATATATATATATATATATATATATATCTTTCACTTGTTAATTTTGAGTTAACTCTTTTTACCAATTGTTACTTGATAATTGAAATAGACAGTAATTGTTAGAAATAACGTCTTGAAATTTCGGACACAAATGGTTTCGTAATACGTGAGATGAATATAAGAATCCAATAACATGACCAAACAGCTTTTTGCTTTCAAAATAACTTATTGTAGACAGACAGAATTTTTTTGAACGTAAAATGTAAAGGAGCGCAGTATTGCAAAAAAACGAGTAATTCAATTCAACTTTAAGACTTAGTCTTGAAATACATAAAGTACAATACTTTAAATTTAAATATACTTAATTGACCATCCTTTGTAAAAGTTTCTACTGTTTGAAATTGTCCTTGACGGTAAGAAACATAGCATTTACCTTTACAATTTTATTTATAAAATTCAAAAGGATTTTGCCAAGAGGCTCTTGCTTTGTCAGTGTTCAAATTTCCAAAGACCTTGTAAATTTTGATTAAATTTAGCTGTATCTAGTTATATTTGTATAGGATCTTATAACGTGTAGAAAATATTATTTTAACGATACTACCATTGATCATTATATCATAGATGTGTAATATTGTCTTTGTGATTAAATATTAAATTAAATTAAGAAAATAATATATAACATTTAAGATATAAATTAAAGATAATATTTAATATTTCATCAACCGTGCATTCATTATATATGAAAATATTTCTTCTAAATTGACACTATATATATATCCTACTTGAATTAATTAAATCGATAGGAATCGAAGGGATGAGGTAAATATTAAGCACCGAATTAGAATAAGAACTATATGAATACAGTAGCTTTGTTAAAGACTAAACACACTACGAGAGCCACTAATAGGTTGAGAATATTCCATTAGTCATATGATTTATTAACACTAAGTAGTGTTAATTTATTCTTGTTCCTTTTTAAATTTATTCTACACTTAAGAGAAAGTGGGTGCAAAATTTTAATCAATTATCTTTTTTCTATGGTGAAAATTTTGTAGATATCAAAGTTTCTACATTAAGTTTATCTATACTTTCCACATAGAGAAGGGAGTAGTGATACCGATTTGATACAGAATGCTCAGGAGATAATCGTAACCGGTAGCCATTCTGAAGGTAATAACAATAGACCCCAGAATGATGGAGAATTTATTAGAGGTAAATCTTCATCATATTCTGAATGTAAGTATGAAATTTTCAGAAAAAGTCACTAGATGTTCTCTATTTCAATTACAATTTTAAGAGTGTTATTCATCATCAGTCATCTTCATAACGCCAATCAGCTTTTTAATCCATTTCAGTGTGGATTTTGTCCTGACTACATTTTTTTAACCATATTGGTTAGTTATTGATGACATATAATGAACCAATAATGAAACTCAAATTAGAATCTTGTACTTCTCGAATTTAACAATGCATTTAACTCAAATCTAATGCTGCAAAAATATTGTTAATGTACCAAAAGTTATTGTGAAATTCGAGGCAAATAACATGTACTAAATATTTTAGGCAAGTATTTTTTTAAAGCAACTTCAAACCTTCTAGAAATTAAAATTAAAATCCTCCCGCTAAATGCTTTTAATTCCTTCACTAATCCTTTCAAGATATTGCTTTCCCTGTTTAAGAAATTTAGTGGAGATAGCCATGTTGTAATATTTTTTTGCAAGCAAATATCATTAATATTTGCAGCGTCCCACGTCTTGCTTACTATACAACACCCACAAAATTGTCTGCAATATGCCTGATATTTTCAACAATTCAACAGTACATGTATTTTATATCGATTACATCACTATCAAAGGGCACTTCTATTTATAATGAAATATACTACAGAAGAAAATAAAATTAATACTCTTATGTATTTCGGTTTTCCATATTATTTATCATTTAAAAATTTCTTTACTAACTTTACTAATATTAATAGGCATACATGGATTTTCACTAAAATCCCGGTAAACCTTTGATTTTTTGTGCTCTTTTACGAGCACTCGCTTTAAATTTCTTAGCATTATGATTACTTAGACAGACAGGGAGTGAGCTTTCTACATATTTAGCGGTCAGTTGTTTGACACAGACCGAGTTACTCAAAGTTTTTTTTCTCAAAAAAGCTATTTATATGAGACTACTATTGCTACTAATAAATATTAAAAAAAACGGAAAACTAACAAAAATATAATACTAATACAATCTTTTTTTTAATGTCAAATGACTTTAATGTCTGTTTATGCAGAAGTCGCCTTGGAACCAAACAACTATACGACTTACGGGTACCTTCAAACTTTCTTTGTTCTATCCGCCATCCCATTCTAAATCTTTTCATTTACTTTTTGACTTAAATGTCATGTAATGTTATCAACGGCTCAATTTAATACTCCAGACTTTCCTCATAACGAATCAATTAATTATAATAATTAGTTCCAAATTTCCAATCAAAACAACATGTGTAGTCTACCGATCAGAGCGCGATCTTACTCGTATGTCTCAATAGTATGGATAAGATGGGATATGTCTAAATCTCTGAAGTATTCAAATTAATAAAATAAAAAAGAGAAAGGGGAAAACCATAGTCCAATAATCCACACATATGAAAGGTTCTAAATGGACACTACATAGGCCCTAATTTAAATTTAAAAGCCATCTTTCCCTACGAGAATATTTAAAAATCTAGTGTCATGAAAGTTCAACCATATGAAAGAAAACCTTTTAGCAATAAATCAACAACTATACTTACTCTGACATTTGAAATTTGAAAATTTTCGGTAAACAGGAGGAAATTTAGTTTACATTCGAAATATTTGTGATCCCAAGTTGACATGGCACGATAAAAGTATGAAATAGGATCTAAGGTCATTTACATCTAAATATTTTACACCAAGTTATTTTGTACGTTATATATTCAAGGTGAGGTACTTCAAGAATAAAGAAAAAAAATTATACCCTCATAAGATCAATCAAGTATCCCTTCGTCTGCAGTTTACACCCGTTTTTCTAGGAAATAAATTTTTATAAAAACTTGAAATTTGGTGTAGCGGTAAAGTCTATTTATAGCATAAATATGTCGATAGGCAACACAATAAAATATTTTCATGCAATTTAAAAGTTGACTTGTTTACCTTACATATGTTTTATTCAGCACTAAGTGATAGAGAAAGTTATTAAAATTGTGAAAATCATTTTTCCCAAATATTAGGTAAAACTATTCCAGAGATATTATGTAAAAAATCTTCATGCCGTGTTTATTCCTAAAAAAACATTTCCAAAAAAATTAGAAATTTATTATTTATTTGTAATTAATTGAATTTTTAATGATTTGGTGGCAAAATTTCTTTTGTTAAATTAAGTACCACTGGGAACTGCCGATTTTGTTAATTTAAGTACCACTGGAAATTGTCGATTGCTTATTTGACAATGCGCATTTATTTAAAAGGTTTACAATACTTTGTTAATTTCGTATAGACTTATTTTTGAAATATAGGCAATATGTTAAACGATTTGCAATGAATATTAAAGTACTGGTAATTTCGCGTAATGTGTAATATTCTGTAACAGTAAACTTATTCGTTTTCGATATGTGAAAAGTTATGATAATAAAATTGTTTGTTAATAAACTCTTCTTCACAGGCAGAAAACAAGTATTGTTTCACATAATTCAATATTCATAAAATATAAATTTCGAATTCCAATACGTGTAGAGGTTTAATATGCCAATGATTATTTTAATTTAATTATTCAATATACGGCTGCAAAATTTCCATCGTGAATTTTTTATGCGCTCCATTTGCAATTTATATTTTGACAAGTTATCTTTCACACATAACTTTATAATTTTAGTCTGCTTATTTACTGTTCATCGCCAAATTTTATTATAAAATTTTTTTTTTAAGTAGGTACTTCATTGTGTGAAGTGTCGTTAGAAAGGTCTTTAAAATATTTTTAGGGACAACTCGTCAATTTTCTTTTTCAAACTCTGTTCGCTAAATATTATGCTTCAAAATTAGGTGCACTATGGCTATCTCTTTTCTATTCTGTTAACAAGGGTCTATAATGTCTGAAAGAATTCTTAGTCTATACTTGATAAGATATTTAAAAAAAAATTAGTTTGATTCAAACTTTTTGAAGATCTGGACAACTAATTAATCATGGTTAGTGCATGTTTTGACTCGCACTTGGCTCAAAAGCCCTACACTAGCAGTTATTAGAAATTAATTAATTTTCTGCATATAGTGTTGATGTTGGTAGTTTTGAAAAGTCGACTTTCTTTTTTGGCCTTAATTTTTGAAATCTTCTCAGATCAATAAAGCCAACCTTAAAAAAGTGATAAAACTAATTACAATTTTACCTCTGATTATCTGCTGTATATTTAAATTTAATAGTGTAGACGAACAACAAACGTAACCCAGTTGAATTTTTTTTAAACATGAGTAAGATCACACATTTTCAAACTTGACACACTGACGATACGTCTAATTTCAGACAAGCCGCGTCTTTCAAGTGTCACATCTCATTTAAGACGGTGTTAATGATAGAAAAATTTCACCTGAAAAATATATATAGAAAGACAATTTTCTTTCGAAATATATGTCTTAGAAACGTAATTTTCTTTGACATTCTCATCTGCCTAAGATATTAGACATTGTAAATACGCTACAAAAATGTGAGGTATATTAGTTTCTTTTTTTTACCCAAGCATACTTTGTGTGTAGATTTAAGTTATGTTTTTAGTATGTACCTCTAGACATAGATAAGTAAATTGTAGGTAGATACATTCCTTTTAGAGGAAACTGATAGACGTTTTACGCTTTGAGTGATATAACTAAAGTGAAATAGTTTGGTTGGTGCTCGTCCTCATTACTCGTAATCCTCAAAATAAGAGAATGGACGTATCATATCGTAGTTATTAATTTTGTTTGAGCAACGTATATTTTTATTTTTTATTGGTTAACTTTGATGAGTTTTTAAATATGGAGATCTTATTTCTATTGGAGCAATCTCTTTCAATTACCCAAAATTACACTGCATTTTTAAAGTGATTAGGAATTTAAGTAACAAAATGTGATAAACAAATTTTCAAGAACGAAAAAATAATTAGAAAAAAGAATTTTAATAAGTTAGGAGAAGTTTGTAATAGGATTAAGGGGTAGGAAATGATGAAAAAGGATTAAGGGTGAAGGATATGAAAGTATACGCAATATCGAAAATAAACTAGGTAGGTGCGACTTTTTCAATACTTTAGCGTAACTGAATGAACGGTTAGTCCGGTATTGGAATTGAATTTAAATATTAAACAGTTTCTCATAGAAGGATTATATTTTGATACAAAAAGTGTGATGAGCGTACGATATATTTACACATCGTGTTTTTTAATTTTAAAATATTACAAAAAATACTGTAGTTATGATTTTATGAAAACTTAAATATTCTATCCAGAAAATTTTAATATTACAGAAAAAACTACAAAACTTGTTATTTCCATTTACGTATTACAGTTAATTATATAAATTCTGGTAATAAAACTACTAAGAAAATGAATAGACCTATAATATAATTATATGCATAGATCAAACCATGAAATTGTTTAAATAAATTATGAACATTGTTTTTTTTAAGGAAATATGATAAATTCTTATGTATTACGTGATCTCTCCTTAATTAGAAAACTGACTCACTGAAACATTAATTTCACCATTTATTAAATAAAGTCATTTCCACATATCAGGGATAGAAAAAGCTTACTTAGATATATTAATATTTCCACGATATCGTAGTCGGATAAGATACGTTCAATTTAACCAGGTAATGTAAAACGTGAGCTTTTCTTTTAATTCAGCGTCTGACAAAATAATTTTAAATCGTAGAACCTAAATTAGTTAAAACTAATATCTAAAGATCAGTCGTCCATAAACGATTTCTATTAACCTCATGTCATAGGGTCTACGACACAACGTTTTCAAACTTGAAGGTTGAAAAATGTACAAGAAACTTGTTCTTACGTAAAATATTTAACTCGAATAAAAAATTAAACAAATAATAATAGTATATGATACCGTAGAAAGATGAAATTAAAAATGTTTAAATTAGGTTTCGGTTACTAATTTCAGACTCCATAATCAGATCCTAGCCAGTACTTATGATTAAAGGATTCTATCACCACTTCAAAGTCTGGCTAAAATTTATGATTGTATCATTAATTATTAAGTTAAACGAGCTCAAACTTTATGAATCTGGGTGAACGATCTATTCCTCGTAATGAGAATTTCCCGTCACTGTATTCCGACTCTACAATCAGAATCTGAGAATTCCATAATTGTTACTACCTGTGTTCAACGAGTTTACCAATACCAGTAAAACAAGCCTAAATACTGTAAATCTACGCTTTACCATTTAAAAGTTTGCACACGACGTTCAACTTGACCATTAGGCCCTGATCGCCATCTGCGATTTAAGTACTTTTGAATACATTTCAATTGAGTTTAAACTTGATATCAAAGATATCAAGTCTGAAAAAGTTTTTGTTTAAACAAAAAAGAATCGTTAGAATCAGTCAACATATCTCTGAATTAGGTACTTTCATAAAAACAAAAATACATACGACATAAAATTGGAAACCACGCTGGGTTTTTTTAATTAACTAAATTATGTTCAAAGTCGACGGGAAAGTTTGTCATGGGAAAAAGATGACGGACTAAGTATCTTTAGTGAGTTCCTATAGTATAATTTGCTATTTCATCAGGAGAACTTGATTCCATTTGTGAAGTTATATTTCATGGTAATGATGGAAATTACCACATGAGTCGTGACGTTAAAAATATTTGTTATTGTACCTACATGAAGCTATTGTTTTTTAAAATGCACAAACATTTGAATTTACTTGTTAAAAAAATTAAATTTGTGGATTTGCGTAAATTTTAAATAATCAAGTAATATTAACATGTACAACGAAATCTAAATAGAAGCAAAAATCTAATCAAAATAAAACGTCGAAACAGCATGTCTGTATATATATATATAATTGAATGTAATATGTATCTCGTCTAAAATGAAATAGGAAAAATAAATTTATTTCTTAATGAAACACCAGATTAGCTAAAAAAGACTTAAAATCAAAGTAAATATCAAATTCAAAATAATTTTTGTTATGACATAGATATGTCGAGAGCTTTTTATAAAGGCATGATTTCCCATTTTCAGAATTCCGAAAACAGAAGAGTTTGGATTAAAAGAAATTTCGTTTTACTTTTAAAATTACAGTTTTGATGACTATTTTATCTCCCTCAGTTTTAATTAAATATTTTAGGAAATTAAGAAAAAAAAAGTAGAAGTACGTAGAGAAATTGTTACCCATTTTTAAAATAATTTGCCTAATTTCACTTTTTACATCGACATCAGCAGAAACTTTATCGAGGGTATATTTACTATCACAAATAAAAAAAGTTGTTTAATTTGCATAAAACATGGAGACCTATACATAAGAAAAATTAAAATATAATAATTTTGTATCAGACAATTTTATCCGGGTCTATTTTAGTAGAATCAGTTTTCCATCTGTATAAACTTGAACCATTTTCAACTTAAGTAACTCGTAATCCTATATATAAAACGTAACGTTAATTTAACAGATTTATATGTAATTAAATCTAAGCGAATATCGATATTTCAATTATGAAAGTTTACCCATATTCAATTATTTAAGTTTTAAATCAACGATAGTTGATTTGAGAGAACTCTGATTTCTAGTACAAATTATAAAATGGACATCGGTTATCAAAATTGATTTAAATTCTTAAAAATATTTTTTTATTTATTAACCTATTTATTTAATATTCGGATTTAAAAATAGTGAGATAAGTATGAGTCGCACTGGCGTCAAAAGAGTTACATAACTAATATATTCTAATAGGATTTGCAGAAGATATACACTTGCAGAAAATGCAGACATTAATAAAATATTCATAACGGATATATTCTAATAGGATTTGCAGAAGATATACACTTGCAGAAAATGCAGACATTAGTCAAATATTTTACTTTTTATTTTATTAATAAAATTTTTTAATTATTACCGCTGTTTATAGAAATAAAATCTCATAATAATAGGTTTACATGATCCATTTTAATTTATATGTATGCATATATAAATGCTTACAGATTATACTTCCGAAGAAATTCTTTATTTTAAAAATCATTGGTATTTATTTGTCGAATAAACGAACAAGGTTAACATTAATATAACTAGTACCACATTTTGCCAAATACACGTGCATTTGTAACCACTCAAATACAATTCTGTTTCTATTTTTCATTTATCAGTTTTTCTCACAAATTTCGTATTTTTACTTTTACAAATATTATAACAGTAATCACATTATAATTTGCAGCATCGACACTTGCGTTATAAATTGGGTATAAATTTCGAGCAGGAGTAGTTTTAAGAGATTGTCATATTTAATTGTAAATATTGTTTTTGGAATCTTTTTTACATGTAAAGTCTGAAATTAATGATCAAAATAAAATAAATAATATTTGAATAATTAATTTCCGTTTTAAAACCGTACCTACTCACCATTAAAATAAAATATAAATACTTTCAAAGTTTAAAAAACTGTTTCTTTTCTATTTTGTTCCTTCTAGGTGTTTTCCAAAGTTGTTTTAATTAGTATATCGAATTTTTATTTTAAAATTTTGGCAAAAAGAAATGTAATGAACTTTCTGATATTTTTGACAGACAAGCCTCAAGAATTATTTTGAATCAGAAAAAGGATAGTGATGGAAAAGGAGTAAATTGAAACTGTAAAGGTCCTTTTTACGTCACAGCATCACAAAGTTTACAAAAAAAATCGGGTTAAATGAGTAACATGTTTAGAATGAATGGATTGAAGAAATATTAGTACGAATGGTTTTTTTCTTGGTATAAAGGCACGAAAGACAAAAAAGATAGAAAAATGTTTCTGAATAAAATTTTAAATTCATTGAGTTAAAAAAATTATGGGAAACTGAGTCTAAAAAGAAAGGTTGTTATAAAATCTCAGGAAAGATCAAAACATGTTATAAAATCTCAGAAAAGATAAACTCTTTAGTCAGTGTGAATAAATATTTTACAATATCTGTTAATATTCAATGATATATATGTGAAGATTCTTAAAAATCTTTAGTTAAAATTACGTATCATTGAAAAAACTCTATTTGCATAACACATCTCAAACTCTCTATTTAAATAATTGTCACGTGTAAGGAATCCAAAAAAATTAACACATTTTGATACGTAAAGGTTATAAATTTTTATTTCTCTCGTCTCGATAAAAAGGCGAGTAACTGTATGCCTCACACGTGCCATTTCATACGCGAAAATCAAAGCTTTTAAAATTATTTATGACTTCATAAATAAATCTGTGTTGCGCTGTTGAGGTGAAGTAAACCTGCCCGGAGGCAAAGTTCTTTTTGAAGGCTTAATCGTGAAACTCGTTTCGAATGTTATTTTGTGTTAACCATGCAAATTTTAATTTAAATCTTATATTGCAAATATAACACTTGATATATTTATTTATTTGTTAATATTAGACAGAATCAAACGAAAAATTGCTACAGCTCCTAATTCGTTCCAAACGCATTTTTCATAGAATTTACAAAAGTAAATAGTTTCCTTTCTTTAGTATAAAATATAATATATACATGTACTCGTAAATTCTAACACTAATCTATGGCGCAAATAATTAATTATTTTCGAAAAAGTAATTAAAAACGAGAAGTAAATAATCCAAAAATTGAGCCAATTACTTGACTTTAACTAGGAATTTGAATATTTTGAAAGGGCATAGTGAGAGTTTGGAGTTGGAATACTTGAAATATGTAATATAGACAAATGAAATTACGTGATGTAGTTCGACGTAGGTGAGGTTCAGGTGGGCTATTATCATATGCTCATCTAGGTCGTGGCATAAAATATAAAGAAAGTAGAAATTATACTAAAGGTTCAGGTGGGCTATTAGCAAAGATCTTTGCTAATAGCCCACCTGAACCTCACTTAGGTCGTGGTAAAGAACTTAAAGAAAGTAGAAATAATACTACATCACGTAGTTTCATTTAATTGTGAATAATACATTTCTACAAAATTAACACCAAATATATTCAATAATATAGAGACATTATAGTACGTACAAAAGAAATAGTAATCAAAACAGCACACAAACAAAAATGGTAACTATTTAATCGTATATTGACCATTTCAAGAGAAGGTTTTTCAGTTTTTTTATTTTATGAGCTGACAATAAAAACTAAGGAATAATTTAGATTTTCATAATTGTTTAACACGAGACTATGACAGCTAGTGGTTACTCAGTGGTCGAAATTCGATCGTAATTCAATAAATTTTTAAGTTTGAATGTCACAGAGGTTCTTTTGTCAAATAATATACCTCTGTAATCTGAAACTGAAACTCTGAACTGATATTAGTCAGGATTTAATTTAAATAATGAAATGTAATTAATTACTTATTTTGTTGAAAACATTAATAGGTAGACGGGAATAAGTCAATTCAGATTACTAGAAACATTTTTCTGTTGCCACTGGTGTATGTTGTGCAAATTCTATTTCAATAATACATGAAACACTGATATCTACTACACGAAAAATATAAACGATTTTTTGCCTTGAAAACATCACAGACAATTGAAATAGAAAAATTTGAAATCACACAAAATTCACAGCTCGAAAGTTATTTAGTCAATCTGATATTTTAAAATTCTATACTCTGTGCGACTGTTTGATCACAGATTATCATGTGTTTGACATTAACATACTGTGAATGTCAAAAATATGATAAACTGTGTGTAAACAATAAACTGTTTAATGTATAAATCATTTTATGTATTTATAACACATATATAAAAATTCTAGCAAATCTACTTTAACTATAGCAAATCTCTCACTCCTCCGTGCGCGCAACATGCTTAAAAAAGAGTACAAAGTTTTCTCTTCACATAATAATATGTAGCCAAGGTGCAGATTATATACGCCCTATTTGATTTATTTATAATATATTTATTATAAGCTCTATAGAGTTGAATGAAGTTCTACTTTATGATGTCATGCACTTTTAGAGCAACTGAATGATATCCGTGTAATTGGCAAAATTAATGTTTTTATTCTCATGATAAATGTTATTATTACACGGATGTAACCTTAATAAACGGCATTACATTAAATTTACTTTTACATTACGTTATCTGTTCTTTGACTACTATCACAAAAGCTTTTTTAACGTGGGAAGTGTATTGAACACATTTTAAGGAAAATTTTAGTAAGGCAAACGTTTTACCTACAAACAAAATAAAAAACGTAATTAATTATTGAAAATATATTTATTACTTAAAGAAAATAAACTTCGTTATATAATAATAAATGTTTATACAAAAAAAAAACCGTAAACGCTCCAGGACACGAAAGTTTAAAGATACAAATAGATATAAATGTTCACCTAATATATATTTTGAAATTTTAAGTAGGTAATATTACAAGGAATTTAGTACAACGTTTTTCCACTGAATAATAAATCGCATATTCTGTTTTTAAAGGTACCTTTTACGGCTTCGAAAGAAAGTACTAATAATCATAAGCTTGATAAAATTGACCTAAAATTAAAAGAAAACTTGTTACTTAGCAGCCACCGTAATTACTAGGTAGAAGAAAATTAATTGAAATGAATATACTTATTGAATTTGAATCGGTATCATCTGGACTCACCTTGAGATTACACTCAGATATTGAATTTGAAAGTTGAGAACTTTTCCTCTTCAAGACTCCCCACAAAGGAGATTATGAAAAAGAAACTTCACAGAAGTTCACGATAAAATTATCCCTTATAATGCCGAGTTTTCTTTTCGATATCGACTGGCAATTACAATTTACATAAACGGGAGCGAAGTGCGAGGGAACACGGAGCGCGGGAGCGCAATCGGGAAATTTATTTTTAAAGTAAAATGTGGCGTATCAACTTATTCTATAACGAATTGAATGCTTGCAACGACTTTAGTTAATGTTATTACCTAGAATAATTAATATCAACAGTACTTTGGTTTTTCAATATACCTCATTGTTTTATTTTCTATGTGTATTTATTTTCTTAGAAAAGTTCAATGCATATCGTTTCAAAACAATTTTTATTAATGTCTGTGATTGGTATATGTTGACTTTAAACACCATGTCAACATATTAAGACAGACAGAAATCTAAATAGAAATTTCTTTTTTTAAAAATTTCAAATGCCAAACCTAATGAACTTTAAACGGTTGGTTTGATTTTTCATGGATCGATGTAAACTGAAAAGAGTTTATGGGGAGTTACAAAAATATTGTTTTGTAACAATTAATATTCCTATTGGATGCTGTTATTGGAGTTTTAATGGATGATACTCGAGTGTAGTTAGCTTAGATGATATTCGAGTGTAACAGTACTTAGGTGAAAACATATATTTTTACATCTTTAAGCCTCTTACCAGTTTTTTTTCGTTTTTTATATTATGTGGAAAATTTTTTTTCAAATCGTACATCGTGACACTGTGTTAAAATTAACATTATTTAATCTTTCTCCTTTTTTAAAATTTTTTTTCGCCCATTTTGAAAATATAACTACTTGACTTCTTTTTCTAAAAATATCCAAACGACGAGAAAAGAACTGATTTGAAAGGTGGAATACGATTCGTTATACTTTTTGTCAGCTAAGAAAATAGCGATATGTGTAAAAAGAGGAGTTGTATGATCTCTTCGAAAGTCTAGGTTTTATTGCCTTATCCCAGTAGAGAATATCTCCATTTATAAGGGAATGGGAGTATTCGTTTAACGTATTTCTAAAAGAAAAGAATATTTTTAGTGCATTTTTAGTCCTTATTCTATGGCAAGGTACGCGTAATTAGAAAATATGGCAAAGAACATCGAATTTCCGTACATGCTTCTACAACATTAGAAAAAATCAATGGAAGTTGGGAAAACGTTTAATAATTAGAACAAAGACTAAATTTCAGACGCATTCCAAAAAGTTTCTTAGGTTTTGTGTAGCTAAATATGTTGTTGTTCAAATAGGTGAAACTTTTTATTATGTTACAATTAATTTTTTTTAAATAATTTAGATTTTAAAATATTTCAACTATATTTCCAGAAAAAAATAGTTTCATAGAAAAATTTCATTATTAGAGAAGTGGCATTTTTATAATCGAAGAAAATTTAAATTAACATAAGATTAATATTAATTAAGTAAAATGAAAAATAAAAATTAGGAAATATATGCTTATTGCCAAACACATTTTATTTAAGAACACGTTGGCAAAATCTTTAACATGCATATAAAAAATGTAAATATATTTAAACTTTATCCTTTGATATGGATATTAACTAAATATAGGGATTAAAATAATTAAATAATCTCTTTATTGGATTAAATTATCTTTACTGCTTTTATAAACGATACAAATCTAAGAAACATTGTAAAGTATATGCAATTTTTTTGACATAAGTGGCAATTGGTCAGCAATGTATCGACTTTGAAAACAAATTAAAAAGATAAGTGTCATACTATGCTATACGTAATGTAACATAATTCTGATGTTGAGCATAGTTCATAATAATTATCTTTTTAAATATTCGAATAGATATGTAAAAAACCGAAAATGGGGTAAATCGATTTGTTTATTGGATTGAAAAATAATCCATGTAAGACTCTACTCTCGCCTTGTTATACTTCATAGATATATGAGAGGAAACATTTGTAAATTTTTTTTTGCTTTTGTTAATCCATCACTGGATGTTTCCAATATGTAACTCAAACGGAATAATTACACAGAATCTAAATAATGCTTAAATATATGAAAGCAATTTTTTCGGACACATACGAAATTCATATAAATACCTTCTGCTCTGAGCTACGTGTAGCGAGTGATGATGAAACTATTATGTTATTTGATTATAATTCCCTCATATTCCAACAACTTTTTTTAAATGCTTTACTGACACATCTATAAAGTGAAATGAAAATATGCTAAAATCTTGATAATTAAACTGATTAATTTATCATCAGTGATAAGTTTCTTTCCTCTCAAACCGCATTTTAGTTTATAGTACAAATAATAGTAACTCGGTGCTACTTCGGGTTTAAAGGATAGGTGGCCGAGTTTCATAAAGATACTTTCCTAGATAGCAGATTTCGCAACGCAGAGGTGTACGCGGAGTTGTTATACGTCAATAGCGACTGTTTTCCTCGAAACTTTTCTTTGATAACATCACTCAACTGATGTTGTAACGAAGCGCATTATGTGCCTGTTACTTTAATAGCATGCTTTTTAAAAACTTTAGTGTTAATTGTTAAAAAACCCAGTAATATTTCTTTACAATCCCAGAAAATCGTTGCCATGAGTTTGTTTATACGGTACTACTTTTGCCTCCTCGCGTCACGGCGAGCTCGGATGACTCCATTCCATTCATTCTTTTTTTTCACATGTCGCTCCTTTCGAATAGCTGAAAGATGTTGTCACCTTTGCACTTATCTTATTTTTAACGGTTTAGTTTCCGAGAAACGACGACTTTCTTTTAAGTCTACATATGTTAAACGTCTGTCTCCTAATATGTATTTTTCCACAAGTTTCATATTTTTCTTAGCGATAGAGTCTGATGCAATCCTGAGCGAAATTAATCTTCAATCGAGTTTCTATCTAAGCAAAACTGTTTTGCTCATTTTCTCATCGTAATTTTGCATATTTTCAAGGTGCTGGAAGTACCCTTCAAAAGATGTGCTTCTGAAAGTACGTATGTTACTTCAAACCGATGTTATAGTTACTTATTTGCGCATCGATTTTAACATTTACTTAGTGCTATGAAAACAAGTTATGATACCAAATTATCAGTAGTACATTATAAATGTTTGATAGATTTCTTGCAAAGCGAAAACAGGAAAACCTTTCATGTGAGAGAGTTTTAGTTTATTCCATTTCAGAAATATGGCAGAAATTGTAACTGAATCTCTAAGAGATTCGAACAACTCATCATTATTATACTGAAATCAGAGGCTATCATTTAAGTCTGAGTTGAAACTAACTTGTTTTTATTTGGATTTATGTACTGACAGTAATTTTGTGTCTACATATATCTATTTAGCTATTTTTGGAGTATGTTAATTAGTTGTAATTTTTAAAATTAATTCATTCTCTTTTTATTTTCTTCTGGTTCAACTGCAACATCATTCCAATTCAAAAAATAATAATTATTTTTTAAAATATATAATAGTATACACACCGTTTCTTGACGATTTATTGATTTTTTATCAATTTCTTGCAAAATTAAATATTAATAATTGCACACAAATGGATAAATAATCAAAATACAATAATTATAAAAAGGATTATGAATATAACTTCGTTTAATTAAAGTTAAAACCGCATTAATTTTACCATCGACTTTTTAATAGAGGTAATAAACCTTATGTTTAATAGAGGTAACAAACCTCACGTTTCACTTCTTAAGAGGAGCAGGTAAAAGAAACAAACCATGGACAGTTTTTAATGGCCGTAATTAATGGAATTGGTTCAAAAGTCAAATGCATAATACGTAAATGTCGCATTTGCTGACACCAGCTGTGTCAGCACTTATTTGTTTCTTTCTACATCTAATATCGCTCAAAAGTAATTAGTTAGAAAGTATTTAAATAAAAAACTTAAAGTATTTACGGCAGTGTTATCATATTTAAAAAAATAAAGAATACAAATTTAAAATTAATGTAATAAAACAATATTTCAGTTCATTTCTTTTAACATTTAACTGCATTCGCGGATTGAAACTTTTCTCTCTTATAACAGTTGTACAGAATATTGGCATTTTTTCTATTGAATTTTATGCATTTTCATGATAATAAATTTGTTTAGAAACAAACAATTTTTTTTCCGGAATATAGCGATATAGGAGACTATTTGAGCTCAACATTACTTTCATCGCACTCTATTATATTCGTACAATCAGAAATATTGAAAAGGGCTTTGAATTATATTTTAATTCAATGTTGACATATGTTATAAAATTACAATAAATCAAATGGACTATGAGAAAAATATCATTTTAAAAATATTTTTGCAGCATCAACTTTACCATTTTCTCCCAATTACGGTGATAAAATATTTGTATTTTTAGTGTATAACAAGTCTTATTTTCTTAAACATAATCTTTAAGAACGTTTGTTAGACCGTCTAACCTTAAGAACGGCCCTCAGCAGTCGTCTATTTTAAATCGATATATTGATAAGTTAACTAAAGATCGATTGTTTTATATTATTATTTCCAGAGCAGTGAGTGACTAGTTTTATTTCAATTATAAAATTTAATTCTTTTTTGATGCGGTAGCGTTTAGTTTTAGAATTACTGAAGTTTATACCTAGAATTCTAGAAATTAACTACTTGCAATTATAGAAGCGATTTCCGTGTTAGAAGATTTTTTATATTCTTAAGGCTTTTTTATACAAATAAGGGTAGAAATTTCCAAACAATAATTTTGGATGGGTGTCTTTTTTTTGTGAAATAGTTTTGGAGTACCTATTTCTCAATATGATCGATTTTAAAGAAACTCATATGTTTTAGCTTCACCCCTTCTTGGTTGACCACCCTTCGGTAAATGAAAAATTACTTGAAATAATTTAATTTTTAGTCATTCTTTTTAACAAAATAACATTAAAAAAGTACCGAAGTATAGCTGTTAGAAGTAAATAGGTTATGTTTGTTTTGATTTATGATCATGTTCCATAAGATTACATTCTCAAAGTCTTCATAATATGGAAAACTTATATACCTGTCTTTAAATTTCAAGTTAGCAGAATTTCTATTTCTTTCATAGAGACAGTAAAAACAGTATTCATTTTTTTATGCAATTAATGTACTATATTTTTTTACTTTATTACTTTAATGAATAGCGTGGTTTTCAGTACGAGCCTTAAAAGTTTGATAAACTACATATCATTTCTTCGACATATTTCAAGTATTAAATGAAAGTATGAAAAGTAAATTTGGTCCGATATTTTTAGTAGTAGTTGATAAGCTTTTCCCTCAAAACGTATCCTGTTCGAATTTAAACAACATTGTATACTACGCTCTCGCCTTTATCTACCCGCATTTTCTCATTTGTAATTCAAATGAAGATTTCAACATTATTGTTGAAAATATCTTTGAAGATGTAAGCGGTTTTCATGCCGTAGCAATATTTAACTAGCAACTAGCAGCAAGGAATACATAATAGGCAAGATGTTTTTTATATCTCATACATATTGATATTTGAAACAATCAACGTACTGACTAATTTATTATAAAAGCATGTGTGCGCAAACATAAAAGAAGATTTTGAAAGTTGATAAATAAAACGAATTAATTATATTACGATCATTTTCGAATCTGGTATCACATGAATTCAAATAATTTTGGAGTGCTGGCAAATCGTGTGGTACCTCAAATTATCAAACATGACACTAACTATAGGTAAGCGCATTGATTACACTGGTCAACAGTGGTTTTGGTGCCAAGAAGCTATAATTTTTTTACTTCGGACCTTTTTTGATTGCAAAAATATTGATTTTCTACCTGTAGCTTTCTAGATTTTACTTGCACAGAAAAAAAATTAATTTGCATAAAAAAGAGTATTTATTACATTATTATGTACACAAAAACTTTATTTTTTTGCGATTTTCGTAAATGTAGTAGGACATTTACGTTGTATCCCCCAGAAGTAGTTCGTCATTATATGTCGATCCCATCGGTCTTGGTACCTCAATAGTTTTTAGATCCTGGTGAAACGGCTCCCCTTGTTCTTTGCTATACGATCCAAGATTCTCTGGGAATTGGTCAACATTACTGTGGAGATAGTGCACTTTGATAGACATACTTTGTAAGATTTTAAATTTCTCTAGCATGTCGTTTACAATTTCAGAATAGTTACTTGACCTGAGATTTTGGAGAACGTTTATAGTAGCTTTAACAAACGAAGTCCACGCAGATTGTTCATTGAACTTAAGCAACCAGTTTCTTTTAAAAATATTTTAATTTGTGGGCTATCAAAAACTCCTGCTTTTATTTATTCTATGCTCAGACTCAGAAATTTTCTCGTTATCTAGGAAAAAACATTGCCCATTTTTATCTAGCGCCTTAACAAATTTTTTCATAAATAGCCAACTTTAAGTGCGGGGGGGGGTCAATACAATTTCATCTTTTGAAACCAAAGGTAGATTTATGACATTCTGTTTTCTCACCTCCATCGTTTCACGTATGGGTCAATCTTTTTCTTGTCAATGTTGATGCCTGGCACGACTATCCCATGGACAATAAAAACATTTGTATTTGAGGTATCCACTTTGCTGTCCTAATAAGAAAACCATTTTTAGATCAACATAAGTACTCCAACGGTGTCCGTTATATTTGATTTTGTCTAGGACAAGTGAAATATTTTTATATTCTTCCTTTAAACTTGTTGAATGAGCCATGGAAACTGAAACATTGTGTAAAATGAAACACTTAAGTTTTCATTTAAAGCTGTCTATAAAGAGATGCCATTCATTTGGCTGGTATTCTGAAAGACCTATTTCGAGAATAAGGCCATGCACATTAAAAACGAAAACAATATCATTTTCCGAATTAAAAGATGTCTGCAAGTCTTGCTCTCTTGTACGATAGAATATCACTTTTGTACCTGGCGCTAAAAGTTTTTTCTGTTAATCTAGAAGCTAATAGCCCTGTAGGTTCTTTAGGTAGTTCAAGATCTCGTAATAAATCATTTAATTCTTCTTGCGTAGAAGGTTTTTGCCCTGTAGACGCTATCTTTCGAAATCACTGTCGCAAGTCACTTTACTACAGGTTTCTTCAAATGGTGGTTCACGGATAAAACAAAATTTTGGATTTTCCTTTGAATGTGGTAAGGATCTTCAAGCCGGTTGTAAATCTGGATAAATATTTTTTTTACGTTAAAATCACGCAAATTAACATAGCAGAGGTAATAGTCATCGAAGTGATTTTTTGGTTCTCTCCATTGTATAGGCACTATAAACCTCATACGGCTTCTTTGACCACTGATTCTATGTCTCAAATGTTCATAGCACATTTTGGCTTATCTACAGCTTGTTTTCGTAAAATCTCTTATATGTTTTCTGAACTTTTTAACTGTGTATTTACCACAAATGTAACTAACAAAACACAATTGGCTCATTGAGATAACTTCTTCGCGATGAAGACATGACATTAAAATCAATTTATTTATATTAATGTACCGCTAAGACTACAAACCGCGTACCCGAAAATACTGGTTACAGCCATTATTCAAAACTGAGGGTAGATTCAAAACTACACGTAGCAAAAAAGTAATGTATAATATTTTTAGCTTTGCCAATGCACGCCTAATATAAAACCACTAACGATATCTCGTCAACAAAAATGTTTTTAATTGTTGACATGTGACATATTTAGTTATTACACTAGTATCAAACATATTAGTTAAAAATTTTGAAAATTTTTTTGTGTGTTTTGGTTTTTTACCTCTAGTATAACACGAATAAGCGGTATGAATGGAAAATTGGAATGAGTGCTATAATGGGAACAAGTCGAATTGAGAGTTGATACTGGCTCATAATTTGTGTTTTGGAATGGACAAAAAAGTTAATTAATAACCTCAATTACCCGTTTTTAAATGTCATTAATTTTCAATAAATTAGCATAAAAACGTTTAGAAAAGTATAAATTTAATATGGACTTTATTAATGTTGAAGTCTTTTTACCGTTTACGTAGCTAACAGAAAATTTGGCAATTTAACCTTTGGAAAGTTTCCACCATTTCTCATAATGCAAAATGTTTAGAGTATCCGAAGTTGGCACATTACATTTATTTTGTTCTTTGCACTCTACAACTCGAGTAGTAGCCTCTCGTTTAACAAACTCTTCGTTTTTCTTATGTACTTCAGATTCACTGTCGCTTTATTCACAATCAAAAGAGGACCTGCATTTTTTACGGGTAATTTACTCTTGTTTTTTATAAATAAAGTTTTATAGTATGAAAATGCGATTGCATACCACAATATTTCTTACTGAGTAAATAGATTAATTTGAAATTCAAGGGGGTGATTGTGTTACGTATTTTTGAAGCAAAATTCTTATTAATTTCTCCTAGGTCGTAGGTCGTGGTAAAGAACTTAAAGAAAGATACTACATCACGTAGTTTCATTTAATTGTGCAAAATCCTTTGGAAACATCACCGTTTTGGTGTAAAATAATAAGACAGGTTTGAATGGGAGTTAAACGTCCTGATGGCAAGATGCGTCTTGTCATTCGGCGAGTTTCGTGTATTGTTGGCTCGTTCCGATTTATTTCGGTTAACTTTGCATCTTGTCTGCCATTTGGCCACCTTCGGCTCTTATCGACTCTTGTCAACTTAATTTGGATTAGCATTTTTTTTTGTTTACTGACACAAATTTATTCGTTTATATCGGTGTATTGCATTAAACTGTCTTAAGACGTTGAAAGCATTTATTTACAATAGATTGGTAAGGAATATTTCTATAATAAACGCTTTTTTAAAAATAAAATGTTAAAATGAAATTAATATTTTATTATTGATAACTTCCTGAATATTTGTTTTTTTTTCGTTTTCACTTCGTGCAAATAAAAATATTTCAATGTAAAAATACAAATAAATTAGATTTCCATATCTGGTAGGCAGCATATCGTAACAGTTCATAAGTTTTTTGTAATTAAAAATATATAGTTAATTAAAATTTTTTGGTGGAGTAATACAAATTGAGTAACAAAAAGAGGAAATTCATTTATTTGTTTAATAAGACAATCGACGACGTATAAAAGGTATCGATATGAGCCACACATGTAGCCTAGTCGGTAGTTCCTTAGCTTAAAAATAAACGAGTCGGCAAAAGCCAAAACCCCGAAACCCCAAAGCAGGCTAAATGAAGACACGGAATATAGCCAGTATGATAAATCGTAACACTTGTGCCGGTATTGAACTCTAGTATTTAACGACGTTATTGCATACATACACTTGCCCATATTTTCTTAATAAATATTTTAGAAATTTACTCGAGTTTTTAATATTTTCTTGGCAAAAATTGAAACATTTTTTGACAATCAGATCATTCCGCATTAATATCATGTTTAAATTATTAAGGTTTAAATACATTTTATATAACAAATTGTTTCCATATTTTAAGATATTCTGAAAATATATACTCTATTTGGGTCTTTAATTTGTTGCTGTATCATTTATATGTCAATTTAACCTGAAATTGACAATATAAGATGTTACATGGAGAACATCGTTCAACAAGATGACAATAAAAATAAAATAAATTAAATCTAGTAAAATTTGTGATATTTCGACTTCGGTACCGATTAAGTGTATACATTTAAGGCTGTACAGGGTTTCTATCAAATAATTTATAAATATTCTTTGTATTTTTTACAAGTATGGTATACATTACCTGGTATATCCGTGACAGGCGTAAACATTCCAAGAGTTTTTGTTACTACATCTAGTAACATTTAGTAACATTTAATACTTTGGGATCTAAGATAGGGGTGATATGTTTTCCACGGGTAGTTTATATAACTCGCCCTTGGAATAGAAATACCTCATGTGACCGACAGTGGATATTTCTTATATGAAACTGACCCTCTCAAAATTAGAAAATAATTATTTTTTACGTCCTTGTATCATAAAACATTACTCTGCCAAATTTCAACTTTATACTACAAATGAATTAAAAAAAAAAATTAGTAGACGGACACGTAAATGCGGAAGTGATCCCGTAAAGTTTGATTCCCTTTTTTCCTTCTGAGATACGAAATCATATAAAGATAGTATATTCAAAGTATGTAGTACGCAAAAGAAATTAGAAATTATCTGGTGCCCCATAAATCATATCTTATTTGATGTTAAAAATACGCTTCTAAATATAATTATTTTTCAATTAATCGGGCCATGTGGGCTTTCAACGGTTCAGTTAATTTCTAAATTACTGCCCATTTATTTAAAAGAAGTCTTTCAAAGGAAAATATTTACCAGAGTTCGTAAAGAACTATTTAATTAATTAAACTAATTGAAGATAAAGCAGCGTATTTATTTGTGTTGATGTGTTGGCTCAATAATTTCTGATGTGAGCCAATGAATTCGAATTTAATGTCCAAATGCATTCAGTTATTTAGACACGTAAACATTTTTCCTTATTTGTAGACATACTCGACGTTAGATATAAAATTAATCAAAAATGATAATATATTTAACTACTCCTACTTTTGCTGTTCTCTGAAAAATAACATCAAAATTTTGATTACCTGAAACACAGTTTTCTTCACACATGTCGTAGGATATATTTTTAAAATATTATTGTTCGATCTAGTATATTTAGCTTCTGCTTTTAATTTAAAATTTGAATAAATTACAAATTGATCCATTTTTATTTGAAATTTTAGTCTTATTTTGAATTTTTGTAAATTTTTTAATTAAATCTAATGTCTGAATACTAATCATTGTGCAGTCATGGTTTTATGCCAAGCATGGGAATACTTTTAATATTTTAATAGCTATGTGTTACATTAATTAAATATTCAAAATGTATACTTGTATGATTAATTTTATATTTCATGTAATACTTGAGATTGTAACCGTTAATTTGATGGATACACCATAACAAAAAAATATTATGATTTGTGTAATTAAAATTATATCAAAATCAAAAGTTGAATTCAAATAATAGGGACGGTGTAAATAACTTAGAGGTTGCTGAAAACATTTGAAGCGCAATAAATGACAGAAACAGTAATTTTGATTACAAGTGTGTCTAGCAGTGAAGCGTCGGTGGATTTTTTTGTTTTTAAGACATGAGTATCAGTGTAGTACTTTTGTTTTTTTAAATATGAGTAAAATACTGTTGTCAGTCTAAATATGAAAAAGTTCGAGAGAAATAAAGAAACTACTCAATGTGTTTGAATTAAATTCTAAAATTTCTAGTCGTAGTAGTTAAAGTCAAAATAAAGAACTTTTTTTATAATAGAATATATAATCGAAGTTAAATAATAATATGTTAAGAAAATTTCATGAAAAATGTAAATTATTTAAAATTTTACTAAAAAGATTTTACGTTGAAAGTAAACAGCAATATTTACAATGAAATAGAGACTCGGATATAGGTAACTTGTATGTACGCGACAGAAAGTAGCGAACGTCATTGAATTTGAAGAAGTTATATTTTTATTAAAAAAAAATTACGTGTTGCATTATTTTCACGAATTAACAAAATTATTGTACAATACATTGCACTATATTTATTTTTCATTTCAATTATAAATCATTTTTATCGTTTACAATATTTACACTATGGGACTTTTGAGATCGCACTGATAGTATCCTGCCAGATGCATAATTTCTTTTTAAATACATTTTAAATCTATAATTTGACTTAAATAAAAAAGGTGGATCCGAAACTATTGTCGTATACCAAACACATGTTTTCCGAGACACATGTTCACAGCGACGAAAAGCAAATTGAAGACATTTTAATGTGTGACTTCTCTGCCGCTTCGAATTTCAACCTCTTTAGTCAATAAGGAATTTGTTATTTATATAAATGCTATCTCCAATTATATCACCTAATATGTTGTACTTGAACTAATTTAAATATTTGCTGGATCATATAATATGGAGATTGATATTAGATTGGAGTTATACTTGTTTCATTTTACAATTAGGTTATTAACTAATGAACGTGCAATAAATTTCATGAGCTACGTATTATTTCGGTATTATATGCGTAAAAATACATTTAGTTTAATATGAATTCATGTTTAAAAATTTCAGTTCTGACACGTTATGGTTTTTTGTTTCTATTCATAGATATTTAATTTGGTTTATGTATATTTGGAATATCTTTTTTCTTAGTTTTTTAATTGTTTATTGTATATGTCAGAAATGAAAGCAGGGAGTTGTGTATATCATTTTAGCAAACATTTTTTTCTAGTTGATTTAATAAGAGCTTGCAAAGATTTAATTTAATCCTGTATTGCTATAGCTTTAATGTAGATGTCGAACAAAATTTTATCAAAATTCGGAAATAATTTAGAAATCATTATATTGATTTGGATACTTGACGAGAAACATACAACGTCATGAAATTTTAAACTTTCAGAAAACCGTATTAAAAGCTTTTATCTCGTGTAATTAGAAATTAAAGATAATGAGCAAAAAATAAGAGGGCATGTTACATCATTTGAATTTAGATTCCGATAATATCTAAAATATTTTATAATTAATTAAATTATTTTAAAACTATTTTAAGTTACATGAACATTATCCAAATTTGCTGTATAACAAAAAAAATGTATTTAGTTGGCTAAATAGTAATGAACGTTTTTTTGAAAATTATTTAGAAAATAATTTAAAAAACGTTCCCAACATTCTAGAAGATTCTATGGTTGAAGATACATAAAGGACGCGACATGCTTCCACCGATTCAGTAGTAATTAAGATGCTGAACTGTTAACGCGCATAAATATGGACGACATAAAAATGGATGTGAGACACTGTCTATGAGTACCAATCTGGTCACTCTGCTACCCGAGCTCCACGTAAGATATGCCAACGCGCAGCTCCTGAAATAATATCTGAAGATACTACAAAGTAATGATTCCAGCGGTTTCTCACAGGTGATTATTCCATAAGTAATCAACCACGCTCTGGTCGACCGGTGGAATTGGAGCGCTCACACAGTACTATTGAGATACATTTATAACCCTTGTGAAAAAGCTTCAAATACGGTGCATGGGTATTACATGAATTTAGCCAAGACCTGACCTTACAGTTTTGGATTTTGTTTGGATACATATCCCCACCGGTTATATTTCCCAGACCCTGCTGATTATTGTTTATTTGGATCGCTTTAGAAAAAACTTTTCTGATAAAGACCACCTGTGACCGTTTACAGGCCATTTTTTGCATATCAAACCACCGGAATTTTACACAGTTGCTATTCACTCTTTGCCAGTACGTTAAAGACATCTAGTACAAAGTAATGGTGATTATTATATCGACTAAATTAAGTTTAAATTGGACATAGAATATATTAAGTTATAGTATTAATGCTATAATGCACTCTCATTACTAATTAGACAACCCAATGTATGATAGTGTATTGAAAACGGTCAAAGAAAGCTCTTTGGATTCCTTCATTTATCCTATTGTTTCTATTTATATAGAAAACCGGAGTTTTTTTATGATAAATAATATTTACTGCTAACAACTAGCCGGCTTCGTCTATAGAGCAACTATTTTCCTCGAAATTTTTGCTATAGAGTAGATGCTGGCTAGTTGCTAAGATTAACAACCATTCTTAAAATAGATTCTAGGCATTATAAAGGGCACATCTGACAGCAGTCAGATGACTGCTGACAGATGTGCTTGTTAATATTCATGTTTAAACTCACATAACTATGAATTTTTGCATTGAAAAATCAGGTTATTCGCAGGAGGAGGTGTTGGATGAGAGGGAGAATCATTGTAAGCAATTTTAGTAGTATAGGTTTAAGTTTGGCTCGATAGTTTGTTTATGTAATGACGACCGTGAAAATAGTAAGCAAGTATAGATGGGTGTTGCTTTGGATTTATTAGCATGGTATATAAATTAATCGTTTTGAAAAACTTTTATGTGAACAAAGGTTTTTATCAATTCGGAGGGAGGTTCCAAAGTAATCATGTTGCATTGTGGGCTTATGCGCGAGCAGGCCACGTTAAACTGGTTGCAGGGAGAATAGACTTGTTTGAAGTGAACATTTACAGGGGTTGGGGGAAGGGGAGAGGATTCGTATGAGTACTTTCATCGTAATTTTTGATATATAATATAGTGTAATTACTTTTTTATGATTACGCCTATTTTGCGTTACAATTATTTTAATTCTTTTATAACTCATGTCTTCGCAAATATATTTTTTGGTTAAATGTGCACTACGTTCAGTTTTATACTGTATTGTTTTAGTAACTTTAATTGTATTGGATTCATTATTTTGCCAAGAAATATCGTAAAATTTATTTCATGTGAATGTATGTAAATATTTTAATTCTTCTTTCTGTCACCTTGTCTACTATGCATCGTTCAAGAAAATAAAAAATGCGATAAGAGAATACCAAATGAAGCCAGAAAAATTACTACATTATTTACTTTGCCTCTCGTATTATGACTCTATACAAGCAGAATAAGAATAGGTTTAATTGATTTTCAAAAGTTAATTCTTCCAAACACAGATGTGCACACTGAAAGTAATTTCTTTTTTTCATTCGAATCGTGACCAGTAAAATATTGACAACTGACTTGCCCTCATTTTAATTCAGTAAATATTGAAAAAATCACAATATATGTAAAAAAGCATATGAAAAAATCTAACAAACACAGAATTAATCAGGAATTATCAAATTTTACTTTCAAATTACTTATTTAGGTTTCGTTACCGAAAATTATTTCGACGGGCCGTCGACCCGCGGATAAATTTGCAAAGTGAGAAGGCAAACTTTGAAATAAATTACTTAGGAAACATTTCAAAGGAATATTTTGCAGTTTTTTTTTAATTTTATTCGAAAAATGGTATATGGAAAGTTAGGTTGACAAACATTTTTGTAATTTTGTACCCAACAATCACATTGTGAACAAAATAATAGTTTCGGTGTCTTAGAGAAACAAATATTTTTAAAGTCCTTTTAGTAATGTACGAGTTGTTTATTAATTTTATTGAATTATTATATACTATTGGTATCTCTAATGTCTCCTTTTACTAATATAAATTATTTATTAATAAGCCATAGCACTAAAAATTATACATATAACGTAATCGTTGACCGTTTGAAATTCTCATTCTCCTCCAGAAACTCTGATAGCACCTGTTATACGTAAACTAGCAAACATTTGTTAGCTGGAATGCTTTTGTTATACCAAATAATTATCGGAAAAATAAAAATAAAAGATGTCATCAAAGTTGTCTTAAATAATACATTTCAAATGTATGAAATTTGCATAATTCTTTTGAAATTCAAATGGTAAAAATTTACACAACCTTTTAAAAAAAACATTCTAACGTGAAAGAACGATAGATAATTAAAACGTCATTGATAGGTTTTACAGTATTAAATTTTTTAAAAACTCATTTCATCTGCCCTTTTACACTCCTAAATATTTGAAATATTTCGTATTCCTAATATTATCAATATGAATTTTGAAGTTATATTTGTTAATATATTAATAATTAAGTGCAATAAAACTTGAATTCTATATAAATGAAATTAATTTGCTTCTGGTAACTGTAAACTTATCAACAATTTCATTTTTATTTTAATGTCATGAGCGATTTGACACCAAGATTACTACTGAAGTGGCATTATATACACTTGTATAAAAAGCCCACTTATTTATACGTTGTACGAAAGAGAGAGCGTTGGGAAAAAGGTGGCTGAACAAATAAAATCAAGATACATGACTATGTAAAAACGAAAGGAGAGTCACATCATACATAAAATAATTTTTGTTTATATTTAGATTGAAGATACTAATCTTCAACTATACCTGTCAATTCCTTCATATTTTGCATAGATTTAATTTAAAGAAAAAATGGCCAATATATTTTTCAAATTTCTATGCAAATTTATTCATTGATGAAACCCAGATAATTACGTTCCACTAAACATACCTCTACCACTTACGAAAAATCCCTCACTGTCCAAGCAGCAAACATTTGGAATCATCTGGATCCTGACATCAGAAAAATCACGTATCTAAATTTTTTCAAAAGTCAAGTGTAAAAGTCCTGCCTGTCCTGAAACCTTTTCCTTTGTGTCCTTGTCCTCTCCTGTCTTTACCATCCCAAATCATGTCAGTAGTTTTTTTTTACTTGTAATTTTGTATTTTTTTAAAAATGTTTTAATGAAATGTGGTATAAATTATTTTCGCTGTGAAATCTTTTACAATGAAAATAGCAATACAAATTGCTTTGGTTGACTGGAAGAGATTGCTGATGCAGCAATAATGTAATACACGTAAAAGATTATAAGTAAATAAATCGTGAACGGCAATTTATAAAGGTTTATAGACACGTATAATTTAACAATAAGAATGCCGATCTGTTTAGTCTGAGTCAATGTTTATTGCAGTATCGAATAACATAGTTAGGAAGACGTGTTATATCATATCTATTTCATAAACACCATTTGAAATTTTGGCGCGCGCCATAACCATGGTTTGGGCGGGGCCGGCCATTAGGACTATCTGCGCAAGTTTTAATTTTGTCCGGGACCAGCCGTTCGGACTGTAGTTGGGTTAAAAAAGTCTATGTATGTGTATGTGTGACTATTCGTAAAGCCCTTAGGGCTTGGAAGCTGAAAATCAGTAACTCGTGACTGTAAATTATTAATAGTTAGGTCCGAAACGTTACAAATCCAAATTAAAGTCAATTAGGGCGTCACATCGTTGTTGGAATACATAATTCTGTCCAGAAATTGGGAAGCGTTCATTTCATTTATCATCTGTGAATAAGTCCAAAATATAAATGAATATAGGTACATCTCACTCGCCACTGTACTCTTTACTATGAACGTACGAACGTACAAGTAATGCAAGAAAATGGGCAAGGTTGTGTAAGGTAATTACGATAGATAAATCAGCCCATATTTATTCAAGAACTCACCGAAGATCTTATAATCAATGCATCTTCTCCTTAATATGCGAAATTTTTCATATATACTAAAATTACGTACTTCTTCTGTTTAGTAAACTTACCAGTCTTTAAATATTTGTGTACATGTATTACGAGATCCCACATTATTTCAAAGGTAAGTTATAGATATACTATATACGTCGAAAGGTAAGGTATTTTAATTATAAAAGTATATTCATAATTGGAAAATTATAATTATTGTTACATCGTATAGAATTAGCAAGACAATTGACCCGTCTAATTTTGAAACGCTTTAGTTGAAAATAAAAATTAACTGTGATTGTTTTATATAAAGTATTTATAGGCTGATTCAATGAGGTTAGAATTATAAAAAGGTAAATTATGATTCACCTACCCATTATTACATTAGCTTTTTATAAATTCTCTACAGCTTACAAACATTTCACTCTCTTGTGTATAGTTAGAAGTTTTAAAAGAATACTTTAAGTGGTATTTTGTTTATTATTGTACTATTATTTGCAATTAGATTACTTTAGAAAATACAATCTTATTACAAACATACTCATAACGTTTAATCCGATTATTTCAGTAAATCAATGACCTCAATTCATATGTTTTCTTTATGTGTTGTGCAGAAATGGCAATATTAACATAAAATTATATCAAATGGAATTTAGAATATTCCGAAAGACCACCTCATTAGTCTGAATAATGTTTACACGAAATTGACCCCTGTTACCGGGAAATTGAAGCATCTGTGCGTAAATCAGTTTGTGACTTTAATCGTATTTACGAAGTCACCGGCGGTCCCTAATTCCTTTTAAATATGCGGTGCGCTTGAAACAGTGAGGTTTCTGTTTACGTAAAGGATTATCCTTAGTAAAGGATGAAGGAATAACTTTCTGACCGCTTGCGTACACAATAATGATAATTAAAAAAAAACATGATTAAATACTTTAAGCAGGTGACAAGTAATTTAATTATCTTTAAAATGGGATGATTTTAACATGTGTACATTTGATCCACATTTCCCTTCATTTACTTAACCTTTTAAGAATATACGGATTTAAACATACAGTATGCTTATTTAAATAAAAAAATCAAGTACTTATTTGCATACCTAAAGTAAAACCTGGACCTATATAAATTAGGCATAATTTAATATCCCTAAGAAATTAGAAACTAATTAAATTAATAAGTTTAATTCAATATGGTTTCTGAATTATAAGTTATATGCGGACCTTACTACGATTTTTAGTTTATTTGAAGAAAATTGACGAGGCTAGAAAGAAAATGAGTTATGAAGAGGCAAAATTTCAATATGTTATTTTAAGTTTATATTTCACGAATAAATTATTTTGCTTTTGTAATTATCAACATAAAAGTCATTATGTATTATAACAAATAGCGAAATTGTTATAATTCCATTACGAGTTTAATAAACCATGGATTTATTAAACTCGTAATGGAATTATAGTATAAAGAAGGGGAGTTGGTTGCAAAAAACTAGCAAGCGTGTAAAATTCAGTTATGTAACATGGTCAGTAGCAGTTTTTGTTAAGCGTTTTAATGAATAATGGGTGGATGGAAAAAATGCATTATTTTATATTAGATATCGTGTGTCAATTTTCTGTTTCAATACTTGAATATGAATATTTATAAATGAATATACCAGCGCAATGTATTTTAAATTAATAGTGGATAATTTTGATGTACATATTGAAGTACGCTAAACTTAAATACTCATGACCTTTATTTTGGATACCCTATCCAGGAGTAAAATCCCCTTTTTTTTATGTGTCTGTGTGTGTGTATACGAATAAATACAAACACAAATATACCTAACATTATACACTAATACCTAAGCCCTCATAAATGAATGTACACACATTCATACACCTACGAACGCCCACGCTCGCTCTCGCGAAATCCGCATGCATAAACGTAAATATCCACATATATACACTGCGGCAAACATACACATACACGCACACTCAACGTTGAGAAACGGAATATTCGTTTGGCCTGATGTCCTCGAAACCCAGGAGTCACGGAGGAAAATTGCATCCGAATATCGCTTGAGTGCATTGAGAGTTGCCAATACTTTCCTCACAGTGTCTGAGGACACGTTGTGCGTTATCGCCGAAATGTTCTGCTTATTGAAGTATTGACCGAAGAACGACGAGCCCTTTACCGGCGGTGGAGGTCTCCTACGTTGAGCCGAACTCAGAGCTGAAGAACGGCATAACAGCATACAGCGATGGCAAGTACTGTGGGATCTTTTGGAATATATTATATCTGGAAATCAGAATTAAAAAAATTATTTATTGTATTTCTCTTAATAAAACAATATCCACACGAAATATAATACCTAAAAAATAAGGCTTTCATTTACCCCTCTTTAATTTTTACATAAATATTTTTAAAAAATTATATAGTACAAAATATGCGGGTTAGAAAATTGTATCACCGTGCTAATTTCAAGTTTCTACGTCGCATGGTTTCGGAGAAATTTGTCTGTAAATGTAGAAAAACGTAAAATATCTTACTTCTTCATACGGTGTATATTGAAAAAATTATAAAAGCTGGAATCAACATTATTAAAATAATAACTTAAAAAAAACCTTATAACTAAATTTTGCAAACGATATCTTACAAATTTCAAGCAACTTTATAAAAAAAAATTCGATTGGTTTGACCTTGCCTAATGAAAATCTCTGTATGAATATTTTTAAGCGTATATGTATATTTTGCTACTATGCCTTTCAAGCTTCTATCTCAAGTGGTTTCTGATAAGAACCGCAGACATCTGAATGACCTTATGAAGGTTCTGTTTTTCCTTTTGAGGTACGGAACCCTAAAGAAAAAAAAATGAAAAAAATAACTCGCAATCTCACCAATTTTACATTTTCAGCAAGTAACCGGTTTCATTTTTGACGAGATGTCTAAAATAAATTGGAATTATCAGTATTAACTAACAAGCTATCAAGATTATTAATTATGTTCGATAACTTAGATAATATATATATATATATATATATATATATATATATATATATATATATATATATATATATATATATACATATATATATATATATATATATATATATATATATATATATACATATATATATATATATATATATATATATTTGATACAGTCTCTTAAATAAACATCATTCAACCGTTAATATAAAACATGAAGTGAAACACATTATGAAACAGAATATTTTAAATGCATAAATTTTTACCGTGGTAACAAATGGCCAATCCAACTAAAATTACATTAACTCTGTAGCCGATATTGCGATTTTTTTTATTTAGAGCGACTGGTACACACAACCAACCACGAGTGCATCTCAGTACATAATGTCTAGTCGTTACATCGTAGCATACTACTTGTATGGAAGATTGATGTAATATTTTCGTTGATTAAATATTTATTTTTCTTCTTATACTATTGTGTCCATCTAAATTAGAGTGGATTAAACAAGACAAAATGAGCTGTTTTTTCCCCAATCCAAATAAAAGTTTAATTGCTTTCGAATAAATCCTCCAAACTTGCCCCTCTTTAGCGATGTCGGCAGGAATGAGTTGCGAAAGTTGATTTTTATGAAATAAATAAAAGAAACCGATACAAAGTAATCAAAATGAAATTGACATGAAGATTTGATCTAGTTTTCTATATTAAAATTATTTTGCATTTCGCGTCTTAATTTGACGTATTCGACTTTAGTACTTTTATTTCAAGCTCTTTATATTTTTCACTTTAAGTAAGGAAAACATTTATTAAAATTTATTAACGTACTCAAACCGACTCAGATTACTATAAAATTGTGGCTGGATATTTGTCGGGACAGCTGATTTGAAACATGATCTCTGGTGAATAAAAACGTTACGGAATAACTTTAGTACGTCGTATTTATTTATTCAACTAAATAATATTTGTTGCCATTTTTCCAAAAAATATAAATGCTTCTTTGCGGGTAAAAGTAAACGTTGCACATAATATGGAATAGATGTTAACAAATTACAAACATTATTAATAATTAAACTTTGGAAAACATTACCATGTCAGTCACTATGTTACCTCTTTCTTACATCTTGTGTTAGACAACAATTATGTACTTTAAAAGTGACAACATAAAATTTATTATTTATTACAGCTATTAATTTATCACGTTTTCTATTTTGTTCACTAAATCAATTTTTTTGAGATTCAATAAGTTTGACTTCTATACATCACTCATTGTCTGTAAAATTGTTTCGTTCTCGCCTTTTCACGTTGCACCCTGCGTTTGAAGTTTTGATTAAAGTATCTAGATTATTTTAAGATTTCGCTCGAAGCGGAACACACGTTTAAAAAGAGTGAGATAGCAAGTTGATTGGAAATATATAGAGAAATAAGAAAATTTTCCTACTTTTATAATTTATTGAAATTATTTTTTTGTAGCCGTAAGTTCCACTGGAACAATTTTTTAACAACGTGTTTTTTTAGAATTCATATATTTGTTCACATATTAAATAAATTTTAAATCAGTGTATTTTTCAAAGTCACTAATTCAAAATATTTTTTGACAAAAATTCATGCATTTTTTGACAATAATTCATGCATTTACTCATACGTTAAACATAAATTAAATTTCCAAATTGGTCTTCAATTTTAAATTTGTTTTTTCGGATTTCCGTAATTTGTTTTCTAGGATACCAGAATTTAATTATTTTTTTCTTTTAAAATTTTACTCCATATTTTAATTATTGAAAATGGTTAATAATGCCATCCATATTTATTCTACAATTTTTAAATTTTTATTCCCATCTTTTTCAAGTTCTGATATATAAATATATATATATATATATATATATATATATATATATATATATATATATATATATATATATACATATATATTGAATAAAGAAAACTGGTCAAGAATTTATGTTTCAACTATCCCATCCGAAAGGATAAATTTATATCTAGAAATCAGTTAAAGTTACCAATAAACTAATAAAATGTTCGTCCACTGTTTGATATATTGCAAGCACGGGAAAGCTATTGACTTTTTTGCGTCAATATATCTACCAGGTATTAATTTATGGTCTGTGTTTCCTATTTTTCTTTATGGTTTTGACATGTTCCGTAACGTCTAAAGCGCAAATAGTTTGTTGTTAAATTTTTTCAACGAAACAGTTGAAATGTCACTGCATTACTGAATAAAAATTAATAATATTTCTGAAAGCTCATTTAAATAAAAAAATGATATTTGTGGACATTTCTCAAATTTCAAAAATATTCTGTTAACAGATTTAATATTATTTGGAAGCAGGCATAAGTGCGAACCAAGAAGTCTTACTTTAGTCCATTATGGTTTTTATTGAATATCTGCATTTTAAAATATTTATTTTAACTGTTCTACTCTTAACTGTACAAAAGTAAATGTGACCATTAATTTTAAAGATATTTACTCATACATCTAAAACTTTATGAATTCAAAAATATATAGATAATCAGTACACTTTGTGATTATTTTAACGAAATGCAAACAAAAATATAACTCTTTCCTTAACAGGAGTTTGTTTTATACAACTGTGTTTAAAATGAAAATCATTGAGCACTTAAAAACATACGCATGTACATACGCCCGCAAGCACGTAAGAACTCACTTACTCGTGGAAGCCTACAAGCAGGCTCGTACGCATGCATGCACAGACAGATGAATACTCGAAAGCCATAGGTACACGCACGAGTGGATGGAAACTCGTTCATACTGTGTGATATAAAATATATTCAGTATGTTATAGTAGTTGGAGCAATTTGAAATATTGTTTAACTTGACACAAGTTCTTTCTAAGTTGCATTTTTTAAATTAAGGATCTTAGTTTTACCAAAGCATCATTATTATCGTAATGATGTAAATATAGTTAGATGGATGATTTTGAGCCATTACCACAGGCATTAGAGCACATGATCTTTTAAATAATAATATAATTAAGGGTAGATATGAAATTTGTTTTATTACGAGTAAAGTAAAGTTATAAGCATTATATGTATGTATTCTGACAGTCGCGTATCATAAAGTGACTTAAAGTTCCTTTCATTAATAACTTTCTGTAATTAATTCCGAGACTTGACGGTGATGATGACTTAAAAGTTTCAAACTTAAAAGTTTCGCGAGAGTAAGGGCTAGCCCCTGTTGAGTTATGTTTTAATGATGACTGGGCAGTTTAAGCCTAGGAATTGATTATTAAATTTTACCATTAAAGACTTAACTTTCAGAATACGCGTTAAATTACACAACAACATGGTGGATATATGTTAATTATTTGTATAAATACCCAGGAGGGAAAAAAATTATGTTATGCAATATACTAAGATGCTTTTCATTTATTCAGAAAGATCACGATAATTAATATTGTTGTAGAATGATGCACGTGGAGACGATTTTGTACTTAACGGTTCAACTTTATGATGAATAGAAATGGGGGCATTGAGTAAAAATGTTGCAAGTCATTGTAAAGTGACGCAAGTGCCATATAGAAATAGGTTTACTGATATAATTCCTTTCGTAGTTACGTCAGCCAGTTCGTATTTGAAAGTAATGAATCATCAGTTATTTTCACCTACGGCCTTATATATATATATATATATATATATATATATATATATATATATATATATATATATATTTATATGTCTTCGGGCCGACATTGCCGAATGGGCCTTTGGCACAAAAATCGATAAAACACGTGAAAATGTACTATTTGGGAGGGAAATGCTTTTGAGGTTACTTAAATGAATGATATTAAAAGAAAGATGGGAAGTCTTTCTGTAACTCTAATACTTGGAGAAAGAATAATTTTGCTTTGGTACAAAGTTTAATTTATCAAAAAAATTAAAAAATATATATCACGGAAAACCATAATTTTCATTCTGCTAAAGCAATTATAGAATAAATATTCAAATATTAAATTAAGACCTTCTTATTATCATCAAATTTATGAGGAGCAAGGAACATATTTTCCTCTGGGGAAACAACTTGTGGTTTCAATTGATTTTACTTTTTTTTTTGCCAAAATTTAGTTTCTATATGGGTTTGCCCAGTCTGCTAAGTAGGATTGAAAAACATTTTAATATTGGCCAGAAGACTAGAAATTGATATTTTTACGTTACAATTTGCAAAATGCTAGGAAGGTAGTAATTTTTATTGATTAAAAAAGAGAGATATTTTTTTGAGGTTATTTTTTTATAACAAATTTTTCTGGCCAAACCAAATGGCTCAAGAGGAAGAGGAAGACCCAAATTAAGTTGGGCGGACTGGCTACAAAGTGTCTTCCTTGCTCTAAACATAAAAAACTGGAAAACGGTGGCGCTTAGAAGAAGGGCTTGGGACAGTCTGCTTGAGAAGGCAAGGGTCCACCGAGGACTGTCGAGCCACCTATGATAATGATGAAAAAAGGCAATTGTTTATTTATACTAATTAATCGACCACCATAGCCTTTTTTAAAATAATCTTACGAAATATTACTATAAAAATGCATCTTTAATCCTATACATGAAGCAACTGTATGTTTAATTAGATTTAATTTTGAATGAAATCTATTTACTGTTAGGGTGCATAATCACGGCTTAAACATTTAAGTTTTTGCAAATCTTTTGTCTTGTTACTATTTAGACTAAACTTTAAGATGACGTAATTTTTATTACTTTGACAGTTACTACAAAAATTACGTAAATGTTATATTAAATACAACGAACACAGTGTGGTACTCAGTCTAAATGAAATGAACTTTGAACGCGCAATTCTGAAATTTGACGGATGTGATTATAATTTTGTGCCCCATTGTGTTCTAAATGCTAGCTTTTGATGTAAAATTCAAAATATTCAAATTCATTTTGTCTGATAAATTAATGAAAGGTTAACTTAAAATACTATACGATTAAATTTCTTTTAATATGCAACTTCTAATCGTTATTTAGGTTTTGATAAAATCCGTGATAACGTAGTATTAAAATTCTATGAAGGTGTACACAAACCATGTAAAAAACTAATGATAAATTTTTCTTCTTTTATACTATTATATATGTTTAGGGAAAACTATTTGACAGGTTTTTTTATTAGGGTCCTTTGTCTCTAAAGAAACAAAAAGAAATCCTTATAAAATCCTTCACGTGTCCGTCTATTTAGATCTCAATCCGTCGGAACCATTTTTTAAAAACCGTTTGACGTAGAAAGTTGAAATTTAGCTTAATGATAAAATATATCAGTTGAGTGATTACGAACGAAGGCAGTAAGCTTGCGTATTTGCGGTGGATTATCCTATGCTGTTATGTCGATTCCATGCAAATAATTTTTACCTGTATGAATTACAGCCAATACTTTCATCCCTAAATTTTTGTGATAAAAAATAACTAGTTAATAATACCAGTTCCTTGTTAGTTAATATTTTTTTAATATTTGCTTGTAGAAGTCTACATCTCTTCTTTTGTTATAGTCAATGTGTCACTGTTACCTGTTGCGCATAAATTTATTTATCAGAATCACACATCAAAGTATCCTCAAGTATTTCTTTTCATAAATTATTTATTTGTCATGCCTCTTCAAGAAACCATTACGTTCCATAAATGGCTATTGGCAATTTAATTTAAGAGCTGAAAAAGAAATAAAATATACATAAATTCCTCTAAAATCAACAAAAACATTATTTTCCATAGCACATCTTTCTAATCGGCCTTATTTCAAATATCTTGAGACCACATACAAAAATGACCGTACATATTTATAGCCTATTTTTTGGTTTATATTGGTTTAAATATGCATTATATATGTACCAATTGGTTGCATTTATAAAACGGAAGAGTTTTATACCGTATTTATCTGGTTTATTTGCCGTGTAGATAACGAACCGACATCTTCCACGAAATTCAATTAACACACACAGACAATTACACACATACTCATATATACATGTCTGAATATATATATATATATATATATGTATATATATATATATATATATATGTATATATATATATATATATATATATATATATATATATGTATATATATATATATATATATATATATATATATATATATATATATATATATATATATATATGACAGAGTGAATCGTCCTCGGTACATTGAAGTCTTGGAATAATGTTATCAAATTGTAAACGTCTCAAAATTACTACAAATCGCTCTCTAGACAACACGCAGCAAATATGTCTCAACCACTCCCATCGGTTGCAAATAATATTGAAAAATCTTCATTGTGTAATTTGAAGACCGCAATGTATGGTAATAGATCCAACTCCATTTGGATAATTTCTTTTAGCACGGGTCTAAACTGATTTCTCAACATTACTTTGACTCATAGTGGTTTGAGGTTCGTCCTTTGCAAAGGGACAGCTATTATTTTATCATCAAAAAATAACTTGAAAAAGCTAATCGCCGCCTTGTTACTTATAGGTTGAATCGTTCTTCCAGGTCTGGTGATGTATTTGGTACGCACATTTATTGTTAGCTCTTGTTTACTCCACTGGAAATTATCATAGTAGAAGCCCGACCTGGAATGACTAATATCTGAAGCTGGTATACCAGCATCAAGTTCTAGGTCCTTGGATTGCTCTGCAACAGTTTCCAGTTCAGTGTCAGACAAATTTGCATTGCCAATCGGAATCTATCTATATGGTCTCCATTACGAAATGCAGAAGCGATTGCAGCATTTGACAATGATATCGCACGTAGTCGCAGTGGGCGGAACGAAATCGGTAGTTTAGAATCCATTCTAAAAACAAAATAAAATTACGTCCAAAATTTCAAATATCCACTAAGATTTATATAGTCTCTAAGAACTCTATATGAATACAAACATCGATACATAACTTGATAAGCACGCAAAGCATCCTTCCCCTTTGTCAGCCCGTGGCTCACAGACAAACTTGAAGGTATTTAGTTTTACAGGATACTCGAGCGTATGAGAGTTAGATAGCAACATTTTCCTTTTATTGTAAAAGTCTACTAAGCCAACAACAGTGCATATGGGTTAAAGTTTCAATATAAAACCATTTCTGAAAAAAGGCTGTGACATACGGACGGATTGAGATATGAATAATCTAATAAGGATTTGTAGTTTTTTTATTTCGGATCCCTAGGAATGGTGACCTTTATAATTTCTCCATAAATGCTTTTATCCATAACTTAATATCCTGTATATTGTATTATAAAACTTAGAGAAAAGTCTTAGATGTACATTATCCTAAACCAATTATTTTATTTTTCGACTTGACCTATATAAATTTCAAAAAGATATATATATATATATATATATATATATATATATATATATTTATATATATATATATATATATATAACTTAAATTTTCTCACCGATCATTAAAATAAATAAAAACGGGAGCGTGATTTTTAAGAATCTTTTTGAAATTTATATAGGTCAAGTCGAAAAATAAAATAATTGGTTTAGGATAATGTACATCTAAGACTTTTCTCTAAGTTTTATAATACAATATACAGGATATTAAGTTATGGATAAAAGCATTTATGGAGAAATTATAAAGGTCACCATTCCTAGGGATCCGAAATAAAAAAACTACAAATCCTTATTAGATTATTCATATCTCAATCCGTCCGTATGTCACAGCCTTTTTTCAGAAATGGTTTTATATTGAAACTTTAACCCATATGCACTGTTGTTGGCTTAGTAGACTTTTACAATAAAAGGAAAATGTTGCTATCTAACTCTCATACGCTCGAGTATCCTGTAAAACTAAATACCTTCAAGTTTGTCTGTGAGCCACGGGCTGACAAAGGGGAAGGATGCTTTGCGTGCTTATCAAGGTATGTATCGATGTTTGTATTCATATAGAGTTCTTAGAGACTATATAAATCTTAGTGGATATTTGAAATTTCGGACGCAATTTTATTTTGTTTTTAGAATGTATTCTAAACCACCGATTTCGTTGCGCCCACTGCGACTACGTGCGATATCATTGTCAAATGCTGAAATTGCTTCTGCATTTCGTAATGGAGACCATATAGTTAGATTCCGATTGGCAATGCAAATTTGTCTGACCCTGAACTGGAAACTGTTGCAGAACCATCCAAGGACCTAGAACTTGATGCTGGTATACCAGCTCCAGATATTAGTCATTCCAGGTCGGGCTTCTACTATTATAATTTCCAGTGGAGTAAACAAGAGCTAACAATAAATGTGCGTACCAAATACATCACCAGACTTGGAAGAATGATTCAACCTATAAGTAACAATATATATATATATATATATATATATATATATTTATATATATATATATATATTTATATATATACACACACACATATATATATATATATATATATTCACACATGTATATATTAGTATGTGTGTACGTATCTTTGTGTGTGTTGATTGAATTTCGTGGAAGATGTCGGTTCGTTATCTACACGGCAAATAAACCAGATAAATACGGTATAAAACTCTTCCGTTTTATAAATGCAACCAATTGGTACATATATAATACATATTTAAACCAATATAAACCAAGAAATAGGCTATAAATATGTACGGTCATTTTTGTATGTGGTCTCAAGATATTTGAAATAAGGCCGATCAGAAAGATATGCTATGGAAAATAATGTTTGTGTTGATTTTAGAGGCATTTATGTATATTTTATTTCTTTTTTAGCTCTTAAATTAAATTGCCAATAGCCATTTATGGAACGTAATGGTTTCTTGAAGAGACATGACAAACAAATAATTTATGAAAAGAAATACTTGAGGATACTTTGATGTGTGATTCTGATAAATAAATTTATGCGCGACAGGTAACAGTGACACACTGACTATAACAGAAGAAGAGATGTATACTTCTACAAGCAAATATTAAAAAAATATTAACTAGCAAGGAACTGGTATTATTGACTAGTTATTTTTTATCACAAACATTTAGGAATGAAAGTATTGGCTGTAATTCATACAGGTAAAAATTATTTGCATGGAGTCGACATAACAGCATAGGATAATCCACTGCAAATACGCAAGCTTACTGCCTTCGTTCGTAATCACTCAACTGATATATGCGGATTAATATACTTTATCATTAAGCTAATATTTCAACTTTCTACGTCAAACGGTTTTTAAAAAATGGTTCCGACAGATTGAGATCTAAATAGACGGACACGTGAAGGATTTTATCAGGATTTCTTTTTTTTTTCTTTGGAGACACAGGACCCTAAAAAAAACCTGTCAAATAGTTTTCCCTAAACATATATAATAGTACAAAAAAAGAAAAATGTATCATTAAATTGATCCCTAGGAATGGTGACCTTTATAATTTCTCCATAAATGCTTTTATCCATAACTTAATATCCTGTATATTGTATTATAAAACTTAGAGAAAAGTCTTAGATGTACATTATCCTAAACCAATTATTTTATTTTTCGACTTGACCTATATAAATTTCAAAAAGATTCTTAAAAATCACGCTCCCGTTTTTATTTATTTTAATGATTGGTGAGAAAATTTAAGTTATGTATATATATATATATATATATATATATATACATATATATATATATATATATACATATATATATATATATATATATATATATATATATATATATATATATATATATATATATATATTATAAGGTTAACTCCAAAAACCTTTCTTCAGTTTTGCCATTTTTTCCACTAATTTCGGGAATGTTACAGAAACTTATCGAGTAGTTATAGTACATGAAGAACACTGCGTTTGATTTCTTCTCACGTTAGCTAGGTAAGCATTGAAAAAATATAATAATTTCCTGAAAAGTATGAGAATTTCCCGAACATAGTTTTCTTACAAACGAATTACGTTTAGGGCGAGCAACACGTAATATATTTAAGATGGTGGGTGAATGGGTACACTCTGATAATGTAGTTAAAAGTATAGATGTAAACATTCAAAGAAGGACACTTTAGTCTCCAATAATCCTGGTCTATGGTGGCATATTACGTAATAATAAAAGAAAATTTAAAAAAGGCTTGTTGGATAGATCTCAGCATATGTTTGCGTTATTTGGCTCAGCAACCCTAATACCCTAATACTGAGTTTGAAAACATGTTTATGTTTTGGGGAAGAAGTGGAAATATTATTTTGGTTACTACATGAGAATAATTTTGCTTACATAGCAATGCCTAGAGAGCCATAATTACTTTAAGATATTATTAACACTTAAATTTCAGTCAACGTTACGTTTAAACTATTTGCAAGTTCTTGCTTTGTTTCTTTACGAAATTCACTTAAATTTCTCAATCGATTTTTAATTCACCAAATTGACGTAAGGAAAAAACTATTTCACATTAGGAAAATACAATTTTCTCTTAAATTATAAATCTTTATGGTAAAAAGCTAGCAATAAAAGATTTAATTTAAGCATAATTCATGTATGGGCAACGAATTTTTGTGAAAGTACCATCGACGTACATATGATGTATTTATCATAAAATTAGAAGTAATGACATAAGTTTAAGTCAGCACGCAGTCTAAGGCCATTACAATATTTTTCCCGCTAGTAGTTCAGACCTCTAATTGCATGCCAATACTGTAGACTTTTTATATTTTTTACAGTTTAATTTTTAATTTTCATAGTTTAAAAAATGAGCAGGTGTGTATGTTTGTTAGTTAAATATTAACGAAATGTACAGTCTATGAATCGATCTTGCTAAATAGATGTCATGTTAGGTGTCATGACATATATTTAGGCGATATCGTTTTCACTTTCTACGTTCAAAATAACTGATAGACCGGAGAGCGATCGAATTTATGTTAAGAGCCACGTAAGTCTAACTTTGTACAAAAGAAATGACTTGTAGCATCTAAGGCCAAGTCATTTAGTTCAAGTTAAAAATTAAGTGATGCTACTCGATTGTTGCTTTTTAGTTAAGCAATCGGATATTTTTTTTGTGCATATTATATATATATATATATATATATATATATATATATATATACACATATATACACACACACACATATATATATATTTACATACACGCATAACCTACAATTGTAAATAATTGAAATGCTGGCCATTGGAATTTTTTGACCATTTCTTAAATTTTTTATATATTTTTTATATGTACAAAAATTTGTATAATTTCATGTTTCAAATAATTCTAATGGGGACTATTTATTACAATATTGCACACAGTCCGGTAAATAAAATAAAAAGATGAACCTTTATAACACCGTCATGTCCGTCTGTTCGGCTGTACGTCTCTTTTTCATAACTTCGTTGCTTCTTGAATACTTAAGTAAAATTTTGCAGATGGATGCTTCATATAAAGACCTCCATTAATATGTGCCATAATATTTAAAGAATATCAGTCTTTCTCCCTGTGCATCTTATTGATTAGGATATCAATAGATAGGTCTTTTAAATGAAATTAAAACTTTTTTAACATTTTTTTTTTAATTTTCAGTCTATGTTTATGATGTCTACAAAATGGACCGCAGTGCAATGTATTCTGATTTTTTAAAAAAATTTAAACAAGCGTTTTAGGGAATCTGAAAAATGTTATTAGATAATAAAATTCCCAATAGGAATTATTTCGAGAAATTTCCATTCAAAATTTCGGAAGATATAAACAACTACCAAGCCTTACTTTATGCGTGTCGATCACACATTTAGTCTGTTTTTTGTTTTTAGTGGTTTTTCAATAAAAAAAAATTTAAAAAGGCAGCAAAATAAAAATAAACACAATAATAATATGCTTGTTAGTTCATAAGCTGAATATATTAATAACCATTTTGAGGATAAATCTTTATTAGTGTTTATTAAGATATTTAAGATATTTTTGCCATATGGAATAACAACGCCCAATATATAAATTTAAGTTTTAATACAGAGAAATCAAGGACACATCCAATTCTATCCTATATCTCGCTATGTATTCTATATAATTTTTATAATGAGTGTTTACTAAAATATGTAAAATATTTCTCCTTCATTGACTGAAGAACGGCTAATGTACAAATTAAGTTTTAATTCGCAGCAATTAAGGGCCCATCTATTTCCATCCTATATGTTACTTTCAGTCTTTTGTGATGGAATTATTGAGATATATTCCTTTAAATAATCTAAAAAAGATAGGTGGAAAACGACTGAAAAAAACTAAGGTATGTATTTGTTACTCTAGATCTCTTTAAATCTCTTCAGAATTGTTTTCATACATATACTTAGGCGATCAAAATAACTGACGGCTAGACAGAAGAGTGATCTAACTTATGCCAATACTTAGGGGGCAAGTCTAGTTTTTGAAAATAAATGACTGCCCAGACCCATGACAGTGCAGTATATCCTTTCTTGTGGCATTTAAGGCCAATTCATTTAGTTTAATTAAAAAGTTAAGTGATGCTACTCGACTCTGGCTTTTAGTTGAGCATTCGGGAATTTTTTTGTACATAGTTTATCATATCTTTAAATTAACCGGAAGCGTCTAACTTATGCCAAGAGGAAGAGGTAAATAAGCATCAGGTATATTTTAATAATGCTTCAAATTATGTTACACGAAATTTTTACGTAGTCGTATCATTCATCAAATACGCATAAATCTTGAAAGTTATTTTCTGTATGATTTTACTTTAATCTTCAAATAAATTAATTATCTCACATTGAACAAATCAGTCGAGTCCTGCACTTTCAACTGAACATAAAATGCAAGTATTAATGTTTAGATAAGGCAAACGCTTCTCTTGTCATTTTATAAGACCAGAAAGAGCCCTTGATCCCAAAAAGAAAACTTCGTAATATTTTAGGGCTTTAATATAAAGTTACGTTCGATATCGACGCGCAATTACGATTTACATAAGAGCGAACAAGACATTCAGGGATTCGGAGCGCACGTGACTAGAAATTTGATATTTGCAAACGAATTCCGGGTGGAAATTTTGTTCAACCAAGAATTTTGAACTTTTTGTGTTAAGTGAAAATAATATTTTGGGTCTTAGAAGTTTATAAGGGTCAGAGTGCGCTGAAATAAAATAGGAATTATGCATATATTAAAAATTTTGTATACAATCATTCATACTGAGGTTTCAAAGCAACAGCTGTAATCAGTTTAATATTAAAAAACGCACAGCAAAATATTGCAACATATTTGCCTAGTCAATTTTAAAAACATTGCTGTGAGTTTATAAATATTGAACTACAATTGTACAAGGATGACTAATAAATAATGAGGGCTTTTAAAAAAATAACTAACTGGAATTTAACAGAAATTTCGAGAATAATACATGGTTCAGTATGTATAATGAGTACGCCGCGTTCGCAAATATTCTATAGAGTTTGATTGATGAATCAGATTCGAAAAAATATGGACTATGTTAACTATACGTTACAATTTGCTTTATGAAATTCAATATAGTCATTCTACAGAAAATACCTGACGCATCATACGTCAGACAGCAGCTCCGATGTTCCTTCTGAAACTACTGTAAATGATATATCCAGCGATTCTGAAGTGCCGATTAAACATTAAGATCAGATTAGGTCTAATAACGCTTTCCTGAAAAAAAAATTTATGAAAACATTCCGAAAAGTTCGTTAACGATTTTTTTAATTTAAAAATTTTAATTGTTTCTTTTTTTTATGCTTTCTACTCTTTGGTGAAAATGTTGCTGATTTTTTATTAGCCAACCCTATATAAACAATGATGGATGCGTATGCACATACAAACATCATCGCTATGAACATGATCTCACATTTAGTAAAATACATTTTAGTAAAATATGAGTATAGCAAAAAAATTGTCGTGAGTGAACTTGTTTTTAAAAATATTTATGGTTGTGTAAATGTTATAATAAAAATAACGGATCCAAAAAAGCACTAGAAAATATTATTTTAATTCATATATATATATATATATATATATATATATATATATATATATATATATATTTATGTCGACACCGTTTACTAAGGATTCAAAGGAAATATAAAAGAGCAGGGAGGCAAGTATACATTATTACAATAGACCATCAATAACAACAGCCTGGTCAATTGCAAATAATTTTCAAATTAACAATACAAATTTAAATGTTACCAAACTTTAAAAAAATAATAATATAAGCTATTGTAATGATAAATCAAATAGTGGAATTGTGTGCAAAGACGGAAATGTCAATATTATTGGAATTGATAAGTGTAAGAAAAGATAGTTTAATATTTTCTTGCAGATAGTAAATATTTATTGGTTGCATGGTAGGCGTAGAAATTGATTTTTTATTTATATAATCAGTTAAACACAAAAGATATTCATAGACAATTGTAGGGGAAAAAAATGTAGATCATAAACCAAAAGACGACAAGTTACACAATAAAATAATTTTTTTTAAATCGGAATAAAAAAATTCTTCTTGCCTCATAAAGAAATTATAACCCAATACAGATTTATAACGACATACAATTGTTCTGGAAATTTGTGGTGTTTTTTTAATAGCTATGAAAATACTTGTAAGATTTAAAACGAAGGCTTTTAAATATTTACTGAACTACTGCAATAACTGTTGCCAAATAAGGAATGTAAAATTCAAGCAAACTACCCGCTGTTAAATAAAACTATCATTACTCATTGAAAATAATTTTATCCTGAAATCCCTGGCCAATTATACCCATCATTGATTTAGAAACGCCGGAGGTATTTTGATATATTTGAATCCCTCGTACTATAGAAGGAAAACTCTGTTATATTTTGAAGTTTAATAAAGTTATTTTAATAAATACCAATTTGCAATTAAAATTTATATAACTTTAAATACATATGAAGTATTCGAAGGTTTATAATGAATTTCGATGGAGTATTTTTGGTAAGTTAAGGATGGAAATATTGTTTTGTAATTAAGAGTTTGCGAGATACTTGGTTAAATTGCAGATTATTTTGGATAGAGAATACCCTGAAGGGATTTTTAACCAATATAAATAGCTGATAACATTCTCTTCACGTAAAGATATTTCAATTCCATTTAATAATTGCTCGAGTGTGTGTCATGGATTAATAGTTTCTTTTTAATCATTAGAGTGTTGTAATTAAAAATTAAAGACTGAACCCTACTAAGACCATTCATATACTCCCTTGTCTGTTCGTTTCAGTCGTTTTTCTCAGCAGTCGCTTGGTGTAAAAACTTGAAAATTGTCATAGTAATAAAGAATATAAACTCATACATTAAGAGGTAATACGCAATAGGATTTGCATGAAAATTTCTTGCAGAAAATTATGTTTTCGAAAAAATATTTCAAATTTAAATATAGCGTGAGATATTGTTTAAAAATGTTATTTCACAATTTTTTTAATACACATTGAAAAATATGCGAAAATATATTACCCTCTTATTTATGAAACTGTTGGACTTACCGAAAATAGAGTTTTAAGAGTACTAATAGAAAAATTGTGATGATGATTTTAAATGTAGTTATTTGATTATTATTGACGATTATTTAATATTCGTTATGCCAGAAACTCCATAATAGTGACTTATAAATAAAATAATTTTATTTCAAAATTAAATTTGAAATACCCGAACCAAATTTATATTTCGCCGGATTTTATTTTTGTGTTTATTTTTCATTCTTTTTTTCATCAGTTTATCCAGTAATATTGGTAAATATATATTGCCTGACCTTCCTTACTTTATTGGAGTCCATATACACATCTATTACATAGAATAAATGAGTTGTTATCTGTGAAAAGTTAGATTTTAAAAATTTTATTATTGTTTCGTTATACATAAGTAATATTATGAACTAATGTGAAAACTATTATCTCATATTTTCTCCGTAATGTCTACACAATCTCTTAATTGAAAAAGACATTGTTTTAAATATATAGTTTACTGCTGTTGAGTTCTCGGTTAACACATATTTTATTTGATTATGATATATAAAAAAATATTTTCATTGAAAAAAATAGGTGTCGTAATCACTTATTTACAACATGTGGAAAACACAATAAAGTAAATATTGACAATTATGGGACAAGGTAAATACAGTTAAATTTCGAGAAATATGTATAAAAAAGTGGGAAATAGAATTAAATTTTTTTAAGGAATCGCAATATTTTTTGTCCTAGGCATTAAAGTCAACCCAATATTTCTAAAGGTAAATATTCACCTTTACCTTACTAATAATTAAAAACTTTACTAATTTACTAATAACGCTGTTATTAGTAAATTACTAAAATTAACTCTTTATTGTTATTAAAGCGAATATGAAGTACGAATACAAATTACATTTTTTTTGTAAAATTTCGAAGCATTTTAAATAAAATTAAAAGGAATATTGTTGAATATATTTGGCGTTCATTTTGTAGAAATTCATTATTCACAATTACATGAAACTACGTCATGCAGTATTATTTCTACTTTATTTAAATTCTTTACCACGACCTAGGTTTCGTTGTATGACAACATTTTCAGGTGGGCAATTAGCAAAGTTTCTGAATCCTGATGGTAAAGAATTTAAATAAAGTAGCAATAATACTACATAACATAGTTTCATTTAATAATTAATAATGAATTTCCACAAAATTAACACCAAATATATTCAATAGTTCCAATACCTTTAATACACAATTGAATATGAAATTTTAGTTGGAAGAAAGGTTTTATATCATCGCGCTATCAAAAAAATGTTTTCTTCCGTTGCAAATAACTTGAGCACAATGGTAGAAATTTTACCACCTGTTCAAGACTTTACTTTCTCATCATTAATCTTTAGAATCGTTAAAGTAATTTTTGCATGCCTTGTCTACAAACTTAGTTAAAGATATTTTTGCATAGTTATTTTTAACTCTAATATATTTGTATATGTGTGTACATTACAAAACCTTTGTATCTAAAATATGACCATAAAAAAACATGAGTAAGCTTTACGAGTATGAACTCGTATGTCCAAACTTCTATGCAAGCTAGAAAATTCTTCTGTACAAGTTAAAGAACATACGTTATTTCGTCATAAAATTATACGAAACATGTGTTTCGTAAAAATCATAAAAGTTAAGCAATCTTAATCCATTAAGCTGAAGTGTTATTCAACAAAATATTATGTTGTGTAATAGTATACGCTTCTGAAATTTCCTGAGCCAAAACAGATAAATATACTGCCAACCGCTCTACAGCAGATAAAAAGTAATATTAATCTTTATACTTGAGTAAAGTTAGCAAAGGATATTGTAAATAGCTACAATGTACCATTTCGCTCGAAGCCATAATGTTCTGTTTTATTGTTCATAGTCATACGGGTAAATTGAAAAGTATTCTGTCTTAAAATTCGACTAAATGGTTTATTGATATTTTCCTAATTGTAAAACATATTTATTGAGAAGAAAAGAATCGACAGATTTTTCACTTATATTTCTGTATTCGTAAGGAAGATATGGATTATGAGCTTAAATATATTATTCCTGTATTTGCAGATACTTAAACTTCACATCTATACCTACCTATACATTCTATACGTACCTACTTAAACTTCACATCACGTGGAACATGAATTTTACTATTAAAACTCTAAATCAGCTGCGAATCTAAGACTATTGAATAGATAATTATATAAATTGATGGATATTTAAAATACATAACAGCGACGTGATGTCGTAATATCGTAAACTGATTGTAACAGAAAGAAAACATTAAAGCTGTAGCTTTTATTTCAATAGAAATGATATATAATATTATTCAACACTCCTTACTCTCAGGGATTTGATGTTTTTTTAGCTCATTTGTTAATTTGTTTCTATCCTAACAAGATATAAAAATGAGAAATAATTTGATAGTATTCAACGATACAGAAATAAAAAATATAGTATATTTGAGAACGCACAGATAGGAAACAGGATACAAGGAATCCCTAATAGGAGACAAGGAATGACAAGACGCGCTGATACAGAATAAAAGCGTTTCCAACGTAGTCTCTTGCAGACTCACTCGTTCTTTCCTCGTAGTCTTTTGTAAAAGTACAAGCATTAGTTGGTTATATTAACAAGTTCCAGATGAACACAGTGACCTCGAAGAATACGAAAAAGTTTTTGAAACTGAGAATATATGCCAAAATGTCGTTAAAGCAAAAATTTCGTTATGTTATGCTTTATTTATTTGAAGGGAAATTTTTGTGGGAAAAATTCCTTCCAGATATTTATTTAAAATTCTCAATTTATTTTAATAAAACAACATAATAGTTAAGTTTACAATTCAAATATTTTTAATTAAATGTTTTTAAAAACTGATATCATCCGTGGACATTTTCTTATTTTTTCTTTCAATTTATTTTAACAGTTCAGGGAGCAATTTGTAGGAATTGTTGGATTCTTACAAATTGTCCACCTTAAGATGTTGTCATACAATGAAAGATCGTGGTAAAGAATTTAAATAAAGTATAAAAGGTACGAAATAATACCGCATAACGTAGTTTCATTTCGTTGAGAAAAACAATTTGCAATGGATTTCTACAAAATTAACGCCAAATATGTTCAATAGTATTATATTCCAATTTAATACAAATTAATAATGATTAAATTGTTAAATGAACAAAAATTTTTTTTTTTTACGTTTAGGTTTAAAAGGAAATATATTCTTACAAATTAACGATCTCTCTAAGTGGCGAAAAAAATGAAGGTTAGAACAAAGTTATGTCAAACATGAATTCAGATATTGTTATATTAATATAATTCTACATCAAATATGAATTCAATACTTATCAAATACGCACACTACAAAAGTAGTGAGAGTGTTATTGCATTTCTTTCTAGGAATGTTTGATTAAACTGAAATGGCTTATTAATTAACAAGACCGGCAAAAGTATTCAACGAAAATACTTGAAATGTAGGTATAAAAATTTTATTTTTAGTATTAATTTAGTATCCTAATAAAATGAAACTCATATTATATTACCAGTAAGTCTTTTAATTACAAAATAATTATCATTAGAAAATTTTGATGTTAAGATTAGGTGCTATTATTAGGTGGCTTGTACTATAACTACCGCGGTATCCATGTCGTACTTAACGTAATATATGTTTTAATACCATCGGCGAAAAGATACACTAAATATAAATAATAAACTTAACTTGATCACCTAATAAGACAGAGGAACAAACAAAGATGAAATATTGTTAATATCGCGCGATGATACTTCTTATTCCTTGATACCCAATAAAATCCAATAATACCCAATAAAAATCCACAAGAAAGTATAAGAAGTAAATTTCCGAAACAAAACTCTAAGAGTGTAATTATTCATAATTATCTCAGTTTAATTACTTAAGATTATAAGAATTATTATATACTGATTATGATAAATATTATTTACTCATGTTTTAAGAATTGTCATTTAGAGAATTAGTCTCTATATACACTTAAAAATTACATACACGTTTGCGTTTTAGATAAGAAAGAAGAAACAATAGTTAATTGACCCTATTAGATCATTCCCATAATATAACTGTCATGATCAGATAAAGTCAGTTGAGTGTAACATCCGGTAGAAGATCGTATATATATATATATATATATATATATATATATATATATATATATATATATATATATATATATATATATATATATATTTATATATAATTGCCAAGTAGTCCTCTTAGGTAACAGACGAACACATATTGTAAAGCATATATTCAAATAAAATTAGGTACCAAGACGTTTAATATGCTAGACCTATAACGTTTAATCTGCAGGATTTTTGGACTTTTTCTCGGCATAATAGTGACTTCCTTGGCTAGTTGTCGTTCTTATATAAAATTCCGGGATCATCAGTCTTTTAAACCAGGAAAGGACGTACGTGTTTCTTATTAAAAAAAAATTAAGCTAGTACTATTAATTCTTCAGTATTTACCAATATGCTGCTAGGTGCATTTTAGTATGGTACTCTCTATGCCAAGTAATCCGTGAGGCTGTAGCGAATATCCAATCGTGTTGCAATTAAGGATAAATGGTATATTTTGGCTATTAAATCATTGTGCAGTGAAACATAAATGTAATTTGTAGAATTACTATACTTTTAACTTATCTGGTCCGGACAGTATGCTGAATGGACAAATCTCATACGGTTCTCCAAAAAATCTGAAAGTTATCGTTCAACGACAAAAAAACCTGGATGAAACAAATCAAAGAAGATCCATAAAATTTAGTAATTTGATTGAATCCAAGTAAGAGCTAAAAAGAATAGAGAAACATCACTCAACAGCTTGTAATCCAGCAGCAAACTCTAGCTTCCTGGTTCATGCTGAGTCTACCACCAGGGTCGGCATCAACCAGATAACAGCTAAGGATTAAATAAAAATAAAAGATATTCACAACGTAGTTGTAAATTTTTCACAACGTAGTTACCTCTCTCTCTGTCTGGCTCTCATATCAAAATTTAATATGTTTCTAATATCTGAGTATTTTATATTTTTTTTTTAAATTCAAGTTCAAGTAATTTTTCTCAATTAAGTGCGCGAGTTATGAATGAAGATTTAATCATATGAAATACGACAATTTTTTTTTAAAAAAAAAAAACTCAATCGCAAAAATTAAAGAACTAGCAGATATTTTCACCAAAATTTTCAGTATTTTAAATATTATTACAGTACTCTTTAAAAGTATTAGCCGTTAATAAAGATACAAATTTTCATTGACCGGAACTATGTAGGATGCAGGTTGCATATTACTTAAAATTTTACTTCATGAGCATTTATAATTATTTGAAGGACGGTTATTTTTCGGTACGTTCCTCCTCCACCACAAGTCTGATTAACATTAGCAAAACAACACATAGAAATATAACTAAAATTCTAGGATATTAGTTTAGGAGTGAATGATGGGTGACCTCTCAGTGCTGGATTTGAGGTATTTAGAAAACTTTTATATTTCTAATTAACTGATTTGAAGAATAAAGTATGTTTCTGCTATACGAATGAAATATTTCATTGCACAATCATTTTTCTTAAAATAATAATGTTTTAAATTGTTGCATTTCAATCCAAAGAAACTTTTCCCTTTCTTTCAAAGAAACACGTAAAGAAATTTCCTTCTCAAAGAAACACGTAAAGAAATAGCAGCATATTAGAAATGGACAAACTGCGTATTCCATAAATAATTTTTTATAAATGGTTAAATAATTGTTTTCGTTTTCTATTAAATTGAGATCAATTATTCCCTCGACACCAAATATTCTGGCAAAGACCAAATATTTTGTCGCTAACTTTATGGTGTTAGCTCTTATGTTTCGAGAAAAAAAATATAAAATTTTTACATTTAATATTTTATACAAAATTAAGTACCAGTTTATACGAAATTCTTCAATTATTTTGGAAGATCTTAGTTCTTCTTTTCTTATAGGTTGAAATAAAATGATTTGTTTATAACATTTTTATTTTTAGAGAGATGACAAATTTTTGGCCTTTAACAAAAATGAAATAGGACGATGGATCTCTATCTCCTTATTAAATGTGTCGGTAGGAAACTTTTTACTTAATTAATTTGTTAATTATGGTCGTGAAATAAATAAATTCACTGGTTCCTATATTTTGAAGACACCTGCAAAATTTAATTGAACCCTATATTTGAACACGCCTCAACATGCATCACTGATTAAGTATTGTGAACGCTTCTCGGATGTAAAATTTCTCATTTTCCTCTTTATAAGACGAGAAAAACCCCTCAGATCATAAAAAGTAAACTTTAATTTTTTTTGAAGGGGCTTTAATAAAAAGTTAATTTCAACATCGACGCACGATTATGATTCACACAAGACGGTATAATTTGTTCAGGGGTTCGTAGCCTACGTGACTAAAACTCGAAATGTAATATTTGTAAGCAAATTCCGTGTGTGTCAATCGATAAAAAAATTTCATGTTTAGTGAAAATAATAGTAGAGATCTTAGCAATTCATCGGTATATTCAAAATTAAACAAATATCAAAGATATATGTAAATTATATTGCTGAATTTTCGTAGTAATAAAATTTTCATAATATATATTATTATATATTTAGTCACATAATTAAGTTTATCACATTGTAGTTTTTTTGTGATATTTGTAAATTTAATTAAATTTGTGTTCTTCTTTTCTCTGAAAAATAGGCAAAATGGTCCAACATTTTGAGCGAGTCGTTTTAGGAGTTTTGCTCTAAATATATAAATGTTGAAATACAGATGATTAATGATGATAGATCATTACTGTGAAAGTACTCTTATAAAGTCAACGGTAAAAAGAGGATTACAAAAAAATAGTGCCGAGATAGATATTTCACAACTTATTTATTAAGACGCTATGGTTTTGTTTTAAATTTCTATTATAAAGTAGAATATACTTGAAAGAAATAAGCTTTTATTTAAATAGGTTGAGATATTCATCGGTTAGTAAGTTAAACGTTTACAGGTTTAATGGGACAATTAAGAAGCGTATGAATTCGATTATAAATTTCGACCAGTCATTAAATTGTTTATGCTATATTATTCTTTAACTAGGTACATTTCTACTCAAAATATTGAAACAGTAAAAGACTAGATATCAATTAGAATGTCATAGAATAGGTAATTAATTTGTAAATACTTATATACGTGTATATATATACATATACATATACATATATATATATATATATATATATATATATGTATATATATATATATATATATATATATATATAAATATGTATGTGTATATACAGATAAATTGTGATAAATTATACAATATATCAATAATAAATAAAAGTCGTATATATCGAGAACAGAGCAGCTAAAGCGAAAAATCATCAAGTACATTATTTATGATAGCCTAACCGGAAATGTTAATTTATACCCAAAAGAACAAGCGGTTTAGCCCTGGCTGCTTGGGGCTGATAAATGAGCATCCAATAAATCGAGTAATTGGCGGCACCCTTGTCGCTGATCGCTTTTATTTTCTTTATTGCCCTTGTTTCATAGTTAGTTTTATTTATGCCAGTTTTTGTGTATTTTATTCACTCTATCTAATAGTTTATCTTTAGTTCGGTTTTAAATTTGTTTGTCATTTTTGTATTCAAATGTATTGAACTGTATGTAATATACAATTTATTATATATATATATATATATATATATATATATATATATATATATATATATATATATTTATATATATATGTGTACAAACACACACAATATTGGAACAAGGCTGGTGTACCGGAAATAATTTTCTAAGGTTATGAAATTTGAATTACTGCAATCTTTAAAAAAATATTTTAGACTATTTCATTTAAATATTAGATATAATTTTAAAACATACAAACACGATAGTTACACCCAATTTCTGAAGTGTGGGATAGTATGTTAAATATTATTCAATTAAAGACACGTAAAAAATATTATGTTAAATATAAAATATATCAATGGACTTTTGATATTCACACGTTTCCATACTAATAAGAAACATTTTGTATATATCTGTTCGTTTGTCTTAATTTTTACGCTTAAAGTGGGCCAAAAGATTTTAACGAAATTTTGTATTTATATGTATAATCCTATACTAAAAGTTTGGTTAACATAAATAAATTCTATAGAAAAAAAAGCTTTTTTTCTTCCCTTTCTTTGCTACTATACCGGCGAAGCCGAGGGCAAAAGTTTAATTTAGATGTAGATCGCGAATCTAAAGGAATGATATTTAAACACGTTTGGTTACCAGCTGTGCCTGCGACTTCTTTCGCGTGGAATTAGGATTAAGAAAAGTTATTAGGAATTTGTTTCTCTCAGAACTCCATGAGCATAATGTTTTGCATTTGGCGTTGGCAGCCATATCGGTTCCACCAGTTTTGATATTAGCGTGCACAACAAACGTAAATTAAGATTTGACATATCTGTTTTATTTGTGAAAGATGACCTAAATGTTAGCCCAAGTTAATCTAAACGCATGACTTAAAACCGCATCTAAATCAATACAGCCATGATGAGATTAGCATGCACAACGAAGGTGTACAAAGACAAACAGGCCAACCGACAAATAGACAAACGGACCAACATTCCGAAAACTGTTGTTTTGACTTAGTAGTGTGTCTTTAGTAGGTAGCACTTAGTTTTATTTAAAAATATTCAACGCATTATACATTCAGTTCCTTTACGATGTTATTGTATGTACAGATGTAATATAGTTACCGGAATGTTCCCTGCTAATGTACAAAGAAATTCTCTGAATTTTCATGACTTTTCCTGACCATTTTTTAAAATTGCCCTCATCAACTTTATTCATTTTAAAGAATAATAAAGTATAAAACATATTTTTGAAACATGTGCTTTAAATTTTACAGTATTTTTTGCAATTTTTTCGACTAAATGAAATATACAATTTTAATTTGTAAAAAAGTAAGGATGGTTTTACCGTAGCGATACAATGAATAATCTATCTAGATTTCTTTTTATTTCAAGTACATTATTTATATTTTTAGTGACAGTTCTTTTATATTTAAGAAAATTTTTCTTTCATGTTAAAGAAAAATGTCATTTGACACCAGTATTTTCAAGTACTTACTGTAACAGAAATTTTGTAACTTAAGCTTATTATTGCAGAAAAGGTTACCTTATTCTCAGAAAAAAGTGAAAAAAATTATTATATTCGAATATTCTGTCAGTAAGAGTAATGATTGTGATTATGAAACAAATATCCACTGAGAAATAATCAAAAGCTTGAAAACAAATATTCACTGAGTAACAATCAATAGATTAAAATCAAATATCCACAGGTTAAAACAAGAAGATTAATGATAGTTTAGCGTTAGGTAGCACTATAGCAACAAAAATGACGTGTTTTATGTAAACCTAGAAATTTTAAAAATGAGATCTAGAAGTATGATTATTTAGTACACTTTTTTACATATATTATACGTTCTTTTCTTTTACTTGTAAAGCTCTTTTTACCATTTTTATTCCACGAGTTCTTTTCCTCTTCGTATTTCCATTTTTTTTCTCCTCAGCTTCATTGAAATATTGACCAATTTCCCCTTTTTATCGTTCTTCTTTTGTTCACCAGAATTTTTTCCTTTCTTTTTATCTAAATTTCCTTGATACCTTTTACGTGAGCTTTGTACAGACATGATCGGAATATGTGATTGTAAAATACTGATATAATAAATACTTGTATGGCGTCATAAATAATTGTTTAGGATATTAGTGACTTTTCTAATTAATTTTTCACTTAGAGAGATTTGTAAATGGAAAATCCTCCATTAACACTTGTGTTGCCTTTGGAGAAGATAAAGCAGATCTTCATGGTGCCCTATATGCCTACGTTTGGTTTATTAGCCCCAATAAGTGAATAATAGAACTCTGCAATATCGATTCACTCTAATCGTCATTACTACTAAACTCGTCAAAAATTTGGCTCCAATTTGGCTCCGATTCGTGCATAATTTCAAACAGGATCTCCATGTGTTTATTGGCCACTTCAGGTTGATACTTTATGATTTTTGAATTAAAGCATGAAGCCCGTATAAAACGGTACTTGATAAGGCTTTTTTCTGACAATTTTTGAATCAAAAGGAATAATAAAAAAATTCCAGCGCTTTTAAACAAAAGTTTATCTTTATCAGTACATTTTGTAGCTTTTAAAAGACGCTTTGCTTTTAAAAGATGCAAAATGTACTGACAACGTCCATACTGGATATGATTAAAATATGGATGTCAAGTTGTGATTTTAGCAAAGGATCTATCATTATAGTAGTTAACCTTTTTATTTTTGTAATTTTCTAGAACAGATGCTTTTTTTACGAATTCCCTGACATTATTATAAACTTTCAAATCTCGATATATTCAAGGATTACTTTCATGTTGCCATATTATTGAAGTAAAATTTTGTAGAAATTCTGGACCTTGCTGTATACAGAGCCCGAGCAAATGACGAGTCTTTGAAGTAATTATACATTTTTCTTAAAAGTTCGTATATTTCCCCGCAAGATTGTTTATGTCTAGACACGACAGCATTCACGGTGGGTACACCACACACTCCGATATCTCTTACGGGAGTTTTAGAATTTTCCGTAGCGAGGTTAGTCTTTAACTTATAAAGAAAGATAATATTCGCGTCACGTCCTTCAATTTAAACTTACAAAGCTTGTCTTGGTCCAGATCTGACAAGATTTAGAGCTAAATTGCCTAGAAAAATGCTTGTCCAATATCTTGACTTTTTTTGAAGGTTTTGGAACTAGAATACTTACAGACTTGTCAGTATTCTAAAATTTCTGTTACAGTAAGTACTTGAAAATACTGGTGTCAAATGACATTTTTCTTTAACATGAAAGAAAAATTTTCTTAAATATAAAAGAACTGTCACTAAAAATATAAATAATGTACTTGAAATAAAAAGAAATCTAGATAGATTATTCATTGTATCGCTACGGTAAAACCATCCTTACTTTTTTACAAATTAAAATTGTATATTTCATTTAGTCGAAAAAATTGCAAAATATACTGTAAAATTTAAAGCACATGTTTCAAAAATATGTTTTATACTTTATTATTCTTTAAAATGAATAAAGTTGATGAGGGCAATTTTAAAAAATGGTCAGGAAAAGTCATGAAAATTCAGAGAATTTCTTTGTACATTAGCAGGGAACATTCCGGTAACTATATTACATCTGTACATACAATAACATCGTAAAGGAACTGAATGTATAATGCGTTGAATATTTTTAAATAAAACTAAGTGCTACCTACTAAAGACACACTACTAAGTCAAAACAACAGTTTTCGGAATGTTGGTCCATTTGTCTATTTGTCGGTTGGCCTGTTTGTCTTTGTACACCTTCGTTGTGCATGCTAATCTCATCATGGCTGAATTGATTTAGATGCGGTTTTAAGTCATGCGTTTAGATTAACTTGGGCTAACATTTAGGTCATCTTTCACAAATAAAACAGATATGTCAAATCTTAATTTACGTTTGTTGTGCACGCTAATATCAGAACTGGTGGAACCGATATGGCTGCCAACGCCAAATGCAAAACATTATGCTCATGGAGTTCTGAGAGAAACAAATTCCTAATAACTTTTCTTAATCCTAATTCCACGTGAAAGAAGTCGCAGGCACAGCTGGTAACCAAACGTGTTTAAATATCATTCCTTTAGATTCGCGATCTACATCTAAATTAAACTTTTGCCCTCGGCTTCGCCGGTATAGTAGCAAAGAAAGGGAAGAAAAAAAGCTTTTTTTTCTATAGAATTTATTTATGTTAACCAAACTTTTATTATAGGATTATACATATAAATACAAAATTTCGTTAAAACCTTTTGGCCCACTTTAAGCGTAAAAATTAAGACAAACGAACAGATAAATACAAAATGTTTCTTATTAGTATGGAAACGTGTGAATATCAAAAGTCCATTGATATATTTTATATTTAACATAATATTTTTTACGTGTCTTTAATTGAATAATATTTAACATACTATCCCACACTTCAGAAATTGGGTGTAACTATCGTGTTTGTATGTTTTAAAATTATATCTAATATTTAAATGAAATAGTCTAAAATATTTTTTTAAAGATTGCAGTAATTGAAAATTTCATAACCTTAGAAAATTATTTCCAGTACACCAGCCTTGTTCCAATATTGTGTGTGTTTGTACACATATATATATATAAATATATATATATATATATATATATATATATATATATATATATATATATAATAAATTGTATATTACATACAGTTCAATACATTTGAATACAAAAATGACAAACAAATTTAAAACCGAACTAAAGATAAACTATTAGATAGAGTGAATAAAATACACAAAAACTGGCATAAATAAAACTAACTATGAAACAAGGGCAATAAAGAAAATAAAAGCGATCAGCGACAAGGGTGCCGCCAATTACTCGATTTATTGGATGCTCATTTATCAGCCCCAAGCAGCCAGGGCTAAACCGCTTGTTCTTTTGGGTATAAATTAACATTTCCGGTTAGGCTATCATAAATAATGTACTTGATGATTTTTCGCTTTAGCTGCTCTGTTCTCGATATATACGACTTTTATTTATTATTGATATATTGTATAATTTATCACAATTTATCTGTATATACACATACATATTTATATATATATATATATATATATATATATATATATATATACATATATATATATATATATATATATATATATATATATGTATATGTATATATATACACGTATATAAGTATTTACAAATTAATTACCTATTCTATGACATTCTAATTGATATCTAGTCTTTTACTGTTTCAATATTTTGAGTAGAAATGTACCTAGTTAAAGAATAATATAGCATAAACAATTTAATGACTGGTCGAAATTTATAATCGAATTCATACGCTTCTTAATTGTCCCATTAAACCTGTAAACGTTTAACTTACTAACCGATGAATATCTCAACCTATTTAAATAAAAGCTTATTTCTTTCAAGTATATTCTACTTTATAATAGAAATTTAAAACAAAACCATAGCGTCTTAATAAATAAGTTGTGAAATATCTATCTCTGCACTATTTTTTTGTAATCCTCTTTTTACCGTTGACTTTATAAGAGTACTTTCACAGTAATGATCTATCATCATTAATCATCTGTATTTCAACATTTATATATTTAGAGCAAAACTCCTAAAACGACTCGCTCAAAATGTTGGACCATTTTGCCTATTTTTCAGAGAAAAGAAGAACACAAATTTAATTAAATTTACAAATATCACAAAAAAACTACAATGTGATAAACTTAATTATGTGACTAAATACATAATAATATATATTATGAAAATTTTATTACTACGAAAATTCAGCAATATAATTTACATATATCTTTGATATTTGTTTAATTTTGAATATACCGATGAATTGCTAAGATCTCTACTATTATTTTCACTAAACATGAAATTTTTTTATCGATTGACACACACGGAATTTGCTTACAAATATTACATTTCGAGTTTTAGTCACGTAGGCTACGAACCCCTGAACAAATTATACCGTCTTGTGTGAATCATAATCGTGCGTCGATGTTGAAATTAACTTTTTATTAAAGCCCCTTCAAAAAAAATTAAAGTTTACTTTTTATGATCTGAGGGGTTTTTCTCGTCTTATAAAGAGGAAAATGAGAAATTTTACATCCGAGAAGCGTTCACAATACTTAATCAGTGATGTATTATACATTTAATTATACATTTTTCTTAAAAGTTCGTATATTTCCCCGCAAGTTTGTTTATGTCTAGACACGACAGCATTCACGGTGGGTACACCACACACTCTGATATCTCTTACGGGAGTTTTAGAATTTTCCGTAGCGAGTTTAGTCTTTAACTTATAAAGAAAGATAATATTCGCGTCACGTCCTTAAATTTAAACTTACAAAGCTTGTCTTGGTCCAGATCTGACAAGATTTAGAGCTGAATTGCCTAGAAAATGCTTGTCCAATATCTTGACTTTTTTTGAAGGTTTTGGAACTAGAATACTTACAGACTTGTCAGTATTCTAGTTCCAAAACCTTATGATCACATCGATTTTGACATTTTTGTGACACTATTTAGTGTTGCATGAAAATAAATGAAGAAAAATAAACAATTTTCAAGTTCATTTTGGTACAAAAATATCTGCGACAATTTGAGGCTATTATATAAAGTTATTCTAAAACAGCGCGCAATTAAAATTTACGTATATTGGAATAAGTTTAAAGCATTTGAGTGTTTAGAACGTATTGTAATGTAGTTCACAACAGCATTAAAGGGAGAAAAACTAATTGTTTTGTATCGGATTCATTGCAAGACATGTGGTTAAATTCATAACTGTTTGGAAATAGAGAATATACTGAGAGTATTTTAACCGATATAATGTACCCCGAAACATACTTTTCACGTAAACATATTTCAGTTTAGCTTCGTAACTGCTCGCCTGTCCGTAATGTGTTACATATTTCCATTTTTTTTAATGTTGGTTTATTTTATCTTTGCTTCTTTTTATTGAAATATCCCGAATCCTTTAAACTTCATATATAAATGCTCGTTGACTTTCTTTAAACTATTCGACGTTTAGCCATCATTGAAATCCAATAGAAAAAGCCTTTAAAATTGTAGTGTTTATAAAAAAGTGAGACACCGAAAGGCAAAGAAATTTTTTTTTTATTTATACAATATTTTTAACTCTGTTACAAACTAATGATTGGCTCATTACTTTTTCACAACTTTAAAAATAAAATTGGTAATTGGTGGCAGTTAATTTGTAATTGGTAATTGGTAGAGTTTAAAGGCAAAGCATACATTATTTGATTGTAACAAAATAAACAATATTTTTATGTAAAACAGATAATGGAGTTTGGATGAAAATTAAAAGGTTCTGCTGGTACATTGCGTCTTGACATCCCACCAGAAAAAAATTAAATAATTCACGTCTGCCAGGTATATACAGACATGAAAATTATGTTTCGTAACAATTTAAATATTTAATTTAGAAAAATGTAATTATAACATTGTAATAAATGTTATATAGAAAAGCAAACGTTGATACCAATGGATAAAGGTAAACAAAAGGGATATTCAAGAAAATATAAAACTTATATTATACTTATATACTGTTATATGTTTACTATACTGTTATAAAACTTACCTAAGAGATTTATAGCCTTTAATAAATATGTTACTATCTTCCACTTAATGAGAGCACGTAATGTGTGTATCTCTAAATAAGCGATATTTTAATTTGTATTTGTTTATGTTTTTTCTAAATTTAGGGAGAATAAGGTAGGATATGTTACGGTATACACCTCTAAGAATTATACGTGATATATTTATGTAGCAGATTCATTCGCTCCATTTTAATGTAGGTTTTGGAATGAAATCAAAATAACAATTCAGTAATCATAAGCAAATTTTTCGGTTTGAGGTTGGTCGGCGCTTTCCACATATTTTAACTAGTTTGAGCATTGCGTTTCGATACTGATAAGTATGATATACGGTAGTTGCCTTATTGTAATCGTGGAGTCGTACTCCTATTAGCTACAGAGACGTAGATCGTTACCGTTTTACTTAAAGAGGTCTACTATTCCGACTTGTTTGTATTGCCTGGGAAAATTCTATTGGATGACAGGCAACTTCGATGTTAATTAAGTTCACATCGAAGTTGCCTGTCATCCAATAGAATATATTTTAAATGCATTTAGATATATATAAATATAATTTATCTAAATGCATTTAAAACTTAAAAAGAAGAGATAACACACACCTGAACATAAAGTCATATATTGTATTATTGCCGTAATACGGTCAACTGGGTGCAACATACGGTCAAAAGACTGATTTGCTTTGTATTTGTACTATGTATCATTAATTATAAACTAGAATTCTTCGACAATAGACGAACATATATAATTCATATACAAACATTTTAGGTTCCTTCTGCTACTTATTCTTGAGAGAGTCGCAAAAATAATTTATTCATAAAATTTAATAAATATGTAAAACGAAATTTTGGAAAATCTTACTTATTTCTTTATAATATATTTTTCACAATTTTTCTCAGAAAAACCGCCGTTGATTCTAAAATTCATGATAAATTCACGACTTTGATGATACTCAAAGCCTTGCGTAAAAGAATTTACTTATTTTTTAGTACAATTTGTGGTCCGATACTATTAAATTTGTAGAAGTAATTTAATGGAAAAAGTGACCATTAATGGTAATATAGTATTTCATTCGGATATAAGTAGGACTAGAATAAAAAATTCTTGTTAGTTTTTAGCAAAAATTATATGTGAAATGCTAGCTGAGTTCTAAGTTTTACAAATTATTGTGTACATAATAGCGACTCCTTTTATTTTGATTATTTATAACTCGCAAAACAGAAAACTACATCGAGGGTTTGAATTTTGTTAGTTGTACAACAAATATATATATATATATGTCATCTTGATGAGCTTCATAATGTGAAATATATTACTACCTAAATAAAATGACCAAATCTCACGAACAGAGCTGATATATTTTCTAAAAAAAATATCTATTATCACCTCTTACCCTTAGGATTTGTGCAGGTGAAAATTATTTTAGCTTGACCTATATATAACTGGTGACGAAAAGTGGATTCTTTATATGAACTATACGCGATAGTACCAATGGCTAAGGTCATACAAAAAGCGACTTCAAAAACTGAACTTCATAAAAAGAAAGTTTTGTTATCTCCTCCTCTTCCTCCTCCTCCTAATGTTATCCATTTGATAGAAAACAAAATTAAAAGAATTCACATAATGTACTGCAATCAACTTGACCGATTTTACATTTAAATGAAAATCAAAGGTAAATAATACTTAAAAGTATATTCCCTATTAGATAATACTCAAAAGTATATTCCGCATGTTGCTAAAATCATCCGCCAAAAATTACTAGATTTTTTTGGGAGATTCCACTAGATACACTATATTCCTCTGACTTAGCGCCAGCAGATTTTTTTTTATTCCGGTCTTGACATAATTACATTCAAGATAAAAAGTGTAATGACAGAGGAGAGTTGTCAGATTTCCTTCACTAGTTTTTTTAGTCACAGCCCCGAATTTTTTACGCAGAAGAAATTCTCACTTTGCCTAAATGTTGGCAATGTGTTATAGACAATAATGCAGCTTCCTATGTTCAAGTTATTAAATACCCGAAGCAAGATCATAATGGATATTTGTTTCACGTCCCACATTTCAAATAGTCTGCTATATCAAAAAGTATAATAGCATTATAACGTCGATAGTTTTGTGTTTACTGTAAATTATATTTATTAAAAAAAGTTATCGCAATTCAGATACGTTGGTAGTTAAATTTACCTCTTGGCCATGTTGTAATTCTGGGCCTAATTCATTTGAAGTTTGTTGCTATATTTTAAGATGGACATTTTTAAATAGCATTGAAACGCATTTCATATTTTGAAAACAATAGTAACTTTATTGTATTATAAAATATTTTAACATGGGTCTTATCAAACAGATTTTAATCTTTATCACGCTATTCTTGTAAGACAAAATTAACAATTGTTTTTTATATTTTCTATCTTTGCTCTAAACAAATATATTTTCAATTTTGTAAATTACCAAATAGATCCCTAATAATAGAAACACTTTCCTATGTGAATAAGGTAAGCTCGGTTGGTCCATTATATTTTACAAAAACCTGGAATTATTCCATCCAGGAACAATTAATTTGTCATATTACAATTTTCAATACGTATCTAAATAGTAAAATTTAATTCACATTCGTTTTGAAATCCGTCACAATAAACTCCTTTTTATTTTATAAAATGGATACATCGATCTACAATATTATATAAACAGGTAAATATGATTATTTATCCATACCACTGTATATGACCTTAAACTATCGGAACAATTGTGATTTGGAATCGTACACTAACATATTTTGTTTCATATAAGATTGTTGATTGCAGATTATGCTATATATATATGTATATATATATATATTTTTTTTTTTTTTTAAACAAGACAAAGAAATAACAAATTACGTTATTCCTGAATAATATTTTTTTAATAATTAGTATTAATTATCTCTGACATATTAATTAATTAATATATAATAAATTATTATGTAGTCGAAAAACGTATCCAGACGATATTTCAATGATGAGGAATTCGAAACTCACGATTTTTTTTGGTTTTGGGATTTTTTATAATTTCTTTATATTATTTTTTGTTATATTTTTGTACCACAACAGATTTTTAATCAATTCATAACAATTCTAAAGGAACAGTTATTGTTTAAAAGGATCCGGTATATTAGAAACTCGTAACCAATGAATTTATAATGTATCGGGTTCTTTTATATTATTAAACAATATTGACTTCCAGTGTGTGAATACAATATACAATTACGATTATCTACTATCTTTACTCCACACACATTAAGAATTCCCATTTTACCTCTTTAGGGGTTGAAATCTGAAAAATTCCTCCTTAGTGATTGCCTACGTTATAAAAGAGATGTTCCCTTCAAGCTAATGGAGTTGGGGATTATTTTCCAAGGATATAGTGTACGACATGTATTTAGTAGTTTATTTTTAAAGAACTTTTAAGAAAGTTTCGTCTTAATAGGACCATATAATATTTCTTTTTCCGCACAAGCTTTGAATCCCCATTTACATCTTTTAGGATTTAATTTTGAAAAATCCCTCCTAAATAGTTACTTGTATTATTTTAAGAACCTTTACACTAACTTTTTCTTTGTTTAACTTTTTCAAGTTTCTAGACCCAGTAGTTTGGGCTATGCGTTGATAGATCTATAGATCTGTCTGTCTTGGTATTCTTTAATACGTAGCGAAATATATGCATGTCTAAAAAGGCATGACCGCGAAGCGTTATTTTGTAATTAAAATGTATATTCCCATACCATATACAAAAGGCTGAGTTATACTATTTTACCGCTACCAGTTGAAAGCTTAAGGCTTTCGCGGGGGAAATCGATTACAACTTTGGTTCCCGAACGCGCTTAAATCAAAGCTCCCAAAGGCTTTAACACATTCAACATTTGTTTGTGTTTGTCGAAAACTTTACACTGTAACATATTATTGCAAACTTTAACTTGTCCTTAGTCTATTTTAAATCATCTTTGCATTGTAACATCCAATGAAACGATATGTTCCATGTTTAAAACTTTACTTAATTAGATATTTCCTATAATTATCTTCAAGGTGTTTAATATTAACTGCGGAATTTTTTTATTAATATTTGTACTTATATTTAATTTCACGAATATTTTTGTTGCATATTAATTTATCCCTCCAAACTAAAAAAAAAACGAGTTTGGAATTCCTCATCGTAATAGGTAAATAGCTGAGTAGGTTCAATATTTTTTTTAATGATTCATCGCAATCAGAAGTGATTAATTGTTGTACTAACGATATTTGACTGCGAACTACGATTAAAATTCATCCACCGGACTGCAAGGTATAGTAAACATGATATTGAAAGCAGAACTATATTTGAAAAGAAAAGAACAATTACACAATCATGTACCTCAAATTCACTTAACATATTATTTTTTAATTCACACAGTGTCCTTTCAAATACCTTAAAGAAAAATAAAACAAGATGTTTTTCGGTTAATCTATCCATTTGTCCTTTTATCACAGCCATTCTTCTCATTAACTATTTGAAATAAAACTTTTGGCGTATTTATAACCTATATTATTCGTATATTTCTCCATACTTAGATGAACATTTTAATATCATATAGAATACCAATTAAAACAGCAACGTTTTAACACTTTTTCTAATTTCAAAACTTTTTCAGAATTTTATGGGTAATTATAAAAACATTGGTGAAAACGTCTCTAAAAACATGTTTCCTTTTACTTTTACGCCCATGAAAGATATAAAGCAATATATTGTTAAAATAAATCGCGGTCAAAAACCATATTAATATTTTTGAATATTTCCAAAAAATAATTTCATAGCACGGTTTTATTAGTATTTAACAGGTTTTTACTGAAAAATTATTAAATAATTTAACATCATTTTATTCTCTAATTTAGATACTCTCAGTTAGTTATTTTTCCTTATTCGTTTAAGTTTATTTATTTTATTTCCAATCATTGGGATACATTTTCCTAAGAGCTGTAACGTTAGAAAAAAAATTTACCATAATAAGATGGGATGAATGACTTTTTTCTCAAAATTATTTTTTATTTTTTGGGCTGACATAAAAATTCGTTTTAAAATTCAATTTATATTTGTCATTTCCTTTAACTTCTTTCACTAACATGCATTTAGTACCAGACTTACGGTATATTCATAATATATATTATTTTATAAGTTTGTTCTCTTCTTTCTTAATATTATTGAAGAAAAAAAATTTAAAAGTAATTGCGGATTTACATTTACATCGAATGTTCTGTACCTTTTTGGAAGCTATATTTCTTTATTTATCATAAATCGTCACTGACATGGAATTCACAGCGCAATAAATATTTAATAATGAGTCGGAAATAATTTAAAAATGTGGACAACTAAAATGATTGTTTTAGTTTTTCTACAAACTTTGCGTAGGATTCTAAAAGCCAGTGAATTTTTTCAAATTTTGTACTATGTAGGATATAACACTTAAAATTATTAATATTTTTTTAAAGAATTCTATAATCTGTCTTTTCAAAATTGGAGTAATTACTGTATTTTGCGATTGTAAATTTCTTAGAGGATAAATTTTCTACGATCGGCCTTAAGCATAAAATTGTCTTCTAAAAATATTTATAAATATTTAAAAAACATTTTGGAATTATAAAAATTCATAATAAATATGATGAATTTAATTTGAGTAATTGTCTAACTTAATTTTTGTGATATAAATATATTACGTAATTTTTAAATGGACGTGGAAATCTACTTGAGAAGTATGTTCATCTTGTCACTCCGTACAGAGTAATCGCCAGTAAAGAAATATTTCTGCGGCAAATACGTTAACCGATATCCACATTCTCACCAAATAGTCGGCATTTATTGCAGAGTACCATCCTTGGTACTTCGTGCTCACCGTGCTTCGTAAATATCCACAAGAAGTACCCGTTTATGAGAAACATATCAAAACGTAATAAGGTAACTGTAGATAAAAGGATATGTTTTCCTAACGGTCTGGGTGATATATTTTAATAAAAAGAATAGAACAATACTACACAAAAGAATTTAGTTCCGCGATGCCGTGATCCTGTTTAGAATTGTAATTATTTTGTACGGATTTACACCGCGTCACTCGCTAGATTAAATATGAATATAACCGAAATGTATCCAGTTAATGTTGAGTATTAAAACCGAAGAACTTTGACAGGTTCTTGTGTTTGACCAGAAATCGATGTTAAATGTATATTTTTAAATGGAACCAATTGTTAGGGCTAATTTTTATTTTCATAATTTAATTAACTAAAATTTAACTATAATTTTATCCGTTGGGCTAATAAACATAAGTTGAGAAGACATCAAACGAAGTCATATCGAATTTTTTGTATATCGTATTCCTGAAAATGGAATCGACGTTTTTATTATGATATATATTAGTTTATTTTACTTTTATGACAAAAATAATATTTTAAACATTTTGCAGGATATTTTTTCAAAACTTATATTTACAACCATATGCGAAATATTTTTGTCCAACACTCACCTGTGGTCCACTTTTTGAAAAAATCTGCATTTTCCTGCTGTTATGATGTTGACTTGTAGTTGTCAAAAATTTTGGTTAACTCTTCCTTGTATATCTAGAAAGTAAGTTTATCTGTACTTGGTACTTAACCTTCATTGATGCCCTTAAGCGCTTAAGAAATCGCTTCTAATCTGTTAATGACTTCAGGGTTTTTTTAGTTTATAATAATGACAAATAAAATACAATGTATTGAACATTAACTGACAGGGCACCATCTGTACAAAACAGATTATCTATAAGCCTAAAAAAATTCTACAGTCTTAATTGAAAATCTATGGGAAAATTTTTTAAATCATAATATTTAGTTTTATCCAATAATTAGTTTTTGTCAATTTTATGCCACCATTTTTAAAAATAAAGTTTAACAGGATCTTTGATATATTTTTGAACTAGCCCATTCTTATTTAAATAATTTTTAATGTAAAAGTATTATTTTCATGTTTAAAGAGGAAAATGGACACAAGAATTAATTATAGTTCAAGTAATTTTTATTTCGATTAGCAAAGTGACACATGTATCACTTTCACTGCCCAGCTGTGAAATGCCTTTGCCCTTTCGTCGGAAAAACCTTGTAACTTCGTGCTATCAACCCAAAAATTTCGCGTTTATCATACACGATGTATGCACTTCATGTATACACATAAGTTTGGTTGAAAAGGTCAATTATACAATTTTAATAAAACGAAAGGAATTTTTTACCAATTATTAAGCAATTGCATATTTAGCAGGGAAAACTTACTGGTACGCAATATTTCCGACTGGCACTTGATAGAAAATTCCATAGCTAAATCTGTCCGTATGTCACAGCCATTTTCTTCTGAGGCTATTGGCACTATATAGATAAAATTTAGACGGTAGTTTTCTTCTATGAAGAAAACATTGCATAGCGAATGCATTGAATAGAGAAAAAAATATTAAGGGGTGTTACTTTTGAATGATAGAATTTTATATGATAGATTTGCATTTGGCTTTATGTATATTAAGGAAACAATGTCTGGAAATAATGTACTTTACATAACAAAATTGATGAGATGTTTAAATATTGATCGAGGTTAAACATAAAACTTTTTCACATATAGTAGTCGCTATATAATAATTTTTATATTCAAATACTTTTTCTTGCTCTACTTTTCAGGAAGCACGTGAAACTTTATTTTGCTTCTTCTATTTCAAACTTTAACATACACACGAAATTATATTTACGTTTGGTGGACTTATGGCTATACGAAGGCTAAGTACGAGAACGTAGTGGTGTGAAAAACTTTAGAAGATATTTACAAACCTATTTCGAAATGGAATGAAGTAATAAATTTTTTAAAGAAAGATAAACAAATGTTATATCATAAAAATAAGTAAGACATAATCTTGATATATTATAATTGGGGAGAATAGGAACATGTAAATAAGGAAAAATAGGATTGAGGGATTAAGAGAGGACAGGCTTTTCCAGGCGAAAATTCCAGTTTATTCCAAAAATTTTACAGCTTGGATATAAAAATGCTTTTCATACAAAATGGTCGCATGTATACTTACAAACGCTGTCATAACTTTTATTAAAGTTTCCGTCAGAAGCTTACGATATCTAAAGCAAATTGTTTACATGCGTGCGTGCTTGCTTGCATGATTGATCACATGCGTGCATGTGTGCGTGCGTGCGAGCGAGTGTGCGTGCGTGCGTGCATATTTTCTTTCTTTCATTGTGTGTATAAGCAAATTACTGGATACTGAGTCACTTAATAAATAAGCCAAAAGTATAAGAATCTGCTAAAAACAAAACACGAAGCTCCTGAATGTTACTTTCCATACTCAAAAATTTCTTATAAATTGTCCTTTATTCCGCACTTTATTTTCTCCCTGTAAGCAATTTTTGGTCAACCCATTTATCAGTCGACTAGGTTGTCATTATCTACATAGAAAATAAATATAAATGACAAAAGCTAAGAAATATTCGTTGGTAGTATTTTTATCCAACCTATATTTTCACTAAAAATAATATTTGTTAATTGAAATGGCAAATACTTTAGTGGTAATGCGCTCCGTGACGGGAAGCTTCCCTCAAGAACTTTGAGCTTTTGAATGTAGTCATAAAGCTTTTTATCATTTTACGCACTTAATAAATAATCCATGATGTAGTTTATAAGTACAATTAATGTTCAGAATACTCCTTCATCGTGAGTGGCGTGTCTTATACTAGGAGAATGAAATATTATTTTCTGCTGTGCTTAAGAAAAATTAATATGAATTTTTAAAGTATATTTTATAACACATAAAAAAAATTAGGACGTGAATCGCTATAGTCGCCCCAACTGTTGATATATTCTTATTCGGTTACCCTAAGCCACCATAATTCTATGAAAAATGGCATCAAAATTTATAAAATATCAATAGTTCGAAACTTTGCATAATGAATACGGAACACCAACACACTTTACCGGTTTTTTGTGAATAACCTATATTTAAATGTATATTTATATATATATATATATTATATATATATATATATATATATATATATATATATATATATATATATATATATATATATATATATATAATACATATATACGAACAAACATATACATTCAATATAGTTTATATCCCGAAAGGGTATATACAAAGTAATTTCTTTCTTGGCTCTCTTACTCGACATCTGGTTTTCTGTCTAACATTCGGCTCTAGTGAAGTGGTTTCAAATAATATAATGCTCTTTATCCAAAACTCTTGTGCCATTGTTCAATTTTCTATCTCAACTTTTAGCGCTTCTTAGTTTTAATTTTTCTTCAAATACAAATAAGGTACATCAGCATTATCTTTAAATTTATTCTTTTCAAGTTAATTAACGTGGGTCTTAATAATCATATATCAAAATACAAAAATAAGAAATATATTTTGGCTATTATTATTATTATATTTAATTCTAAAAGTATTGTATTACTTTACAACACAATTAAAATATTCAAAAAGAGTAATAACCAAAAGTGCAAACTCTTGAAATATATTTTCACAAGGTGAAAAATTCACAACGCCGTATTGCTCCTTTACAGGCTAGAAAATCTTTAAATATAATTTCCATTAAAAATAAAAAGTGTGTCGGATGGGCGTAAGCCATCAAAAAGTACAACTAGTTTTAGATTTTTATTCATGGCAAAGATAGTGATTTGAGTGCGTGTCACGTTAAATAAGGATAATTATTTAATCAATACTAATAATTGTCAAGTAAATATGAAGTAGATCATAATTTAATTAACATTTATATTGTTATTATAGACATAGAAAGAAAAATATTTACCAAAGTACTTCGAGATATACAATTTTTCCAATTATAGACCAAGGTAGAGAGCCTGCGCTACTTTTCTATTTATTTAAATTGAATGTTTGTTAATAGCCCACCTGAAGATGTCCTAATATAAACATATGTTAAAAAGGATGTCTCGAAAATGCTTATTAAAAAAATATTTTGGAGACGTCTTGCTAAAATGCGTCTAGCGATAAAAAACGTCGTTTAGTTATACAGAACAAAAATATGATATATAAATTATTTAGTTATTTGCTTATCCAAATATTACCCTTCAATGTTGCATATATATACATACGTTGAAAATTTTGCCAAAAATAGAAATCTCTTTTAAATTGTTACAGTGAAAAATCAAACAATACACTCAGAAGGACAATGCAGATATTGCGTTGTTAGTTGTGTGTCTGACAACAAAGTTATTAAATAAAACTGATAAAAAATTTCATTTGTAACAATTACAAAAATATTCACGATGAATGTAATCATATTTGCATTTTAAAAATCTTTCTTTCTTATATTCAGCCACTTGAATAAAGCTAATTAAATGTCAATCAAATTGTTTTTGAAATGTTCTTTGTTATATTCAGTCATTTGAACAAAATGTCATTTTAATTAACAAAATATTCCATCATATACTTTAAATTTGTTTTAAATGTTCTGTAATTGTTCGTTTACTATTAGTTTGTTTTTGTTTTATCCCAAATGACCTTTACTATTTGCTTCACGTTCGGGTGAAGTTTAATTTGATTGTAATTGTATTTCGATTTCAATAATTTCAGTGTTGATTTTGACTGTGATGTTGAATTAAACAAGAGTTAGAAAGAAAACCGTTTAAAAGCTATTTCACTTATAATTTATTACTGTATTAATAATTTCTTCGAACTACAATTTACAAAAAGGAAACTTGAATTATTTATTTTCATGAGAAATAAATCTTTCTTTCAGGTATAATGAAATATATTGCATAAGCAGGAATTTTTATTAACTGCTAAATTTCATGTTTGTGGGAGAGGTTGGCTTAGAAATTTTTATTAATTGCTGAATTTCGTGTATCTGGGAGAGGTTTGTTTATACATATTTTTATACAGAAAGGTGTAACTTATTTTTAACTTTAGGGTATGTTTGTGACAATAAAGAATTTACTCATAAAAATTTAGCGGCTTCGACATTATAATAAAAATTTTTCTGTATTAGTTTTTGATTTTTAATTGTCTCTCTCTTGTATTTGAAAACATTAACCTAGGTGACTAAAAAAACTTCAGTATGAAAAAGTAATTTTTTATTTTTCAAGTATACGTATGTCTATAAAACATAATAAATAACCTCTAAAGCAAGTGAATTAACTGCTTATAAAAGGGAAATTTTTCAATCAAAACACGTATAAGTTACTGCTTTCTGGAAACGGATATGTGGCGGTAATATTTTTTTAAACGAACACTGTTTTTACGTGTTCTATAAATATAAGTAAAACACAGTTTTTTATTAATTTTATATAATTTTAAATACTCAACTTCAAGCAAAATTTTAATTCCAAATGTTATTTAATCAATACTAAACAGTGACGTTTTCTAACAGCGTGTTTTTAAAAGTGATATTAAGTGAAAAGTTTAGAAAATAATTTTATTTCTTTATCCAAAACATTGATTGGGTGGTTGTTTAAAATTAAAATGTTGTTTTTCCATCAACAATGTTTTTTTATCAAAATAACGGTGGCCAAAAAGAATCTTTTGATCAACTCCAAAATCTTTATATTTTAAAGATGTGTATAAAATTAAATAGAAGTAAGTTTAATAGTATTTATGAAACAGTCATGTCAGTCATTTTTCTATCATTAAATTATTTTTAATTTTTATTCTATTTATTAAATTTTATGTTTGTATTCCAGTAATCCATATTAAATAATAAAATGAAATTGTTGCTTAAAAATGTCAACAGAGATTTCTTATTTTTATTTTTGTAAGTTGTATTTTTTCATATTTCAATTCTGTATCTCTCAAAACATGACTTGAATGATAAATGGAGAAAGTTGATGAGTAAATATTATCTTACAAAATAAATATAACGGATAATAATAAAATATAATTAAAATCATATTATTATCACGAATGTTAAGCATATTACAGGTTTTTCAATTTCCTGAATATTTCTTTCCGCTACAACAAGATATATCATTCCACTCATAAGCAATGTACGCAGAATAATAAACCTGTTAAATACTAAAACTCGTACTGTGAGGATTCCAGTTTAGTTCAGGTATTTAATGGTTTAAACAATTAATGGTATTTTTATTAAATTATTTAAAAAATTAATATTATTTCTTGCCAAGGGTTTTTATTGCTTATCCATTATATATTTTCACAAGCATAAGAAAAATGATTGGTTACCTGCATCTCTTTGATTTTATGAAGAACGTTAAACGAATCAAAGTATCCCCAAGGAAGGCCACATATTGTTTTTTGTTTCTCAATATTTTATGAAATATTTAAAATCATTTCCATAATAAGATGCTGATACAATGACACCAATGAACACCTGGAATGAAATGATTAGAAAAAGCGCAAAATCAAGAAGAGTGATATAAAATTAAGGACCGCGTATGCAGTAGAACATGGATAAAGGAGAGAAGAAGTAGAATCGAAATAATTTTGTATTAAAATATCTACTAAATCCCATTATTCCCATTTTTTAAGAATTTTGGCGTAAATGGTTATAAAGTTAGGAAAGGAAGTAGGTCTGAGTGCCAAACATGTTAAAAATTTGCATCTTGCGAAGAACATGCAAAAAAACCTCTTCAATGATTCCTGTTCACTCGATGGAACCGGGAAACGAGAAATTATCTATAAGATGAGTTTGTTGTGGGATTTTAAAAAAGGAAAGCACTTATATGTGTTTCTTTTTGTATTTATGTGGTTATATGTTGTTGTGATATTTTATTACAATCAAACAAAATAAAAGTTTGTTTACTGTGATACATGGACGCGCATACAGATTGTTAGTTCGGCTACGGAACTTTAAAAAACGGTACATGGAATGTAAGAAATTATGTAATATTCCAAAGAAAAGATTGTGTTTGAAGGGAAGTGCTCAGTATCCTATGACATCTGTCTACTGTCCCTAAGTGAGAAATTATTTTAATGCATGTATGCAGAGAAAAAAATGCATTTAAAAAAATTCTTGAAAATGAAATATTATAGAGAGATCATTTGTGAGATAACCGAAGCGTACATTGCGACACCGAAATTCATATATTCAATAAGCTCAGAATATTCTATTCACGAGTGATCCCGAGCAGGAACTGAATGTTTGTTGTGCGATTAGCTTTTTGATATTTTTTATTTTACTTGACAACATAATGCATTCAATAAATTTCATCGCATTTTTTCATTAATATAGCCAGAAATTCTAATTTAAAAATATTCCTTCTGGTCATTAAATTATTTAAATTTATTTATGTAAAATCTAGGTTAAATGCAATGTTAAATAGCGGAATTATTTAACATTGCCCCGAGTTACTTGACTTTTCAATATACGTACATAAAAATATTTATGAATATAAACAAATTAAAATGTACCTTTTTGACCTATGAAATTCATTATAAGGATTTCAACCTCCTTTAATCTAGTAGAAGCACGTTCAACGATAGCTAAAGGAGCAGGATTAGAAATTCATTAATAAAATTAGCACTGGAAATGTAAGTTGCATCAGTATAATATCGAGTCATTTTAAACTAATGAAAATAGGTAGTCAAAGTTATCAATTTATAAAGTGAATACGCAAGTATGTACTTTAGGAAACACTCTCCTTATGAAGTTGAATAATGCAAATCTGAAAACGTAATTATTACGACGAATTGGATAATGAAAATTAAATTCAGAAGCAAATATTTACAAACCAATGGAACATGTCATTTATGCCAAGAAATTTGAACGAAAGAGGAGATCAACATTTTAATAGCGGATGGGCGTAACGAAATTAGTATATACTCCGTAATTAAGGTTAGGATTACGTACGATACGGTAATTTTGTTATTAATTAACTGTCAAAAACGATTTATGATTGGCATTTTATGTCGAGAAAATACGGAAAAATCATGCGGAATTTTGTTCCAAACACGATAACTTAAATTAGTTTTCAGGCAACGATAGATAACTTCCCCATCTCATTTCTATCTCACATGATTGAAGTTCGAAATATTTGCGAGATGTAATTGCTAAACTTTCTCAATTAGTTTTTCTCCATATCTCACGAGATTAGAAATGCCTTGTGGTGTTCGTATCAGTTATCCGAAGGACCCTGATCGTCGCGAGAAATTACCTTAGAAGGATGAACGCCATTTGTAAAAAGTGGTTATTTCTCCTATCATGTAAAATAATTAAATTCTGTAAAATTAGGACGAATCTGAGCGAACACCATTATCCAAATTCACATCTTTTCAATTAAATTATAGTTTCTTTTGAGTGCAAAAGTTAAGGACCAATGAACTTAATTGTTTCTTTTTTGGCAGGTTTAAATATCTGATCCCAAAGTTCGATTATCCTATGTATATTGGTAATATTTTTAATAGATTTTCAACTCTATATCGCTTTTTGTAATGCCCTTGGTTGCAAGTTTTTAATTATACCTATAAAGAGCATATTAAATATAATAACTCTAAGATACATAAAAATTATACAATTTAAATTACTTTCTAAATAAAAATAATATCTCTTTTGTTAAAATTACAGAAAGATATGAATGTGCAAAATTAATAATATTAAGCATAAAGATTTAAAGCGACCTATGTGGAAAAAGTTCATATATTTACACAAAAAGTAGAATTTTTATATAACAATAACCAAATATAAGCTCAAACCAACAACTCATTTGAATAAAAGGGGTGTAATTAAAAAAATATATAATGTAATGAAGCAAATCACAAAGACTGAATGCCACTTTTCAACATGACGTTATTTACCTACGTAAGGTGTAGGTAGGATCAATAAAATTATATAGTAAATTTTCTGCAATTAAAGAATCACACGTTTATTTTTAAAACAAATTGTATAATATCTGGTTCACGGTCCTGAACTACCGAATACTGTACCCTTTGACTGAAATGTAACAACCGGTGTAATTCGTAAAAGAAATAACTTGAAACGCCATAATCGGCGGAAATTAATATTTGGAGAAAAATATTAAATGTGTTCTCATGACATTAGATGGTTAGAAAAGAAATCATTAAATTCCACCATGGCTTGGTACATGAATTTTGGTACATGTTAACACTAAGATAGATTGTCAATAGAGCCTACATTAATTGAATACATTATCCTGCATATGTATGTGTAGCATATGCATGCACAAGAATAAAGAATTTAGTCTCAACAATACCCTAATTGACATTGGCTTCACTGTTTTTTCCTACAGCCCAGCTTACGCCACGTTCTCTAGCATGAAGACGCTTAACGGCATCCATTTAATAACTTCGATCCCAATAACATTAAGAAAAAATAGTATGATATTATTAAATACAACTGATTAAGAAAGATCCACAGGTAGGTTTAGTCTCCTGTAGTAATTAAGTAAAAAAAAAGAAACAATAAATAAAACAGTAAAAAGAAGACAATGATAAAAAGAAAAAACAAAAATGTAGATAAAAGGTTATCTTGTCATGTGAGCCATAATACCTTAAAGAAATGCTAGAAAAGAAATGAAATCCAATCAATATCATTTGTTGTGAAAAGAAAGAGCTTTGTGTCAAGATTTATCGTTAATTATATCTATCGCAACATCGAAATTGGTCGCAGTGAACAGTTTTCATATATTTATCGTTTTACTTACCATGTTATATAAAGAAAAAACGTCTAATGTTTTTAAGATCTTATTACATATTAGAGCAATGGGTAGGCAAGAATTTAAATATACCCTCATAATGAATCCTTATGAGTAGAGGCTTAATAAAAATATGAATACGATCAAACAAACGTACTAGGAGACGACTTTTTTGGACGACATATTAGAGGACACATTACGGAGACACATTAGATAAAGTCAAAAATGATCAATATAAAAGTTATTTTAGTACGTTACGCATAACGGATATGAAAGTCTAATGGAGTCCACAATTTGGCAGTAAAGGAATATTCATAGATGAAGGTATGACATATGTGGATTAGTAAAGAGCATATCTCAAAATTAGGCGAAAGTGGAGTGGAGTCAATGTTAATAAGACTTAAAAATTACTTCAACGCATGGATCTAGTGACATAGTACATCTTTTCACTAGACAATTATTATTTTTTCTGAATAGCTTGGTTATATAAGATTAGCCTTATACTTTCAAAATAGCATACAGATTTCATTGGTTCTGCATACATAACACTTTAAAGCGGTCTTCTATAAGCAAGATAAATAGTAATGGGTGGCAACAACAAACGTTACAAATTTTTAAACCGTTATTACTTTCTGACCCCAAAGAAGGAGAATATCAATTATTCCACAACTTTAACCTAGCACTGCGCCGCTGCCGTATTCACCTTTGTTAATTTTGTTTTTAAATAAAATGGAATAAACTATATTCATTCGAAGTTTACTCACATTACGCAAACTTTTGGACATTATCAATTAATATTTAAATAAACAAAAGGCATAATTTGGTTATTGGTACTTCGTCTTTTTCAGTAGCACGACGGCCCGGTGTAGGCGTTAGCATTTTCAAGAAGTAATCTTCATGCTGTTTTATTCTTAACAGTGCTATGCTAATGTCTTTACGCAGTATTTCTACGCCCCTTTCTGGATAATTCATAAATCACAGTTTGAATCTTCCTCTTGTTTTAATACAGAAAAATTACGTAAATAAAGGCTTTTTATCTGCTTTTTCTTCCAGTCTAATCATGTGCCAAGCCCATTTCCTTCTCTGTATGTTCATGAAGTAAGAAATATCAGGTTCTCGATAGACCTTTTAGAAATTAGAATTCGTGTTTCTCAAAGTGATATTCTCATAAATAGAATAGTATGCTGCTTGTAATTTTTTCCTCAAATACTGCTCCGAATTTTTCTTCTGACTACGTTCCTGTAGCATAGTCAAAAAAAGTCTCATAAAACTTTCATATAAAAAACAATTGTATTGCTATTTTAAGTAATTATTGCTATTAATAATTTAGGATTAAGTCAGTTCTTAACATTTATTTCTTTGACATTCTTAATTCAAAAAGAAAATCGGAACCCTTGTAAAAACAGTCACACATCCGTTTTTCCGATTATCACAGCCGCTTTTCTCGGAAATCGCTTGAGGTGGAAACATGAAATTTAGCATAGTAATACATCACGTTAACCAACATATTGTATATCTCAAAAGCTATCAAAAATATAATATGGAAATTAATCACTCCAATTTTTTTTATATTTCATGTACAGAGTGTGACATCGTTTAAAAAGCCTAGTCATAAGAACCACAATAAAATTTTTTTTAGTCTAATTTTAAGTCTTATGTATACCTTCAGAAATATATTGAAATATAATCGAAGTTTAAAAACTAAAAAAAATGCTTTTGAAATAATAACAAAAATTTTGGTAAGGAGCGAAAGAATGTCTCTGATGAAAAAAAAATTAACTTTCATGTAAAAAAACTTGGGCTGCTTGATATCGCGCATTGTAATTTTTTACAGCTAGCTATTTATAAAGTTTAAAATTAATCGAAAATTTTTTTTTTTTTGGAAACCATCTAGTGACATATTTTATGTTAAATATTTCATTAACAAACAAGTGATTTATTCTATCACATTTTAATAATAATTCTAATTACCATTAAATTGTTTGATCGTATCTCGATTAAAATATTAAAATTATTTTAATTTTCAAATAAAAAAAAGGAAGCTTTCATTAGGAAGTAACTGTACCCTATTTGAAAAATAAACGCAAGCAATAAAATTTCCACCATCGGTAAATTTCCTCACTCGATATTTTTGTTTGATACCCAAAAACAAGCTTCCTGAATAAATATTTTCCCATTCAAATTGTAGTTCCATTCCGGGCATTAGAGCGTATTTGCAAAATAATTGCGAACAAGGAAACGACGATGGACTAATTCGTTAATGTCATTATGTATTTTTGTACGTTTATTATTGAGGAAATTATTTCAAGACTGGAACTCTACGAAAATCGTTTAAAACTGACGTTAAAGAAATAAGTTTTGCTATTTCTGAAATTACTACTTATTTCTCTAATATTCCCGATTACTTACATGAATTTAATGTCAAACTATACTTTTGTTTCCGTATTTTATGACGGATATATATTTATTTAATTGTGCACAGCTGACGAAAAATTTAACTTATAGTGAGTTAAAACGGTACTGTCGCATCGGATGTATATATTTACGAATTTCAGAAAAAGTAATATAATTATTGTAGAACAATGTAATAGAATTGACGATTACTAATGTAAGCGACGATTACTAATGTAAGCCGATAAAGAAAATTTGTGCTGAAATTTGACTATTGATCGTCACAGATGTTTAGGTGTTTATTATGGAAAAACCGTGAAAAAGGTATCAATATAGAAAAACCTGAATTTTTAGAAAAAAACGTTCACAATTACGCCCTATAACACCTTTAAAATTATGCACAAATTCAGATAAAGTCGTCTCCACATTTGCGGGTTCGTTTGGTCATGGGATTCAGTTAAGCAAATACCCAATTACCAAATGCAGGCCACGGAGAGCAAAAGTTGCTCGTGTGTCATACCTAATAACAAGCAGAAGACTTGTAAACGGATTACCATAAAATTCTCTAAGAGCTTTTTATTGATAATAAACGTATTAGCAACTTAATTTACTCATAAATGCTACCCAATATATAAGTTGGTGTCAATATGTTGAGTAAGAAAAGCGAAGGTTGATAGGAGAATGTAATGTAAATAGTAGTGTATTCATTTTTCAGCAGGATAATTTCAAAGAAAAGATGTAATGACAGATGTAAAAGAATAATGTTTTGAATGCTTACGGGGCCGAGTATGTTCTAGTCTTATAGAAAGCAATATATCTTTATAGAAAACAAAGATATCCAGATCCCAACTTTTATGCCAATCCTTATGGTAACTACCTACTAATGAAAATAGAGAAAGTGTGTTTATTTGTTCATTTGCCTTTCTTTCAGGATAAAATGGTCCACTGAATATCAATGTAATTTTGAGTAGAGGTAATATACATTCTAGATTAAAAGACATTATAAAAGGGCGCTTAGTATAGTTATTATATAAAAGGAGAACCTTATAATAAATAAAGAGAAATATGTTATATAAAAAAGAAAATCTTGTAAAGGTTCGAAGCAATTAAATTAAGCAGCAGCTTAGTAGATTAGTATGTATAGGTACTTATAAGCAGAATTTTTAGTATTTTATACATTTCAATGTATATTTTTGCTTGAGGAACTTCATTTATTTATTTATTTATTTATCACCTTTGGGAAAAAACAGATACAAGTCATAGTAAGATGTTATAATAATATGGATTTGAAAAAAAAAGGAAATGTAGTGCTAATGCTTTCATAGGACTAATGGTTATATAGTACCAGTTAAATTGATTTCTTGTATTGAAATAATGTGATAGCAAATATGTATAGGGAATGGAAAATTCTGTCGCGGTCATCACAAAGCCTGCGTTGTGGTACGCGAGCACTGGCGTTGGTGCGAGCGATATATAGCTAGAAAAGCGCGGAGTTACGGGTCACTCTCCCTGGCGCAACTGATTCATTATATCGGCGTAATCATAACTATGACGGATATTATAAAGTACAACTGCTTGGAGTTTAATACGCCTTTAGTACGGAAAGTACGTTATTTGAATCCATACGATGCTTTACAATAGCCTATTTTGGGCGTATTGAAGCGATATTGCAGTGTACGCATAAATAGTTTTTGCACTCTTATTAATATGGTATGGATTCTAGGCTACAACAACATATCCAAATTAAGATAGCACAAGAGTTGTGCAGAGGATTTGATACGTTCTCATTTGCTTAAAAAGTTTGGTAGTTCTTAAGATGAAGCCCAGCAAAGCATAAGCTCGCGAGTTGATCCACTTAACGTGGGTATCAAAATATGAATTATGATCAAACATCACGCAATTAATAGATTCCAAAGAATGGGCACCTATATCATGGGCGTGAAAGCAGATTGTTTTAATTTTAGAAAATGTGAACGATTTTTACTTACTGTTTTTTAAGTGTATCTTGTTTAGTCTGTAATATGCACCTAGTCTATCAAGATCTTCTTGTAACTTTGTATGATCAGAAAATTTTCTTATTTTAGAGAAACTCTTTAGGTTGTCAACATATAACAGGAACTTACTGTGTTTAAAGCAAATACTGACGCCATTTATAAACATGATAATCAAGAAGGAATCCAATATGGAACCTTGAGGCACCCCTGAAATCAGGAGAATATGCGGTGATTTAAAACCGTTAATTGTTACTGCTTATTGTCTGTTGCTGATATAGGTGATGAAACAACGAAGTAAATAACCCTTTACACTTTTTTTCAGAAAGATGAGATGATTCAACCTTGTCGAAGGTTTTTTTAAAATATGTGTAGATGGAGTCAATCTGTATCCTGCAGTCCATAGATATAAAGAGATATTGCGTATACAAAAACAAGTTGATTAATGTTGATTGGTTTCGCTACTAATTTTTCAAATACCTTAGATAATGCTGGCAAAATGGATATCGATAGATAATTTGCGATAGATTGTTTGCTGCCAGATTGGTATTATATGTGTCAGATTGTGTAATTGTGAAATTTAGATCCACCCACAGTATACGTAGTTTGACGAATGCAAACGTTTATATTAACTAATCCGTTTTATAATATGGGTTTCCTGGTATTCAAAATTTATGTTTTTAGTACTGTAAAAATAGTGGATAATGGTATTTTGGTTATTCTGAACCAAAAACGTAATTTTCTAAGATGGTTTGCCTGTCCCCTTGTTTGAGTATGACGTGAAAACTATTAAATTGACTTGATTTGAATGGAACTTTCACTGGAATAATTCATGGAATAAAAATCTATATCTAGGCTACATTTTTGTTCAAACTTTTTTTGTCCCAAAATGTCATCCGTTAGCGTACACTCAAAGCACCAAAATTTTCTATATAATTTTAGTAATATTTAATTTCAGCAACTTTACAGGTCATGTCATTGCTCGATATTATCACACTGGAACAAAACTTTGGCCATCACACGGCGGCGTCATAATGTTGAAACTGTCATTACTTCCGGCTATTCTAAATTATTTATGTTTCAAATGAAACATCATGATATCGATATGTAAAGATTTATACCAGACCTGTTTTTTTATCACAAGATATCTACAAAAAAATCAAATCTGGTTTTCCTTGGAGCCACATTTTTGTTAGTTTCTCTATAATTCGTAGTCGAGCTATCTACCCTCTATCATTTGATATTGAATTCGATACACGAATGAAAACTATGCACGGTCGGTGACCTAAAATTATTTTGAAAACGAGTTAGTAACTAGCGCCCCGCAATTTATGCTTAAGTTTTCGCTAATGGTAGCCTCCGGGCGACATAAGGTTTACACTGTCTAAATAGTGGAATTTCAATATATGCACGAAATCCTGAGTAATTTAGCATGTTTCCAATTTTAAGCATCAAATGTTGCACATAAGATACTCCCATTCCCTTTAATAACACAAGTGAAATATAAATATAAGAACTTGAATTAAAATATTAATCGTAATCATTATTTAGGTTTCACGTAAAGGTGCAGTTCTAGCGTTTAAGAGAATATCTGACCCAAAATATTACTCAACGTTTTTAGAAAAAACTTAAAGAATACATGAATTAGAAATGGATTTCTTAAATTTAGAATCATCCCTGACTTAACAAAATAACGTGGGCAACAAGCTTTTAAAACTTAGTATGGCTTATGTCCTCGGAGGCAATTACCCAATAATATTACGCCGCAATAACTAAAATATGAATATATAATTTTACCCTTTTTGGTTTTTTCGATCTCTCGCTGAAAGAAATTCATTTAATTTTCTTAACTTTTTAGTTGTTCCTACAATATCATTTTTATCATATCATATATAAATATTTATTTTGTTATGATATTGCCTACAAAAACTTATATGTTTATTAGGCATATCATTTTCTCCAAATTTTATTCTTACGTATTTCTTCAAAAACATATTTTCACTCGTCATTTATAAAACTGGACGATATTTTTTTTAATTTTAATCTATGGATCTGATAATTCGAAAGCGGGCATTTGGTCGTAGTTTTATGTTGCTTATATACGATATTGTCAAATTCGTTGATTTTTAAATAAAATGGCCGATATTTTCTATCGATATAAATTTTTTACATTACACTTCTAATCAGTTTCACTAATTAAAATATGCTTAATTATCTATTTGTAAATGAGTAAATATTGTCTATTGAATACATGCAACCAATTATTGATATGCAGAAAATCTTAACTTGAAGTTTCACACCAATCTATCAATTCATTAAAATCTCAAGTATATATAAAACATATATAAAATAAAATAAAATATATATATATGTACATATATATATATATATATATATATATATATGTACATATATGTATATACATATATATATATATATACATATATATATATATATATATATATATGTACATATATGTATATACATATATATATATACATATATATATATATACATATATATATATATATATATTAAATCATTTCAAAAAACTGTAAGTAATCAACAAAAAAAAAAATAAAAAAACAAAGTTGTTTTAATATCATTTTGACATAAGTAATCAGTTTGTAGCTCACTAAATGAATAAGATTGGAAAAATTAGCATAATTGATATAAATCTATTTCAAGGAAACGATGATTTTGTCAAAATAAAATTTTATAAGCAAAAATAAGTTTGATTTTAATTTCCAACTTAATTTGGTTTCTAGATTAAAATGGATCTGGGAATAACTTTCTTAGATGATAAATAGTAATGCGCAATCATTTCTTTATTGATTTTAACATATGATTTGACTGGGAAACTAAAAATTAAAAAAAAAGTTTTTTCTCTATAATCTCATCGCATGGCTTATTTTTCTAAAGAAATATTAGGAGGAAATGGAACGTATTGTAGGGAGATGGAAGGTAAGAGGGGAGATAAATATAATGCAAGTATAGACTTAACCAAGTAAACGGAGCGGATGGGGAAATACGGAGTGGATAAGACAGAAATGATGGAAGATTGTAATGTGTGTTTTATGGGGATAAATGGTAAGATAATCGAATAGGAGGAATAAGTAGGGGGAACGAGGAATATTTACAGGAGTAAAAATTCATATTAAATAATAACCATGTGGAAAAGAAGCTGAAAAATTGATGTCAAATATCCCTAGTTAAAAAATGCCAAAATTCGATTTTCACGCGAACAAAGCTGCAGGTGGTCACCGGATCAATATAAAATATCGACTATGAATCAAAAGACATGTTAATGTTAGCTTGACTCCAAAAAATGAGGAATAATTTAAATGGAATAGATTTTCCGTCCATCTTAATCGTGCAAAATTTTCCTTGTATTCAAATAATGCACATTAAATTGTTTTTAAAATGATTATCCACGCATGGTCAGTCAATGTCTTGGTTAGATAGAGGTTAACAACATTTGTGGAAAATTAACTTTCGAAAGTAGATCGCAGACTGAGGATTGCAACGCTTTTAAAACTATTGAAGTTACGGTATTGATAGACTTGCAAACAAAATAAAATGTGAAGGGATTTGAATAATTGGAATTTATGAAATAATTACACATAAGATCTCAATACTAACACTTCAGATAATTTCGGAAAATTGTTTAGGTGCATGAGATTTTTCATAAATTCTATCACTTTTACTATGCGCAATATAGAAGGTTAGGAGATTTTTAGGTAAACTTTGTAACGTTTTGGCTTTTTGAAGTTTTTAATTATTTTGTTAAGCTTATTTTGACTTTATTTCATATCAATTTCATTAAAACTGGTCAACGGTGTCTTGAAATGTTATCCTATCACATCAAAATAGCACAGTGATTTATTGAAGGTCTATTATCAGTTATTATTAATGGTTATTTTATCATTAAAATAGGTTGAATTAAATTTCAACGATTAAGTAAATATTAAAAGAAATTACTTAATTTTTGTCCTTTAATAAACACTTGGAGGCAGATGAAGATTATAAAGTGGGTGATCGAGTTCTATCTCGGACTCCCGTCACGTGGCGGTAAGCACTGCGGGACGAAATGAACATAACATATCACATTAATTTCGGTGCATTTGTACTGAAACCTTTGTTACAAAAGAACACTGTGACATCTACGACGATTGTGCATTCGGAAAATTGCGTATCTATTTAAATAAGGTAATACAAGAATCAACGTCAGTTCCCGAAAACAAAAGAACCAGCATACATTTTGTATTTTTTTTATTTCTAATTGGTTGTGTTTGAAAGTAGATGGGGACCATGCATGATGTCGCCGTGCATAGCACCGATGGCCTCACCGTCTAGTTCAATGAGAATGAGGCTATCGACTACAATCTTCCTAACAAAACCGTATATGAGGGCGGTATCTGTATAATATTTTGAGACGAAGAAAGTAATATTTTTTTAAATAATATTTATTAAAGTAAATAATAGATAATTTAATAGATAATTGTTCAATCACAAATAGACACAATCTTGATTTGTCATAAAAAAGAACTATTTTGAAATATATGGTATTCTCTAACATTTTTTTTAAATAAACAGTAATGTGATCAATGTAACCACAAATGAAAGAATTTTATGAGTCTGTTTTTTGAAAACGTTTCTGGATATTTCCGAAAAAAAATTAAATTTGTGTTTTATCCAATTTCCATCCCTTAACTTTTACTTTTGGTGTTGTGAAAAAAGATATCACATTTTATTGAAGTTTTATTCGAAAAGTATCCTAATAAGATTTTTTCTAGATATAAGCGCTACGGTACTGTATTTAGTTTATAAAATACTTAAAATATTCGTATGGTAAGTTCGAAGAAATCTTTCTGACGAATTTTGAGACAAGCAAATCTTTAATTTATTTTTTTTCTTAACCGTATTCTGCATTTTGGAGAATTTTATAAGAAAGCAGATATGAATACGCAAACCCACATAGCCTGTAACATACACAGGCGCAGGCACGCATACGCGCACACACACCTATGTTTCTTGTATAACATGTTACATAGTTGCAAAATATGGGCCTTCACTACCATAATTCACATTTTCAAATTGTCCACGGTGTCACAAAGCTTAGGAACAAAACTTTAACCAAAAGTTCTTCCTTTTGGTCGAGTCGATTCGAATTAGAGGCGATTAATAAAGTCTCTTATTTAACAAGAAGAGTCTTTATTGATATAAAATCTATTACAAAATTCGTTTAGGGTAAAGTCGAATAATAAAGCAAATGTTATATTTTTAATTTTATTACATTCTTTTTAGGTAAAACACTGTTTTAAAAAGTAAAAAATATGATTGTGGCAATCAATGTTTATTCATTCCATTTTTTTTCATCTTCTCCAAATTTTAGTATTAAATTTTGATAACCGCCATTTTTTATGTAACATTGACGTCAGTAAAACACGTAAAATTAACGAGCATCTGAAAAAAATATTAAGGTTATTTTACATGAACATTAAGGTAGTTTTTTACAACGAAATTTGCTGTTTTTTATAAAATAGTGCAAATAAAACGAGTAATAGAAAAAATATAAATTTTTAAAAAGAAATATGCCAGTTATGATCTTCTCAATTTAATAGTAAGGATAAAGTGGTAATATATACCCATCTAATTCACACTCTTAGAATACAATGAATATTATTAAACATGACATCTCAATCTCAATCCAATATTATCGTCTTTTACTGAACGTCAAATTTTAACTTTTTAATTGGGTAATTTTTTAGATTTGTTGAGACAAAATGTTTAGTTTAATGTAGTTTATATTTTACATTGATTGAAATAAAATTCAAACCAACCACTTGTAGGTAATGTGATAACCTCTGAGTGTCTAATGTGTATACCAATGTATAACTACGACCTTCAAAAAGGGTTATATTGTATGCTTTATTTCGAGTGATTGAATATATTAAATTTTACTGTATCAAATGATAAAAAACATATTACCTGACTTTAAAATTTTTAATGCAGTGTACTTTGATTATAAGGCAAATCTTGCAATCATTGGACGTTAATCATAAACTAGATAAAAGTATTAACTATTTAGAAGCGCAGCAATATTTAGGAAAACCATTAAAAAATTAAGCAGTTTTATAGGAATGGCAAAAAATTCTTTTCTTCGTAAAGTTTTCATACTGTAAACAAAATTTTCTTGTTAAACAATTTAAAATTACACTTAATTACCAGTTAATGTATTTCTTTTCTCTGACGTGTAGCATTCCACTTTAATTAAAACGTACACTCATTGATATGCTGTATGATGATTAATCTGGCCATAACCTTGAAATACTGTATTTTAATGAAAGCACAAATGAAAACTGTTTTGCTACATCAATTTAACAACTCCCAATGGGTAAAATTGGAAGACGGTCTACTCAGTGTACTAACAAATTATTAAAATGTCGTTGAGTTTTTAGTTGAGATATAAATGAACAAGGTTTTTCATATATTATATTATCAAATATGAGGATATGTATTTTATTTATTTATTTATTTATTTATCTATTTTAATGTATCTAATTGATACATATGGCGGACTTATTGCTACAAGAGCAATTTCTTACAGCCAACCACAACCACATCTTTTGATGGGTCCTTTCATTTATCTCAGTACATTCAATTAATTTTCTACAAGTTTTAACAAAATTTTATTTCTGGTATTCTATTAATGTTATCGTATGTATTTTGAGTATTATTTTAGAACTTACTTCTACATCATTTTATCTTAATAATTTCTGATATATTAAATTAAAAACGGTTATACATATTTTAGCTTTATAAATTTATTGGTTTTAATTAAAATAGGTGGTTTTTATATTTAATAAAGTGTAAGACGCGTGATTGTAATTAATAGAAACTATTAATTCTTGTCATTGTTGAGGAGTGTGTTAATAAGATTTCGTTATTATAATGAAATGTATTTAAAAAAGGAACCTCATAAATTGCCTATTACTTGTGGAATAAGTAATAGGCAATTTATGAGGTTCCTTTTATAGCGAATGACCTCATACTATTTACATGTTTAACATCAAATATTCCTTATAAAACGGAGGACATAAGGACAGGAGGAAGTGTCTCTCGAAAATTATTTGAAATGCAGAATTTCGTTTTTGTTCGTATTTTGTTAATGATTAGTGATTTAAAAATTAATTCAATGTTCTTCCTAAAATTATACGTAAATTTAATATATTAATTGAGTAATATGTGCATATATAATACAATCCATCCGTATCTTTTTCTTAAGTAGTACTTTATTAAAATTTCTTTTAGTTTCAAATAGCCCAGTTAGAAGCATTTCTAAAGCTGTATTTCAAATAAATAACGTTTTTCAGATTAACTGCATCACGGTCATTTATTTCAGCGTCATATTTCTTCTCAACGATTTATCGAGTCATTCATCAATTAATTTGGAATCCACACTGTAAACATACTTACGATTTTCTTCGGTGTGTTTTCCTTCTAATGTTATTGATAATTTCTATGACCGTAGATAAAAAGAAATCGGGCAACTGTGAACATTGTGAACAAGAGAATACAATATATTTTTATTATTATAGCAGTCACATTTATGTACATATGTAATTGTAGAAATATAAAAAAAATTCTCTAAAATATACAGTACATGTTACGGACGTCATGTCGTTCCAACATAAGCCACATTAGATAACAGAAGAAAATTTACTCTAATAAGTTACCTTATAATTTGAATTAACCACTAAATTGCTCACTGACTTTATAATTTGAGTAAATTTTTATGATTCTTAAATGTCATTTTATAAATCTAAGTGAGTTCATTAAAAAAATGCCAAAAGCAACATGTATAAAGTCAGATTCAATGCCAGTTTATATTGCTTGAATATGTTGATGAAAATTGATTGAAAATATTAATGAAGTATTCTAAACAAATATAATTTTTTGGACAAATTTTTAAATTCACCAATAAAAACTTTACAGTGAGCAGAGATATTATGTTCTAGCTTAATATTTCACAACCTGGGCTCGAAAATTATTATTTTCAAATAATGCTTCAATTATTTACTAGAAAACACATCCAATCATATTTCATTGGAGAAAAAATATCACAATAACTTTAAATTATGAGGCAATACGATATTAATTTGATATCAGGTATATTTATTATATAATTCACTAAAATTTATGTACGTCACCTCTCCTTGAATCAATTTTGAGAATATCTCTTTACAAATCATGGACTAGTGACTAAAGATTCATGGCATGGCAATTAATTCATATTACATTATTATATGGACGAGAATTCGTTTGTATATGATGCTTTTATGTATTTTTAGTCACGCAAAAAAAAAATTGCTCTGAGTATAACGTGTGATACTCCAGAAGAGGAGATGGCTTAAAGATGATGATAAAGTGTCTAAAGAAACACGAAAAGTAACAAACAGTGTCGTATTCAGAAGTTTCTAATAAAAAGTTCTCCAATGATAGTTCATCTAAAATCAATAATAGTTCATCTAAAATCAATATCTTTTCCAAAATATTTTGTTAAGGTACTTGGGATAAGATGCTAGTATATTTGTGTTTTGGATTTTGTTGTCTAAAAATTTGGAGAAAGTTCACAGTTCGTCTCTCCGTATATTCACATATCATAATGTCTATATATCATTGTCAGCCAACGATTTTTTTTTAATTTTTGTGCGTTTGTGGGGGGCTTTCAAAGCTCAAATTTTACATAGGGGGCTATAATTTCACCAGAAGAAATAGACCGAAATATGAATTATCTTTTGCTCCTTATAATTTCTCAGCTCATAATATTTTTTTTTATTTGTGGGTCTGATAATTCGGAAAAGATAATTTAAGCTCTCGATGACCCTCGAATAAACAGCGAAAGAAATATAAAAACTGAAAAGGAATCATTGGTCCTAAATAAGCAGGAGTGGGTATGTGCTTGCGCATTCCGGTACGTACGAATTTGTATGCTAATGAATTTCTAAAATAGTAATTAAAATTGGAAACTAGATATTGCCAATAGCAACACCTTGATATTTACCATTTTATCGACTTTTGATATTGCATTACATCATTTCTTCTTCAGTTACTTCATTTCTTGAACCTATCTATAGTCCAAATAAAGATTAAAATTGAGGGACTTAATTGCAAGTGGAAAGTTAATGCAATAAATAATATGGAAATTTGAAAATTATCTTATTTTAAAATATGTAAAATAACACACCATTTCGTGGTATTTATACTATCAATTAATTCCAGCGAGAAAACATATTATTTATTCTCAGCTTATTTAGGAATATTTTCAATACATTTGAATTAAAACAAGAATAGTGAGTTGAGTGTTTAATAGAGAGCTAGAAATGTATCATCAGTAGCTGTCATTAAAATATGTAAAATGCTGTCACTGGACTTAAAGTAAATCCAGAAGAGGTTAAGCAGCTATATAATAAGAAAATACATACTAATTAAGTTTGTGTAAATTGTACGGAAAGTGAAAATATTCCTGAAGCAAATTTGAGATATTTTATCATGTAATAAGTTGAATATATTTAGCGTTAATTTTGTAGAAATTCATTATTCACAATTAAATAAAACTACGTGATGTAGTATTATTTCTACTTTCTTTAAATTCTTTACCACGACCTAGGTTTTGTTGTATTACATCTTCAGGTGGGCTGGTAGCAAAGATTGCAAATATCTTTCCTAACAGGCCACCTGAAGATGTTGTAATACAACGACACCTAGGTCGTGGTAAAGAACTTAAAGAAAGTAGAAATAATACTACATCACATAGTTTCATTTCATTGAATATGTATACCGATTTACTATTATAATGGTAAGTATTTACAGTACAATTAAAAAAAGAAATAACTTTTTTAACTTACTTTGGAAAATTATTTTTTTTGATGAAAACATCAAGAGAAAAGTAAAATGGTCTTGAAATTGTATAAAGAACTAAAAAATTACCAGAGACTTGAACGTTAACTGATAAAATATTTTCTCATATCTACAAAATTTATGCTTAATGAATAAAATGCATCCACTTTCCTTCGAAGCAAGGCCAAAACAAATAAGAATTAGCAAACATAAGTGATTGAAACAACATTGTTTTAACAAATTGCTTATTGAAAATCATAATTTTCTGTTTTTTAAATAGCAAGAAAATTATAGTGACGTATTTATCATTTTGAAAAGAAAAACAAAGGTTTTCATTGTAATTGAATCCTACACATTGAGGAAATTTTAAACTGCAATCTTCTGATAAGTGTTTTTGTAATAATAAGTGGATTAAAATCTTAGGTTCAAAGGTAGAACAAAATTAATTCTAAATTAAATAATCAGGGTGAATTTTTATTAATGCATTATTTTTTAAACGAATTTTCAGTATAATAATTTATAAAACATCAATATTGATTATATTCGCATATTCTAAAAGCTTGAACTATGAAAAATTACTCTCAATAACTGACAACACAAAGATAATAATATATGTCTTATATCTTTTACCTTCAAAACTTCTCAATGAAATTTGAACGAGCAGTTTTGTTTTTGAATAAAAAAATAGCTAAAAACATATTTAAGCACGTCGGCATTAAGCGGTTAATGTGTTGTAAATAATTTATTCCGTATCTTTATTTGAATTCTGAATTAATGAACGTAAACAAGCTAATCCCAAGCGGCACGTCGTTAATAATACGATTAAACGTTGAAACTTTCCATTATAAAGCTTTTATACAGCCAGGAAATTATTGTTTTAAATATATTAAGATGGAGCGATTATATATTTATTATTCATAAGCCTTGAAAAAAATACCGGCTCTAGACAAACCTTGGATAAATTTCTATAAAATGTGTATTTTCAATAATAAGGTTATTTCTTAATAAATTTAAATAAAAATGTTTTCAAGTTAATCTTTGTTTACAGTAGTTGATCTCAATGAATAATTTATCATAACCAATTAACATTAGGTAGAAAAATATATTATGAGCCCAATAAGGTTTCCAATAAATGAATAATGACGGATTACATAGTGATAGTGTATTTAGTATTCGCCTACAAAATGTAAGCTGTATCACACTTAGCTTTCATTTGGATTTGTGTCTTAATACTATGATACAACCATATAAATAATGTATAAATAGTAGGCGTTACAGTGAATTAGGGTAAAATAAACAGCCTGTTATAATGTCGCCTTTTTCTATTTAATCCCATAGTCTATAACGGAGGATGTATAAACCGCAACTACTTCATCGTGCTTACTTTCTTTTACTCATTCTGCTTGACAATATTAGGAATTGTACTGGTTGTTTATCCAGATTCCTCGTAAAAGCATGCGAAAGAATAGTAATAAGAAGAAAGAAGTGTTAATTTGAAGAGTATATTGAAACAATTTAAAATAAAAACAATTGAAGAAAATGATGTAGTTTACATTTTTGCCAATTTACGATTTTTTAACCTTTATAATAGTACTTATATGCAACTCGTCACCATGACCGACGTTAGGTGGATGTGTTATTAGAATACATTAGGTGGCTAAGGGTTAAATGAAACTACGTGATGTAGATACTTTCTTTAATTTCTTTACAACGACCTAGGTTTCGTTGTATTACAACATCTTCAGGTGGGTCATTAGCAAAGATTAACCTAATATTTGCTAATAGCCCACCTGAAGATGTTGTAATACAACCAAACCTAGGTCGTGGTAAAGAAATGAAAGAAAGTAGAAATAATGCTACATCACGCCGTTTCATTTAATTGTGAATAATGAATTTCTACAAAATTAACGCCAAATATATTCAATAAATTATTAAAATTACTGAAATATAACAATCAATTTCAAAACGCACCTGTTAAACAGTAAGCTGAAATATACGTATATAAAAACTCGAAGAAGACACTGTTATAATTTTCATTCTCGACTAATAATTAAAACAAAAGTGGCTGTACCCGTTGATAAAGCAAGACCCTGGTTAAAATGGCGAAATGAAATTCTCCACAAAGAAAATGAAAAGAAAATATTACCGACCGAAAATAGATTATCGATGAAAACGACAATTAATGAAGACTGCGAATAATATTTCCATATCGCTTTTTATAGGGAAATTAACGAGTGGAAATAAAAAAAATTTATTCTGAAATCGGACTTTATAATTCACAATACCACTAGTATGGTGAACTATTAACATCGATGTGATGCTAATAATCTCTGAATCAAGTAATTTTATAAAGTTTCCAAAAGGGTAAATTATTTCTGAATTCAATGAGATTGTTAAATGTAAATCAAGCTGGAGGAAATTTGGCAAATTTATTTGAAAAAATGTTAATTATTTCAACGACTGTCTATGTTCTTGTTGGAGCTATCAGTCGTTTTTTAGTTCTGATTTCCGCATTATTTATATAAAATATCATTAAATGTGTCTTTTTCAGAAAATTTACTCTAAAATCAATTTAGCTTTGAAACGAAGGATAAAACGGATCACGTAACAAATATATGGCGGCAATCGTATTTTTATTAGGTTACTATATTTTTAAAGCTCCTTGTATCAATGCATACCAAATCACTATATTAAAAATATAAACTGGTTAAATCAAAATATAAATATCGGTTATTACATTTAACATAAATAATTTTTCTTGAATCTTTCTTAAAACAGCGGTGCAAATAAATAAATAATGGGAATAATATAGTATAAACAAATTTTCTTTATGTTAAACGATCTAAACTTACTAATATAATACAATCTTGACTAAATATATATAGTTGTCTATATAATCAAAAAGCTTACATAAATAACGTTGATTAAATATATTTGGCCTTAATTTTGTAGAAATTCATTCTTCACAATTAAATGAAACTACATTGTATAGTATTATTGCCACTTTCTTAAAATTCTTTACCACCATCTACGTTTCGTGGTATTACTGATATTGTAATATAACGAAACGTAAGTCGTAGTAAAGGATTTTAATAATGTAAAAATAATACTATACCACGTAGTTTCATTTAATCGGGGATATATAGTTTTGCTAAGGGAAAAATATGTTTAGCAAATAAATGGAATAATTATAATAAATTGAAATTTATAAATTTTTTTCAATATTATCTAGCCTCATATAAAATATTATCTAGCCTCAATTATGTAGCCTCATATAGAGGAGTAATAAAAATAGATAATAAATAAAATCTGTATAAAAACAGATTTATATTATAACTATATGTATTGCACTAATGTAGGAACGATTATCATTATAAATAAGTAAAAAAAACTATCGACATTTTCTTTTAATGAGTGTTTATTATTGACTAATATTGTGTTATGCTACATATTTATTAATTAAACACTTTATATTGATTCTACGTTTATCTTAATTCTAATATTTGTAAAGTAGTCACTACTCACTAACGAAGATTCTAATAGATATAGTATTTCAATAATGACAAATTCTTTATATTGTAAACGAACTTAAAATGTTTACATGAAAGTTTTTTGAACCACAAAGTATAATTTATATTATAAACTTTTATATTGGAATTAATAAAAAAAATAGAAAGCTTCAAGATTTAATGGAAAACATCATAACAGCTGTAAGATTTCATGGAAAACATCATAACAGCTGTAAGATTTCATGGAAAACATCATAACAGCTGTAAGATTTCATGGAAAACATCATAACAGCTGTAAGATTTCATGGAAAACATCATAACAGCTGTTATCAGTTTTATCGAAATTAATCTAGTTGTTTAAAAGCTAATTGGTAACAAAGGAACGTAAATACGGATATACATATATAAATAATTAAACGCTGGTACACACTTGGTTTCAATAACGTTTAATAATGCGAATCATTTGGATACACAACACAAAACTGCGTTAAAATCGCAACATTGCACAAAATCGAAATTAAATACAGTCAAATACGCATGAACTTATTTAACATTTACTAAGCATACAAAGAAGATATATCCAACACAATCCAACAAATCTGTATAAATATACAAAGCATGTAGTTTCAATACATTTATAAGATGGATAGGGGATTGGAATATATATACTTTATGATGTGCGGTTCGCACCTTACGTATCTATATCACGAGCTTATCTGGCTTTACAAATTTTAAGTGAGCACGGTATTTCAATTCGTAACTTTTCCTGTTCATAGAAGTTTAGTTTGGCTTTCGTGAACATGAAGCCAGACTACTATTTTCACTCAACATTCATTTTGACTAGAGAATTCTTTCAAATGTTATTTTTTCATTCTTTCTTTAATATTCTCTCCCCCTTGTTTAATTTTCCTTGCTTATTTTATTTTTTTACCCTTTCATACTAGCCCTCTCTATCTCCCTCTTTCCCTCTTTCTCTCTCTTACTTCCTCTGTCTTTATCTCTTAACATGTTTATACGAGGATCACAAGAAAATATATAAGTTTTATCAAAATACAATTCTGTTTAAAGTTTTCCTATATTAATTTTTTTTAAGTATTTCCAGCTACGAACCATTTCCTTTTAAGCTGGTCGATTTCATTATACGAAGTATTGAAGCTACTCGTTAAGTATCTCTTCCATACGTTTGAACCACAGCCTCGAACTTTACCATCAATTTGAGGAATTAAATAAAATATTTCCAGACGGCGATCTTGCAATGAATGACTATTTAACTCTATGTACGATATATTTAAGCTATTATTTATCAAACAGAATAGATTAGCACATTGTCTAAATGATATTACTCTGTGGATATTTTTCCACAGCTTTTTCCAAAACGTTTTGCCACTCCAATAATTGTTATCTTAATGATACAGCTTTTTCCAAAACATTACTTTACGCTTTGGTATAGTGTTTTCTTAATAAAAATCCTCAGGACTTTTTAAAGGATATCTGAAAAAAAACTGTGTGCAACAGGACAGACGGATAGACACGTGATTGATATTATAAGTATATTGTACATATATATATAAATATATATATATATATATATATATATATATATATATGTATGTAATAATTTTTATATATTTATAGACCATTTTAATTTATTTTCATTTGCTTTATCCATACAGATACATTAAGCCATAATTATAGAATTTACATTTATAACATTAAAATGAAGCGGCAAATATCAAAATATAGAGAAGAATGCTCAAAATGAGCCACCACGAATAAAGGGCAAAAAAGTGCATAATTTGCATATATTAAAAAAATACCTTGAAATCCTATTGCTTTGGACTACATTTCATGGTTTAAATTTATATTTAATTAAAACGGTTTTTGACTAGTTCACAAGGAATCACATATTAGAACCAATTAAAAATCATTGAAAATAGGCTACCTCTGGCTCACCTGTTCTACACCGGCTGACAATTTACTTCCGTTCACACCATTTTGATCCTATCATAATCACCGCACACACAGTATTTGTGGAAATAAAATAATTTAATTATGTTCGGTGACACGATCCCGATTTGTATATGGTTACTATAAAAAAGAAAATTACTGTAAAGTGCATCAACTCTTTATAGTTATAATAAAAATGTAGAAAATGACTATTGACTATTTAAACACGTATTTTTTTTGTAATAAGGCTGAGCACAATATCAGTCAGTTTTAATACGTTCAGAGTAGTTTTTAGTGAAAAGTGGAGATATTAATAATGAACATAACACAAGTATTGCAATTTAATGTTTAAAACGTAAAATATTACCAGAATTGAGTGCTGTCATTATATTGAATCCTGAAAAGCGTCATTTATGCCTACGAGTGCATGAAGGATGATAATGAAATAGACAACGACTCAATAATACGATATAAATGAGCATTAATCGTTGAAAATGTTACTCAGTTACATCTCAGCGAAGAAATAATAAAAATTGAACATTTTTTAATTTAATTTTGTAATAGTTCATGAACACTTAAGAATTATTCACCTTTATATTTTGTGAATAAAAATTAAATGGGAAATAATAAAAATAAAATGGTAAAGTAATAAAATGTGAAAATAGGGTGGTAAAGTAGATCGCATGAAAATTGCGTTTAAAGATATTTATATGACCATGGCCTTATATTTTGTTTCATTTAATTGCGTTCATTCAGAACGCTTGTCAGAAAATATGTCATATTATTATTAATATTTAAAGCACGCATCTCAATGCAAACCAAATTTTTGTTAAATATGGTTTTAATAGTTTTGAGCTTTAAAGTGAAATAAATTTATTTTCTACGCAATTAATTTCTTCCTGGGCCCAAGATCTCCTACAAAATGAACATGTTCCTTTATAGTTTTAAGCTTTAAAGTGACATAAATTTCATTTCTGCACAATTATTTTTTTCCTTTTAATGCTTTTTATAACTATGGTTAGCATGTTTTTATGGTTAACTATGGTTAGCATATTTTTATCTGATGAAAAGACGGTATTTTTTCCTATTTTTTACAAAAAATACTAAAACTTGTAAGTAAGAAGTAGTTTCTCATCTAGTAATCGATAATTATGAATATGAAAATAATGAAAAATAAATTCGAACTATCTTTTTCGTTTTTTAAAATATTAAATTAACGGATTTAAATTCATTACAAAATAGCACTAGACTATAAACTACACGCCGAAGCCGTTAAACGACAGGACCCAAAATCCACTTCCGGTTTCCTCCCTTCGCCCTCACGGATGAACTGTGGCTGACAGCTCTTAAGAAAATGCTGAGAAAACATTCGCAGATAATCACTCCTTAGCCTTCGAGATGAACCGTAGTGAGCTTATTTCAAGTTTCACTTTTATATCGCGAGTAAATAACCTCTGGGGTATTTGAACGAGTCACTATCATGATGTTAACTTACATCTTAGAAGTTTGTTTATAGCTATGTTGTTAGCATATATTATTGTGAACATAATCAGTTTATGTAGTGATTTATATTTACCTTGTATATTTTATTTTATTGTGCCTTGAATTTGATTTTCCATGAAATACATTTGAAAGCTAAAATATATTTGTCGTTTAAAGAATGAGCCTTCAAAACTTTTCTATACGTCCACTGTACTTAACATAATTCTAATTTAAAAAAGGTTGTCAATAATATATGTTTGTTTATTAACCTATAATTTCAAATTAAATAAAACTTGTTCCTCGTGCAAAGAATTAAAAGCTCCATTTTATTAATTCTATTGCCTTAACGTTGCTTTGAATAAAGAACCTTAGATTTTATCATTGCATATAACTAATAACGTTGAATCTAATGTACTTATAACTATTATAATTTAAAAAAAAACCTACAAATATTAGCAAGATTAATACAATTATTGAAAGATGATCATCACATATAAATAACCCGTATATACGTACGTGTATAAAAATATGTCTTGTTGAAGAAAGTTTCAAAAAAAGGTAGTGTTTTGGGAACAGTTTCGTGAAATAGTTTTTCAGAAATTATCGTCTTTGGAGATGAAAGTACATAACGATTAATTATTCTCATCAGTGTGATTCTATTTTTTTTGTTGATATTATTGAACTGATGTTTGAAGACAGTACTTTAAAAAAAGAGATAAATAACTATTACATATAAATAGCTGTATTAATTCAAATCATAATGACAAACATTCCTCTGTTTCAAAATTTGTCCAAAGTTCAAATAAATTTCATTTATACCACTGGGTGATTATAAACTACAAAAGAATATAAAAAACGTCGGTAATATATAAGAGAGAACTGTTTTCAGTTCTCTATTTAAAGCTGTCGGTCAATAACGCGCGTATATCCTGTTTATTGCCAGACAATCTCGTGGACGTGGTGACAGGAAATCATTTAAATTGTCCACAAAATAAAATTGTTTTCCTGCAATTAAAGTGTTCAAATGAATGTTGTTTATTTATTGGAATGTGAATGAAGCTAATAAAAGCAAAAAGAATATATTTTTATTTCATATTTGTTTTATTTGTTGATTTATTCCCTTCTGGAAACAAAGTTAGGACTGTCTTTATATCACTTGGTCTTTGAATACAAGGCTGATTACAAATGTCTCACAAGTACAAACAAAAGGGGGACTTATTATTACGTGATTTATTAAAATGTTTTATGGCCAACCAAATTATTAGTAAAATAATAAAGAGTAGTAGACTGTAATATATTGGACAATTTGTTAAAAGTAAGAAAGAAAAAAAAAAGTATATATATATATATATATATATATATGTGTGTGTGTGTGTGTGTGTATATATATATATACATATATATATATACATACATATATATATATATATATATATATATATATATATATATGAATACTTACAGGCGCACACAATACAAGCACACGCGCTTGCAGTTAGCTCACAAATGATATAGAATACGAGAAGAGAACACCTTTTTCCTTCCAAATGGAAGGGAAACAGAAGCTTGTGTTATTAGAAATTACGGGAGATATCCCTTTTTCACTTCATATGTCTGGATGTAATTAACTTATTCCATAAGTCGGTGGTATATATTGTGAATGACTTTACATAGAAGGAGATATAATGTTAGGAAGTTAACAGGGTAAGGAACTTTTTTGGTCTACTTGAGAAGGAGCAAAATCAAGTATTCAATTTATGCAGACCAAGTGGTTTCAGAATTGAATGATGTGTGTAGGTTAATTTGCGTGTAACGCTTCGTAGTATCGCTCAAGGCTTTCTAAATGGCCTTCAACCCAAGCGATAGCGGAGTATAAAACAAAGAATGATCGTAAAATGAGAAATATAGACCCAAGCGGATCAAAAATGTTTAATTAAATTTTGTTAAAAAGATTTGAAAATGGACATAAAATAACTTCATATATATAGTAAGGGCAATAAAAGCCGAAATGCACTTGCGCATCATAACGTAAACTGTATGTCAAGATACCATATTATCTTCCATGAAAAAAGGCTGAAATGATAATGAATATTTATTTATTACAGTTATCCATTACAAATTTGAAAATTTTAAAAATTATTGAGCATTTAAGTAATGTATAATATTCATTAATGAATATTTAGACGGAATATTAAAGCTGAATTGTTCATTAATGAATGTTGAAATAGAAATTGGCCATTAGTCTTATTTGTTAAATTAAATTGGCTAGTCTACTTTTATTGAACCCATCATCTAGAATTTGGGTACTTCAAATCTCTCAATGGATTACTATGTAAACATCAGTTTCTTTTTTTGCGGTTAGTGTCTCATAAGAAGCAGTAATTTAGTTCCTTATACGTAACTGTGTTAGAGTCGCTCTTTTTAATCTGTAACTAAGATTATAGGAAAAGAATATGTAAAGGGTTTAAATAAGAATATGTAAAGAATATGTAAAGGGCAATAGACAACGTAAGTGAAAAACATGAGAGAGATATAATACATTTTTGCTCACTTTATATTTATTCTATAACAAGGAATTAAATGTATCTAATGAACTCTATTTATTGAATATATTTGGCGTTAATTTTGTAGAAATTCATTATTCACAATTAAATAAAACTACGTGATGCGGTATTATTTCTACTTTCTTTAAGTTCTTTACCACGACCTAGGTTTTGTTGTATTACATCTTCAAGTGGGCTATTAGCAAAGATTAACTCTTAAGAACATCCAACAGCATTTATATGTTTCAAGTACAATAGCGGAAGCCGGGATTATGTGGGTTTTCCCACTGTTTGTGTTAATGAGTTTATTAGAGGGGCGCGGTGTAGGTTTTATTATATTTCCGAGAGTTATACGATATACCAGTATTTTAGTGAGAGTAAAAAATTCAATTGTTGTTATTATTTGAGGTTATGCAATGCAAATATTCTGGTGTATGTAATAAAATTAAATGGAAGTTATTCTCGGTAATATATCCTAACCTAGGTAGTGGTAAGGAACTTAAAGAAAATATAAATAATACTACATCACTTAGTTTCATTTAATTGTGAACTCTACTTAAAAAAAAGTTTCTAAATTTTTGATAATAATTTATACCCTAAGTCACTAGTAGAATATAAGTGAGTCTCTATGAGAACTGACTCATGTAATAATTTCTCATCCGATTCGGCAAATAATTTCTCATGTCACACTCAATCAATAAAATATTCACGCTTTTTTTAAATAGAGATATAAAGACATGTTAGTTCTGTAAAACGTCTCTTTCTTTAAGTGAAAATTTACTAGAAACGTTTATGGAAATATTATAGATACGTGGTTTATTACATATTCCGTAAACATATTGTGCCGAGAAAAGGTCCACCAAAATAAATATCAAAGAAAGTAGGGAAAATGGGACAAAATAACATGATGGAAAATCCGTCTATTGTCGTGTCCGAGTTAAAGCCATGAAAATTTGTCCGCAAATACGTATTGCATTTTCGTGTTGCTTTGTAATCTTAATAGTGAGGGTGTTACAATGAAAAAAGGAAAATATTTATTTACGTGTAATAAATATTTATTTGTTGAAAAGGCCAAATATTCAAATTTATAAAGGTAAAATTATCTCTTAGAATATCTTGCATATCTACAAAAGTTATTCAAATACATGTACGTATAAATATGTATGTTTGTAGCCACATTAAGGGAAGAAAATATTTCATAATCATCCAGTTCAAAGTTGTATAGTTGCGACATGTGTCGAAATTAAAATTTAATTATATTTATAGGATTCCATGATTCAAAATTAGAAACGGAACCCTTCGTCCCTCTAATTCGTCGCTTTCAGCCATTTTTCCCAGAAACCTCAAAATGTAGAAACTTAAAATTATAATAATAATAAATATAATAGGTAAAACACAAAAATATTTTCACGAATCTTTTAGGGGCGGATATATATTAACTACTCGAAATGTTTTTAACATTATCCATGTGGTGTGTGGTATGGTTTGAATGTTATAGTTATAAGGGGCTCAAAATTATTTCATAAATTTTAGTAGTATATTTTCAGAATTATAGCAAAAAATATGAAAATATGTATATTTCTCCTTTCACTTATTTCTGAAACCAGTGAAATTTAAATGAAAATAAAAATCAGTTTTTAGAAGCTACTATAGAGATTTTGGTAAAACCGTAACGAAAATTCCAGATGTCATTGTTTTTGAATTATTTACGAAAATATATAGAAGGTAGTGCCTCTAATTAATTATGCTAAATAATATTATGTATTTATTATTCTAGGAGGTCCATCTCAGTAAAAATTTGTAATAAATTAGGTGGGAAACTGGGGGGGTTGGTTGGTATTTTAATTTATGTTTGCAATATTTTACTATAAGATAAAAATTTAATGAATGTGGTCCTTCCTGCCAATATGAATATGTTTGATTTTCTGTTTTCCTTTTTTAAATACACCTAACTTTACATAAATTTGTTTAAGTTAATAACAAAAAGTTGTGCAATTTTAACTGTTTCCTTAGGTAGCTTTCAAACTTGCATATTTCATTAAAGGAAATCATATTTCATTATAATTTAAATGACATCATTTATATTATACTTATTCAAGCATGTCTTTAAAAATGATACGGTATAAATTTGCGTGTACAGTTTAAAAGTTTAATAAAAAAATTGTAAGGAAATATTAATTCGTTCATAAGCATCATTTCGGTATAAAAATGCAAATAATTACGTATGTGAAAGCTGAAAATGGAATTTGAATAGTAAATATGTTTTACATTTTACACTAGTTTGTATTACTAAATATAAAGATTATTTGTTTCTTTGTTTATTTGACGTAATATTATAAAGTATTAAACTCATCTTAATGAAATTCTTACTAGTTAAATAGCAAAATTGTAAATAAAATAGTTGTTGATTGTTTTTTACATTTTTACTCTGATAGAGTTTTTAACAGGTTTTGCTATCATTTTAATATTTCCAATATGACTGATCCAAGAAATCTATTGCACTGTCTCGGAAAAATATTGTTTATGTATAGAGTTTTTTTTAACACTAAAAACAGTTATCTAGGAAATTTTGATACGACGTTTCGATTTTCGATAGGATTCCCCCTTTGAAATATTATGAAAAGCATGTGGTAAACTGCAGTAGCTACGAAATTGTGACATATGGTTGGATGAACGAACAAAAACAAAAAAATTTCCTTTAAAAATTCTTAGATATCTAACAGACTTAAACAGATGCATTTTTAGCCCTCAGAAACATAGAAGCAATAGTACATTGTTGGAATTCATCACCCCATTTCCCTTTAGTATAAAAATAATAACTTTGATATAGTGATCACATCCTAAATAATAAGTTTGATAACTCTTGTATTTATTTGAAAGCAAAAATCGTATTCAATGTGAAGTTAGCTAATAAAATGGAATTGTCAAACAAAACAACTACGATAACAAACACATCCAAACCGCATAAATATAAATCACGCGCGTGGTGATGGAAAACGTTTTACTTCGTAAGTTCTACACCTGCCAAATAAACAACCCCTTATAGCCCTCGGCATAAACCCGTGAAGTGGAAAACTTTCACGTATAGGTCAACCGCACGAATCCTCCACCGGAAGTCGATAAATCCCAAACTCATAATGAAGGCTCCAGTTAAATTCCAAGTTAGTTTGGCGCGGATTATATGAAACGAGATTGTTTTAAATTTTCGAGCAGACTTGCATAGAAGATCATAGTAATGCGGTTAAAATAGTGGTTGGTAATAGTTTCTCAGAGTTTCGTATAGGAATCAAAAATATCTAAAGTGGATTTAAAAGGTCACTAAAAGAAAATAAGTGTTATTTGATAAAAAAGTGGGTGTGGTCTATATTTATTATTAGGTTCATATTTCACCATATTTACTACCAAATAGGGATAAATGACGTGACTAATGATTGAAAATCAGCGCCTTAACTTATGTGAATGCATTATGCCTTAGTTATTTTATTTATTATAACTTAATCATTTGAACTAAATTGAACGGCCGTAGAAACCAAAGAAAATGTTATTTTTTCTTCATTTCTATAAAAATCAGAACGAAAAATTTAAGATTCAACCTACCATCGAACTCTTATGTTTGGCCATATAGGCCTTTAATTTGAACTAAATTTATGCAAAGTGCAAGGTATTTCCAATGTTTGCTGTTCAATTTCATACTGTTGATAGAATAGTACGATAGATAAAAAGTATGTCTACCTGAATTACTGTGAGCCAGATTTGCAGCGCAGTTATAAATTGGTAGCTGATATGTTGTAAAATTGTAACAAACACGTGCTTGTGCGGAGGCGTGGAAAAATCTTGTAGAATGATTGTAATAAAAAAAAATATTCTATATTCTTTATCAACGTTTACAATAGAAATAATTATTTATTTGAATTGAGCAGAAAAAGAACTGAAAAGAGCAAAAACGCAGAAAAAGTATCAACGTTTAAAAATGAAAAGACTAAAGTGGTCAAAAATATTCCAAAAAATTACATTTTACATAACAATTACATTGAGACTTTTGGAGGATGAATAATTTACATATTTATGTGTGAAAATAAAACTTTGTATCCTTTTAAATCATATTGCGCGCACAGGTGATTATAAAATTTTGGTGCAATTATATTTTATATGGAGTGCAGAAACGTAAAACTTATATATAATACGTGTTACAAATACATTAAATTATATGTTATAAATATATTAAAACATTCATTATTTACGTTCATACTACTGGTGTCAAATACATAATGGTCTGTGGTCAAACAGTTGCACAGAGTAGATATTACCGCCAAAGAATTTTAAAATGTCAGATTGACTGAATGGGTTTGAAGCTGTAAATTTTAGGTGTCTTCAAATGTTCCTTTTCTAATAATCAGCGGAATGTATATCAAGGCGAGAAAGCGTTTATTTTATGTTTTTGTAAACAATATCTGTGTTTTATGTATTAATGAAATACAACTAACATAATATACACTTGTTGCAAAAGAAAAAAAATCTTTTGGTTTATTTAATACACACCTGTGGCAGAAGCAAATGTTTTTAGCAGTAATCGGAATTGACTTACACTTTTACACCATACCAAACTTAAACAAATTTAATGACCACAAGATCGATAGAGTTTCCTACATTAAATTCACCAGCTTTTTCTTTAAAGCAAATGACGTCAAATAATTCAATAATGGTGGCTATAAGCTCCTTTCATCTCGAGCTTTCAATAAAGCTTACGCTCACTGCGCAACAATACTGACATAATAGGATTATTGTATCGAAGTATTAATCCGTCATCCGTTGTGAAATATATTTGGATATAGTTAATCTTAAAAATCGTTATACCTGAAATATTATTTAATATGTGGCCCTGGAAATATTCAAATTATACAAAATATGTAATTTGGTGATTACTTAATTAAATGTGAAAAAGAGTACTACAGGACCTTAACTTTATAGCAAACAACATTTTTAATGGAAAATCATGGAAACAATTTTATTAAAAATAAATGTATATTAAAAAAAATTGAGTGTTGATGGAGTATATAGATATACGCATGTTTTAATTGTAGTTTCACTGTAATATTATAACTATCAACATTATTGTAGGTGTGGAAAATAAAGGCAGAAATTTAATAAAATCGTTTTCAAAAACCGTAGTAGGGATAAATAGTAATTAATTGTATGTGAATAATGAATATTTAAAAAAAAAAACACTTAAAAATATAAAAAATTATTAGTAATTATGTAAATATTAATAGCTCCAGAAGGCACTGCGTATTAGATCATATTAAGCAAACTAATACCATGATAAATAGCATGAAAAGTAACATTCATTTTTTCTACCCTATATTCAATTTACTTGAACAATATTTTATGCTTTGAGTTATCACTATCTTTTTTTGTATTAATTTGTGTATTACACTAAGAACATAATTTATTTTTTAAGATGCGTTTTGTTCAACATATAATCATTAATATAAATGTTTGACGTAGAATAACATTTTGATGACAGGAAATATCAGGATACAGGTCTGCCTAGAATGTATCTTAAAAATTTGTTGAAAAATCATTTTTATTTTTATTTACTCTCGTGAAATAAGTAAATAAAATAAATGTCTAAATCCATGAGTTCCATTAAAACTAAAATAACACAAAATAAATGATAATAAAGCCTTTAGCTGATAAGTAGTTTTAGAATTTAACAAATTTTTAGCTCATGAAAATAGAGAGTTTTAGATACTATTATAAAGTGTTGTGTTATTGATACAAATTCCCAAAGATGAGCAGTTTCAATGTGTTAAATAAAACAATTTTATAACTAACTTTTCATCTCCTCTAAGTTCGTCTGTTAGCAGATTGGTAGTTGGGAAAGCAAGCGTTGGATAGGATTTCCCACTTTGCTACGAGTTACTTAGCGCGTCAGTAAATGGCAAACCACCAATGAGGTAAGCCCGGCTTATTTTCGTTTTTATCATACTTTCATTTGCGTTAAAGCGTATATTTATTTATATATTAAGAATGTTGAAACAGTACAAACATGTTCCTTAGTATTGTTACTTCCTAATGAATTATTAACATTTCATAAAAATATTATTTTTGGATTTATTTCATAATAGTACATAAAAAAATTTAATTAATGCCGGTGCCTAATAAGAATATTTCAAACGAAGTAATTATATACATTTTTACCATAGTTTACTTTTAAAATATTACCATCCTAATTGTTATTTTTTATTTTTATTTAATTACGCTTCTCTATGAGAATATAGAGATTAGTTCTTAAGATTTAATCTGATTACTAATTATATTTTATATTTTCAAAATATTTTGTTTTCACATCCACTTAATCACTATGTATACTACCGTTTTTTAAAACGATTTTATTAAATTTCTCCTCCATTTCTCCACTCCTACAGTCATGTCGCTGGTGATAAATAATACTGTAAAACTACAATTAAAACATGCATATATCTACATTTTCAATACATACTTAATTTAATAATTAGTATAAATTTAGTTTTAATAAAATTTTTAACCAAAATTTCTTTTTGCCATGAAGTAAAAATTCTGTGGTACTCTTATTCCACACTTAATTTAGTAATCATAAAATTATACATTTTGCCTATTTTCAAGACCCCACACTAAATAACATTTCAGACGTGATGATCTTTAATGCCTAACTATAACTAAATATATGGTACAACTAATGACGGATTAATACTTCGATACAATAATACTACGTGTATCGCAAAAGTATTATTGCACAGTGAGCCTAAGCTTTATTGAAGGTTCGAGAAGAAAGGAGATTATAGCCACCATTATTGCATTATTTGATGTCATTTGCTTTAAGTGAAAAGCTATCGAATTGAGTGAAATAACCTATTTTGATATATTTATGGCCATAAAGTTGCATAAAAATATTATTATATGATGTTATACTAAGGAAAAAGACATTGTATTTTCTTAATTTTTTGATTACGGTTTTTACTTACGACTTCATGCACGTTAGATTATTTTAAATTATGGTATAAAATTAGACTAATAGTCGCCTAGTGGTCAAAATTTGGCTGTAATGTACTTACCTATTCAAATTGTTGAAAACACTAGTAGAGCGAGAAATAAGTTTATTCAGATTGCTGCTACAAACATTTTCTTTTACAATAGTTCTATATTAAGTGAAATCACACGAAATTCGCAGCTCAAGATTCATTCAGTCTATTTGATATTGGCGACTATTTCTAGTTTGTGCGACTGTTTAATTATATACTATTACGTATTTGACATCAACAGTATGAACCCAAACAGTGATATTTTAAAAGTGAAATATATATATATATATATATATATATATATATATATATATGTAATATATATTTTAATGTATCTGTAACACATATTATATATAAATTTTAGAATTCTGTACTCGATATAAACTTTAAGGATGGTAAATATCTCCTCCGTGGGCGCAATATGCTTAAAAATGAGTAAACTTATAGGGAATAGAACAAATATTTTATAAATGTTTGTTCTATTAGAACCATTCTAGAGATGTTCGTACCACTAGCGAACAAGCACGACTTCGTTACAATATGTCAGCTACCAATTTCTAACATTGCTATAAATCTGGCTCTGATTAATAGTATCAAATTGAACAGGAAATATTAAGAATACCTTGCACTTTGCGTTGATTTATTTCAAATTGAAGGTTCATGTGGCTAAATATAAGAGTTCGATGGTAGGTTGATTCTTAAATTTTTCATTCCGATTTTTACACAAATAAAAAAAAAATACATTTCCTTTTGTTTTTAAGCCCCATTCAACTCAGTCTAAATGATTAGGTTATTGTAAATAAAATAGCTGAGGTAAAAAGCGTACACCTAAATTATGTTAAGGCGATCATTTTCAATCATTCGTCACGTCACTTATCCTTATTCGATAATAAATGTTGTGAAATTTTAATCTAACAATAAATATAGACCGTACCCACTTTTTCATGAAATAACACTTATTTCCTTTTAGTAACCTTTTATATCCACTTTAAATACATTTGACCCCTTGAACCGCAATCTTTTAACCGTATCATTATGATCTTCTATGCAAGTCTGCTGGAAAATTTAAAACAATCTCATTCCATAATAATTCCACGGCAGACCAACTTTGAATTTAAGTGGAGCCTTCATTTCTAGTTTGGGATTTATCGACTTCCGGTGGAGAATTCGTGCGGTTGACCAATACGTGAACATTTTCACTTATATATACCAATGCCAATACCCTTACAGCATAAACAACTTCACGGGTTTATGCTGTAAGGGTATTGGCATCTGTAAAACTTACAAAAAGAAACGATTTCCATCACACGGGTGATTGTTATTTAGGTGATTTAGATATGTTTGTTATCTCAGTTGTTATTTTTGATAATTCCATTTTATTAGCTAAGCTAAACTTTTTTCACATTGAATAGGATTTTTGCTTTAAATAAATATAAGATTTATCAAATTTAATAATTAAGACATGATCACTACGTTGATAACGTTATTATTTTTACACTAAAACGAAGAGGGGTTATGAATTCCGACCATGTACCATTGCTTCTATGTTCCTAAGGGCTTCAAATGCATATGGTAAAATCTGTAGGTACCTAAGAATTATTAAAGACAATTTTTTGTGTTCATTCATTCACAATTAAATGAAACTAATTGATATAGTATTGTCTCTACTTTCTTAAAGATATTTACCACAACCTAGGTTTCGTTGTATTACAACATCTTCAGGTGGGTTATTAGCAAACCTAGGTTGTGGTAAATAATTTAAAGAAAGTAGAAATAATACTACATCATGTAGTTTCATTTAATTGTGAATAATTAATTTCTACAAAATTAACGCCAAATATATTCAATATTCATTCATTTATACAACCCATCGCATATCACAGTTCTGAAACTACTACAGTTTACTACATGCCTTTTATAATAATTTTGAGGCGTAATTCTATCTAAAGTCGAAATGTCGTGTGATAATTTCCTAGATATAAAAAAAATTGTTTCGTAAACAATTTTTTCCTTGACATTGCAACAGATTTCTTGAATTAATCATTTTGGAAATATTAAAATAATAGTAAAACGTTATAAAAGCTCTATCATACCAAAAAGTTTAAAAAATAATCAATAATTATTTAATTTAAAATTTGCGTCTGCCATTTTGCCTAGCTGCTGAAATTTATCTATGCCCTGTGCGTATATGACGAATTATTTTTAAGGGAAATACAAGTTTTATATCAAGGGCGGCGTTTTCGAAATCCGTGTACAAAGGTAAATTTTTGAAGTGAAAGTTCTTTAGATTATTGTGGGATGAAACAAAAATGCGTCACGGCAAATAAACAAGACACTATCTAATACTCTCTGTGGTCCGAGCATTCTACGTATATATGTCAGTATGTGTATTAATATGTGTGTATGCGCCTGGGCATTACAAAGCTTTAGTAAAAATCCAGTGCGGTGTATCATTTTGTGTATAATAAAAATTAAAAAAAATTAAAAACTTTTTGGGCTCCTCCGGGATCTGAACCTGGGACCTTTCGCACTCTAAGCGACAATCATATACCTAGACCAACAGGCCATTGTGATGACTGTTGAAATCTTGATATACATATGTAAACTCATTTTTGTTTAGATTAAAACGTTGAGCAAAATGTAAAATATTGCTTACAGCTTTAAAATTTTAGGAACTTATTAACTAATTGATTGATCAAAACAGCACTGCAACTTATCGAAATGCTATACTGGTTGCGTGATTCAAATAACATATATTTGTTATAGATATATAAGTAGAATAAACATATTATTCTTGTATCTTATAAACTTTTTTTTTTTGCTATTATTGTTTTTTATTTTTTTTTAATTTTTGTAATAGTGTAATTTAAATTTAATTATATTATATTGATATTTACAAGAGTGAAAATGCCCAATAAAAATCACCTTGCAATGAGATTTGTCTCTCATATGAAGCACACGTCATATTGATGTTAAATGTTAACGTATTTTTTTTTCTATTGGTTTTCTATTGCAAGCCAATCAAATCAGGTTAAAGTAGATAAGGAAATCTCAACGCGGGAGTCCAATTCGCCAATTTACCTTGGACTGTTCCATGCATATTGATGGGAAGCGAGAATTTCTTACGAGCGCTATATATTACGTATACATTACGGATCATACGTGAGGCATCACATAGCCTCTTATCAGATGGACAGCGGCCATCAGTCAGGGCGGGAAGGTTTACAATCAACGGGAGTGTGTGGTTTTTTCTGATATGTGGAGTGGTTGGATCTCTATATTTCAGAAAAATTTTGCATGAATTTACGTTATTTTGTGTACAAGGGTTAGAAATTGGATTCTTAAATGCTTCATTAAGCACCTACTCTTCCGGCGCCCCTTCACACTTCACTTCTGGCCATGTTCTTTTCAACAATTTATGTCCAGGTGTAAAGTTACATTACGCGAATTAAAAAAGTATAAGTAGCGCCATCTATTGGAGTACATCAGTATACTAAAAATGATGGAATTACTACGCATGCAGTAGCTATACCCTTATTTGTTATTGTATTTATGCAAAGTAATAAATTCCGAACCGATCATGATGAAATCGAAAGCTAAAGTCACTACAAATCAGCCCCCTTTTCTTCAAAAATATCTGTTTTTATCGAGAAACTAGTTTTTTCGTAATGCGTATTCAAACAAAACACACGAAAAGAGTAAAATTTCATTTCCAATATTTTTGTGTTCTATTAATTTTATCACGTCCTAATTCTCAAGTTTTATCACAAATAAAGATTTATTTTGTTAAAATATGTGATGAATTTTAATTTTATTCTTTGTGATTAAATTTCGCAAGAACATATAGATTTATATACTTTTTTGGATAAATTATTTCTTGCGTTAATTTTAATTTCTATTATTCTATAATTTTGATGCAACTTTTTTTTAAATATCATCAGCTCAAACGCCATGTCGCATACAAACTGCATATTTTAATTATTTTTTTAATGATTATTACTTATTTTTATAATATCAGTGGAGTTACTGAGAAAATAATAAAAGATAAGTCATTAAATAACTTTATCTTTACACGGTATTGACTGATTGACCAATTGCTTGATTTTGAAATCTTGTGAAAAACCAATATAATACTAGAAAAATATCAATTTGTCATGTATTCCTAAAAAAATTACTGTTTCTAAATATGTGGTACATCTGCACGTATATATTTTCTTGCATACACAGTAGGGTTGAAACAAAAAAAAAATTCACTAACGAATATATAATAGTACGGAAATGATAACGCTAGATTTGGAATGAAAATAATTTAGCAAAATAATGACTTTTCCAGCTCCCAACATTTATTTTAATATTTTAATTTTAATAATCTTTCGAATACAGGTAGTACCTATAACTTGAAAAATTGAAGGTGTTAAGTCTTTTAATTAAGCTGGATTTAAAAATAATTGTTTTTTCACCATATAGATATGTTGCTTCTATCTTTTATAGACGTTATAAAAATAATTTGGTTACCTGTTTCAATTTTACCAAGATAACTTTACATTTATAAATTCACTAAAAACCTTAAATTTGAATACTTTTCATATTTTTGACATGCATAGACTTGTATCTAGCGGAGGAAATGTGGTAAAAAAACATTAGTGAATATTTTTGGTTGCATTTTAGATCTCTTATGTGATGTTCGTCTAGTGGACTTTTTCAAAAAAGAATGTTTGAATTCCGAATTATGGACTTATGTATAAACTGATCTAAGGGGACAGAATTCGGAAAACATTTTATAAAATGTGTAGTATACCTGCTAGACAATTTACAAATACACCTTATGCATCCTTCACAATAGTAAAAATATCATGAAAATGTCATAAAGTTTAAGTAAATTTTGGCAACCTTTTCTTCAACATTATAAATTCAGCAGGTTCGGAGGTAGATGGAGGAAAATACTATTAATATTTAATATAAATTAATATATATGTGCATGTAATATTTTTTCAGTGAGACTTGCATATTTCCACATATATGTAGAATTCCGGATACACATCTTTACTGAGGGGTTAAACACCTTGATAATATTTTCGAAAATTTTACTTACAAAGCTGGAATACATTACTGTTTATTTAGTTATCACAAACCTACGTATATCGTTAAATAGCACGATAGTATACATTAATAAAACCATTGACTTAAGAAAAATTTATTTCATGGATCTTGTATTTGGGAACCTATGCTCAACTAAAACAAGACTCTAAATTGTTAATAATTTTACTGTAACTTTGATTAATATTATATTTATTTAAATCAAAAGGTAGTAACGTAACATATGTGTACCTCTAAAGTCGTTATTACCCAACCGCTCTAACTATTAAACTACACCTACAAAAGTCAAAGTATACATTATGGTATATGAAATAAGCTTGATAATATTTGGCGTTACGAACCGTTCGTGTACGAACCGGCTCGCACTTAGCCGACTTTTTTTAATCTATTTGGTGGTAATAAGGGCTGAGTAGTAAGAAAGGATAGTAAGCGTTGATGGAAATTGTTAAAAGTTTATCGAACGAGAAAGAATATGGCCTTATTTCTCTATAACTAAATTGGAATGCCATCCGTACAACTCTTATGAAAAAATCATCGTATTGGTTAAGTTATATGAGGTTTTTTTTGAAGTAAAACTTCTTTTACGCACGCTTGACTTGGGGAGTAAGCTGGTGAATGCGTGACGAGAGCCTTACAAAAAGTGTGATCGGGCTAGGCGAACGGAAGTTGAGAGGGAGATATAAGTTAGTGAAGACAGAAAGAGAGAGAGTTACGTTTCGTATATTACTGTAGAGACAAGAGAGAGAGGTGAGAGCACACATTTTCTTTCTCTCTTTCTCTCATTGCCAATGCATGAAATATATATTATATATATATTTATATATATATATATATATATATATATATATATATATATATATATATAACATTTTAAAGTTCATATTTTGTGAATTTGAAGTTTTACTGAAGTCGTGTGGTCTAAAGCATACTATTCAATTTCTATCTCATCTCAACTTCTGTTTTATGTAAATCTTCTAAAGTATATTACCAGACGTATAAACTTTAGAAGATTTACTACCTCTATTTACCTTCTTCTTTTATTCGAAAATATAAGTTTATAAGAGAACGAAACATAGTTTTCTCGAAAGAGCCCTTTGTTTCTCTCAAAAAATTAAAAAATAAGAAAATATTATTAAATGTTTTTTCCTATAGAATAATAAAAATATAAAAAGTCTTCACTATTAGTAGAAAAGACGACTTTTTTCAAATTTACTAGCATGAATTAGCTTTATGAATAGTTGTTGTGAGGGAAATAAAATTTGAAAAATATAAATTTTCTAAGTTATAACGTACATAGTATTATATACGGAAGGAAAATTAGAAGCTTACTATTGACAACTTCTACTGAAGGGTAAAAGTTGTGTGCATATGAGGCAAAAATATTTTATTCGTTCCTGTGAACATTCCCAATTTGAAACAGTTTAGAAACTACCTCCATCATTTAGAGCTTTCAATAAACCAAATATTTTTCATTGTTGAATGTGTTCAAAATATTTTTTTTTAAATCGGTGGCTTGATTATTTTTATTTTCTACGTAATATTAACTTTTATTTTACACTCTAAGTTATTTTATTTACAAACGTATGTAGTTTATTTTGAAAAGAGTTCTTTATGCAATTCTTTTAAAAACCTTTATGAATTTTAAAAATTTCAATTCTACAACAGCATGATTTCTAAAAAAGAAATCATAACAAAACTGTTAAAATTTCGAGAAAACAAAGCTTACTTTTGAGAACTCGTACAATTTATTCTCTGTATAACAAGATATTAAATATAAATATGTAAATAACCCTGTGAAAAAGTAAACATAGTGAAGTTTCAACAGCATCCTCAAGGCCTTCAGCTAAATGAGATTAAACATTGTTCGACGTTTCATCTCGACAACCAACCGTTTGCTTTAAAGGTACTTAATCTCGTGAACGTGAGTTGACTGAAGTAAAAATATCAAGAAAATGAAAAATGAAGCAGGAGAACCGGAGAGAAGCTTCAACGGATAGATAGGTGCTATTCACACCAAAAAACTTAATGAGATCATGACTTTAAATATTTTGTCAGGCTCTCTTCGTCTACAGTTGTCCCTCAATGCTCCGAGTCTTTTCAAATTTTACAGCTTCCGTAGATGTGTCTTTACGTCATCGTCCAATATTTTATCAGCCTTTACTTATGTTAGATATAGGAATGTATACTTCGTAGTATTTTATATGAAACTGCAAGCTTTTTATTCACTTCCAGGAGCACATAATTTTATTATAAACTCAGTCTGATCAAAATTACATTTATATTAAATAACCTTAAATATTTAATAAATTAGATTAAAATGGAAAATCAAATTGACAGTTGAATATGCATTCTACATTATTTTTCGTAACTATTCATCCAATTTAAATCTAGGTATTTGTCTCGGCGTGTTTATCTCGACATTGAGGTTTAATTTATTGCTTCTTTCTTTTGTAGTAATGAATCCAAATTATTATTAAAATATAATTAAATAGTTTTTAATTATTTCTATAAAGATATATTTTACACTGTATTTTAAGCTATTCCATATTTTTGAAGAGATGCTGAACAAATAAACCAGCGGTAGTTAGGAGGTCGTCACTTGTGATGACCTCTCGAAAAATTATATTGCCATATTTCATTTATACATTTCAGATTGCACTTAATAATAAGATAAGAGGTTACAGGCGACATCGCTTATTTGCACGTAACTACGTTAGTAAGCCATTACTATCTGTTTAGTTACTAGCGAAAAAAAAAATTTCATAAATATTCAGTTTACTACGGTAGGGAAAATGTAATTGAAATTTGTTTATTAATTTTTAAGCAATATGCATTTAAATAAACAAAATATACTGCTTCCTCAACAGCCTCGTCCAAATCATTCAATGCTTCCTATCCTTATTTAAATTCGCTAAACTGTAAAATTCTAAGAAAATTTATGTAATAGTATTAGTGTGACAGACGAGCAGATAAATAAAAATTTCATAAACTATGATGTTCTTGTTAAACTTATTTGTAACTTCTAAATTAATTTTATGAACAAATTTTTTTTTTCATTATCCAAAAATATATCATAAAGACTATTTTCCTACCCTTTTTGAAAATTAAATAAAATTTTCTTGAAATAATTGTTACTTTAACAACTATTTGAATAATTGAATAATACACTGTACGGTTTGACGCCAGCCCTTAGACAAGTTTACTTCCAAATTATTCACTACATCCGTCTATTTTTACACCATCGCATCGCGCGAGGGAAATGAGCAGCTTGCCTCACCTTTGTTACCGGTGAAGAAAAACGGATATAATATTTAGACGAAAAACTCACGATGTTGTATGAACAAAGATTTTATTTCATAATGAATGAAAAGAAGTGTTTTGAAGATTTTCGCCTTTGCCCGCCATTTTACCGGCCTTTTTTCCGATTTTTTTTCGGTCGAGGCCTGCTCACCTCCGTGCCCGATGGCGACTTATATTAATACTGAGCAAGAAATCTTGAATATTAAATTAACTGCCAAGAAATCACAGAAAAGTTTCGAATATTTAATAAATTATACTTCGAACATAATCGGAAATTTTCAATAGTTTATAGGAGTAAAAAATAGTATTAGATTTTTATTTATCTTAAATTAACAATAAGCCATTGACATTTTCGTGTACGACTAACATAATCAACTCGCTTATTATCACTAGTTACTAATTGTTTCAACCAATCTAGCTGAAATTTTACGCAGCGATTAGGTGACAAATTGAAGTCAGCAACATTATGGACTTAATTACTCGCATATTTCAGTTTTGGTTGAGAACAGTTGGGTTATTGAATATGTTGAGCACCTTATGTTTTGGTTGGTTGCTTGAAAGTTAATTTAATTTAAACTGTTATGTTATTGATAAATAAATGGATTTAATTTCATATAATACAAATCAGCAAAGTGTTTTGCTTAATTATTTATGTATTTATTCATAAAAACACCAAGTACAACTCACAGGCCCTAGACACGTAAAAACATTAAAAGTAAAATAGTTTAAAGTATATTTAAAATAAAACACAATTAAAGGAACAGAAAGAAATACATTGATTCAAATTAAACACAAAACTATTTATTATCCGATGTGAACTATCAGTCAACTCCATAATCGCATTTCTAAAGCGGTCAATGGAGCAGAAAAATATCTAGATTTGACCTCTCGCAATGAGACATTAATGTTGAATAATATTCGTGGTCACTCTAGGCAGATGAAATAAACTATGACTTCATCCTCTCACAGAACAGACTGAAGCGTAAAGGGTTAGCAAACCTAAAACCGAGGGGCTATTAACATAATTATTTTATTGCATATTTCAGTTTTTATTCAATCGTTGGTCCAAGGTTTTTGCTATGAAGGTGCCGTTTATTTTGAATATTATATTGATGATATTTATACTTGTTTATAGTTTTGACCTATCCTCAAGTACTTAAGTGGAGGCTTGTTATACTTAAATACTTCATTTTATCCGAATTATACATTTCCTCAAAGGAATATATTGCCTTACATTGTTCTAAGTTTGATTTTACCCTAGTCCTTTAAATACAGCGCGAGAGTACAAACAAAGTGTCATGTTCGATCAACCCTTTACACGGTTCAGGTGGAAAATTATTTAAACATAAATTGTGCACATGAAATTACTGATATCCAGAAGTAAACTTATTTATCTTAATCCCTGTGCCTTAATTTTTCAATTAAGTATATAGACAATTATACACGAAATGCGCAAACTATGAAAATTATCATTATTTAGTTGTTGACATGTTACTTTGTGTCAATAAATCAAAAGAGAGGGGCTTAAACCTTACGAGTCCCAAAAATAATATATTAATAAATCTTAAAGAACTTTAAAATTTTCTTCCGCTTCAAACCAAAGTGCACATTTCTCAAGCTCTTTGTACGTAGTAATAATAATCTATTTTCGTATTTTAAAATTGCATAGTTAATTGGGAATTAAATTGAGTAATTATATTTACGTATAAAAATAATGCCCACATGTTTCTTTTGCAGTCCAGTGATATTTTTGCAGGTGGGAGTACCAAAAGCAGGCATTTTAAGCGATGTTGTCACGTACAAACCACACGACCGTACAATCCTATGTCCTAGATTGCACTGATAGCCGCATTTTGATACTACGCATTTTATGCGTCGTTTTTGAACACATCGGTGTGCGTATTCTCGCCATCTGGAGTACTCATTATTCTAAGGGGTGCAGTTAATTACTAAAATATATTAAAATCGAAACTCTGAGGAAATATATGAAATCATGAAGTTGCAATGTCAAAAGCCACAGTTGAAGCTTTTATATGTATTGCATTACGTTAATGGTTCTTTACGATATTATAACCAACAGTTAATTCGGAAGATGATATCGTAATTTCCGGGCAATTAGCGTGTGCTGATGAATTATTTGATTAGGGTAAGATAAAAGTTTTCTATTTTATTTAGTAAAATATTTAATTTCGTTCAAAATATAGGTAGTAGTCTTATTAAAACAATACAGTGCAAACTACTAAATCAGAGAAAATGTATTTTGTTTGTTGTTTAAACTGTTTTGCTAGTATTTCACTTTATTGCGCTTGCGAGTGAGTGTGCGTGCGTGCGTGTGTGAATTAAAATGATTTTACGAAATAACGAAATCAAAAGTAAAAACGCATGACTACCGCAGTTAATTGCTAGCCTTGTGGGAATTTTATTCTGTTTCAATCTCGTTGCTAAGTTTTTCTTGGTATAATGTAGCAAATATGTTTATACAGATTATATAATTGTGCAATTTATAATATCCTCTAGAATTCTTAGTTTTTTGTCATAGAATGAAAAAGAATTACTTTTTTTGAACTAATTTCTATCTTTTAGAAGAACTATCTAATTTAAAGCGCTCTCCTCATCAATTAACATATCGTTATTGACCTTAAATTTTATAAAATATGTGCAGACAACAAAAATATGTAAAATTTTAATATTTGCTTAAACATTTACTAACTATTTTGTGAACTGGCTTTATTAGGCCACGATTGCCGAATAATTTATTAAATAATCCTTACTTTATATCTTTTAAATATAACTCAGGAGAATAAAAAAATATATTTTCTCTCCTAAAATAGCCATAATACCGAGTCATGCCACTCATTAGTAGGTGAATATTAAGAATTGACAAAATAAAAGTTACCAGTCGTACAAAAACGAAATAATGACATGGCTGAATTTCCATTATTTCCAATTTAAATTTTTAGAAAGTACGCATTTATCAAGAATTAATCACACAATATTCCCGCATCACTCCCGTCAAAATTCAACGCGATTAAAAGAATAGGCAAACATCATTTAAAGGGTAGACGAATATTAATCTGATAAAATTGAGAAATACCCTATTTACTGAGTATAACTTTCATAGATATCTAAACATGAATTTAAATTTTATAGAGATAGATTATATTAAATCGATTATAGAGATGTAACTAACTGTCATCTCTTATCATTGCTCCTATCGGTGCGGCGGGTTTTGGTAGCAGTTACGCTCGTAGATAATAACCAAAAGTTGAAATATGATCCAGTCAAGAGTTTATGGGATGCGAAAACGTTCCTTACAGTGAAATATTTACCTCAAGAAAGCAAAAAATATTCGTAGATAGGTCAAAGGGACCGACGGTTAACAGCCAATACAGATTTAAGTATCAAGATAAACCTTAACAAATAAACTTAAAACTAATTTTGTGTAGAGTAAATGCTGTGGATTAAAATATTGGTATGTTGTAATTTATATTTTCCTATTAACAATTAGTGACGTCGTCCCATCACGTCGATGTGCCATTCACCAAAATTTACGCACCATTTTTGGTTTTCGTTTACTGATGGATTACTATAAACAAGTGAAGCATAAAATAGTAGTGTTTTTTATGGTTCAGAAAAATCTTATTCATTTAATAATTGAAATATTTACCTACGTACACAATGACCACCTGTAAAGTTAAGTCCTGTAATATATATTCGTTGTGACAGGCTGAAGATCTTATAGGGGTTCCGTTTTTCCTACTGAGGTAATGTACTTTAAAAATATTTACTTATCAGATACAAAATATAATGATCACTTTTTGATAAAATTGATGTAATTTTTATAGGCACACCAGTATTGAAGTATTTCCGGTAAAGAAGAGGTAAGAATATGTGCTACTGAAGTAAGTTAACAAACTGACAGCTATTAAAATAGAGAAATGAATCAATGACAAGGCTTTATATAATTAACAAACCTATACTGAATATTTTTAGTATAAAAATAAATCGTAACAATGTTATATTTACCCTTTTGAACACCGTGTTTACTATTTTAGTTAGATGCTTATTTATGATCCTTACCTCGACTTTGCGGACTGGATTCTCTGGAGTGTGTTACTTTCCTAAAAATATACTTTTTTGCAGATAAAAGTTAAAAGGGTGTTTACATTAACTAAAGTCGGAGCTTTTGAGATTTATCGTAATATTAACCCTTATTAATGTTTCAGTATTTGTTAAACTAGCAAGTGGATTTCAGTTGATTATGTTTCTGAGTGATATTTTTAAAGTATCTTTCTATATATACATTTATATGGTGAAAATAATAGTAAGTAATGTTTGTGATAGTCAGACTTAAAAGGTATAAGGATATATATATATATATATATATATATATATATATATATATATATATATCCTTATACCTTTTAAGTCTGACTATCACAAACATTACTATTATTTTCATATATATATATATATATATAATATAAGGACTGTAAAGGCAGATAGGTACATTGCTATAGGTAGTTTACAAAAGCTTGATATTAAATCTATTACGTAGTAAGTAAGTATATAAACTACTATGAATTAACTATATTACAATCATACTATACTATCATACTATTTTGTCCAGCCCACGAAATGTCTAGCCCACTTCCATTTTAGATTTTGTGCGTGATTTAGTGCACCTATTGTTTTTGTTCTGGATTAAGTTCCAGTCAGTGTGCCTTATTTTTTGGATTTTCCTTATGTTCAACATACTACGCTCCATATTTCTTTGACACGTCACAACTTTATTTTTGATTTTATTTCTAAACCTCCAGATTTGACAAGTGTAGGTTAGGCATGGGATGAGACAAGCGTCCATAACTTTCTTTTTAAAGTTTATAGGTATATCACTTTTAAATAGTCCTCTATAACTCCAGTATTTTGTCCATGTATTTATAACTCTGCTCTGTACTTCTAGCTCATTGCTATTTTGGCCGAAACTAACTTGTTTTCCAAAGTAGACGTATTGGTCAACGTAATATAGTGCTTTTCCGTCTAACTTTACGTCTTTTTTAATGTGGTTTGACATAAGTTTGGTTATATATATATATATATATATATATATATATATTTATATATATATATACATATATATATATATATATATATATATATACACATGTATCATATGTGAACACCTTTCAAAAGTTAAGAAGCAATGTAGGTATTATTAAGAAAAAAATTAGATTTATAAACTACAGAATAAAATATTTCTTTTTTGAGTTATTTTTTAAAGCTTACAATCATTGTAAACTTGTTTAATATTTAAAAAAATGTTAAAGTTTATATTATTTCGTACACCATATTCAATACTTAGTAAAGTGTCAAAAATTAAACCTAAAAAACCCCCATTTAGACAATGTCTATGAATATTCGTTAAAATGAAAATATTTGCTAAAGATAATAATGAACATAAATAGAGAAAGCTTAAATGTTTAATTTATTTGATACCGCTTTTACTGCAACATTAAGACTTATGTTTATATTGCAGTAAAAGCGTTATTTTTATAAAAAACTATTTCATCAAGTAAGCCCCAGTTGAGAAATATAACTGCAATAATTAGTCACAAGACCGATGGCCAAAAATTATAATAACATATTTGGCAATATTAATTACAGAGAATGACAATTTTACTGCTTGAATTTATAAAATTATGAAATGGTGACCACACTTACATTCATAACAATACATACCTTACGTATAAATCTCAGATTGTCATGAACCGGAAACTTGATCTTTCCAGTTCAGAAAACTATGCAGGCTTAAAGTTGCGACACAAATAAAGGAAAATACCATAAATGCTACGGAAATAAACACACAGATATTGGATGGCAGCTGGCATTTAGCATGATATTTGCGAGATATATCTAACTGAATGGAGTTTTTCTGAGGGTTTTACTATTGTGTATATTATCACATTAGCCATTTAGCTTGATTTAATTATATAATCACCAATTCACTCATTGTTACTAAATATGATTAATTGACTGAATTTATTGATTAATCTAATATCAAAATAAGTGATTGTAAACTTTAATATGGCGAAAAATTCTAATGTTATTAGCACGAATATATGAAATAAGATTTAATATTTTAATAATTTATTTCCGGAATGATTCTGTAGAATAATTATAAAGCCTAGATAACCATAATCAGTGATTTTCCATTTCCCGTTTCAACATCATTCAATAATAATTTTCATAGTTTTATTTTCTAGTCCGTTTTTACATTTTGGGGAAAATGAAAAGGTGAAGCAAGAAAAACAAAATGGTAATGAATGAAACGAGCGCGGGGAGAGGAGAAATAGGAGAATATAATTCTTTAAGAGTGTAAACCTGATTTTTAATATTGGGATCTAAGGAATCGTATACTCGTCAATAGGAAAGAGATATTCCAAAAAAATACGATATTTAAAAATGAGAAAAATACATAAGTTTTCTGAATGCAAACGTATTATATCTATATAACATATGTATGTATGTGTACATATATATATATATATATATATATATATATATATATATATATATATATGTATGTATATATATATATATATATATATGTATATATGTATATATATATATATATATATATATATATATATATATATAAGGCAATTTGTTCGAAATTATTAAATTCAAATATCGAATATATTTGGCGTTAATTTTGTAGAAATTAATTATTCACAATTAAATGAAATTACGTGATGTAGTATTATTTCTTTGTTCTTTACCACGACCTAGGTTTCATTGTATTACAACATCTTCAGGTGGGCTATTAACAAAGATGGGCTATTATATTTGCTAATAACCCATCTGACGATGTTGTAATACAACGAAACCTAGGTCGTAGAAATAACACTATATCACGTAGTTTCATTTAATTGTGTTATTAAATTCAATTAAACAACTGCGTTACTCTGAAAACAAAGTTTGTTTATTTTAGTACAAATATATGCACGTTAATAATTACACAGTTTAATTTAAATAGGACTATACTATCTAAAAACAAAGAAACGACATTTAAGGTTTATGATTTAAATTGTCAATTCCTTTTGATACAATTCTTTTAATATAACCAAACAATCTGAATAACAACGTGAGTTCCGCCGACTAAAAATAATCTGCTTTGCTGTCCGAGTTGGCCGCTCTTACTCACAGCGCCAGTACAGCGCATTTCTGTTTACCGAGAGAAATGCGCTGTACCAATTAAAGAAATATAGTCTCCTACCATGAGTTTAAATTTATTACTCGATCCTTCAAAAGTTTACGTCATATCATTACGACCTACAATTTATACCTCTAGCCTAGATAGAGGTGATAACCACTTAGAAAATTTCTACTTAAATAAATATAAACATCCAAGTGTGTAATTTTTGTCATAATAACGTGAACAAAATTTTGTCTCGAGTTTTTCTTTGGTTTTTTATGTCGGTATTGGTAAGAGTTTTGTGATATGAAAGAGATTCGACTCTGACTTCTTATGACTTGTATCAATTCTATAAATTGTATTTGATATTTTTTTTAATAAACTTAAATAGACCAATCTTTAGCTCATCTAACTTATTTCTGTTTACTTTGTTCTCATTCTCTACGTATACCGTATCCTCTGTATTAAAACTTAATTGAGTTCTACATTTATCAGACATGTGTTTGGTGTAGTTCTGTGATTGTATTGAATTTTCAAATGCTATTTTCGTGTCTCTGATTCATTCTGCTTCTTCATTACTTCTGTTTTATCTTTTTTTAGTTGAGTTGGAAAAAAAACATCTGTACCATATAACAGATATTTTGGTGCTAAGCCAGTAACTGTATGTTCTGTATTATTATATTTATCTACGCAGTTATGAGCAATTGTCATCCGTGCCATTTTATAACTTTTTTCGTTTATTTTAGTTGTAATTTTGTTTACAAGCGTTTCATTTAGTTTTTCATTTAAGCCGTTAGAAAACGGGTCATTTATTGCAGTAAATACCATTGGTATTGATTTTACAAATAAAAATGTTTTGAATTCTTTGGAAATAATTCCCGTATATTGATCAGTGAGAAGTATTCCAATTGTAGAAGAACATGTTACGTTATTGATTAGTTTAACAAAATAATTAGCACTTTGGGTTTTTGAGGTAAGAATGGAAGCACATCGTTTAAAGTGGTCTACTAAAAGGTGTAAATATATCTTTGTTGATCGTGAGCCTCCAAAACCTCCAATTGTGTTTATCGAGATTATTTCAAAAGGTTTTGCGGCGGGACCTGAATGTGACATTAGACCACACTTATCTTATCCTCATATTTTATTTTTTATATATGTGTCACAACTTTTCCAATGTGTTTTAATATTTATTATTAAATTTCTTGTTGTATATGACGGACTAATTTTGTTTTTCCATTTGTTTTAGACCTATATGACACATATTTTCATGTATATATTTCATAAGTTTCTTACTGAAGTCTTCCGATAAAATCATTGCTTCACGTTCTCTAACCTTTTTATAGTAAACATTGTGTCTTGATATTAATTTTAATTTATTATTTTCTATCTGCATTGTTTTCTTGATCTGTAATAAGGTCGTCCAATCTTATCAAGTTAAAAATTTTTAATTGCTCATCTGCGTCCTCATCAGCTTCCAATATTTGGTTCCTGCTTAAACAATCTGCCTCTGTATTTTCTCTTCCTGGAGCAAGTTTTTGCTTTAAAATCATACTGTGATAAGTAATATTTTAATTCTCCTAACTCATTATCTATCCTAGACTTAATATTTAAATTTTCGAAAAGTTTATGGTCTGAAAATACTGTAAACGATTGACCTATTAGCCAGTATTGCTAGTATCATACTTCTTCTTTAATGAATCTTTAAGATGAATCTGTATGAATATTTATTGGCAAATTCTGACCAAATATTTCTAAAGTTGGCTGTGAGCACAATAATATTTTTGTCTCCAAAAGATTTTTGACAATCTGCAGACCAAGAAATTTGTTTTTTATTTCTAAGTAAATTCTGAAAAGGTTTTAAAATTACTGCATTTTTTGGTGTATACTCATGAAAGAAATTTCCCAAAAACTGTCTTATATTTTTCTGAGCTTTTCGTATTGGAAAAAAATTTATTGAAATTAATTATCCAGTACGAGACTGGCCATACTATTATATATATTATTTTATATTATATGACCGAGATATTTAACTGAATCTGAAGTAAATGTACATTTTGTGACTTTTAGTTTAAAAATTTCCCTTTTTATAGCTTCTTATAATTGTGTTAAATGGTTAATTTGCCCAGAAAAAGTTTTAGAAAAAATAAGTATATCATCTATATAGTTTATCGCGAAATTCGTAAGCTTGTACTTTCTTAAAATGTTACCTAGTATCCTTCGAAAAATAGCTGGTGATGTTTTCAAACCAAAAGGTAAACATATTCATGGATAATGTCCTTCCTATATTGCAAATTTTCCTATTTTCAATTCGTAGCGGAATTGACTAGAATGCTGAATTGATACCTAGTGTAAAATATGTTGAGTTTCTTGTCTTGACAATTATATATATATATATATATATATATATATATATATATATATATATATATCACGAGGTCATCACTATGTCATCGATATCACTATGGCATCGATCAACGGGAATGGTTGAGCTTGAGATATTACTATTTTATTTAGATCTATGAAATCTACATAAAATTTTGACAGTTTCATGTCTTCTTTCTTGAAAACCAAAGTTACTGGTGCCGCAAATGGACTATAAGATTCCTCTATAAGATTTTTGTCAATTAACTTTGCTATTTGGTCTTCTATTTTTTTTTGTTTTCAATTAAACATTTGTAATCCCTTTTACTACAATAATTGTCCATGAATAGATCAATACGTGCTTCATATTCTTTGACCGTGTCAAAGAACCGCGTCTTTTGCACAGACTGATTAGTAATCATAAATTAGTTTATATATTTCTGACTTTTGTTGAGTATTTAAGTTTCTCATATTTATTTTGAAATCTTCTTCCTTTATGTGTTCATTAAAATGTATTGAGCATTGATTTGTTTCATTTATCACCTCTTTAAGAGTATTGTTTTTATCATCATCCTTATTCATAGGATCAATCTTTTCTTCTATTTTTATTTCTTCTCTTTTTTGAGTGGTTATAAAATTTTTATTTTGAACCAATTAAAATTGTTTTATGGTATTCAGTCCAATTAGAAACTTGTTTTTGAATTCTTCTCCACCAATGATATAAACATCGGTTTTTCTTTCTAAATTCAAAATGTATAAACATTTTGAATTTTGAATTTGTAATAGTTGTTAAACCGTTTGTCTTTTTAACACCATTAATTATGATTAAATTATAACTTTTTGAATCATCATCTCCTTTTTCTTCCAGTCTTATTAATTTAAAATTAATTACAGAAAGGTTTGAACCTGAATCACATATCCGAAATGTCTCCAATTGCCTTTTCAATAATAGTTTGACTTTAATTAATGGTGTTATTATTCATTTTTTTTAATCATTGTTTTTTAGTTCAACATCAATCACTAAATTTTCCACGACTTTAACACTTCTTCTTCCTGTTTGAACCAGTATTTTTCTTCAGGATGAAAGCGAATACCTTTATTTAAATTTTCACAAGATTTACGCGGTTTTATTTTTTCAGTCTTTCCTTTATAATCATTTGTATTTTTTTTCTTACTTAAGTTCTTTTTGTTTGCCAAATGTTCATGCTTTCCAATTACATTGTGGATGCTTGCAGTTGATTTTATGGTTTCTTTACTTATTTTATCCATTATGTAATCTTTTAATCCCATTACAATAAGATTTTTGACCTGTAATAACAGTCTTTTCTTTTTTGTGGCATGTTCCACTAACGAGGCAGCTTGATATATAAATGTAAACATATTTGACTTGGGACCACCCCTTATTTCCACATGTTTCACAAGTTATCATTTCATACTGATCGTTCCAAATTTACTGTCAGTTTTATTAACATACTGCTATTCCAATCTAAGCATTGCTTTTCTAGAAGATATTTTAAAATCTCAATTTTCTCTTCGTCTTATGGAATCTTGAATCTTCCACATTCTCTCTCAAATTCACTAATCTATTGGTCAGCATTCGATGTTTTATTTGGAATTTTTTCTAACAAAAACCTTTCGGTCGTTTTTCCTAGATTTTTATTTTCTGGAGCAGCACTATTAGTGTTTTCGTGTAAGGGTACTGTCGTTTCTATAATTCTATCTAAAATTGGTCAACAAAGTGTAAATTTGTACCTTTATCTAAATATATTTTCCTCAAGTCCGTATTTAGAGGAATCCATGTTTTACGTGTTTGATGTCTTTTTTAGCGAATTTCTGATTTTCGTAAATACGTCTGACGACGATATGGCAGTGTGCTTTTTGCCAGCTTTAGGTCATCTGGGACATAAAAAACACGTCCGTCGGGTGTCTCAATAGAAGTTATGTAAATTATATTTGTTTTTCCGGCGGTTTACCCCAGTACTACAAATTTAAATCGTAGTTTTTCCATTTTTAATTGATATTAACTAGAAATATCGTTTCATAAGGCAATTTCTTCGAACTTATTATGAATTGTAAAATACAATTAAACTATTACCTTGCTAAAACAAAGTTTGTTTATTTTAGTACTAGTAGTACACATAAGTACTAAACTACCTGAAAACAAATAAAATGACATTTTATTATTTAAATTTCTAATTCCTTTTTATACAATTAATTTAATACCAACAAACAATTTGAGTAACAATGTGAGTTCTGTCAAAAAACATAATATGCCATGACTAAATTCGCCGTTAATACTCACAGCGCCATCTATGGGGTACATAAGCACATGGTCAATGTTCGATAGAAGAGCGCTGCACCAATAACAATGAAAATAGTTTCTTTACAAATATAATTGGAAGATGACGATTTACAAATGAAACGAACAAAATGTAAACAAGAAAACAAAGTATGAAGGGAATATAGTGTAAAAATGAAGTTAAGTGTCATTCCGATCTATGTATATATACATATATATATTTATACATATATATACATACCTTTAATTCCTCTTTTCCATAGTAATTTCCTTTGTTATAATGAAATATACAAAAGTAATTAATTTTCAGAGAAAGTTGCTTTTGACAAATATCATATCATTATAAAATAAATTGTTTCTCAGTAATAAAAGTGAAAATCAATAAACGATGTTTTCAGTACGAAAAGGAAAAAAAAAATCCTTTATTGATTAATTAACACTGCTTAATTTGGTACGCCTAGAATCGGAAAAAAACAATTTCCTTAATGCAATTTATTATTTGAGTTTAGTACTACTCATAATGATGTTTTATAAGAATAGTGTGACTTATATATTAAAGCACTTTACAAACCACGTGAGAAAGTGAGACAGACACAACTCTGCTTCTCAATTCTAGAGATCTGTATTTCAAAAAGAGGAACCCTTATAAGATGTACTGTTACATACTTTAAGCAGATATACATTTTACCAATCTGATATTATTTAAATTTCAAAAAGAAAAAAAATATATTATAGTGAAACTGAATTTAATTTGTTATTGTCCAACTGGAAACTTATAGTAAGCAATAATCCGAAATAATGATTTTTAACGCGTTTTCGCTGTTAAAAAACTAAACAAAATACAACATATAATATTTTTAAAACCATAGGAACAGAATTTGATAGGATATTTTGAAATTTTTATTATATTCACTTTTCTTATTTATTATACTCAAAATGTTTAAAAAAGACTATAATTTAGGTTATAAAAAGAACGTTTTGGTTTGTCTCTTTGATATATAACAATTTAGTTAAACTAATAATTTCTTATGTTATTACAAATACATACTACTCATGAACGTGACTTGCACTAGTCTAAAATTTTATTTTCAAATTATTTATTATTCAAATAACGCAGGTAAAAAGCTCTCTCCAATCACATTGTGGATAAAACTTGAATAGAGCTTTAGGACACTTTTAACGGTTGCTACTTACCGTTACGGAGAGCTTTCTCGCTCCGAAACGCCTCGTTTGGCATTTCAGTTGCGCCGCCGTTAAGGTTGTGATATTGAAATCGGAAAACCATTTAGGTTATTTGTTCATCTAACGTAATGGTATATTTATTACAATAAACTCCAAAAAGCTTTTGTGTGTCACCTGTTTATCGATTAAGCCTACAACATCGTCGTTGTAGATAGGACTACACTGAAATATACGATCTAAAATAATTAGATTAAATATAATTTTCGAAATATTAACAAGGCTAGGTTAAGGAGGATTAATTTTTATTTGGTTTTCCAAATTGTTACGTAAATTTGAGAGAATGCCTAAAAAAATGTAATTATTTAAAAAACGCAACTTGTTTTCCTATTAAATAAAAATTAATAAGGGAGGAAATTTCAGATTGATAAAAATTTGTTTGTGAAAATCTTTGGTTCTTATACAGAGGCATTCACTTCATGATCAGAGTTGTTTTTTTTTTCTACTTCATAATTTGGTTTTGATTATATTAATGATTAGCATGTTATGTTTTTAGAATAATAAATATAATAAAGTCATTGGTTATCTAAGAGCCTATTTATAATTTTTGCTATGTGTAACGATTTCCTGATTTATGTAACATTTAAATCGTTTCTGGCTCGTCAGTTTTAATTAAATATTGCAAATATATAAATTTTAAATAGAATTAAAAATTTTCTAATTTTAAATTGCATTTATAATAATAATTGCATTGATGTTATATGATACATATTAGTTCAGTGGATCAGGAACAATGCGAGATTATTACTTTAAAATACAATAACATGTGCGTATTTTACTAAATTACTCTCAAATTAAATATTAAACACTAACTGTTTACACTTGTAGTCATACACTGACTATGGAGAGTAATATAGGCATATTATATTAAATGTGAGCCAAGTTTACCGACTCAGCCTCAACGACTGGCGGCTATTCAGCGTCATCGACCCGAACGTGACGGCTCAGTTTTGTTCACTGCTCAGAAAAAGTGAGCAGCGAATAGTGCGTTTAAACAAATTTTCACTTCTATAAATCTCTTAAAATATAAATACGATACCTGTCATGACTTAAATCTATATAATGAAACCTGGAAATACAAAATTTACTTACTAAAATATTGCAAAAAAATCTAAATAATAAAACCTGGAAATATAAAACTTACTTACAAAAATATTGCAAAATTACACGATAAACATTCTTAGGCCTTTACTTGCTAAGAATTTTTTTCTGCGTAAGTCAATTGATCAAAAATAAATTTAGTTCCTTTGTAATAAATATGAAACAAAAGCTATAACAAAGAAATCATATATACAAACGGAAAAAAAAATATTTTGAAACATTCTAAACGCAAATTGTAATATTATTTTACCACTTTGCAATACTTGTTTGAGGATTTAAGAAGAACTTCAATGAAATAAATGTGGAAAATCTTCTTATAAACATTCACGCAGGGTTTAAGTTCTTTATATGTTTCCCTGCTTCCTAATCTTGCCATTCCGTATTATTAAATTGTATTGGTAAATACGGCATGGCAAGCCGTATTTACGCAATAAGTATTGGTAAATACGGCTTGCCGTGCCGTATTTACCAATACTTGTTTAGCGCTTTACTCAATTATGTTTATTTATTTAGTACAAGACTTACCGCTTGTTCACTTCCCTAACATAGCATACTTTTAATTAAGAGGGAATTAATTTTCGTTAATATTTTTGTTGTTTATATTTTTCACCACTTATATTTTATTTCAAAGCGAAAAGCTTTCTTTATTATAAAAATATTAAAAAAAATTGTAATAATATTTATTGACAGATGAATTAATAAGAGAGTATTTGCTTATATTAATTAGCTTTATCGAAATTAAATATCTTCCATCTTACAGTCATTAGATATTCCAGAACTATTTAGAATAAATAAATAAATCTCTCCTATAAATTTAGTTTTAATAAATCATAATTTCTTTCATTTCGTAATTTTTTACTTATATTTTATCCATCCGAGAATTTTTTAATTGTATAACATCAAAAGACTACTATAACGAGTTCCAAATTAAATAAACTCCTCATATTATTTTTAAGGTAAATTATAAGTCATGCCATAATTGCAATTTAAATCTATAAAATCTTTGAAGTTAAATTTTATTTCAATCACGAACATGAAAAAAAATAGGATATGCTTTCCAAGCTGAGTGCAAACTTAAATCAAGTAGAGAAGGCTAATGAATTCTCATACCATTAAAAAATAACAGATATTAAATAAAATATGAGAAAATGGATAAAAAGGTCAATAAACTTAATTAAAGGTAAACTACATTATGAAAATGAGCATTGTATACTCTATGGATAGTACAAAACATAAGTAAAATTTCTATTGTATTTTTGAGAAATTGTTAGATACGATGTTAAGTTTTTATAGATCCGTTATTTTGTTATTATATCTGCAGACGTATCATTGAATTTAATAATGAAAATAATTAGATTTTAATGAACATATACTTGGATATTATTAACACTCACTTAAATATTACTTTTCATTCATTCTTGACATTTTATTTCAGTATTATACGATTAAAACAAATAATGCCGCAAATTATTGTAATTTAAAGTGTTTACTAACAAAAAACAAACTTTAAAATTTTGCCGTAAGGTTTGCTATTTTAAAATATTATTTTTAAAACTGTTAGAAATTGATCGAATGATTTCACGAAAACAGCATTATACGCCACGATGGAATTAAATATTAGCGTTTCATTTCTCCACACCAAAGACGTTTCACTTAACATTTTCACGTATTATGAAAGTGACTATTGACAATTTAACTGTAGAGTTGTAAAAAACTTTTCAGTAGAATTTTTAACTTCATTGATAATTTCTTACGTAATTAAATCCACCAGCTTCAAATTAAAAATACAACAAACCAAAATATGTAAAAAATATTTTGGAGCTTAACCGTTATTGGCTAACAAAACAACCGTAAAATTAATTTAGTTCTTTATCCCTTTCACAACCTGTCTAATGACCTTAATTTTAACTCTAATGTCTCTTTGAAACGAAGGTATAAATACCATTTTACTGTCAAACAATCGCTAAATTTCTTAACAATCCAAATACAAACTCTGCTATCCTAATATAATTATTCTATCCCACGAATTAATTGTTCACATAGCCTATATAATACTGGTAATTTTCCTATAAAATACGTCTTTTATATTTGTATTTCTTACAGATTTATTAAAAATATAGTTACCTAATTTTTTCTTCACGATTTCAAACTATTCACTTAACTTTAACTATTTGTTTTCAATTTATTGATTATGTATCCCTAATGTAAGCATGAAATGTGGACTATTTTATTTTCCACAGAACTTCTTTAAGATATAAAATTCTTCTAATTCTAAAATTAAACCTAGATATTTCAATTTAAAAGTAATAAATTGATATTTGTTTTTCCGCCCAAAAATTAGTACATAAATATAATTCATCTTTGTTATAATATACCAGGTTTGGTATCTTGACCACTGCACACTGTAGAAGGCACTGTATTGTGCTTACTCTGGACTGGTTGAAAACGCTGAAATCTAGATGCAAACCGGAACATTGACACTGACACAATTTTATTGAATTTGCAACGTCTCGAATACGAGATTTGATTCCTAATTTTTAATAGGACGTATTGCTAAAAGCGCAATCTCTTCCAGGTAACTATATATGAGGGACTTAATTGAAAAAAGTAACGTAAATAATAATACTATTAAAAAAAAATTGGCCTAAAATTGGCTTAATTTTGGAGGATAAAATGAAAAAGCTAGGCTAAAGAGATAAGAATATAAATGCACCTGTATTGTTAGAAAATATAGCACTGTAATATTGGCAGATATATGATATTTTCATATAATTTTACGGAGCATGTATGAACGCATTTCTGACGTTGATATCCAATGAGTTCCATAACTTGACCGTATAAATTATGAAGAATAAATCATAAAATGACAAATCGAATTAAAGATATGGAGCAGTTGTGTGTTTTTTTAATCTGAGGTTCAAAGACTTTTTAACATTTTATAAAGCAGCAAGAGAATATGAACGGTCCGCCAATCACGAATTGCCAACTTATAAAACCATGATTGAACATAGAAATATAATAATATTTTTTAAACCAAATATGTGACAGATATATATTTTAAAACCTTCCTAATTATTGGGTAAAATTAAGAAAGCATCCATTTTCTAAATACAGTATACTTATATAACAAAATTTTGATAATTGTCGTTAGTCTTAAGGGTACTCAATAGTTAAAGACGACTTAAGAAGATATCTCGCAGAAAAACCGACATTTGATAATTCCATCTACTAATATAGCGTTAATTTGGCATCGAAACTAAAACAAAAATCTGGAGCAAGTCCTGTCTGTAATAATCTGAGGATATATCAAAATTAAAATAAAATATTTGCTACCAAAAGAGAAGCTTTGTTTGCTTGTTGGATGGACGCGATGCGAAATATGCTCGTTCCATTCGAGCGAAATTTTATTTACGGGCGTAATTTTTAAGCCGTATATTTCATTCTTTATATCAATATATGTATGCAATTTTATGTAATTATGATCAATCGCCATGATAGTCCATGCCATAACGACATAAAAATACGGTTAATGTCTCCTCGGAAAAAATATTACCGCATATATTTTTACTTAACCATGTCATATACAGTTTATTTATAATGATTTAACTGGCTTTTTCTCTCGTATTAAACACAATACTGTTTTATTTTGCATTCGTATTTTATGTAAGATTGAAACCATTTTATTTTATAAAAACTAAATTTTATTCTCATCGATTTGGCTGAACGATTTCAAATTTGAAGCAAAGTATTGCAGTGGAAATAGATCTTTTCTCTCGTTAAATATGGAGGAAATTTAGAATTTATTAATAGGGGGACATAATCAAATATGTATTTAAATAAAGATATCAAATGAAATGAAGTTTAAATTTAATTTAAGTTCTTTTCAAAGGACTACTCTCTAAACTCTTTTACATAACTTAATTAGAATTCAAGTCTTTATTAGGGTTCTGCGGGTGACGAAAACCGTAAACTTCATGATTTCGTCACGTCCGCCTGAACATATGGCAGAGCATCAAAATCCTTTCAAATTAAGTCATATATGAAACATTAAACGAGATTCGTATAATGATTACCTCCATAGATAACAAATAATTTAACATTTTCTTTATTATGGGCTTACGTTTATATCCAACTTGGGAATGAATGACCTGGAGATATATATTTTTTTGGACATCAATAACTTGGGGTTACTGATAACAAACGTACGTCTAGCCATGAATGACGCTCAATTCTCTATTCTGATTCTCATTTATTTTAACATCAAATTTAGTTATCTATATTTCTATGTTTTATTAACTTGTTTGAAGTCAACAGATGTATCATAACATTGTTAGATTGGTCTTAATAGTACTGAAATTGCCTTAAAAAGGCCAATTGATAGCCTTCCTCGGATATCTGGTCAAATTGTACCGATGTGATAGTATAGACTCATTTTTTTCAGATATTTATTAACATTGTTATCAAAAGTCTCCCTTGCAACTAGCACTTATGAACACATAATCTATATATTCATAAACATACTGATTTAACTGATATTTATATTGAAATTCACTCTTTTAATTGTTGGATATATTAGTTTTCAGCGCAAAGTAAATGACGTGAGCAGGCGAAAAAAGATCTTCAATGGTTCATTCCTTGAAAAACTAAAATTTACCTATATCAAGGTTTCTTATTACCTTGATTTGACTGTAAATTAGTGCTATTCAGATTTTATTGATCAATTACTCAACAAACCAGATAACCTGTATCATATTTTAAACAATCCCCACAGACCCAATCATGCCCTTAGTTCCTTATAGTTTCATCCTTTTAAGTATATTATTCACTGTTTAAGCCACCAAATTACGGAATTCATCGGATTCTTCAATCAGAAATTCATCGTCCACACAGGCTTCTAAAGTCGGCTAAGAAATGTCTCCCGATTTCACCCCCTCTATTTTCCTCCCTTTAACATGTTTTTTTCTTTATACTTCATTTTGTTAATTAATAAACTTTATTGTTTATACAGCATTATTTTTATTTTTAATGGGGTTTAAAAAATATATTACATATATTTACACATAGCAACGACTTGCTGAATTTACCGGTCGTAGTTGACTAGAAGAAATTATTTTTGTGGCGATAAGTTCATGTCTACCTATGGTAACGTATATTAATGTATCATTAAATATATAACAAAATGATAATTGCCGCCTCTTAACGTTTAATTATAAATGTGTACAAACATTCTCAATTTCTTTGACACTTTAATTTTACTTGCTAGAGTTTTTACAATTTTTGTCTATTTGTCTCTTTATCGGTTTGTCTGTTTGTCGGCTTGTTACTTTGTCCATTTGCGTACGTTCGTGGTGCACGTTAATCTCAGCAATGGCTGATCCAATTTGCATGCGGTTTTCAGTAACGTATTTAGATAAGCTTGGGCTAATATTTATGCTCAGTTTCTTTCAATCGGTTTAAAAATAAAAAAGATACGTCAATCTTTATATATGTTCATTGTGCACGCTAATATAAGAAAAGCGGAACAGATTTGGCTTCCAAACTTTAGGTTTTTGGTAAAATTTATGCTTATAGAGTTTTGAGATAAAGAAAAGAAGAAACAAAAAAATCTTTAGTAACTTTTCTTACTCCGAATTCCGCAAAAATAAAATCGCGGGTACGGCTAGTTGTTAAATAAATTGTGTATGTTTACTGTAAACGATTCAATGCCATGTTTTTCGGATATTTAAGAGTGATTATTGAATACCGTACACAGCTATCTTACGATAATTTTTCATGTTGTTGTTAGGCATTATATTGAACTTTCGTGATGACTCTTTTCCTGCATTCCAAAATAAAATGTATCCCTAGTTTGTCCCTTTATGAAATTTTTATCCCATCAACCAAAATTTCTTCTTGGGAATAAAAAGCTTTTTCATGGAATCAAATTGCCTTTCTGTACATTTTTTTTTACCTACCGAGGAACACAATTTTTAAAGTAATGAGAATGATGCTCTACATGAACTTAATTAAATAGAGTACTGCGATTTGGTAAATTAGTACACGATTTGGCAATATTAAGGTTAAACTTGTGACAAATGTCGATTTGAAACAGAGATTTAAATAAGGCAAAACGGACTGAATACTGATACGGAACATAGGATATATTAAAAATGATACTGAAGCTAAGACTTGACGTAATTGGTAAAGAAACGAAGGTAAATGACACTACGTGATGTAGTATTATTTCTACTTTCTGTAACTTCTTTACCACGACCTAGGTTTCGTTGTATTACAACATCTTCAGATAGGCTATTAGCAAAGATTCTTTGCTGAAAATGTTAATTATTAATGAACCTTGCGAAAGCCTATAAGATAAAAGTAATACGAAAATTACCTTCAATATCATTTGTTAATAGACATACAACTAAACGATACAGTGAAGCCTATATTAGAACGTTAAAGTAAGTTTTTTAAATAATTCTTTCTAACTAAAACTTTAATAATTTCACTGAAATCCTTTTCTAACATAAACAAATTTATAAGACATATTGAATTGTGACAGAATCCTTATTCAGTAAAAAGAAACTAAGAAGGCTTTGAGAATTTTATTCAGCACCCTGATACTTACGGACACAAAACCCAAAATAAAAAAGAAACTAAAACAAAATCGTCTTCGAAAATATGACTATTGATTTAATACCATGCAAATACAAAGTTTCAATAATTTTTACGGTAATCATTAGCCTAATTGTTTTAATTATTTCTATTATATTATATTAAGTTATAATATTGATGTTCTTATTTTAATTTTTGTTTTCTTTCAAATAGGACAATTAAAGTATCTTTTAATGTGTCACGATTTAACTTTTAATTATTATGAATATGTATCCTTATTGTTTCTACGTATATCTACAAATAACCAATTCGTCCCACTTAATGAGGGTCAGAATGTGCATTTTATACTATACTGTACAATATACGCAATAAATAAATAAATAATTTTTGTAACTCATAATTCCTTTTCATATCAAGAAAAATTATTTCAATATATTCGGAAAATAATGTTTAGGAGGGCATAATTTCATATCTTGTTACCAATTAAGAGGTGAGTATCTATGAATGTTTCTTTTGTCTTTCTTTATATTGAAATAAGGTTATTTTTATTTTACGGAATATATTTACAATATTTTTATTGGTTTGCATTTAGATACAAACCACGAAAAATTTAGAATGAAAGGAGTTCATACTAATAGTAAATACTTAATCTTACAGTACATTAACAATTTACTAAATAGAGGCCAATTAAATTTGGACTAACATTTTATTGCTACCCGCAATGGTGCCAGTACCAGATGTCCTGTATTTACCTAGATCTCTCGTATGTTTAATATTATATTACGTGTTCTGTAGGAAAAACTATTTTTCAATATTTTCTCAATTATATGGCAAACGATGTAATGCATATGAAGCTATTGAGCGAGTCGTACATATTTCTTGTCTGTTACAAAAACATACTGTCTCAAAAATATAATATCACATAAAACTGGTTTGATTAAAGAGTCCATCAAAAATAACTATCCTTTCTTCCAACCGCTGTGTTAAAAATATGGCATATTTTGTTTTAATATATTTAGGTTAGTAACTTATTCAAATTCAGTTTTCACTAAGTTTATGTAGGTGCTACAATAAAAGCTGTACTATGCTTAAACTACTGTAGCACCTACATAAACTTAGTGAAAACTGAATTTGAATAAGTTACTAACCTAAATATATTAAAACAAAATATGCCATATTTTTAACACAGCGGTTGGAAGAAAGTATAATAACACCACTAAGTTTTCGAATCATACACATATTTTATTTGAATTCATAAAATAGGTCGTATGAGCCAAATACATTCTTTATTTTAAAAAGGTCTAGGGGTTATAATTATCAAATTTTATAGAACAATATCCGTAATTTCTGCTAATTTCTATATTTTAGTATTGGACTGGTGATCCAATTCGCGTAATAAAATTCATTGCGGGTATGAATTGAAGTTCAAAGAAATAGTGTTTAGAGTTTCAAAAATGAAACTCAATTTTTAATTTAATCATGTGCATTAAAAAAAAGACTATTGAAAATGAATTGTTACAAAAATTAAGGCCAATATAGGAAAAGATTTTTGATAATGTACACAAGAAATTATAATCAATATAAGTAGAATATATTGAATTAACATACCTTTTAAATATTTAATCTTTTTGTTTATACTCATATGAAATTAGGTAAATTTTTAAGAAATAAATACAAAAAACAGTGTCTTTTCGCTTTAATTTAATGAATAAATAATACTTTTATTATAAACGCAGAGAGATTAGAATCCAGACGCCATAAGTTTTAGATTTCATACTTCGATGTAACCCTAAATATGGAAATATAATTTGATAAGTCAATTTTCTCAAATATTTTTTTACATTGCGTTTTCATCATATTCTTTCACGATCCCACATATATGGAATCACTATATAATTTGTTTCTTAAATTCTAATTAATTTTTCTTAAATTCTAGCAATCAGCTGTTCATTGCTGATTGCTAGAATTTAAGAAAGCAACTTCTATTTTTTCCATGTATTCATATTTGGACTGTTTTTTTGAGTTTTGTAATAATATTAAGTGTTATAATAATATTATGTTTATGAAATGAAAAATGAGAGGTTTGTTTGGTTCTTATTTCATTACATATTTTGATTTTTAATTAAATTCATTTTGTTATATTTCTCTGCTAAAATTGACAAAATAACAGATGTGCTGCTAAAAGTAAGTATATGTCTCGATTCTTACTAAATTCGTAATCTTGACTTAATTCGTGGTTTTGAACCCATCCCCGTTTCTATTGTCCTCGGTAGAATACAATGAGTGATCTCCATCGATGTTACTTAATCGAATCGATGTGACATACGTTCTAGTACATTTTTGTAGATGTCGTAATATAAATCAATTTGTATAAAATCATACGCATTCTTCGCAACTGAATACCTATTTAAAATTTCATTTCAAAATTAGAAAAAAATTTATCAATTTTTACATTTCCAGTCAGTTTATTTTTCAATATTCTTACTTTACTTTCTTAGATATTTTTCCTTTATAATATTTTATTTCATTTTTAATAATTTTGTTTCATAATTTTCAATATTTTTAATCCATCTTTTCCAATATTTTAATTATGTTTTCAAATATTTTTAATTTATCTTTTCAATACTTTTTCTACTTTTTTTTTACATTTTCAATATTTTTAAATTTCCGTAATAGAATATACATCATCGTGTACATACGTCTATCCGTCCGCTTATTGTTACAATATAATTATTCTACGCTTTTGTGCCTAGATTGATGAAATTTTACTAGTATATGGGTTCTATGAAAATCTAAATTAGTGAGTAATAAAATAGTAAAAAAAATGAATTTACCTTCCGATGTAAATTTTGGACGAAACAAATGTAAATTTGGGAGGAAAAATTTTTCTACAAATATCATTGGACGTATCATGGAGCAGGTTTTTGAAATGAAACTGAGTTTTCATTCACTATTTTTCATGTGATATATCCCCTTCTCCAATATTTTACGTAATGAATTTAAGTAACCTGACAAAATAATAGGTGTTAGCGTTTAATCTTTATACATAATAAAACGGTAAAATTGGCTCTCCCGTACTTTGAAGATATGTGCAAAAAATGATTTAGGCGGATATTATAAAAGTAATAGAATACAAAAATATTGCTTTTGGAGTTTTTATCTCTTTGTCTTAGTATGTTTATTCGTTCGCGTGTCACGCAAGAACATCTAAAAGTACTTTGATTAGATTGTAAGTAATGGATTTTGTAGAACTTGTGGTAATACGATATTATGCTTAGTTTTTTTTGGAATTAACATACTAAAAAAGAAACAAGGTAATTTGAAATTTGAACACAAAACACACGCACTCTAAAGAAATTACTTTTATTATTATAGATGGTGTTATCTGAATTATTTTTTAGTCATCTTAAAAATATTTTGCAAAGTTTCGCGCGAACGAATTCGCAGGCGGAGCTGGTAAGATAAAATTTGTGTCAACAATTTTAGAAAATATAGATATCTACGGAAATCTGCTTTTTGCACATTTTGACATGCATTTGATCGACTTCTTCTGTCTAATTTCTAGCATATAAAATGTTCCCTTCACATGGTACTTATATTACACAAATTAAAATTATAACTTAAAGCCAAAAACAACTAATCATTTTAAGGTGAGTAGAATACTTATGGAATCACACGTAGTATAATTTTGGCAAGTTTTCTAGAAACTAACTTAACTTATATTTTCTACGAAAGTTAATAGTTGGGCAGATAAATGGTAAATATGTCGAGGAGTAGTAATTATAAATTCTGAAGCTGTTTTCCCATGATGTGGTTTTTTAATTATTAACATTTAAGATAATACATTTTCATTGTGATATAAGATTATTTGAATTTAGAACTAAATGTATTTCAAATATTGTTTAATAGTTACCCTTAAAGTACCATGATATTTAACAATTTCACATTGCCATGAATATTAATTACAAAAATTAATAATCATTTCTCCTCTTTTTTTCTAAGAAAAGTTATGTCGATTTGCATCTATGTTATTATTGTGTTATTAATATGTAACTATTTAACTTCCAGTGTTATTTATTATTATTCTTAAAGATCATTTGTTCGGTGTATTATCCTGGAAGAAAAATAAATCAACTGATTTCTTATCGATGAACCAAATGAAGTCCCTTGGTTTAAACCAGCCGCGGTTACATATTGAATGACGGTTTCTATTGGAAAAACGGAAACAGAGCTCCCGAAGGATCGTCGAATTAAATATTCACTTTTCCATTTTCTCAAGAGGGACAAAGGTTTCACGATAAATTCAAATCAATTTAACGTTTGCATGGGAAAAAAGGTTTTGGATTTATTAGGTACCCCTTGCTTCGTCGCTAGAAGCCCCTTGCTTCCACACAGAAATCTTAATCTTTAATATTACAAGTTTTATTTACATCTTCACAGTTGAAAGATAGAGAATACTTAAAAATGAAATTAGTGTTTATCAAAATATGGAAAATTAATTTCTATCAGATATATATGCGATTTAAAGTTGCGTACTTCTTTTCCATTTTCCAAAGTGGCTGTAGGATTAAGTTACCATTGATGGTTTAATGGTCCAACTATTCTATCAACACCAATAAAATTTCTTCAATTCTAATTTCCTTAGGCACATGTAATTCGATCAAAATATACGTAAAGTTTTTTGTTGGTTAGCGTTATTCCTTTTTTATAACGTTATATATTTGAATTTATTAAATCCACTTATCTTACATTTCCTTGAGACATATTCTGTGGTTTCGGTAAAAGATTGGCAGACAGAAAGAAGTCAATATAAATATACAGAGCATTTAAAAGAATCTTAAAAATGCCTATGTAACATACGTAGGTTTGGTTACATAGCCAGCTACACAGTTTGGCTACATAGCTATCAAATTTTATCCCGAGCTTAACAAACAATCAGTATTGTTTTATTTTAAATCGTAAACTCTAAAGAAATTTGAGAATAAAATTTAAAGTGATTATTGAATATTTTTTTGTCTAGAAATATTATATAAAACTGGTGCAGTTGGTATCGAATTCACTTCAATTACATCTCCCATAAACATATATATATATATATATATATATATATATATATATATATATATATCTACGTAGTATTATTATTAAACGATTTTTCATATTAAAATTATTTTTGCCATATCGAGCATATTCTTCGTAGGCGTAAAATTATATTGAATTTTTCACAAACTTTAAGTTTCCGAATCATTGCTATAGCTTAATATGCACCTTAGGTAAATTCATTATGCAAGAAACGGTGTTTTTTGCACAGCTTTTCCTGTAGTAGTTTTGGTAATTGATTGGGCATAATATAGTAAATATTTTACCCAAACAAAAATATCTCTAGGACTGTAGTAGATAAAATTCAGAAAAGAAGTATTTTTTAAATACTTTTAGTTTTCTTATCTCCTTCTTTTTAGAATTTGAAAACATATTCATATCCTGCACGACATATGAAATTAAAAAAAGTATTACTTCATTTACCCTTTAATACTGCACCAATTTTCTACGGTAAACGGTTTCAGAAAAAACGGCGTGGATATTTTGTACAAAATCTTAAAGAGTATTTAACATAAATTTGTAAAAAAAAAACAACTAACTTAAAGATCATAGCTTAACTTGAAAAGTTACTCAATCAGAGAAAATGTTTGTTAAATTTAAATAGAGAAATAAAATACTTATAATTATAAACAATAATAAGCTAAAGATAATCTAAACCACTATTGCTAAAATAATTTTTTCCGTATGTAAAAGGAATTAAGGATTAAAATATTGTTTTTTTTAAGAGCTATATTGCTCTTTATCTTATAAATAATGGAAGCAAAACAAAATAGTAAATGGTATTGAATAATGTTTCAATAAAAGGTGTTAGTTTTATTAATACCACAGCGTGATATATACCAAGTTAATTAATTTATACGCGGTTTTTTTCGCAGTACGTTTCGAAGCATACAATTTCAATTCCCAAAAACGTATTCGATATTTATTTTTGATCACTGTTGGAAGGCATCGGCCAATCGATAGATCACTGCGAATGTGACAGAAAAAGTTTATGAATAAAATTTATCAAATACTAGAAGTATGACGAACATTGGTGTTCTCATGCTGAATAAGTATACCTTACCGTGCAAAGCAAAAGAGCATAATGTCTGATGTGTTTGTTGTATACCTTTAGGTTTGATATAACCTAAACGACTCCACAGATTTTATGATGTTATTTTGAATTTAATATGACAGAGAATGCGACGATTTTATGACTTTATTTTGAATCCAATATGAATGAATAAAATGTGATAAACTACGAGGGCGGGCAACGTAGGACTCGGAGGTTTCACAAACACTGTCAAAATTTCAATAATAATTAAAGGAAAATTAAAGATATTTTTAAAGTTTTCATTAAATTTGTTTTGTTTATTTATTTTAAATTTTTCTATCACGTCGGATTTTTACGGTATTCAAATAGTAATCTTTATTACTGTATTGAATATATTTGGCGTTAATGTTGTAGAAATTCATTATTCACAATTAAATGATGATTAAATGATGTGATGTAGTATTATTTCTACTTTTTTTAATTTCTTTACCACGACCTAGGTTTCGTTGTATTACAACATCTTTAGGTGGGATATTAGCAAATATTAACTCTTAGGAATATCCAACATCATTTATATGTTTCAAACACAATAGCGGAAGCCGGGTTTGTGCGGGTTTTTCCAATGCTTATGTTAGTGAGTTTATTGCAGGGGCGCAGTGTAGGTTTTATTATATTTCCGAGAGTTATACGATATACCAGTATTTTAGCGAGGGTAATACATTCAATTGTTGTTATTATGTGAGGTTGTACAATGCGAATATTCCAGTGTATGTAATAAAATTAACTGGAAGTTATTATCGGAAATATATTTATACAAAAACAAGGGTATTTGAAAGTAAGGACAAGGTAATACCACAATTCTATATATCTCCGGTTTTGTTTATTCATATATTTATTTATTTATTTCTTTTAATTTTTTAAATTTGTTTATTATATATATTTATATTTATATCTGTATTTGGACTGAAATAATTTCAAGAGTACTGTAGTATCAATGTGGTCTAATTATATTATATCTAGAAGATATTAAGTATGGGTGATGATATTATGTTTAGTTGTTCATTTAATATATGAACCTTGGTGTCTTTTTTACGTCTGTACATTTCTAATGTTTCGAGGATAATAAGTTTATTACCTTTTGTATTTATTTGTAATATATAGGGGGCACTATCAGTATGGGGGTGATGGTTATTTTCAATGAGATGTTTAGCAAAGTGAGATGTGTCTGGTTTATTATTTCGCCAACTGGCAATATATTCTTTATATCTTGTATTAAAATCTCTTCCTGTTTGACCTATGTATACACTATTACAGTCGTTATATTTAAGTTTATAGATTTCACTATTTTTGTGTTTGTCTATTTTTTCTTTATTATTAATAAGGGTGTTACCCAAGTTATTTAAAGTACTATAAGCCCACGTTGTATTATTTTTATATTTTTATTATTAGTTAAGAGTTTTCCTAATTTGAGTGAAACATTACTTATGTATGGGATAGATTTATAGTAAATATTATTATTATTATTTGGTACGACTCGGTATATTTCTTGCATTAGTATTTTTATTAATTTATTATTAATATTAATTTTCTTAGTTCTTCACTCATCATTCTTCATTCACTCGGCTAAAAGAGGACTAAGGGGGGAGCTCATTGCAAGGCCATTGACATGTTAAAAATTTTTTTCTTTTTTTAAAATTGTTTTTCAACGAGTCAATGGCCTTGCAATGGGCTCCCCCCCTTAGTTCTCTTTTAGCCGAGTTAGTTTTTAAAAAGAAAAAAAATTTCAAAAGTCAATGGCCTTGCAATGAGCTCCCCCCTTAGTCCTCTTTTAGCCGAGTGAATGAAGAATGATGAGTGAAGAACTAAGAAAATTAATATTAATAAAAATACTAATGCAAGAAATATACCGAGTCGTACCAAATAATAATAATACTATTTACTATAAATCTATCCCATACATAAGTAATGTTTCACTCAAATTAGGAAAACTCTTAACTAATAATAAAAATATAAAAATAATACAACATGGGCTTATAGTACTTTAAATAACTTGGGTAACACCCTTATTAATAATAAAGAAAAAATAGATAAACACAAAAAGAGTGATATCTATAAACTTAAATATAGTGAAGAATGATGATTGAAGAATGATAACAGTTCATACCCTTGAGGAACATATGAGATTTGCATCTGGATATTTTTTTAACAGACAGATATAAAAGCCTAACTAGGTTAATATAATGATATTGCTTTTCAGTAATCTTTATGGTCATAGATATATTACGATATGGTATTCCAACGCCATGTATTAGTGTTTTTAGTGAGCTTTACGCTGAAAGATATTGTAAAAAAAAAACTGAGAAATGTTAATTTTCATTATTCTTAATAGAAATTTTCACGCAAACGAAGTCGCGGGTTCAGCTCTGTATTACATTAAATCAGGTTTTACTTACTAGGGTAGTAAAAGCGAATCGTTGTTTATTTAACTATTCTGTCATCTTTTTACCCTTAACCGCCCACAGATTTGAACAAAATTTTGTATGCAGATAATACATGTGTATACTTTATATAAAAAACCTAAGTCTAATTCAGGCCATACATTCCAATGATGTTATTTACGGAAGCAGAGAAGTGGTTATTTAAAAAAAAATACGTTAAGACAAACATTAAACATTGCTAATAATTTTTACATGTGTGAAGTGATATGGAAACCTCGTGTCATTTACTCATCATTTCTCTCAAAAGCTTGTTAGCGTTGTTTTAATGAAATTTGATGATATTTACATAAACATTTGAATTAAACTGATATCAGATTCCGACTCATAAATGAGGCCTGAGACCTCAGAAAAAGTTTCTTTTCACGGTTGCGATTATATATTCATTTAATTTTTATTAATCCATCAAAAACAAAAAAAAACCGTATCCAGATCACATTTGTTAGATCATTTCAAATGGATGTATCTACATTACATGGTATTTCTGTGCAGTCATTCATGCAATCCTGACTGCTTTCAAGGTCTCTTAATAAAAATTTCATTAACTGTGTTAACTTTTTGTCGCCTTGAAATTATTTAAATCTGTGTATATAAATAATTATATGCAGCATTTAACCGAAATGAAATATTGTAAAAATAAATAATAATATTTTTGCGATCGTGCCATCAATTACTAAATTTTACTTCAAATTGTCTAAACATTGTGGGGTGGGAATCACGGTATCTCACAAATTTTATTTGAAAGGTTTAAATTTTACAGAATTGGAAGCAACATATTGTATATTACTTTTAATTTTATTTATTTGAAAATCTTGGGCTGTTTAAAATTGTACTTTGGCCCAGAAGTGCTTGAGCACGATGAACGTAATCCACTCGGTCTTCTCCTATCGAGAGTAAATCCTTTTAAAACAATATCTTACAACATCTTTACAAACAGTGTGACAAGATGACGTGCGCTACACAAGTCGCATTTCTTTTCTTCCTCCGAATTGACATATTTAATTTAAGAAGATGTTAATAATGCATGTATAGAAGCGAGTGGCCCAATCCATTTTAGGTAACACTCTAAAATTACGCTTCCATTCGCACATCGGTGGAGGCATCAGACGTTGTGATTATTCACAATGAACTGAGAAATACGAAATTATTGTTTTATTGGATATGATTTCCACTAAAAACATAGTCCCAGTAATGTATTAGAAACGTGACTTATTTTTTGTCACAGTTCTCATAATGACAATTTTGTTTTTTATGCCTAAAGTATTATATTCATCCATAACGACAATGTACCTGATATTCGTATTGTAAAAAAACAGTATAAAGCAGAAAATTTAAGCTTAAAATCGTATTAGGTTAAAATCTGTTATGCAGGTTGTGTGTACTAAAAACTGCATTATCTATTTACTTTGAATCGTTAATAGTGAATGAATTTGTCAAAAAATGGAGGCTAAATTTCTATAGTATAAATTGCTTTCATTTAATATTTTCATTTAGTTTGTTTATTAATTTCTAATTTGTGACATATTAATGTTAGAAAACTGTAAAAAAAATATCATTATCACGTCAATATTTTCATAAAGATAAATAGTATTTTTAATTAGAAAATCCGAAACTTGAAACGAAAAAAACGAACATTGTACATGTAATTAATCAGCGCCCTCACGTAAATAATATTATGTTTTAAAAGATTCTTTTGATGCACTATAATTCAAATTTTCCTTGAAGATTGTCCTTTGTGCCTAAGAAATATCCATTAAAATGTGTACGTTTACTCATTTCAAAGTTTGTGAGTAATATTTAAATATATTTCGAAAACATTACTTGACATATATGCATCATTTGTTTCGGATTTGTTAAGTAGTAGATAACTTACAAAAGTATACACATATTACATAATTATTTCACAAACATCCACTTTAACTAAAGTGGATTTTCGTAGTTAGCCTGAACGTATCCGTCGACGTCACTCATATCGTGCATCAGAATGTGACAGTAATCAGGCAAAACCTCGATATCATTCCCGTCAATTCTGGCTATCAGTACAAATACGAACAAAGTAACGGTGCAAGAAGCTTCGGTGCAAGAAGCTGGTGCAAGAAGCTGGTTAGCTTAAGAATATAGGATACGTATGTTCATTTGTAAATTTGCAATAACATATTAATACACGGTTAGAAGGGTGACTCTAAACATTGTGTTTTTTTGGCCCGTTTAGGTGACCAAAAATATGAAATAAAATTGTGGTTTAAGTGATACTCTATTATTATTTATAGACATTTATCACACTAACTTAACTTGAAGAATAATTTCATAAGAATTAATTGCGATATATGAAGGGTCGAAATAATAGAAATAAACTCGTTATTGCAACTGTGAAAATGAATACATTTTTAGATCACAGTTAAATTGAAACATTTGGCCCACAAAATTGTACTGTCAATTGTAATGTAATTAGTACACTATAAAAATATAAATATGTCACTTTCGCAGAAAGTAATTTCCGCCATTTTTCTTATAATAACCGGAAATTATTTAAATTCAATTGCTACCAAGTAACTCTTAGAACTACCATATCAATACCGGACTAGACTATAATTTTAATCTCACGATACTGAGGATTTCCATATTCAAAGTGAACTGCTTTCAAAAGTTAAGCTTGATTTAATCTAGGACAGCTTGACGAACCTAATAACTTTCCTTTAATAACTTTACACGATTAAAACTGAACATTTCCAAGTTCTTAAATATTAGATAATCCATGAAAAATATTTTACTATCTTTTTTCTTAAATCAGCATTTAAAAACGACTGTGCACTCATACGTTTATCTGATATTATATTGAATTCACAATGATACTGTTTTTTGCATTTTGAGGTCAGACTGAAAAAATCTAAATGGTGATGGACAATTTGATATTTTAGTATAATAAAATTAATATGCAACTGAGATGCTTTCTACCGTATAATATGTGTAAGGTACACAATTTCAAGTAATTGTTACCTTATTTTTAATTTCGTTTATCGTATATCTATTTTCAATATCTCAGTTCGCTTTTGTATAATCTTATTGCAATCGTTCTTTTTATGTCACAGAGTCAATAATTATTAGATATATTTTAAAACTGCTCAGATAGCCTGGAAATTAAAATTCCACAAATATATTTTATTTGCTTGTATAAATTACATCAAATCAGAAAAGTTCATCTCAAAATGTGATAAAATATAACTCATTTAATGTAAATATTACATTTTTAATATTAAAAATGAATTTTGCCATTAGCTTTGTTCAATATCCAAGTATTATTAAGTAAGTAGCGGGAAGCAGTTACTTTCGAATTTCCATTTAGGAAAATCAAATACCGCCCGAATATTTAACGTCGTGGAGTAAAATTTCTTCAAATTTTCCATTTTCTTGACAATAGACCACCTTGATAGAGACGCGTAAGTAAAGACAATACTGTATATATATATATATATATATATATATATATATATATATATATATATATATATATATATATATATTTATATATATATATATTTATATATATATATATATATATATATATGTATATATATATATATATATATATATATATATATATATATATATATATATATCGCATCAAGTACTCTCGATTTGACCCTTGATTCATGTAAGGGTTGACTTGAATGCGGTCATTCGTCCTTATTAGAGGCGGACTTGTTGATAGATTAGATAGGGCGGTAATAAGGTTAATATCCAGGAATTTGGAAGAAAATCATTAAGACAAATTTCAACAGAAGTATAGTAGCTTTCGTATTATTGTTCTCCCTGATCGTAAATTAAATTGATATTAAAAAATAAAACTCGCAACAAAATACACAAAAAAGTTACCTGCTATTTTATTTCAGTAAAACAATGTTTTGAAATAAATTAAAACTATACTATTGTCACACTACATTGTACTTATATTTTTAAGAAATGATAGTTTAGATGAACTATATAATAATGTATATTTCTTTTATTAAATGTAAAATAAATTTTATTTTATGAAGAAAATAATTTATTCATTTACGTGGTTATATTTAAAGAGTTAATGTTGAAATTTACGATGATGAAAAGTTTATAAATATGTCATTCAAGACTGTCTTCTTCATCTATCCAATGATATAATCACCAAATTTGAACACAAATATTAACCAATTTACAATAAAAATAAATACCGGGAAATAATTATGCAAAATACACTTTCATTTAACACCCCGTGCGTTCTCTCATTATGATGTAGGGGCGCCCCATCCTAACTTAGAACGAATTTATTTAAATTGAGCCGCAGATCACTTGCAACGCTCCAATCGACTAAGGCATCGATATCACACTGCAGATATTTACAATCTAAATAAATGTTAAGCCATCCGCAAAGAAAAATGAGCGGCTTTAACCGCATTACCTATGTGCTAGAATTGTGAATAGCAAAGGCCCAAGATTGAAACTCTGGCTGAATCTTGATCGCAAGGTATAGGACTCCAGGTAAAGTTTATTCTCAATATACCATATTTAAATTTCAGAGAAATTCGCAATTAAATGTAATTTCATTACGATCTCTGTAAAACCTCCTCTTTATTGAAATATATTTAAAATATAAGGCAAATTAATATTTCAAACATAAGTATTAACTGGATAATTCTAAGTAATATTTCCAGGAATAGCGAAGAAATTACATAACATTTCCTTTTATAAGACTCAAACTATGCACTGCTGTTTTAAAGTTTCACAACACAAATCACAAGTTTATTACAAAGTTTAATATATTAGAATGAAAAGGAATTAAGTTTTATATTGTTTAACAAGGATTCCAATCCCATATTATTTAACCTTTTAAAGAACTCAAAATACGCAGTTGCTGTTTTAAAGTTTCGATTTGGCTTGCAAATTACAAGCTTATCACAATGAATATTATTTCTGAAAAGTGTATTACATCAAAATTAAAAGGATTAAGTCTTATATTGTTTAAGAAATAATTTCAAAACTTTCCTATCAGGATTCGGCAAGAAATCCTACAAAGAGTGGCATATGGATTAAAAATTTCATTTCAATTTTTATTCATTTTATGAAAGAATTATTTTCTATTGCAGAAGTGACAATTGCATCGCTAAAACGAAACAGAAAAAAATTATTAAAACAATCTTGATATCGTAACTTTATTTTCTGATTGAAAATATTCATATCAAAACAATTATTACGTTTTCAGGTCTGTATTCTTTTAATACTACATTTCATTGCAATATCTACAAAGTTATATAAAAGATGTAATATACAGTTTTATAGAATACTTAATTCAAATAATTTAGTGTGGACATATTAAAATAGTTACAAATAGTAAAAGAAAACAAAGAAAATATGAACTCGTTGCATAATTAAATATTTCATTTGGAAAGAATAACGTTTTTCAGCGGCAAAGCCGTGCACCTATAACATCTAGTTGTAAATTAAAAGTGACATGCTCGATAATTAATTTCAATCAACAGAGACGTTGTGTATAATGGTAGTCATTCTTTCTTGTTTTCATTGCACAAAAATGAAATTATGATACATACTTTTCCACTTGCCAGCTTGAGTTACCGATTTTCATTTCCGTTTGTTTTTAAAATCCATAGTGAGTTTTTTCAGTCGCATATGTTAGAATAAAAACACGCGAAACGTATTTTAAGGGGGTGAAGAAATTGCTCGAGATATATTTTAATTTCTCTATCATGCAGGATATTCATTTTTTTGTTTTTGGTTTTAGTGAAACTAGAATGTGATAGAATGACCCAGCATATTCATTATAATATATGTCAATAATTAGCATTTAAAAATTTGAATATAGAAATTTTGGCGGTGGTAAATCAAGCGCAAGTTTTTCAAAATTTCATTCGGAATTTTATATCAAAGAGAATACTTGTTACTCACAAGTATTAAGTCCTGAAACAGTAATTTTTTTGACTTTATATAACATAGTTCTAAAAATATTCACAAAAAATTATATTAATTAGTCGGCAAATTTTACCAATAATTTGAATTCTCACAATCTTCGTTGAAATTCAAATAGTGAAACATAATAATAATATTTGTTAACATTTTTTTAGAAATAGTATTTGTCATTAAATGTGCCTCAGCGTACCCGAAGCACGGATTATATTTGCAGATATTTTTAAGTATTTCCGCCGTAATTTAAAAAGATAAAAATTTAGTATTTTTCAACTTTGGTGAAGCTCAACTTCATCATAATATGTTCTTTTTTTCTATAGGAGCAGATGGTATATACAATACTGCATGACAATCGTAAACGAAAGATGTAGTTTAATATTTAGAGTTGTGGCGTAATGCAGAGGCAACATACACATGAGTGAATATTAACGTATAAAAATTAATGATGACAACAGTCTAATTATGGATTGTGATTTAATTCTCAAGAAATAGTTTTAACCACTGAGCCTTACAATAAAATTCCTGATATTGAAAAAAGTACTGCAGAAAAAATTACAATTTTAAAAGTGTTTGCTTTTTGCAGAAATATTATCATATGGCAGCTCAAAATCTAGTTACTGCTATGGGTCTATCTAGTTACCGATATACCGATTAAGAATTATTTCAACATTTGTCACCTTAGAGAAATTAGTTTGTAGTGCTTATGGAGTCAGTCATGTTGTAACCTCAACGATATTAAACGTGTGTCTGGTTCGAATTAAGTTTTGACATTATGCGATTAACGTAATTTTAAAAAAAATAATCATCCTGTAAATGAGAGCTTGTGTTTTGATATGCTTTTTGAAGTAAAACGTATTACTTTATGTCTTTATCAAATGCTGGCAAGAATCCAATGTTTTAATGGATGAAATTATTTAATTAAATCAATAATTGTTTGCTTTAATTATTATATTTTATTTAAAAATTCTTTTCTAGAAACAAATTTAAATGTTGAAATTTTATCAAGGGTTATCCTATTTTTAATCATGAGGACAATGGGTGTTAGTTGTTTTTCATATAAATTATGTTTATTTGATTATAACATGGGTCATAAATATATCACCGAGTCTCTCCTCTTCACGGGTGTGAAGTTTACTTACTTATACTAAAGGTAATTCCATCCCGCTATCGAGTAACGAGCATAAAGCGTAATTTGTATATCCTTAGAGTAGATCCTACTTAATTTTTCTGACGAATATGATGTGACGACTCATGTGTTAAGTTGGTTGCAAAGAAATTATATGTACGAGGATAGCTTAATCAGAACAACTTTATATCCTTATTTGTGGTATATTCTAGTATAACAAACTTTTTAGGTATATATATATATATATATATATATATATATATACATACATATATATATTTATATATATATACATACATATATATATATATATATATATATATATATATATATATATATATATATATTATAAACCATATTTTGTAGATGATTTAGTTTATAAAAACGTTTGTTATCATTTACTTTAGTTTTAAGTCGACAAATTAAACTGACGATATTTGAAAAAGGTGCAATAAATTAAATATGTTTGGATTTGTTTAATAGCGTTCTTTCTATAGAACCAATTTTGGTGGGAGCAGCAAACATTTTTTTAGTGATCCAAACTTTTAACTCCAAAAAATTCTAAAAAAGTGCTTTGAATGTTTATAACCACATCAACTTTATGATTACTCCAAATCTAAAAACGATAAGGCTTATTAATTTTAAAGAAATGTTGTCATGACAAAGAATCTCGCACAATAGCATGCCTAATAAGATTACAAAGTGATTTCGTTTAAAAAAAGCAAAGTTTAAAATAAGATATATTTATGACCTCTTACAATTGACTGAACTTGTTTAGTTCTAAACCATGATTTCACCTTGTTCATTTAGTACAGATTTTACTGAAGTAATAAAAGCATGAAATTAATACCTTTTTATTGACTATTTAATAATTTGCTATTTCCATTTGAAAGAAATATAAAATAAATATTTAACAATTTCCTTTTGAAGTAATGTTTACCTTATGGTTTTGGAGTTTTGTATTTATAGTTATTTTTGAAAATGCTCTTTTTTTCTAAATATACATAAAGTTTTTACTCAATTATTCATACTATATTAATACTAATATTTTCAACATGGCGATATAATATCCATTTGATATTCAATTGAGTTCATTGCAGCTGCATATGATTTTATTACTGAATTTATTAATTTCAATCTTTAAACGCACAACAATACACAAAAAATGTTTTCTATGAAAAAGATACATTACATTTATATCGTTAAATTAAATTAATTTTCCCACGAGCGAGAACAACTATATTTCAAATATGTAACGTAACGTTGATCAATCAGCTCAAATGGAAAAAGGAAACAACTCTCCAAGGGCACGCCCAAGTCAAGTATTAACGTCCTGTTCGATTTCTTCCCGTAAATCACTACAATCTTATCGACGCGGAAGTGGCTAGAGATGAGAATGTTTGAATGAATTTCGGCATTTCCGGACGGTTTATCGGGCGAAGCAAGTACTTTATATTATTATTTTATTGTATCCACTTTGAGAATGTTAAAGTACTAAACATATTTTTTTTCGTATATAGTAACATTTTATTTGAGTTTATTTGAAACTCTTAACATATTTTAATAAGAATTGCCTTTCTGACAGCAAATCCAACTTACCAAGAGTGAATTTGTTACTATTTACATTTTCTTTATCCAAGTATTATTAATAAAAAAACAATGAATGTTTTAACTATAAAAGTTTAAGAAAAATTTATCATAAAAGTACTTAAAATTACTTTCACTATTAAAAATGGCATCTCAAATATAAAATTCAAAATATTTTTCTCGCTCTTTTTAGCATAACAATATTATTTGTTTTTTACAAAACAAAACATGAAAAGCCTTTGTAACTTTTTGAAATCAGATTTGACATAAGTTTTCTGTGAAGTGAATGAGAATAGGAAAAATAAACTTAAAGGTTACTAAATTTGACTAAATAATTAAATGTTTAAAGGGCATTCAAAAATATCTTTAATTTTATTATAATTAAATCTGTTATAGTTATCTTTTTTTCTTCTACATTGTATTTTTTCTTCTACATATGTATTGCTTGTATAGCAATACATATAAAAGAAATTCTTAAATTCGCGAAGCGTAATTTACCACAATATTTTAAAAGCTAGTTTCAATAAAATATTATTAAAAAAATTTAAAAATAATATTATAAGTCTCCTGAACAATGCCCGCCATTTATAATCTCTAGTGCATTAGTATTATAATATCTAGTGTTGTTTTATTACAAATTCAAGAAGTTGAATTTTGTCTGATCTGGAATTTAAATTTTTTCCATTTCTTTACTATTTTTAATTGCCCAACATATTTATAATATCTTGGATACTTATATAATATTGCTACTGTAATACTAACTCCTGCAGTAGGGATTAATGCCGCAAATTAAAAATCAAAATAGGATAACTGAATTCAAGAATAAAATTTTGCCCTCATTTTTATTGAATAAATTTTTAAATCACTTTTTCTTAACAGATAAATACTTCTTTAAAGTGATTGAATAATAATATATATTAAAACTTTAATTTATATTAAAATATTAATATATATTAAAACAAAGCTAAAACTTAAAAACAAAAAACTTTACGAAAAATTTGTAAAAATAATATTTTTTCATATTACGCAACTTATAAACCTTGACTTTCAAGATAATCTGAAAAGACCGAGTTAAAACGATACTTTATTAAGTTTTCCTATCGGGCCTCTATCAAATGGTAAATAAACTAAAACATAATAGAATCTAGACTAAAATTGAAAACATAAAAAAATATATGCTTAATTAATATATCTTTTTGATAATAAATTAGAAAGCGTAAATTGAGTAGGGGCAATCAGGTTCTGGGAGCTTTCGATTTCTCGCATTGTTGAATATCCGGTTGTCAATTAAAAGTTGCTAAGGAGAAATAAACAAAAGGTTAGCTAAAGAAGTTTGAACTTTCGTGTTCTCAAGGTATTCTTTTATATCTGAAAGTAATTTTTTATGTTATTTTAAAAACTCAACCCTGAGTTTTACCATATTTCCCGTTTCTAAACCAATTGTTACATAATCCCACACAATTATTAGATCTGATTGGCAAATATATCCTTTTTCACGTAAACAAATAAATATCAAAATATTTCTAAAGTGATAATTTTTAATCTTAAATACATACTTAATAATTAGGTAAGTGGTTTGAATAACAGTGTACAAAGTCAGTATTCATACTTTGGGAATTCCCTGTATGTCTCTTTTCCACATAATATTGAGTGACATGAGAGTTTTTAGACTATGAATCTAAACAATTCACTAAAAGCCTTCAATAAATATTAATATTGAAAAAACTGAAACTTAAAAAAAAATTGAATGAAATTTAGGTGTTTATAGAAATAAAGCAAATTATTAGTTATGATATCATAACTTTCAGAAATCTTTTTCAGCTTCACTGGTGATAAAAAATTGTTAATCCTTTACATCTAAAACACACTTTCAAGTCATAAACAATATGTCCAAGTAAAGTCTGGATATTTAATAGTTTGTTCATAAAACAAAGGTAGAATTTTAAACTAAGCGTAATAAAATAAATCATTTGAAAATAATGACTTATCGAAATATTACACTACATATACCGAATAGTGATACATATATAAATTGCATAGTTTAATCAGTTTGAACAATTAGCAGCATTCTGTTTTCTCCATGCCATGTTTTATAAAAAATCGGTAGTAAAATAATCAAAAAGAGCCGTATAACATAAGTATGAAGTGAAATTTTATAATAAAGTAAACTGAAATAATTATGAGTAATAAAAAAAGTGAAATGAAATTATTTTCCAATTATATTAAGTATGCAAACATAATATATAAGCAATTGCAGTCTTTAATTGAAAATCCTATTTTTCAAAATAATACATTTTTTGTATTGAATATATTTGGCGTTAATTTTGTAGAAATTCACAATTAAATGAAACTACGTGATGTAGTATTATTTCTACTTTCTTTAATTTCTTTACCACGACCTAGGTTTTGTCGTATTACAACATCTTCAGGTGGGATATTAGCAAAGATCTTTGCTTTGGACATTTTTTATAAGCAAAAATGAGTCAAGCGTTACAAAAAAAGTATATAATTTTAGAAAAGCTGATATTATCTAGAACATAAAAATCCAAACAATTTACCCATTAACAAAGAATTAAATTAAATTTTTAATCATAATACAAACCAAAAGGTGTCTATATAAATGTGAATTTATTGCACTTTTAATACGTCAATATTTTTTAATGAAATACATATATGACCGTACAAATCTAACAAAGTACATAATTATACTTTAGGAATGATTACAAAGGATTATCAGTATCGATCACTTTTATAATGTGTTGCCACGGAATTAAAAATAAATTCCAATCAGTTTTAAAATTAATGCTCTTTAAGAATTTTACATGGCTTTGTTTACAACCTTCTCGAGTGCAAGAATTTCATGATACTACTATATTCGTGTATAGAAAATTTAACGGAAAACTCTACGTACTTTGTTTCATCTTGGATATTCATCATTGGAGGCTCGTGAAAACGGCGGTCACTGTAGCATATTTAGTATTACCCAGAGTTCACCGCGAGGTGGCCTGCCACTTTACACTCCAAAATTGGGAGGTTCTCTCCGTGAGAGGGCCGATTCCAAGACACTTAAAGAGGGCGGAGGCTGTTGCTCGTTTTAGATTGACTATCGGTTACGACTACCTACAGGTTTATCTCCATAGTGTCAACTTGGCTGATAATGAGATTAGCCTGTTATGAGACTGTGCCCCAACGGACTGTGACCGTCTTCGTACTTTTAAGACTTAAAAATGCCCAACTAATGACATTGTCGAACTGGGAGATTCGGCGTCGCATGGTCGAAGGACCACGGATGGGCGTTGGTTAACTTTGTTTCGTAGAAATATCATTTAGAAACTATGAAAAGTAATCTGACTTTTCATAAAATAATTAAAAATCTGTCACTTATCTGATTGACTACGTAAATATAACTTTTAAGGGGCTTTAATTTCCTATCCTCACTAAACGAGAGTTAATTTTTAATCGTAACATCTGGGCCCAACACTATATGGAGTCTTGCAGATCTCCTTTTACTGCAACAATTTTGAAAGGTCTTTTATTAAAAATAATTAAAGTAGCGACTTTGTGAAACTAAAATAATAGCTGATATGGGAATAGCAATAAAACTACAATGTTTGTAATCTTCATTTTTTTCTACATGTTTGTGATGTTTTTTACGTAAAATTGTTTTTGGTAAATTTTTTATAAAAGGGAAATTTTTTATCGTATTAATATTACGTCAATTATTATTTTCATCGTCTTCATTCGTTTCTTTGAGATTCGGTAGTTTTAGTATTTTGTCCATGTTGGCAGGAATTTCATTACAACTATTCGATGAATAAACATGATTAAGAGATACGAGTTACTGAATAGTATGCGAATAATCAAAAAATAAATATTCATATCATATCTATTCTTATCAATATTCACACATGAATTATTATAAGGTTATTAAATCAAATATTTTTAGATTTCCGTGCTTCAAAAGAAAAGGAACCCTTATAAGATCACTTTGTTTTATGTCTGTTGGTCTGTCAAGATCATTTTTCTCAGGAACCCGTGGAGGTATCAAGTATAAATTCATATCAATTACTTAGGTCTACGCTCCTTTAGAGCTATAAAAAATCAAGCTTCTTGGTCAATGCAATCAAGAAAAACTCTAAAAATACCGTCATTTTTAATGCATATTTGGACACTCGCAAATATATCTAGACTAGAATCATGAAATTTGACAAGAAGCAAGGTCTCACAGCGCAAGTAGTGTAAAAATCTAAAAATTGTTAATTTGTAGTTATATTACATAAAAAAAATTACTTTTAAATATGCCTTTATGAAAGATATAGTAGCCATTATATAGCCATTTATTTTCGTTCTAAAATATTTAAAATTTTGCAAATATTTTAATAGGAATTTTATACACCACTAAGTGTATAAAATTCCTATTCAAATATTTGCGAAATACATATTTAAAATCTCTAAAATATTAAAAATATTTAAAATTTTCAAAATTTAAAATCCTCTTTAAATATTTAAAATCCTCTTTAAATATTTAAAATCCTCTCTAAAATATTTAAAATTTTGCAAATATTTTAATAGGAATTTTATACACCATAAGAAGTATCAACGAGTAGTTCATGTTTGTCTAAGAATTACAATGTTGAGAACTCCTCGACTTGAAATTGTGAATCTTATAATATAGCGAGAGACGCCCTAAAACCTATGAACTGACAACCAGAAACGTAGGTGAAAGCGGCTTGATGCGAAAGGCGAAGGATCTAATGTGATTCAAGTGTTTCATCAGTGAAGCTGAGAAACTCACTTTTCCTTTATACCGAACTTGACTACTTTTTTCACATTTATCTTTTTGGCTAGATATCAATATATTTTGTTATGTTACATTCTGACGTATTAAGTTATATTCTATATGCAATCTTCCTACATTCATTTCGTAAATAAGTACCTTGGTAGCGTTTGAGTATGAGTTTACTTGTGCGAGCTAATGTCAGAAAATAGATATTCATAAAACGTTAAAAAATATAATTAAATATTATACTTACGGAATTAACACAAGTTATATAGTAGGTGTAGATCCTATTTATATTTTACATATATATATATATATATATATATATATATATACATATATGTGTGTGTGTGTGTGTGTTGTATGAAATTGTTTCAGATATGCACAAATTTAAATCACCAGTGGATTTTCGCTGACAATATTTTCTGGAGAAAAGTTTATGTCAAACCAAGGTACAATAAATTAGGACATGTGTAATAGTTTATAATAGAAGAAAAAGTAACAAATTTTTCGGTGTAATCTCTTATTTATTTATCATATTTCATATTAATGCACTTGTAAATATAATAATAATCCTAAAAATACAACCACGATTACTACGTTGTCCATATACGCAAATATTTTTCCTTATTTTTATGTGTGGAAGCCATAAGTGCCGTGTGTTTATAACACTTGCTAGAAACTCATTAAGCTTTCTGGAATATAAATAGGCAATCAAAAATCAATGTTTTGCCCTGACAATAATGCCATTTCTTTCGAGAGCATTAATTGTATCGAAATGTGTAATACAAGAGAAGCTAGCTTGCCCACTTTCAATATTGAATGAAAGTTATACTCGCTGATTTCTTCAGAAATATTTGAGAGCTATACTTCTCAAAATTCATCCGCAGTTACACAATAATTTTAAATAATATTTGTATATAAAAGATAACGGTCCTTATAAATTGTATTAAAAGAGAATACAAAATAAAAGAAATGACATAAAGTAATGAAAACACGTTGATCGAGTTCATTGAACACATGACAGCACATTTCAGAAAACAACGCATCACCCGTTCGCTGAGATAAATGGATGCCATCACGAGCGGCGATGAAAATATTATTATTTTTGCAAATTCAGCAGCACTTTGCAAAAGAGTTATGAGAAAAATAAAAAAGATGATGGTGATTTTTCAAGCATATATACTCAGCTTGCCAACTTGTTGCGCATCGTAAGTGCTCATAAAGCTGCCGGTCATGATGTTGGGAAAATCTATTTTAAAATTTTCTTTCTCTCATAACGATGGTTATCAATTTGTTAAAATTACATTTAAAACCAATTTTATTACAAAGAGGAAGAAGAATTCGGAATTTTTCTAAACTTAAAAAAATATTCAACAATTACGGGAACCAAAAAAAAAGAAATCAATAATAAAAAAAAAATAAAATGTTTTTCAAACGAATTTAACCGACTTCAAATACAGACCGAATGAGGAGCGCACTGAAAATATGCAATAATGAAAATACAAATATTTAGTAGAAACTTTGCCTTATAACATAATTATAAAATCAAAAATATAGTACCAAAATGAATGTAATCGATATTTAATTTAATTCGAACGGTGTCCGTTCCAAAATTTCCTTCGTAATATTTGGTAATAAATAAACGACTCGTTACCATATAGCATTTAATAATTCGTCTATAAATTTTATTATTTAATATCCGTTCAAGAATTTAATTAATTTTGAAACTCGTTCCATTAAATGGAAATTCAATCCGTTGGTAAAATTGTTTCAGATAAAATTTATATTATTTTAAAAGTCTAGACACATTTCTCGTAATGAATGCTGACATGGTAACTAAGTTGGTAAACCTATTTAATTATGAAAGTGGTTTTCACCTTGTCGTTAAATATATCAAATTTTATAAAAAAAGAGCGTTTCAATGAATTTCTAATTATCTAAACGTATATCTGATTTATGTTTATATAGATTCACACTGCTTTCCAGGAGGTCAGTTCAATTAAGGCAACTTAATCCATTTATATGTATTTAGTCACAAATACATATTTTTTCATGCATGAATATGCTTTATCAACGCACAATTGATATTCATCCATGAAAAAATATGTATTTGTGACTAAATACATGTAAATGGATTATGTGAACAAATACTTGCCATAGTGTAATTTGAAAAGAATGAGACATAAGTGTTTCATATTATAATTAATTTTAATTAAATTTTTATTATTTTTAAATAAGCAAATGTATAGTCTCCGACCATGGGATCCGTAATTTTCATTATAATCTGCAATTAAACAAAATTACAGATTATAATGAAAATACGGATAATTTCGATAATACTTACAAGGCATAACCTAGAAAAAGGGAATCATTTTGAATGGTTTCATATTCCTTTTATCGTTAATTTCACTTCACAACTTGTGAAATTAATAAGCGTAAACGAAATACAAACAACCGTAAAAGCATGTTTAAAGAAAATCCACATATTTATTGTTTGATTTGAAAATAAAATAATAAACTAAAAATTATAGCCTTGTCGATTACAATCCACAAAGGTATATTTAATGTTTCACCCAATCTAAATAGCAAAGTGGGATTTCAGTGTCAGTTGGCAAAATTAATTATATAAATGTTGTTTATCATTTACGGAAACTGATTTTTCCATTGTTTTAACGTTGGCTGTATAAGTAGTTAAATATAAAGCCATCGAACAATGTAAAGTTTTCTAATATGAATATACTTCTTTAGATACTAGTTTCAGTCGCGGTTACATGGATCTTTAGTTAAGACGCTGATTCACTTTGACTATTTATTTTCAAATGTTTTTCAAATTAAACCTATACGTTTTCTGCCCATTGATATATTGTATGAAACTTTTGTTATGTACCAAAAAACAAAGAGATTAAAACTGAATGATTTATACTCTTTCTTGGGTAAAAAATTAATCTTTATATTAATACGAAACATGAACTTTGTCAATACCAAAAGGTATGACAAAATACATAGTTATTTAGGCATTATTGAGCAGCAAATAAGCAAAAGCAATCTTTGCGGTATTGATATTCGAGGCGGGCGAGGCTGCGAGTAATGTAACTAAAATAAGTAAGAGTGAGTCTATATATTATATCGAATCATGAGCCATGCAAATACAAAATTTCGTGGAAACCTGTTCAGCCATTTAGGCGTTGATAATTAACAAACATTTTAATGCATTTTTCTCTGAATTAGTGCACTTGCAAGTAACGGGTAACAGATTGTATATTATTTTCATTAATGAACTATGTCGACAACAAATTTTTTGAAAATTTGTTCAGCCGTTAATAGTAACCTTTCCAATATACTTTTCTTGGTTTCAGTATTCCGGATATGCAAAGTTTGGGTAATTACTTAGATATTATTTTGAATTATGAGCAATTCGAGATAGCTCATGGTTTCACGTTTCAGTATCATAATCATGTAACCATCAGTTAATAAGGTAGTAATGGTAAAATTATGAAGTAGAATTCATACTTTTGTACTAATAAAAACCAGTTACATAATATTAAAGCCCTTAGATCACTTTTCGATATGTATTATCGAGCTTGAAAGCGAACGCAGAGGGTAATTTTGGGCAAAATAAATATTCCCATATATAAAAAAATATGACGTGTTAGATTTCTTTCATTATTTTCCCCGTAATAAGCACCTTTAAGACTACCGAAAACTATAGTCAACTTTTAAAGAGGAAAACCATTGTAGGCCTGTGTAATCTAATAATAAAGACTCTGTAAAATTTTAACACGATTCAAAGGAACATAAATATACATTTTCGCGCAATTATTCAGGCAATATAACCTTATGATAATTTGAAGGTTTAACCATAAATTCTGCTGATGCACCACTGTACTGTCGGTCAGATGGTGCAGACGGAGAAGATTTAACCATGAATTCTGCTGGTGGTGTACTGCCGGTCTAAACCATGAGACCTAAAAATCTACTGCTTTAATCCTAATGTTTTGAGAGTAAAGCAGGGTCTCTATCATTAAACTTCGGGTTCCAACTTGTAGCACAAGGCACTGTTTTGCCTCATCCGGGAGACTTGAAGATCTATTTGTTTTCCAATTTGTATTTTGAGTCAGAAGCAGACACTCAGTCATTGAAATTCGGGTTCAAACTCCTCAGTCCTGATGTTGCAGGTGCACTGCCTCCTTTCAGGATCTGCTACTTTTAAATTAATATTATCGCTTTCAAGCAGAGGTTCTTTTATTAATTTCAGGTTCGAAATCCTCAATCTTGATGCAGCAGGGGTCTTAACCCGGAACTTGAAGATCTATTGTTTTTAAATCTGTACTGTAAGTCCCAATCGGGGAATTTATCCTTGAACTTTGGGTTACAATTTATCAGCCTTGGTGCTGCAGGAGTGTTTCCTGCTTTAATTGTAAAGCTTGTGGATCTACTTTCAAATGAAAATTATGGATCTCAGTGAGAAATTCTTTCATTAAATTCTGGTCTCCAACCTTTCAGTTATTATTCTGTGCTGGTACTACTTGACTAAACCACGGAAGTTGGTAACAGACACTATTCACTGTTAAAAAGTGTATTCATCGATATGTATATTTAGGCATATAAAAAACATTGAGCAACTAAAATATTAGGTAGGTACGTAAACATAACGTATTAATAGGTACATACAAAGGCATAAACCAACCAAAATATTAGTGTAGTACATAAAAGTAGGTGATTTGTTTATTTGCCTGCACTGTTGTGTAAGATACCATTAAATAGGCTTTCCCAAAATGTTGGAGGTATGTTATGAATACTTTTTCGATAAAGGGATCCGTTTCCGAAATATTAAGCTTCGAAACGCTAAATTTGTTAGAGCCTCGTAACCCTAATAGTTAGACTGCTATTTTGAATAATTAAAAAGTACTCACAATATGTTTTATAAAAAAAATGACAATTATTACACTTTGGAAGGTTATCCAGATCTTTCCGTTTGCAGTTTTAGTTTTTTTAAAACAAACGGTAGGTGGATAAATAATGACACTATACAAGAAAATATCATATGAAACTAATAAATTTGTAGTTTCACGTTGTTGTTGTTTGTACATTAGCAAAAAGGTTTGTTTTTCTTCTATTTCAGTAATTAATACAGCTATATATTTTCAGATTGACTAACTTTTAAAGACATTTTATGTAAGAATTATGAAAATTTGTTATAATTTACTAACATTCCCCAGTCCCATTTCCCCAGTCCAAAGTTATCGGCGCAATATTTTAAACTTGGTTAAAAAATAAATTAAATGATTTATTGTATGTTATAATAAACATCAATAAGTTATCATTATAATTTTTCGAGTTTCACATTGTAAATTTTGTTGGTTTTACTGATTTTATTTTGTATAAATTTTAAAGCTATAGCCACTGCCAAGTTCCTAGCAAGGTATTATAATAACAATAATGAATTGAATATAGATTATATTTTAATGCTTATAGCAATATATGTATACGTTAAAAAAAGAGTTTCCCGTCTGTTTAGGCTTACTATAAATTACCATATTTTGCTATTAGTGTAGCATTTATATTATATGAATAATATTGTGCCTTTATTTAAATTTCCATCATATAAATAGATAACTTCAAAAATAATGAATTTTACTTATCTATTATATGACAGTTATATAAAGAACTTGATGTTCAGGATCTGGCCAATATTAGCGTTAACGTTGCTTTCTAGATAATAGACAGAAGTAGACGTGAGCCTTTATCAATTCTGAAAATCTTTGCTGGAAATATGTGTTTAAGTTGTTTTATTTATAATATGTTAATGAGTCGTATGTTTTAAATTGAATGGTGAAAATTGTTCAACAAAAATATAATTGTAAACATTTATGACCGAAATATTATTACTTTTTTCTTATAGATTTCTTTAAGTTTTCACTAAGTAATTCAACATAAATAAATAGGTGTTCTAATACCAATTTAGGAAAACAATTTTAGAACCTAATGTTGGAAAATTTTGTCTAGAATATAATATAGAAATAGTAACTAATAATATAGAAATAGTCATAAATAAATATTATTTATGCTATCCTTTAATAGTTGTACATATTTGAGAAGTAAAATATTTTGATAAAAATGATCGATTGATATTTCGAGCATAAAATGAAGTTTTGCAATAAATTACTTCATTTCACATGAATGTTATAAATTCGTTGTAACATTAATGTGAAAAGAAGTAATCGCGTTGACAAATACGTTATTAGATACCGATCAAGGAACTGTGTAGCATATTATCTGAATGTTTTACATGACGTGACGATAAATAAAATGTTATGACTTATAACAGGAAGCAAATATATCTTACACCACCATGTAAAAAAGTACGACAAATTTCTTTTCGGTATAATTAAATTGCTTTTAGATTGTAGTATTAAGCTTAGTTTTCCTTAACCGAAAATTGTACATAGGCAACACACCCGACGTTGACCGATGAGCGTAAACAGAAAAGAGAAACGGCCCTCCCGGGGGAACCCCGAAGTCAAGTAGTAACATCCCACTCGACTTTTTCCTTTTAACTCACTCTGAACCTTGTCAGCAAGTACAAGTAATTCCAACCGAAGCTTTTCCAGCAATTCTGAACGGTTGCGTGTAATACGTTGTAATACTCTTTTCCATTGCAGTACGAACTAAATGCAACAAATATATTTAAATCTTAAAGTACACGTGCTATACTAATAAGTATAAACGAAAAATTGTTATGCGTATCCCACGTAAATAGGGTTTTTGTAATTCCACTGTTAATTTGCATTTTTGTTTCCTCGAGGAAATACTCGCATTTTCATTTTAATACCATGTTAAGATAAAAAATATATTTTGTATCTCTCTAAATAAAAATTCAGTAAATCTGACATGTTGATGACATATATACATATATACATATATATATATATATATATATATATATATATATATATATATATATATATGCAGATGTTTTCAATAAAGACATTTTACCTAGTTTTCTTTAAATATTTGAATACATCAACGATCATGTTAGCTCGAGGATGGTACTGGTTTCCTAAAATAAGCCAGGTACAATATATAACATATAATCGAACATATAACTTTTACTTCAATTCTTATTCCAAATAATTTTGTTTTGATACAACGTATTTATATTACATAAAACACAACATGTATTTGTGTTCATGTCCTTAAAAATTTTGGCATTAAAAATTTTAGAAACTTACTATTTCTAAAATGTTTAATCAATTTCCGTAAAATTTTCCACACTTACTCTTTCCAATAGCAAAAAATTTGAAAAAGGAAGTAATCCCAAACCAATATCCATATTGAAAATAGAGTTTTGAAGAATATGGTGCCATGCCGATTTAAGCTTGAGGCAAAATATTTTGACATAATATGTACAACGTAATATTTATTATATTGATTTATAATATTAATTGCATTGAACTCATTTTCGACCAGTGTATTAAATATATTTATGTGCATGACTCCCCTGAATTTTTCCAAATTATTTAATATACCATATTGTATATTAAATATCCAGAAATTAATCTTTTAAAATACCTCACTTCTATGTTTAACTAAAACTAACATTTTTTCATACCGTACAAATAAATTTTCTTTATAGGACACGATGGCGAGATGTCACCAATTCAATAATGGAGTACTTTGCGTGATGTCTGGTATTATGTTTTAAAGAAAACGAAATGATGAACTTAAAGATGAGAAGATGAAGCAAGGCAAGGATAAACAGATAAAATTTTAGAGTTATTATTTCATAAATATTTTGTTTTACAACGATTTAATAAAAATTACGTTTGTTTTGTTTATTTAACTAAATTTCGCGCCATAATAACATCGTATAAAATATAAATAATCTAGGTCAGTGACTTAAGGAAAATCATCAGTTAAAAACACTATATCTAGATCTATATTTAAAAAGAAACGGTACTAATCTGGGTATAATAGATGTAATGAAATATGGTAAATGATACAATATGGATCTAGCTGTAAGGAAATATGATAAATGATATTCGATTGAATACGCGGAATTACGACGAAAATAAATAATTGTATATTCATCGATTTGGATCCACAGCTTATAAGAAAGCAATAATTGTATATATTATTTAAATTGTGATATTAATTTTATTGAACACATTTTTGACAAGTATGCTAGTTAATGTCAAAGAATTTGCTTGCTTTATAAACAAATGCAAGCTTTCAAATAGAAACATTAAAACTAATGTTTTATTTCTCAGAATCAATAATCTTATAAACGAAATTACATCTTTATTAGCCTGTTCAATTAGAACCAAAAATACATACAGATCTTTTTACCTCGGTGCCAGATTCAGGAAATTTTCTCCCTATGACCTTGCTTTACAATCTGAAAACCTGTTTATGTTTCTCATACCTAAATATGTCGTTTATGCAAATTTATTTGCTTATTAGGCAACAAAGTTATAGAATTATTTGTTTCTTTACATCAGAGATTCACGATACTAAAGCACTTTCAAAAGTGTTTCGAATAATTACATCCCTTTTTACTTAAATCGTGCCATTTTCCTTCCGTCCAAATCAGGTTTTTCTTCAAGCCTCATTTTACTTTTGGTCCCCCTTTTATATTTTTCAGACTTATCAAAAGGATTTTCCCTTATCAATAGATATTTTTAATAATTTATTTGATTAATTTTATTTAAGAGTTTTTTTTTCTTTTTTTGTCCAAATTAATAATAAAATCTCTTGAAGTCCATTTGGTAACCAATTAATTATATTCCAAGGTTAGGATCGACTGGGTGAAATTACTCTTATAGAAACATGACCACAATATGTAAAAGTTTCATATACAAAAGTAAATAAATTAATAAATAAATAATATTTGACATTTTATACTAAATATATTAGAAAGAAGTATGATATAAATCGAAACAAGAAGCTAGAATTAAATGGTATGTAAAAATTTTGGTACATGAAGCATATATTTATTTACCTGATTATAATCAGTGATTAAAAATAATACATGACTATCAAATTATGTCGTTGTTAATATTGGGACCAGACCAAACTCCAAAATTGACCTGTCTCGGATATCTAAATTTGAACCTAGCATTTGTTCATCATTTTTCAAGTGTATAATTAAAAAGATTAAAAAAAAAAGACATGACTATGTGAAAATTGAACAGAAAAAACAAGTTATATTGAACTAAAGAAAATTACTTTAAGAAATAAATTTGCAGGCACGATCAGATTACATGCAATAACTCAATGTAAATCGATCATAGATTAGCGGATCTGGCTCGCACATAAAGAAATGTTTAGGGAGTTAGTAAACCTTTCTTTTTACTTCTTATTTTTTAGCGCAGTCGGGATTTTGTGATATAATAATGTTTAATTTTATTATATTTATTCCTTTACTTCGTCATATTTTATCCCATATTTTTCAATATTTTTGATCATTTCACATTTTAATAAAAAGGAAAATACAATGACGCATTTATAAGCAATAGGCTACGGCAAACTTATTTAAGAATATTTATATTTTTGATTACAAGCACCTTGAATGAAATATAATCGACTCAACCCTAAACACCTGCTGGCGATATTAACCCTTAAAGTAGCGGATTTTTTAATAACGCTTTTCACCAGCTTACTGCATTTTCCAACATCAATATAATTAATAATATTACTACAGACTATCACCGGTAAGTCGATTTAAATAGCTGGTCTTTATGACGCAGAGCGCAAAATTTTTAAATAATTTTTTAAAACAAATTGCGTATTTAAAGAATAAAGAAAAACCGATCAGGTTTATACATATTTATGTATATTTCACCATTATTGCGATGTTAATTTCTGACTTATTTCTTCAAAACCTGCGAACTTTTATTAAATTGAGAAGGAATTTTTTTTAGGAATTCATTGCAAAAGTTCAACGTTCAACAAAGCGTTCATCGAGATTGACAATGCTGTAACAGCCTATAAACATATGATAAAAGTATAATTCAATACAATTTTTTGTATTAAGACTAAAACATTTCGTTTTAAAGTTTTCCCCCAGTTGCGACATTTATTTTTCTTTTAATTCTGCGGTGTATTTAATTTGCAAAAATAATGTTTCCATCTGAAAGAAAACCTTGATCGAAATACAAATGACATAATCGTAAAATTTAGAAACGTGATACGTAAAAAGAAGGAGAAAGAGTAGGTATTTTCTTTAGTACAACGCGGGAATATGTAGTTTATAGAATTCTTTTTCTAATTTTTGAACTGTACTTCCTAAAAATAATATGCTCGATGGCAATAAAATTTAACTTAAGCTAACATAACTTTAACTAAACCATTATGAACTATATAGACTATGCCTAACTCAATTTAATCTTTATCCTATCTGAATGCTAATAATTGAATTCAGGAATCTTTAAAAAATGCAAAAAGTTTTTTAGATTTTAATCTAAAAATATCACGCGAATAGGTTTTTACCTCATGCTCAAACAAATAGACAAACAGGCAATAGAAAAGAGATAAACTTGATAAATATTTGAAAACGACAAAAGGTAGGCAGAATTCTATTTCAACCCTTAGTATTATTCCAGTAAAGTTCCATTGCAATCGGTTCCGTAGTTTTTGTGTGATCTCAAACAAACAACACAGAGATAGACGGAAAAAATTCTAAATGAAATACGTCTTTAATTAAAAAAGCTAAATAGCATTTTTTGCTATCTTTTGAAAAAATATCTTCAAAGTTCAAATGCTCATTATCTCATATAGGTTCATAATAGTACAGATGACGAAAAATAAACTAAATATGTGTTTGTGTACGCAAGCAGGAATGTACTTTTGAAATATTTTTTGGGAGGAAATGTGATATATATTTGAGTTAGTTTGAACACTGTAGGAGGATAAACAACATCAGCATAAGTTTCGGGTTGTGAAATTTGTGTAATTTCAAATGTTCATTTTTCAGTACTCTGTAGAGTGTATATCAAGGCAAAAAAGCTTTTATTTATTCTTTGTGTATGAGATGTCTGTGTTTTCTAAATTAGTAAAATACTTTCTTTTCGTGATTGATTAACATAAATTTGTTGCAAAAGGAACATTTCGCAGCTACAATCTGAATTGACTTCAAAAATTATACGCAACAGTTAACAGTCAAGAGGATCCCTTTGAAAAAAGAATCTCAATAATGTAAAAAATTATTCTTAATTACAAGTACTAATAATTGGGCTGGCTAATAAAAAATGAGCAACTTTTAATAAACGCCCCTTTCGTTCCCTAATATAATGTACGATTGTTATTTTTACTAAAATATAAAAGATTTTGAATCTTTTATGAGAGTTCGTGCTAATCATAAATTCTCTGAATTTATTATTAGCACGAACGAACTATTTATGATGCAGCGTAAGAAAATTTTGAACGTAAAGAGGGCATCAAATAGGGTAATTAAAAGAGAACTTTTTGTTCTGTCATATTAGTTCCCAAGCTACGATGGTTGTCAGTAGCTTGAAAAATTATGAAGGAACCGAATGGTGAAACGATCTAAATCGAAAATAAAACTTGTGAGCCGTTATAAAAAATATAAAATATAAATTTTAACGTTTATGCATTAAAACATTAATTTTAAAATATGTGAAATTAATTAAAAACGCACACATAAATACATTTAGAAAGAAAATGTATTACTAATTTTTAAAGAACATCTATGCTACAAACGATACATGTAATATTAAATTACATATATTGTCGAGGTGATATCAGTAATATAAAACTCGTTTGTTATTTCCATCCCGTGATATTGTTACTTATAATATCTTAATGCGTTATCAAAACTAAGTTTTGGTTGGAAATGTAAGAATTTATCAACGAGCATCTACTTGTTTATAAATTACTAGGCGAATTCTCTGCAAAAAGATAATAGCCTAGATGTGTGCCTTCAAATTTAAATTATTTAAATTACCATAATCCTAGACATATTTTTGTAAATGTTTGATCTTTACTTCGTATATCATTTACCTCCACGTGTACATTAAATAAGTTACGTAAATGTAATTCCAATTCACGTCTAACATATTTTTAGACTAACATGATCACATAATTTCTTAACAGTCAATTTCGATCACATATACAGGTCACTTGATCCAATCGTTACCGAGAACCGTGTTACATAAAAAGAAGGCTTTTAAGTAAATACGGTCAGAACTGTTGATGTATCAAGCCTTATATTTGATTGAGTTTTTCAATATGCTGAGCAATACAATGCTTGTTAGCAAATTGAATAAATTTTTTTTGGTAGGTTTATTTTTGGTGTTGTAGAGAGTAGTCAGAAAACTCGTGTAGAAGTGATAAAATTGATCGAAGTGTTTCGTGTATTTTATTACGTATCCCGTATGTAATATGACGTGAAATAACTACGATTCTGTTTATTTCCCTTTAAATTATGTAGTCTGTGTGACGGATATACGGCTATATATATATATAAACATTAATATTATGTTCCTCTTTTACGTAATGTAAGCAAGAAATAACACGTTTTGTGGCAATGGTTATCATTTAATAAATATTGTTTTATTATTATCGTTTTATATTGTTATAAGAAAAACGATATTATGAGAAGTTTCGTTATCTTTGAACGGTCTATTCTAGTCTGTCTGTTTGTCAATTCCTAAATTTCTACAACTTCTAACGATCTATTAACGGGAAATTTCTCATAGCTATGTTTTCATACTGGAAATTTATTATTATTAGAAAAATAAAAATATTCAAATCCTATACAAATTTAAATATTTTAACGTGTAGATCGTATTTTGTATTATATGAAATAGTATCCCTAACAATGTCCCGTTTGGGAGATCAAAAACTTTGAATTTGATTCTGATCGAAATGATAGTTTTTGACTAGACATTAATACGAAAAAAAAATTAGGACGAGCGTAGGAAGAGTTTCAGAAATATGAAGGATCCAAAGAGTAGAAATAGACTCTGGAATTGGAACTTGGTGAATAAAAAAAAAGTCAATATAACTTTCTATGTAAAAGTTGGGACACGTGCAATTTTTAAAATTTTCACCAATTTAAAAATTTCCAAATTTCTGCCTTACGTTTATAATGAACAACTTAAGCTTTCCAATTAAGTTTTCCTTTTTAAAAAAATATTTTGCTATCCTATTGTTACAATCACGCATAGTACTGTTACAATTTACTTTTTTAACATCAAGGAAACTCTTATGGATCCATTAAAATAAATGTTGCTCATAGTAACTACTGGATATGAAATTGAATATACATTATCAAAAATGCAAAACATTATATTACTAATTAAGTAATTGCGTTAGCGACATACGTAATCAGCGGTTATAACTCCTCCAATCAAAGGCAATTTATAATACAAAAAATCTGTACAAAGAAGAAAAGACTTAAAAATGTATAAAAATGAAAATTAAATATCTTATTTGTGTGATATTACCTTTACAAAGTAATATTAATCTTGTGTATTATTATTGTATGTAATGAAAAAGATATAAATATTCGACAGTTATATTAAAGGCACCCATTTGAATTTCGTAAATTGGTAAGACGTAAAAAATAAAAAATATTCAAAAATTTTGTATTTTACGTTCTTTTAACCAACATTGAAATACGCGAATCCATTTCTAATGTTACAGTAACTCATAACCCATTTTTAAATTACAATTTTTTGTTATTAATTTCTCATCTCATGGTGTCATCTAGACCACAAATGAATTAAACATTTTTGTTTCAACAAAAGGTAAAAAACATTAACAACAATTCTTAATATTGAATATATTTGGCGTTAATTTTGTAGAAATTAATTATTCACAATTATCTGAAACTACGTGATGTAGTATTATTTATACTATCTTTAATTTCTTTACCACGACCTAGGTTTCGTTGTATTACAACATCTTCATGTGGGATATTAGCAAAGATCCCACCTGAAGATGTAATACAACGAAACCTAGGTCGTGGTAAAGAAATTAAAGATAGTAAACATAATACTATATCACGTAGCTTCATTTAATTGTGAACAATTCTTAATGTCATTATTATGCATATGTGAAATTGTTGGGATCTGAAAAACGCATTTATTTACCTTGTAGCGATAATATTCTGTGTTTCAGTTAGATTTTGTTTCCCAGAATTTTATGCGCCATATTTTTAAGATACTTTCAAGACACTACTTACTAAGAAGTTTTTTAGGAAAAACAAACATATTTTTGAATACTTTCGATATTAAATATATATATATATATATATATATATATATATATATATATATATATATTTCTTACATATTTATTTATATTTCTTACATATACATATATATTTCTTAACTAAATAACAAAATTGACAAATCAAAAACTCTTTTTAAAAATTCGCAACGGAGACCCGACTTCATGATGTCGCTTTATATTGGTTTGACCCTTAAAAATAACAAATTATGATAAATTTCAAGTGCTTTTCATTGAATTATATAACAATGAAAAATTATAACATTTCAATATTTTTTTAAAAAAAATTTTAAATTTATCAAAATAACGAACATATTAAATTATAAGACGAATTTTATTTGCAAATTGCATTCTCGAGCTTTTGCTTCCAAAAATTGTATTTAAAAGCAGATACTGCAAATTTTAGGTGAATTACTTAGGAATAGTTTCCAAAGAGATATTGCCAAGTTTCTTTTTAAATTTCGTAATAGTGTAGATCACGAAGTAGACATTTATGAAAAACTTGCAGCAATTCGATCACTGAAAACTCTAAATATATACTTATCTATTATATTTACAGGAATAAAATATAATTACTCCTCTATTCTTGTAAAATATATTATCACGAACCCATTTTCAGTTTTCAAAAATAAATTACTTGTCTTTTTTTCCTTAAAATTTCTAATAAGTGGCAATTAGAAATAAATTACGGCGATTTTTTTTCCAAGAATATATTACCATATGTGGGCAATTTTATAATTGTTTAACAGTTTCTACCGTAACTTAAACAGTTATCAATAGTGACTATTTTGATAAAGATTCTTTAGATATTCTTTAGATAGCAAAGAATCTTTGCTAATATCCCACTTGAAGATGTTGTAATACAACGAAACCTAGGTCGTGGTAAAGAAATTAAAGAAAATAGAAATAATACTACATCACGTAATTTCATTTAATTGTGAGTATTGACTATTAATTAATTCACACGTATTTATTTAACTGCTGAATAGTATTTAATTCACGATCATATATTATTTCAAAAATTACTTGTTTATTTGTGGAAAACTGTATTTCACCTATAATTATGTGAAAAATTTTGTCTCACTGATAAAAATTGGACTAGAACTAATCTCACTGATAAAACTATATTCAACTAGAATTTTTAGAGAATCACCTGTGTCGCCTTTGGATGTAACACGTTTTAACATTAGATAACTAGTAAAATGGCTTCAGTTTAATGACATTAAGTCGCAAAACTTGTGGACTATTTGAGTTCTTTTAAACATGATTATTTTTTGAACTTCGTTATCTATTCTCATTTTGAATGTAACCTTGATGATGGTGATGGCTGTAATGGTTTTTGTTGACATTCCAATTTCAAAGATAACGACAATTATCGAAGTGATGTACACGTTCCCTTTGCTTGTAACTTTACGAGGAAATTTCATATATTACTGAACTATTTAGTAACTGAACTAATAAGTTTTATTTATCTAATCTTGTATTGACCTTTTGCTGACAGGATGTAGTCATCGTCGGTTTAAAAACCATATAAGTGGATATATATTATGAATGATTTTTATTTTCAAATTTTTCATGGCAACGCACAAGTATTAAAACAGATCTTTGTTCTTTTTTGCGATCTTATGGTGCACAATGTTTGATGGACTTTTATTTATCTTTTATCTAGTTAGTTATTTCGTTACCCGAATATATTTTGAAAATCATTTTTGGAATTAACTGTAATAAAGATTACAAATATCCAAAATTTTCTTTTTTATTTCCATTTGCTCCATCATTGGTGTAGTGAACTGTTATCCTTTCCAACATTATGTATGTTTCGAGATAACTAGGTAGGGGATCTTCTTTATAAGCATTTAAATGACCAATTGCGCCCATTTTTATCACTACAAAGAAAGCCATTGGAAGATTATTATATGTATTTATGTCGAAAAAATCCTACATTCATAATATATATGCCCTATGAGCAAAACACATTTCTTTTTAATTATTATAAAACTAAACTTCTAGATTAATAAGTGAAAGTTAAAAATATTATTAGACTGTGCATACAGATCAAAGTTTTCCATAATTTAAGAGTTCGTTCGACAAATTTTACAGTTCGTTTATCCATGAATGATTTGTGATTACTCGAATATTAAATTTGGATAAAAACCGATTTTCATGTATAGTTCAATTAAAGTACTTAAGGTAAACATATTTTAGTTACAAGTATACTTATATACAGACAAGAGAAAATTGTTCCACAGCTAAATTAGGGCTTAATAGAAGTTCAATCATGGTATCGGTAATCACTTCTACAGGCGGTTTTCATGATTCATGATAGAAATTTAAACTGCAACAAAAGAAGATAAATTAAAATTCTATTTCATTATCATAAATTTAAAAATACCGCTTTATTTTTTAGAATATGTTAGTTATTTTTTGTTCACTGTTATTTAATCTTAATCTGTACAAGACATTTTTAGCGGTTCGAATTAACCAAATTAAAGTTTGTTGATATAACAACATCATCGTTAATAGAGCATTTTCTTTAATATCTCACATTTAATAGAATATTTAAGAACCCACACTTCATAGAGTATAATATAAAATTCTATATTTTCACTGTATATGAAAAAAAAATGTCGTAGCCAGTCGTATTTAAATAACATCTTAATCTTTCGTGTAAACGTTAAGCATTAACGTGCTGTTAGTTTATTTAAATTTGGAATGGATTCAAGTAAAAGCTTTGATGGTATTAATGAGATTGTTTATCAGACGGCCAAGCAGATAAGCATACGTCGAATAGTGACTTTAATGTATTTTACTAAGTCATATTAACGTTTATTTCTCTTTAAATGAATAACGTGTAATTTTACTACAAACTAGGTAGTATAATTATACGTTATTCTGGGCATGTAAAAGGCTACACTTAATACTACTAAGAAAAATACTTGTTAATATTCACTTACATATATTTTAGTGAAATTAAAATTCTAGACTTTCTTCTACTGAAATCGAACTCCAGGAGATGGTTTCTAAATTGAATTTTTTTTCATTATTATCTTATTTCTGTATTATTTCCATAACCTCGTTTTATTTAAAAAAACATGCGATGTTTATCCTGATTACCTCCAGACAGAATTATTTCATGCTTTTTTCAATATATTTGACTATTTTTATTTTGTAAAACGTACCTGCAGCACTGCAAGTATATTCTTGTTATACGATGCTTAAAACACTTACAGATTTATTGCCTCTAAGCAGTAAAAATACCCTAAATTTATTTATTTTCAAAGGAAGTTTACACTGGAAATCAGAACTAGTCAGTAATTTTAGGTGAATAATTAAATATTTGCTTTATTTTTCCGATTATTTCTCTAAAACGTGCTGCAATACAAGTGCTATGGTGTATGCGTATTTAATAACAACAGGTCTGATAGCCTTCTTAACGATAGCTTCTCTATTATTGCATAAATAAAAAAAAACAATGAAGATACCCAGAACACATGTTTTATTTATGAAAATTATTCATTTTTATGTTTGATATTTTTTACTACAATATGATATTAATTATAATAGAAAATAATTATAGCATTAATTTCAATGTTTGTAAAGTATAATTCGTCCCATTGACTCGCACTATAAAATTGAATTGTGATTTATTTTCCGATCGTTAAAGAACCATGTTTTTCTAATTGCCTCAGTTAACTGGCACTTTATGTAGTTTTCCGTATCTTTAATGACAAAGATTACTTCTACATTGTGTGGATTACATAGCACTAAATATCCAAAGCAGACGAAGATTTTTAATTGCAGATAGTTGACAGTATCATCAAAGGATAATTGACGTCGAAATAAAAACAAATTAATGTTCAAATTTATACTTTCACCAAAATGATGAAAGCATTGGCCTAGCATCCAGGAGGTGAAAGTAAGGGAAGAAGGGGGGTTTTAAACGTAAGTACTATTCCATAAGCACAGATCACATAGATATATGTACGTATGTACGTAAGTATGTAGGCCTTGAAAGTGTTATGAAATTTGAACGAATCATCTTATTCAATATGGAGGTTTTCTATTTGATTTTGCTTAACGAAAAGAAGAAATATATATGTCTTCAAGCTCAAAAATCGGTTGCAGTTTTAAGTTACGTCAAAGAAATTTGAAATCTGTGTACTATAAAAACTAAAGAAAAATTAATTGGATTGGGATCGAATAAATCGCAAGATATTTTTATTGGCCCATACCTATTGTTTATATTTATAATTGGGAAAGTATTTTAAAGCAAAGGCAAAAATTGAATTCGTTTTGTACATTAGAAAGTCATTGGCAGGTCGCGTGTGTGAAGTAAGAAAAGATGACTGCCGCGTTATTGTGTTGATATTGTTATGTTGTTTGAGGTTATCCACTTCTCTTTTATCTTGAATAAGGTGTTACTTTTGATAAGAAGTCGTCCAGATATATTTATGACGTAATATTAGGTTGTTTGATTTAGTTTAAATTGTGGCTGTGTCATATTTTTATTAGTGTAATTCAAATATTCCCATTTTAATGAAAGATTGTTTGTTGCTCATTTTTAACTCCAAAATTAAGTTCTTCCTATTACATTTAGCATATTTAATTCTCATACAATGAAAGCGTTTATTAGATAAAATATTATTTTTCTCCAATATGCTGATGTTGCAATCTGTGGAAATATTTGTATTATTCCATTATGTTAAAAGAACTACAAGATTTATAGTAAAACAATTCAAGAGTCAATTCTAAAAACTACCTAGATTAATTTGAAATATTATTTAACATAAAATCAAATTTTTAAAAAATTGTCGCCACCATCGTATGTTGGGTTGATCATTGATATCGGTCTTTGAAGGTAATAATTCATTTCGATCTTTGAGGGCGTGGCGCACCGTAGATCCCGCATTCCATTCATGGCCGCTCTTCGAGGTAGGTTGGGGTGATGTTTGTAATCGGCAGCAGCGTCACATGCACTAGAAGATAAGCACTGCGAGCACTAAGCCGCGTACTCAGCGTGGCTATTATGGAAATTACTTCTAAAATACGCACATTGGTTCATGTCCAGCAATGAACGGAGACCAGCTGTTAAATAAGTTAATGATTATTTTATAATCATCATTTACTTTTATTTAGCAAAGTTGTGCTAATAGCTAAAAGCCATATAATTGTGAATAGTTCATATAATTGTGAATAATACATTTCTACAAAATTAACGCCAAATATATTCAATAACTTTAAGCACTTAATGATACAATCGAAAATTAGATAAAGGTTTTATACTAACATGGCTATGGAAAGTACTCTTCTATTTATATTTACATTATGTCTTACAACTATTTTTTACAATGCAGACCATATACGTACTGCATTTCTACCGTTGAACGAAAAGAAAGAAAGAGTAATTTTATTTAACGATTTTCTTTTGCCGTTTGATCCTTATTAATAATATACCTGTAATAAGCAGCGCAAACGTTTTTGTATATTTATATTAAAAATATTGAAAAATATTCAAGTCTTGTTAATGCAAGATTAATAAATTGGATTAAGTTCAAGTTTTAATTGAATTAAGTTCAACATTTTACTTTATTATATACAATTATCTCTAGATCTTTAATGGATGTTGGACAAGTTTCATATGTTCGGTAAAATATTATTAAAAGTTATGATTTGAAAATTTTAGGTGGAACGTTTATTGGGATTTAACTGTGTTTTATTCCTAGAATGAAATACCGACAAGAATTTGGCATCTTGTTGGGGTTGTTCATGGTCTCAAATATTTTCTGTTAATTTGTTAATTTCAAAGTCATATAAAAATCGTCCAAGGAAGAAGTTTTGTGCCCATATTCTGATTTACGTTCGCTAGATGAGAATACGCCATATTCTGATTTACGTTTTTGACAAAAACAGCAAGATCTGGTCCTTTTTATACGTCAAAATTAAAATGTGCTTCGAGGGTTCCTTTCCAAGATAACCTAACTTTCTCTAATGTATTGGCTAAAAAATTTACAGTTATTATCCATTCATTACGTAATTTTTCGAAAAATGAGCAAAAAGTTTGCTATAGAAATACCCCTTCAAATTATCGACTCCTTATTGCTCTTCTCGGATGGAATATACAAAAACAATTTTTACGTTTGTATTTTGATACTCAGAAAATAATTTGAAGTTATTAATAGCTTTATTCCAAATATTACTTTAGTTGTTTTTATACCAGCGTCTTATATATTGTTCAGAATGAGATATCAATAACTTCAACGTATTATGGTATTCCTTGTATTTTTAGTGAAATTTACCCTTTTCTGTTACAAGTTTTTTCTGACTTGATAAATGAATACATGGCACATATCATAGATTTTATGTTCCATTTCCAAACTTATTCAGATAAATATTTAAAACTTACTTCACTAAGTTGTTTAACGCATTGTCAGTATTTATACCATTTTTTTCGTTACAAATTACATTCCAGTACACCTTATTTAAATTTTAATTTTTTAGGAAGTTAAGTGTTAATCCTATTCAATTTAACATTACATATCTTACTTCGTAATGGATTGAAATATTCTAAGCCGGTGGATAATCGTTGAATCAATTGAGAGGTCGAAGCGATACACGGATATTGTGGTAAAATTATTCAAAACCGGATGAACAATGTGATTACTTTTATTGTCAATATTGTAAAAAGTTATTTAAATTAATTTGATCAATAAATATTTATGCAAAATGCTAATGGATTTTATTTGTTAGCGAGAGGCAGTTGTTTTATATTTATTTCAGTGACTTTAAAACTTTTAACTACAGAAATATCTGAAATTGGATTGCATTGAAAAAAGCTTTCAGGGGTGGAATAATGTATACCGCGCCAATATTAATACGTAAAAGGTATTCATATTAATACCTAAAAGGTATTAATATTGGTCCTGTTTTAGCAGGTATATTTGTTCAGTTTACAGTCGGAAACTTGATTAAACTCTAATTAGCTAGTAGTCATAAGTAAAATATTATAATAATAATAAAATTTTCAAATAATCTAAACAAAATATGGACGTTTAAACATAAACACATATTACACAAGAAAGTAAATCAGTGTAGATATTTGTACGCGTACACTGTAAAAAAAGAATCAATATATTTTCGTTTTGTGTAAAACAATGTGAAGCAAAATTTATATAGTCAAATTATTCAATATAGTCAATTATAGTCAAATACAAGTCTGAATACAAGTTGGAACGAAACCGAATGACAGCAAGAAACAGAATTAATGTCACAAAAATGTTAACATTTACATAGTGCAATTCAAATATTTTTTGCATTTTGTGCAATGCAATTAAATAAATGTAAAAGTAAAGGAAAGAACTGTTCATGTTCTCTTTAAACAATGTAATTCACCTTCTTAGTTCTTTATATAAAGTTACACGAAAAATATATTTCTGTAAACCGTTTTCAATTTAATGCATTGCTGAATTTTAATACAAAATTATTTCCAATTAAATGAAACTACGTGATGTAGTATTATTTCGCCAAATATATTCAATAATAAAACTATTTATTTATAACGTATATTTGGACCCGATAATTAATTTTGGTAATGATATGGAGTAGATATTAACATCCGTTATGTACTTCCTGGATATTTATTAAATGTTGCTTTTAAACGTTAGACATGGTGTTTAAAATTCCAAACTAAAAAGGAAAAATCATTCAAGCGTTGCCTTTTCTAGAAGTTAAATTTCCAACCAGAAAGCTAGTACTTTACAGGTGATAAATATACTCAATTCTGTGGTATATCAATTTGCTAAATAAAAATAAATTTATTTAGGTACCAGTGAGTAATTTCAGAATAATGTGTTTTGTGAAAAAATAGTATAAGAGTAAACCGTATATTCGCCCGTACATACTTTTTGAAAAATCAGTGTTTCTTTTCCTTAATCGTTTTCAATATTAAAATTTATAGTAATAAACTATAAAAAAAAGGATTTATTATAAGATTCAAAGTTATTATATTCTAGTTTGGAGTTTAATATTATCATGCCTCTTGAACACATGACAAAAAAACGTTAACTAAGAGACCCAAGAGCATCCGAATAGATAGAAAAACTTAACGATTCTCGATTAGCTAGTTAGATCAGCATACAAAAATAACATTAATTTGATGAATTCTCCATTAAATATAAGTAAATTATTTTTAATTTTCCTTTCGTATTAATGCCTAAATCCTAGACTTTGTTAATGGCTTCTTTAGAAGAACACAGCACGTAAATTCGTGTAAAGTTTGATTAAACTTGGTAGTGCTACTCTATTCAAGAGATTACTAATTTTGGAAATAATCATTCATAGTGATAAATGATTATGGCTCCAAAATTAGTTTTTATGGCATCATAGTTTGGAAGTGAATTCCGATCGAGTTTAGAGTTAAATACTATCATGCTGCGCCTCTCGAATATATGACGAAATAAAATATACTTACTACGTAGTTTTTAGCTTCTTCTAAATTGTATTCCTAATCATGCAAAATGTGTACATAAACGTTTCCAACCCTAATATTAAGTCATGCAAATAACTAATGAATTTATAAACTTCTTATTCCACAGGAACTATGGGCAAATGTTTTATTTATTAAATGTAAACAAAAACTGGGGAGTTTCATGCCGGGAGTTAAAGAGTTCTAAGTCAAAATGATCCCTTTCATAGGCAAATTCTGTATTTTTATTGTCGTTGTATTATAGATTGCTGTACATACAAATATAGTATTAAGTTTTTGGTATTTCATTTTTCCAAAAACTTATTATATATCAAGTCTGCAATATTTTTACGATAATTTTTTCAATACCATGTATTGTTGAGTAAGAAACCTTTTTAGCAAAATTAAAATCTAAACAAATTGAATTCTCTTCTACTATTAAAATGCTGATAATTTTATTTAATTATTATTAGTAATATTTAGTGTAGTAATATTTTAATTGTCTCTTCACATATCAATTAAAAACTGGTACTACGATGCTTTCTCGTGTATACTTTAGTAACTATCATACCACAGATCGCTAAATCTGACGATTATTTCTATTTTCATCTACTAGATATTAACCACGAAACCTCTTTTTTCATCTACGAGATATTAACCTCAATTCCACGAATTTTACGGTTATACATAAGGTAAATCGTGTTTTAATAAATATGTTAATCGTAAAAATTAAAAAAAAAAATTTTATCTTCGTTTATTGCAGTTCACTCATGTGAATCGGGCATAGTGTCGGGGTTCACTATTGGTTTAAATTACCTAGTTATTTGGTTAGTTTGGCCACAGCAGTTGATGTTTCCTGTGACGAAAGGAATAACTCAGTCGCATTTTATTTCAATTACCTAATTCTTTTTTGGGACATATGAATTTGAATATTAATCTTTCCAGACTCATTAATGGCTGTAAATTAAAAAAAAATTGTAACATTCACTTGAATATAGTTTACAATTAATTCATACACCTTTAGAATTATATTATGCTTACTATTTCCGATTTATCTTTGAATTAGAAGTATATTATTCTAATATTTTGTTAGCAAAACGTAAATTAGTTTTATGGTGAATTATAACCATGATTAACAGATTCAAGTGTTTAATTGATTTTGGCGTATAATTTGTAATATTTCTTAGTAGGTAAAATATATCTCGTTAAAGAATTAAAAACATGATGAAATAAATTTTACTTCAGATAAAAAATAATTTTACCCTTACTTATTTAAAAATTTCTGAGATGTAGGAAAAATAAGGAAAATTACACCTTACCCTTATATTCATATTAGAAGAAATCCAATAATATTTAATGCATAGTACTTGTATAAAAATGTTCTCCTGTCAACACATAAAATTAAGGTTTTTTAATTAGAATATTACTTTTAGTTGTAAACAAAATACACGATTGAAATTACCCGACAAGTTTAAACTTGAGGTGGAAATAGTACATTAAAATGAATTTTACATTTAAATATTAACGGCATTTTTTTTGCTTACTAACGATTTTTTTCCTGTAGAGGTGTTTTAGGCATTTGAAAATAAATTTATTCACATTTAATCATCCTGATAGCCGCGTCTTCTTCTACCATTGGTTTCGGCGTTTAATATTTTAACAGTGAACAAGTAGACACGAGCTTAAGGTACCAACACCTATTCTTATTAGAGTTCTTTGTTTTCTTTTTTTCTTTATTTTCGTCCGTGGTTTTTTGATTAATGTAACGTAATTTACGTGCAGGATTTAAACCTTAATAAGCATAATACCCTAATTAGCATAATACGTCATTTGCTAATCATAATACTGATAGATTTTAATGTAAACAAAGACAGTAGTTTATATACTGCTACGTAACACGCACTTCGTGTATACAAAATTTGACAGCGATTTGTTTCTTGATTATGTAGTTATTAAGTACAAAAAGAACAAAAGATCTTTCATATTTCCAATATTTTAAGGTTTCTCTTCCTGTTTGACCTCGTAAAAAATTTTTATTTTTAGCAAAATATGTTCTTTTTTACTAATTATAGCCCGTTACTAAATTACATTCCTTTTGGAAGTCGAAGCATGCAAGTTTTGTATTCTTAAACTCGATCTATTATTCATTGAGAGAATACTACTGTATCGTTTGATATTCACATGTACAAAAAAGCTTTACTAAAATATTTGCTATACTTCACTGAAAGTCACTTTTGTGAGAATACCAGTACATTGTTGTTTTCAAAAACTTGATGGCATTCTAAGCAATAACCTATCATTTTCTTTAACCCTAAATTCGATCTAAGCTACCTTCAGATTGAATTTATCAATCGTCTGCAAGTGGCATCATTATTATGATCGACAGAAAAATTACTTATTTTGGAAAAAATGATTCCGCTATTTCTGGCACGGTTATCAAAATGGTGTCAAACAATAGATGTCAGATTATTCAATTCATAACCGGGGACCCAAATTATAACTATCTATATTTCGTTTATTTTGCTTACTTGCTTCTGAATATTTTAACGGTTATTGCATTATGTAAGACGAATTATGATTAAATCAATTTCAATTCAAAGACTGGTATCAATAATGAATTAAAAAATCTCATGGAGATGTATATGGAGTCTGAGGAAGAAACTCAAAAAATTTACATGAAAACATCTTTACTGCTACTTTACTGTATTCTGCTTTTCTTTCAATGTTTTAATATTTACGATTTTTAAATTTTATTTCAGAATATTTATATACTTGTCATATTTTATGTACTTACCCGTATAGTACATGCACATTATTAAATCAGCATGAACTTTACTTGTTTGTGCGTTTTTTCTAGAAATATTTGTTTATGGTAATCCCTTGAAGCTAAACTTGGAAGCTGAAATTTAGTATAATTTTTTTTTAAGGAAGATCACAAAAAAAATATTTTAGTTATCTAGATATGTGACAAATTGAAATCATGTAACATACGGTTAATCCAGTAACAATAATTTTACTACTATCTTCTAGAATTTTGGCAATAAACTAAAATTCTCAAACGTTTTGAGAATTTTGCCAATCTTCCAATCTTTTTTACAACCATTATTTACGCAAAGAGTGGGTTTTCTCTTTGGCATGCCAATCTTGCCGATATAGCTTTCTACAGCCAGTCCGTTCCTACAACTTTCCCAGTGTCGACGGATCATCTCGGTTACTGACAACCAACGCCTTTGCATTCAGCTCTAGATCTTCACTTTGAAATATTGCTATTCCATTTATCATAAATTTTACGGCTTATATAACCAGTAATTCCACTTTTTTCAAACGTTACGTCTATAAATTTCAGTATTCCCGCTTTTGTCATGAAGAGTAATCAATTCCTAACAAGTTCCATTTCCCTTTGAGCAATTTACAGTTGATTACTTGATACTGACCGTTGAATATTCATGTTCCTGCTCCATAATTCATGACAGCATTCCGAAACTAAAGAAAATAATGATTTTAAAAAATTGCTATTAGTTTAAAATTTAAAATTTTTTGTATATATAAATAAAATGTTAACATCGTTAATCATATTATATAATTAAAATAAATAAATTACCTAATGGATATAATGTTATATAATTTCATAAATTTGTTTTAAAGTTAACGCACTGATTTATGGACATCCATTTTTAATAAGAAAATAAATATCAATTACAATAATCTAACCGACATTGCAATATTTCAAGCAATGTTAGAAAAGCGGTTTCGATTAGCATTTAGTATTTTTTACCAATCGTGTTTCACTCCAAAAAAATTGTATTCACAAAAATAATGAATTAAAATACCTTGATCTTAACAATTATTAAATTTGTCTCATATTGAAACATGGTATCCGCAAAACTACAAACAAACCATTCACTAAGATAAATCAACACTACTCCTCAAAATCTCCAAAAGCACTATTTACTCGGGGCGAAACAAAGCAACTTGAAATAAACTTGAGTCCGCACATCCTTGAGGTCGTGCGAGTGATTATCTGTGAGTGTTGTCACAATGTCCCCGTGGGATTTGTTACCCACAATTCACCGAAGAGAATGCGGGAGAAAATTGAATGTGGACTTTCATACGTCTCATGGGATGGATATAGCTGACCATGTATAATACATAAGTAGCGTATTCTTGATTACTTATAGTGTGCGATTCTAGGTCCTTATTGGATTTCGTTCAATTTCACTGGATTTGAATAACTTTTTCATCGTAACACATCACCTTACTAAATCTTTTTTGCCAGCAGCACTAAAAGTATTCCATCCATTCATCTGCAAAATATATTTCTTTATATTATCAAATATATATGAGATTTATTGCCAAATTTTCAAGTTTTTAATCTAAATTTAAACAAATTTTTTTGAGAGATATTTCTTCGTAGACAGCAAAACAATAATAAGAAATAATACAATTCGCTTAACAGGATAATAATACAGTTAAATAATAACATAAAATTATTATTATATGTGATGTCATTGACACATTGAGATTCATAATATTTAACACTGCACACATCACATCATATAATTTCATTTGATTATCCCAACTTACTCGAGAGACAAAGGTAAATCTAAATAAATCAAAATCGATACATATATTTTTGAGTTCGTTCGTAATATTTATGAATCCATACATAAACGAACCGGAATTAAAGTGATAAAAACATAGGAATTCATAGGAAGCGAAATTTCTTTCCATGTCCTTGCGATGTAGTTTTTGGTCTTTAGATTGAAGGGGTTTCTACTTTCTTTAAGTTATTTAACACGACCTAGGTTTCGTTGTATTACAACATCTTCCGTTGAGCTATTAGCAAAGATCTTTGCTAATAGCCCACGCGAAGTAGTTGTAAGTCAACGAAACCTAGGTCCATAAAGTTTAATTTAATTGTGAATAATGAATTTCTGCAAAATTAACGCCAAATATATTCAATATTGTAGGAGTTTGTTACATACATAAATACCCAAAAATAATTAAGTACAGGTGACAAAAAAATTGTTTATTCAAAGAAAATGTGAATAAAGGTTGTTTTCAAAAATATAATGTGGCTGTCAAATCGCATTTGATTTAAAAAGACGAAATGCCATGTATACCTAAACCTGAGTACATTTCGATATATAGAATTGTAGAGAGTGTAAGACACTTTTTATTATTTTTTAACCAAAATAGAATATTAATTGGATAATAACTTTTTAGTTTAAAAATAATGTTAATTTTGTTCTTTATCGTTACTTTCCATCTCTTAATTTCGAGCCACATGTAGAGGGAAGAAGTAATGAAATCGTTTAAAAATTTCAACTCATGTCTTTTATGGAAATCGTTGATTTTATTACTTTAAAAGCACTCAAGTTAAGAAAATGTGTGTAAATGTTGGCGCGTATTCGTGTGCTTTTTCGTTTAAGCATTACGTTACGCATAAGCGTATGTATTCAGCTATGCGTATGCGTATGCGTGTGCATAAGCATTTAGGTATGCATATGTTTGTTAATATAGGATTGTCTAGCGCCAAAAACAAGTCAGCCAATCTGGAAGAGTACCTCATAATATTCAAATGAACTAAACACACTTCATATATTTCATTTCTAATACAATGGAGGATTTTTCAAACTTAACGAAAGTAAGGGTTTGGGGGTTAACATTTTTAATTTTTTGAGGGTCCTTCATACCTTTTTTTAAAACGAAATTTTTTTTACCTGATGGTAAGTACGAAGCGTTTTTCTCAACGAGAGTATCGTAACAGTATTCTTTAAATATATACCAGACAATAATCAATAAAAAGTTACATCCTACAAAACAGGAACTTAATATTCTTAGTGTTTGCTTATTTTAAGTAACAAAATCATATGTCGTATTTCGAATCTAATGTAAAATGGTGGAAACATTTTCAGCAATACAATATTTGATTCCTTAAAATTTATGTTTAAATTAAGTATTATTTCGCTAAATTGCTCCATCCTCTATTTCAAGGCATAACTATTGATTCATGTTCAAAACGAAGCTAACAATTTCAACTCGATATGAATATTTTCTTTCTATCTATAACGTCAATGCACACTGTCAATTTTGTAAATAGGGACGTCGTGTGTTTTTAAAAAAAATAATTTTTAAAAGGTTCATGTCTCTTTATTTCACCATTCTTTTATGTTCTCATTTACGAATGGTTTTTAATCAGGTTATGTAATTTTCAGTCTTTTGTTTTAAAATGTATTTGCACTAATTTTTACTTTTTCATACAGCTTTAAATAAACCGTATATTCACGCTGCCCATATTTGATCACGAAATGAAGACCTTCATATAATTGATTGCAATGTGGCAATAAAGTTCATTTCTTATTCGCGAAATTCAGTAACAACAATTTTTCTTCCATCTTATAGAATTTTGGTAATAAACTAAAATTCTCAAACATTTTGAGAATTTTACCAATCTCTTTTAGAACCATTCTTTACGCAAAGAGTAGGTCTCCTCTTTAGCATGCCAATCCTGCCAATATAGCACTTTCTGCAGTTAGTCCGTTCCTGCAACTTTTTCAGTGTCGATGGATCATCTCGCTTATGACAACCAACGCCTCTGCCTTCGGCTCTAGATCTTCACTTTAAAATATTCCTATTTCATTTATTCTATATACTAAACGACATATTTACCAGTCTATTGTTAAAAGGATCATAACACCTCGTGTCTTATAGAAATGTACATAGCTTTCTGATTTTTACATCATAAATGACCAAATGAGATTTTCTTGCAAAGTAAATCATAGCAAATTAGGTTGCTTACAGAGCGCAGTATAATAAACTATAATGGAAAATTTAAAGATGTATTAATTGTTTTTTGGGAAAATCTAATTTTTCAATATTTATCAATGTGTAGTGAAATTAAGCTTAAAAATAAAAATGGTAGGAGATATTTGCAAGAAACAATGACAAACAATATTGTTACAGGCTAATGATTTTGAGGTTCAAAACTGAACACAATATTTGAAAGTATTTGGGCCAACGCAATACATTATTTTTAATATAGATCGTTCGAAAAAAAACATTTTCTTTAAGATAACTAGCAATTTTTACATAAACATCAGTTATAAGGGTAGATCAGATATAATACAATTTTTATACAATCGGTATGCTATAGAAAAACTGATGAAAAGCTAACAAAGATCCAAATTTAAATTTTACGTTTAACCGTGTTTTAACGTTTTACCGTGTCTTATAATTGCAAAATGTTGGAAGGCTATTCTATCTAATTTCGCCAAATTGTATAACACATTAGGGTTAAATATTGTATTTTGGGGTTTATTTCAACGTGCCTTTGGAGCCATACAGCTAATCAATACTTGCATCCAGATATGTTTATTTTTGTTACCGCACACTATAATTAAGGTTCTTGGCACACTATGCGTTTATTACTTACTATATTTATGTCATATATATAGGTGGCTCTAAATTTACTATAATATATTTAAAGAGAAAATTTAATCTAATCAAAGAATAAATTTGAAGCAACCGTCATCAGTTTTCTGTGAATATTTAATACTTTTTTGAGTTTATTTGTTGAATATATTTGGCGTTAATTTTATAGAAATTCATTATTCACAATTAAATGAAACTACGTTATGTCCATTGGCAAAGATCTTTGCTAATAGCCCACCTGAAGATGTTGTAATACAACGAAACCTAGGTCGTGGTAAAGAACTTAAAGAAAGTAGAAACAATACTACATTACGTAGTTTCATTTAATTGTGGGTTTATTTGTCTTTGCATTATTGCAATGGTAAATAAGAAACGTGAAAGTAAATTTAGTAATCAATTTTCTTGAGAGTTAAGAACGGAAAATTATAAATAAAATGAATCTTTAAAGGTTATTTCATTAGAAATTAAATCACTTTATTCTAGTTTGAGCTTTAGCTTAAAAATCATTCATACTTTCTTAACAACCACAACATCCACATCTATCTGAATGATAGATCTAATTTTAAACCCTACCCCAAAGAAAGAACTGGAAAAAGTAATGCTAAAATAACGACAAATGTATTAGTTGAACGGACATAATTCTATATACTAAACGACATATTTACCAGTCTATTGTGAAAGTGATTTGAATACATGTTATTCAGTTTTGAGGTTATGATAAGCAAACTAGTCGTAATGTAATCTAATGAAGTTAAAACAAACTCTGGCCTATGACTATCAACGTATATCGTTATTTAATGGACTAAAGAATTCAGACTTAGACATAGAATGGATTAAGGAAGTTATCGAAAAATATACATTTAAACATGAAAAACTACCCTTGACCATACTAAGGTAGAAACTATATAACTTCTGCATATCGCCCACAAATCTAGAAGGTTAATACATGTTAAACCTCATAAAATAACGTAATTAACAACTTTAATTAATCAGGGAGCTAAACTGAAATATGTAATGTGCGATAAACTCTAAAAATGACTTGGTTTAGAATAAAATTAAATAAATTTCAATAATGATAATTAATTTTACATCAAGTTCGTATACTTCATACCCAACAAAGAAAAATAATTCTTTCTTATATTTCACAGCTGCTTGCTTCAGTGAATAAAGACACACCACCATGGTTTATGAATTATACACTTCAGTTTCTAAGTCTTTCCTTATTTTTTTACCTGATTTTCTGATGTTCCATAGATAGCGATATTGAAATTGATTCACAGCCTAAATTAGTTTTAATTTTCATTGCCAGCCTCCATGTGAATATTATCACTTCAATTCCTTTGTCTTCATTTCATTTCATCTTAAACAGGAGTACTTTTATAAAAACACTTATTATTAGATGGTGGGCGAAAATATTACAACATCAAAGAAAAAAAATCTAATTTGAGAAGCAATTATTATTTAACGAGGTTTTTCTTTTCATTGTGGGAAGAAAATTTAAAGTGATTCGTCTTATAGAGTATATTAGGAACATATATGTATACATGTGTGTGTGTGTGCGTGTGCGCGTGCGCGTAATCGTGTGTGTGTGTTAAATCGTAATATGGAGACGATATTTTGCAATTACAAATAGCAATTACAAAAACTCATTGACATTCTCAAAATACGTTTTCATCTGAAAAATCCTACTGAGTTGCTTTATTTATTTCTTTTTATAGCTTATCAGGAATTTGCAATTTATGATGACAATAAAAGTGAGTTTGCTTTAATAGTATTAAACACATAGTTTTGTAAGTATAAACATTAACATGTACATAAGGGTATATACATATACTCGCGAGCTATTGCTTGCAGTTTGGTTCGCCTGATATTACTCTTTTCCTGGATAAAAAAATATGCATCGTTTATTTCCATGACGTACAGTATATGTAAGCTGTAAACACACAAACGTAAGTAAATGTACTGTTTATATTATGTAAAGATTTGTTAAAGAGTTGAACAAGTAAACAATACAAACTTTCTTCCTCATTTATTACATTAATTAGGATAAGTTAGAAAGGATTAACGTGAAATATATATTGATATAAGCTTCATGAAAGTACGAACAACTTTTATGAAAATTCTGATAACTGAACTTAGTCAACCTATCCAGTTCATAATTATTAAATATTTGCTTGAACTTACACGGGTAAACACATCAGATTCTACTAAAAACGACTCGAAGGTGACAAAATTGTGAGCCATTAATCTTGTACATACGCACGACGTAAGCGCAATTTAAAACATTACGACTTATAGTTTATCTGAGTTTGTCATTTAGATTATATTACGGTAATGGTTACTTAATATAATAAAAATAGCTGATAGCATCATCGTCTATTGTAAAGAGAAAAATATGGAATTATTCGATTATAGACGTTTTATTACAAAATTTGTAACGCTTAATTTTTTTTTCACGCTGCTGTCAACAGACAAAGGAATATACATAATACACATATGTAGTTGGCAAAAAGACTTAAATTCTATGCAGTTCGAAAGCACTTGTGGCAAACTAATCCGTAGGTAAAGTGATAACGGAGTCAGTATCTAATAAACTCGAGTAATTTATTTCGTCTATAGGGTTTCAATAGCCATGTTCTTGGCAAACTGATTTATTTTTTATTTTTGAAAGTACAAATAAGTTCATAAATACTTGCCATAGACTGATGATTTATTGAACTAAAGTTTACGGCACAGGTTAGGTTGCGTTACCGAGCGTACTTTAAAACTATCGGTAATCTTTTCAGCTGAAGTCTACAACTTAAAACGATGATGATGATTTAACGTTTAGTAAACCTAGTTTACAAAGGAAACATTTAATATCACAACTCGGTTTGATATATGTGTCTGTTGACATATATTCTATTTCATTAAATTTTTGTAATAACTGATCAATTTATATTTAGTGATGTAAAGTTACGCCTCCACCATTTTGCACAGAACTCCTCCGGGTCAAACCGTTTAATCTCCTCCTTGAACTCTACCTAGATCTTCGGTTTACCGCAATTATTAACTACTTTGAAGGGTCAGTGCTTCATGTCTTGTTGCACTTTGGCCTCGTAGAACTTGTGTGCAATCAGTCGTTTGGAATCGAAGACTGTGTTGGTGGGGTTGAGGGTCACTTGATTTTTGACGACGTTAGCGATAAGTCGTTCGATGTCCATGAATGCTACGTAGCTGAGCAAGATTGTGTTTTCATGGTCGATGACATTAATCTCTAAGTCGCCATGTTACCACACGCCAACACATTATTATGTTGTTCCCAAATTCAGGCCAAGAAAAATGGCAAGTTTATTTTGTTCATAATGACAAAATTATGCACTAAAACTTTTAAAAAAATAAACTTCTTAGTTCTTTCTCAATATGTTAGAAAGAAAATGCGTCAAAAAACAGCTATAAGGTAGTTAACAGTCAGTTCCAACACCATCCGCGAATACTGTATATCTGAACTTCTTCAGTTGGCGACTATTGCAACCAGATAGATTACATTTTGACTACATTGGGTCCCGCTGGAAATATTCATCCAAGATGCCCACGTGTTAGCAAGGGTGGATTGTGTCTCTAAAAATAGCTACTAACTTCAAAAGTAAAACTGAAACGACGAGCAGTCAGACCGAGCATAAGAAAATGGCGTTAAAGTATAACACAAAGTTCTTAGAAACACTAGAATGAAAATGAGCAGACAGGGTAGACGCGGATTGACACCTGACATACTTTGGAGCCGAGCAAAAATTTGATTGAGACCAAGAGAGTCCTGACCACCAGTGACTTAACAACGCTTGCGACAACATTGAATGACTAAAGACACGCAATGGTTGAGGAAAAACGCAGGATGAAAGCGAAAGCATTGATATTAGGGACGTAAATCGTAAATCTGTATAAATACGGACGGAATCTAAGCAATACTTCAATACCTACTAAAATAAGATATGTGGAGAAGTCGAAGCACATGCCGTTAAGTATGAGACAAGACATTTTTAAAGCAAAATCTGACTCATTACATAAATAGCGTCATCTAACACATGAGCTGTAAAAACAGTCGTGGCAAAGTGGTAATATACCTAAACAAGATTGCTGATACATGGAAGCGTTACTGCCACTTTCTATTTGAAGACTCGTATTCACAAAATTTGTATCGTATCACGTATCACAGAGGCTGGGGAAAAATAAAAACTACAAAACACTTGATTATCAAAACTACTTCGATGAAAATTGGTAGCGCAAGATCTATGCCATAGCAGCAAAATTCTTGATTGAGGCACGTTCGTCTCTTATTTCATTTTAATTAACCTGTCTAAGTAAACTCTACGTCCACGTAGTAGTGAGCGCAGCTAGTTTTTAAATAAAAACAAGGTTTTTCACAGTATTTTTCAACTAATTCAATTACTGAAAGAAATGAAAGGCCACAAATGTACAAAAGAAGAATATGCAGTGGTTTCTGCAATATCACAATTTATGCTTGGTTTAATTTAAATTGAGTTAATCGGGAAAACGTTATAATCTCTGCTTCAAAACAATTTTTGGATATGAGTTTTTTGTTTTTTCGATGACATGCTTTTTTACCGACATAAGTTATGCCTATGTTCAACGATTATGAAGCCAATTAGATTTGTATCATTCTCGTCTATGTATTATTATTTTGTTCTATTTATTATATTCTTTCTCTTCAAAAATTTGCTGATTTCTTTAAGTCTATGTATATATATATATATATATATATATATATATAATTTTTTTTTAAGGTCGAAATAAACTGGAAAGCGGGAAAGGTTGAAAGCAAATTTAAGCAGAATGAAAGTTTATTAGTAAACGTGCATTTTGTGATTTCACTTTAATTTGTCTAACAATTCTAATTTTTTAACTTAACAAAAATAAATGATGTAACTAATTCTTGTTATTAATTACGCGTGGCAATTAGCGTATATTGAGAATAACGTTTATAAAGGATAGAACTAAAGACATTCCAGTGCACAATAACTCAATTATAGTCTTGATCGTGATATTTATTCAATATTGATACACATATTTTACACTTCAACTAGGACAATTATCTCATAATAAACGCAAATGTAGTTAAAATGTAAAACACCATCATATACCACTGATGTACACGTTAGGAACAAGGCACACAAACTTGAAAAAAGATTACATGCAATATATGTTTAACTGTAATTCTATTAACAATAAAATATAACCATATTTACTATAAGTGTAGTTAAATATAAACCATATTGCCATTCAGAACCGTTAAAAAAATTACAACAATAAAGTTATACTTATTAAACATAAACTAAGTAAAGTACATTATTAGATAGAAATATTGACAAAAAATATCAAATATCACACTAATGATACCAATTTTACAATAATTATTGTAAAATATTTATTTACCAGTTAGCTCCTCTTTCACTGTATAATAGATTTTTTTATAAGTATAATCTACACTGTGATACCAATAAACGTAGGTGTTGAACTAAGAAATATTTTATTAGCACAATTCTAATACTATGGATAGATTAAAAGACAAGTTTACTTCAAGACTACAAGAAATGCCTGTCTTTACTATTTTTTACAGCTTTCACAGATATTGCTTATAAAATAAATCTTGTTTTATAAAATAAAAAAAATAATATGTTAAATTCAAAAGAAAACTCTTTAATTGTTGCCTACCATAAATATAATTTGAAGGGAATTATACTGATTGAGATGGGTACTCGGGGTATATACTCGAATATTGAATTGGAACGGTGAGAAATTTTTCTACTCACAAAAAAAAGATGAGGTTATAAAAAGGAACTTTACAAAACTTTACAATTAATTTTTCCGTTATAATGCTTAATTTCGTTAGATATGGACTGGCAATTACGACTTACATAAACAAGAGCGAGGTGCGAGGGAACACAAGGCGCACGTGAGCGGCATTGAGAAAATTATTGTTAAAGAAATATTGTGCATTGAAATAATTTCCAGTATATAACAATGCTGCATGCGAAATTCTCAGAAGATTTTATTGGGCTGAGAGTAATTTATACAGTTTATCTTTTAATCTAAAATATATATCACTTATTTCATTGAATTCTGTTAGAAAATTTGTGTGTGAAAGAAAGATATACAAATGATTCGCTTTTATTATATTGGTAGAGATATGTGTAAGATACGTATAAGAGGCAGTTAAAATAATTCTTTGGATTCCTGATTATCACGGGAAGCAGCATTCTTTCTTTTATGAGGCCTCTGTATATTCATTCCACACTTGTCCAGATATAATTTTACGAATAGGTGGGTTAATTGAAAATCTCAGTTGATATGCACTAAAATTTAATTATGGAAATAATTGCATTTCGCCATACATATAAAGAAAAGAAAAACTTGTTGTTTTGTACATTGTTAGATGCACTTTTTCAAATTTAATTTTTATTTTACATTTTTTCATGGTTCGTAGGGGAACTGAAGAGGGGCAATATACAAAAACACTCATAATTAACGGCATGTAGTAAATACTTATATACATAAAGATTTCAGTCAACTCGTATAATATTTTGAATATATTTGGCGTTAATTTTGTAGATATTCATTTTAATTACATTTTTCACAACTTAATGAAACTACGTAATATAGTTTTATTAAAGATTCTTTACAAATTATATTACGAATATATTTACATATATATATATATATATATACATATATATATATATATATATATATATATATATATATATATATATATATATAAAGTTTCGCTTGTTTTTTTACAATTTGGCGTAAACATTACTTATCCAATTAACATGAAAATGGTTATCGTAAAGCGCATATTATCCGGATGGACATAGGGTTTTATGTTCATAGAATGAGCGGTTAATAAGCGGTAACTACTTAAGCGAAATTAGCCAAAATGTAAATCGGGTATACTTAAAGTCAACCAAACCAAACTGTTACAGCCGCATCAAAATACCCTTTGAAAGACCTGTGCACGCTAATAAAGTCTGAAAAACATTTTCATTACGTGCGGCCATTATTATTTATGTATTTATAATGTTCGTTATAAAAGTGTTATTTTACAAAATTAAAATTTTGCTTCCACTCAAGAGATACGCAGAAGATATAACGAAAATGTAAGGAAAACCATTAATTAATTATAAAGAATTTCTTTATTAAAAAATTCGCAAAAACTGACAGTCGTTGGCCCTTTTTTTTGTGTGAAGCTTTAATGGAAAGCTGCTGTTCGATAAGGCTGCAGTATATACGATTTAAAACTACAAATATTCTGGAAAATGGGGATAAAGTGTTTTTAAATATTCCTTACTTATCGAGAACTGGCAATAATATCATACTTTTGCCAAAAATTCTCTTTAACCAATAATTCAAAATGAATTGTTAGTCTTATAGAACTTATACTACGCTTTTGTGTAAGAGCAATGGAAAAAACGTTGTTAAATTATTTGTTCATATGTCACTAAATCTATAGAGTTATTATGAATGATTGCGGTTAACACGGGAGATGCAACTCGCTTGTCGAGAAAAATGCAAACTTATTTGCGTAAATATTACTGAATTGTAAGTAAAAATAGATGTTGTAAGTCCAGAAAATCAGCAATTATCGACAATTAATGCAAGTGGATACGCATTTATATTTGAGAAGAGCTTAATATAAATACTTGATTTGATGACAGAACAAGTAGGTACACACATTGTGTTTATGTGTATAGTTAAATTCACAAATTATAAAGCATGTGACTATTTAAATAAAATAAATTAAAATACAAAATAAACGATAGGTGTCTCACAATATTGTGCTTCTCACAAGTCTGCACTTCTGACTGTTGTTAGTTTTTATGTAATTTTCATTTAGTGAAGATATTAACCATAGAAACGTCAAATCGATGCAAAAACTTAATTTTATTGGTGTAGATTGCAATGACTTCCCACAGTCTGATTAGTGCTACTGTATTCTATGCGTTCTACGGATATTATGACGTTGTTTAAAATTCATCACTTTTTGCATTTAAAATACTTAGGCAATATTTAAATATTTTTCAAGTTCTTCTGTACAATCATCATATTATCTAGCAATTTGATAAACACTATTTCAAATTATTCTAAATGACACGTTTATATGTACCATAAAGCTCATCCTATAAACCGACGTTTTCATTTTCCCTATAAAAGACCAATTGAGTTCGGAAGCTGAAGTGAACGATCCTCCTAATCCCTCGTCAAACAAGAGACTGACACCTGCCAGATAAATACGACAAATATTGTCGTAAAAGTGTTTGAGCTTCGCTCAGATACTTTCACGTAATTTTACGCACTAATAGTATTTGAGCTTAGCTTTTCAGCTTATGAGATTTACGTCAATCTTGAATACAATTTAACACAAAGCCTTTATTATCAGGTGATAAGTATTTGCATATTTTATTGGATTTTGTGATATATCGCCCAAGTCAAGTCTCAAATAAGTTAGCGTTGTTTTTCGTTTATTGATCGCAGTACACTTGATTCAATTTTATATTTACTTTTTTTTAGTAACCACGATGACTGTTAATCTAGTTTAACTTTAAAATAAATCCAAGCTATATTTTTTACAGATATTATTTAACGCTCGTATTCATATATAATTTGACATGTCTGGTTTGATTCCAAATCAAAGCTCAGGTCAAGAATTCTCTAAGCCTTTCCGTTAGTATCCTGGATAAAAAAGGGCTTTAAGTTTATTATAGTCATTATTTATAATGTGAGAAAAATTGAATTAATGGAGGTATATTTTTAAAGTAACACTTCTTTAGGCGAGTTACGAAAATATGATTAGAACAAAAATCGACAAGATGAAGTTGCTAACTAAACATGCATGTAGTGACTTATACTATATTCATGATAGTTATTGAAGTATTTGTAAATACACAACACGTGCTTTACATTCATATAAACTTAATTTACATCTGTGATTTTAAATAATATTTCTAGTAATTTAAATTTAATAGTGGAAGAAATAGTGCTGTGAGCTTTTTAAAATATATTTTATGTGTATTTCTCTAAGTTAGGTCAAGTTTCGGTACGTATGTATTGGCATTATAAATTAAGAATTATTTAACCTAAAATTATTTGATCGAATTGGGATTTTACCAAACGTATTAATAATCTTAATCCAGTCCTTTTATTGTTTTATTTCCATTAATTATTTGCGTGCTAAGTAAAAATATTACCTTATTATGCCAAAAAAGTATTACTACTAATGTGTGTATCTAAATTGTATTAATTAATTTATTAAATAAATAAATAGTTTATTTTTCAACATTGCTTGAAATTATGTAATGAAATTGCGAGTTTATAATAAGATTAGTAAAGAAATCTTAAATTTAAATGAAAATAATTTTAAAAATATTATATCTCTGACAACGAAAAACATGAAAAGCATTAAAGAAACTAAATGCAGTGTGAAAAACAAGGAAATAAATCGAGAAATTTTCTCGCTAATTAACGATATCAATCAGAATATCGTGCGTTGATAGGGCTTACTTGGTATCGATTGGTTGTCATTTTTGCTCCTTTACGTAAAACACCAAGCGTATTGAAAAGTGGTCTGAAGTTCATGATTATCATTTTTATGTAATCATGAACTTTACTTTAAAAACTTTAATAGTCCGTATAATCTGCATTCTAATGTTACCATATTACAAGACTATTCACTCCACCGAATCGTAAACAGGAAACTCGCTTGTTCTTATTTCCAAATACGTCACAATCTTCTAAAGAAAAGTAATTTTCTAAATAAGTTGTAAAACTACACACACATTATATTCTAATATCACAAATGTTTAATTTAAATTTTTAATGTTTAAATTTAGTCTTGGATTGTTATATACAAATATTAAAATTAAGTAATTTTTTTGAATTGTTTCTCCTTATTTTTAAATAATACACATTTTTACATATCTTAATACTTACTAATAATATAAATACGATTGTGCTTTGTCCTTCTTTTATGTTGCAGCTACTATTTTTGGAAAAAAATTTCATTCTAAATCATATTATAAACATAAAGGCGTATTTATTTATTCCTATTTTGTAACCGAGTAACGAAATGATTTAATTTTTGGCAAAAGTAGGCCGTGAAATAATATAGGTGACTTTTTATCCCAGATATTTTATTTCTCCGAGAAATTTCTCATTTCAACTATGAAAGTAACGACGAGAACAAACGAGATAATGAAGCGATATTGCAAAAGAGCAATATATCGAAGTAATTTTTGTAATGCTAAATACTATAAATAATATAAAGGATAAACAGAATTACTCCTCTGTATTCACAAATTAGAGGGAAATATTTTTGTCATTTGTATGAAGTTAGAAAACAAAGACATAGTACTCAGTTTCCATTAATTTTAAGAGATGGTGTTGCATATTATAATTTCTCCTTCAACTCCAAAGCTACCTTAAAAAAGAAATAGATACTTGCGGATAAGGATAGATGCTTATTTTCATTGACCGTTCTCCGATTTATAGAAATATCACTTCAACGCAACTAAAATGTGAATATTCCTTTATCTCTTTAAGAGATTAACAATTGTCAGATGTGTTTCACTTTATTTGGATAAAAAAAGCAAGTCCAAAATGTGTTTGCGCCTTAATGTTTATTCATAATTATACATTATTTTAAGGGAA